>CM061138.1:154971378-155686854 GCA_030789695.1 Scilla litardierei | reverse complement strand
ACAAAGTCAAATATGATCATTAAATGGCCCATTTTCATAACCTTAATTGGAGGAATAAATAGCCAGAATAAAGGGGGGGAGTTACTCCTTTTGTGGACTAATTCAAAGGCACACTAATTAAGCAATTAGTGTCCACATTAAGTGGAGAGGAAGTTACAACAAAAGGGGAGGATAAATATCTCCTGAACCAAGGAGAGAAGGGGGAGCTCGTACAACGAGATCCCTAAAATATGGCTAAGTACCACACAACATATTCTCATCTCCTTCACTCATGTATCATCTTCTTCATCTTGCTCTTAGCTTTTCACCTAATGGAAACTAACTTGAGTGTCGGAGGGGGATCGGTCGGGCCCCAACCCCGATCCCTTAACGACTTTCTTATGTTGCAGGATTAAGGAGATATCGCTGAAGCTAGGTCAACATCCATCCGTGGAGTCCTAGCACTCACGACCCGGAGAAGCCTTGTTTGCGGGTTGCCTCTCTCAGCTGACGAAGGATCGATCCGTCGAAAGCATCCTCGCCAGCCAAATAACTGTTTCGGTCAATTTTGGCCTTAACAGTTTGGCACCATCTGTGGTAAAAGCCTTGCAGGATTAGGAAGATATCGCCGAAGCTAGGCCAACGTCCATCCGTGGAGTCCTAGCGCTCACGACCCGGAATAGCCTTGTTAGTGGGTCGGCTCTCTCAGCCGACGAAGGATCGATCCGTCCAAAGCATCCTCGCTAACCCAATAACCGTTTCGGTCAATTTTGGCCTTAACAAGTTTAATTTTAGTTTCTTATCTGCAGTTCTATTTTCTGAAGCAAATTTTGGATTTTTGGAGAAGATTTGCGCGTGGAAACTTGTGGATTCTTAATTCTCTTAATTGATCTCTGGATTCTTCTTAGTTGGTATTATTTTATTCTGTATCTATGTTGTTTTGATGCCACTTGTTGTTATGATGTTTTATTCTATTATCGTTACCGTTTTTACCGTTTCCACCATGAATTGTGAGTAGTTCTATTTAGGGCTAATGGATGAGCCCTAAGATTCTAGGGTTTAGCCGTTAAAGTTATGATTTTTAGGTTAATTTGGCGATTAGGGATATGATATGGTTGATCTAACCAAGTTTATAGTGTTCTCATCTAGGGTTTGCGATCCACGATAGGGGCACTTGTCCTAGCAATTGCATATAGGCTTGATTACAGTCATTAGTGAATTCACTTAGGGTTCATGATCCACGATAGTGGCACGCACTCTACGGGTCTCCACAGATGCCATATATTCATAATTGATGATCTACGATAGTAGCATCAATCAGAGCCATCACATCACGGATCGAAACTCTAATTTACGATAGTGACGTGAGTGGAGATTGAGAATTTATTGTCGATCGTAATGCTCGTATCGCGTGTAAGGCCATCTACGATGGTGGGGCTAAGAACGGGATATGTTAGATGAGTAGATCAACGATAATTGGTTATGATTTCACATTCAAGATGCGACAATCTCGCCCTATGAAACCAATTCAACCTAATAATTATAACCTAGCATCTGTTGGATCTGGATCTTAGCCTAGAGGGGGGTGAATAGGCTAATAAAAATTCTCGTGCAACCCACGAGAAATCACACGCAGTTATAAGCACATGGAGGGTAATAAAATAGCAATCACAGAGTACGCACAGATATACCCTGGTTCGGTCGTCCCCACGACCTACTCCAGCCCCCGAAAGCAAATACTAGATAGATATGTAATCATGTACAGCTACAATGAGTCAAGATCCCAAATCTACTCTCACCTAGCTCGTACGCACACCATGTGCTCTACACTCTCAATCTAGTCAGATGCTCTCCCTCCGTGACGACTCCCAAAGTCGTCAGGTCCCCAAAAAGTAACACAAAAAGTAAAGTTTCCCCTACAGAGATCGCTACACCAATACAAAGATAAATAAATAGAGTTTGAGAAATGCTCATTAATGGTGTGTCGTCTCTGTCGTTCAGCGCGTGTCAGATCTCGTCTGACGTAGATGTAAGCTTGTCTCCTCTCGATAATGCAACTCAATTTGCGTCAACTTGCTTAATGGTAGAAGCTTGCGGCTATGCTCTTCTGGCCTTTGCTCTTCTTGGGTTTTGATGAAGATACTCTCATAAGAATTTCGGCCTACTCTTTTGGATAAGATGTGTTTGGTGCCTGCAAAAAAGCAATCAAAAAATTGATTAAAGAAAAGCTTTAATAACAATCACCTTTTGGAGCTCTCTGGTTTTTGCGCTTGTGCTTGGAGTCTTAGGGATTAAAGATTGCGCCTGCGCTTGGAGCTCTCAAAGTGCGGCTATTATTAGGGATCATGCGGCTTTTAGGGATCATGCGGCTTTGATTTTAGAGAAAAAGGAACGGCGGACCCTAAAGAAAAATAAAGGCAAACACCAAAAAACATTGTTTAAAAAAACAAAAACCCCCTGCATCAAAAAATTCGGCCTGTCATCAACGAGACGCACACAAAAAAATTCTGGGAATTTTCGTTGCCCTCAGAAAGAAGTGCACAACCTCTCCTGTGGATATTTTTGATTGGCTTGGTGTTTTCAACGAAGGCTCTTCTAGGCTTTTTTTGATTGGTCCCCTCTGTTTTGATTTGATTTTTATGAGGGGATGAGAATTATTGTGCATGTGTGTATTCGTGGAAAAGGATGCGCCGCCCCTTCGAGTTTTTTTGTTTTGTTTGTGTCGGCATGTGCTCGAAATATTAAGGGAGAGGTGAGAACCTGACTTCTCTTGGGGTTTTTATACCTCTCTCTCTCAAACCTCACTTGCGGCTCTCTTCTAGGTTGTGCGGCCTGATCTCCTTCCATTTTTTGTGCTACCTGAAAAAAAAACAACATGAAACCCTATATGTATTTTCGGCTAGTGCTTCTTGGCATGTTGGCTAGGAATGTGTGGTGGACAATGTTGAACCACAATGGATGGCTAGAATTTTGAGATTGATTAAGAGATTTACTTGGTCTAATTGGGATTTGAATAGGGAATAGTTAGGAGCAAAAAAAATCTTTAATTGGTTTGATCAAAACTCATCTTGATTAGATTTGTCTCCATCTCTCCCAATGTTAACCAAGTCCAAATAGCTTTGTGCACACCACTTCATTTCTCTCCCAATTTGCTATATGATTAGCCATTCCTCTAGGTATTGACAGAATTATCGTTTCGCCTTTCCTGAAACACACTTAGCACACACGTTACATATAACACAACACTTGTCATCATCAAACCAAGATCCTGATCGTTGCTTCCAACAATCTCCCCCTTTTGATGATGACAAACCCATAAAGGATTTGTACAAATAAGTGTGCGTGTGTAACGTGTGATGAAGGATGTAATGCAATATGATATATTCAATGAGATGAGATCAAACATTACTAGCATGCACAATATAACAACAAAACGATAAAGTTAGCATGCTCCCCCTTTTTCCAAGCTCCTCGTTTTCATGTATTTTCAATGCTCCCCCTTCAATCAATAATACCGAATAATACCGATTATCACAAATCTTTCAACACTTTTCTCCCCCTTTGTCATCATCAAAAGTGTATTCTTGAATATTAAAACATACCACATGCAAAAAAGATAGCATTATTAACTATAACTAGCATTTGCATGTCAACAATCTATACGTAGCACTGCAAATCCAGCAATAATAATATTTAGAATTCAACACCATCGTGTAAGTGCAATTATTAAACATAGACGTACAAAGGGAGATACTTTTACAAATTCAACCAAATCAATCCAACATTTTCCAAAATAACTTCATATCACCTAGTATTGATTTTTCCCACCTCTTTAAAATTGAGTTCAAGGTATCACACCCCAAAACATAGCCTAAAAGGACTCTTAGATGTGGGGGGTTACATTGCTTGACGAGTAAAAACACCAACGCTAAAGTTTACCCATAAAACTTATGTTGGATTCTCGTGGGTAGTGTATTTGCCATGAATTGTATCCATTTTTCATCCGGAGCAATTTTCATGTTTTTTTTCATATTCATTTCCTTTGTTTTGTGCTCAATTTTTATTCATGGCAAATCACATCATATCCCTTAGATTTTTCAGTTAATAATCCTCCTTCTTTCACTTTCCACTATTCATAAATAGTATCTCCAAATGTACGACATAGTCTAATATTCGTGGTAGTGAGAGTAGGTGTAGAAATCATATTATTAAAGCATCGAACTTTGCATGGCTATTATGAAATAAAACATACGCATGTAGCCATGATAGTAATACTACACTTTCTACAAGGATATGATCATCATTCATTTATATCACTAAAAAGATGCAAAGAGGAAGATATGCAACAAGCTCATTTTTTTTTGCTTTTGTCTTTTTCAAATTTTTTTCAGTTTTATAATGAACTAAAAAACACACTAAAAACAATCAAGCAAACAAAAACAAAAACAAAAAAAATCCAAGCACACAAAAAATGTTTTAAAAAATGCTATGAAGATATGCATTAAGTTCAAAGAATGAGATATACCTTCGCATCGCTATTTGACTAAGGAGCTAAAATATTGAGACTCTCAATTTATCGCTCCTCGCCAAATTTCCATCTCACCTACAAAAGAGGTGTTATGTGTGACCTTTGAATCCAACAAGGTCCACTAGTGTTAGTCAACAAAGATTTAGGAACCCATATTTGTTTGAATTTAATATTGGAGTTCCTATATTTGCAATGATATGATGTGTGACCAACACTATCACACATAAAACACTTTGCATAAACATTTTTAGCAATAGAGGGCACATTGTGAAATTTTTTATACTTAGTCTTTTCAACATTTTTAGCGCTAAATCCAAGGCCACGCCTATTATTGCCATACAATTGATTTCCAAGAATAATGTCCAAATTTTGTTTTCCAATGGAAAATCTCTTTAATGACAATTCTAGGGTAGCGACTTTGGATTTCAAGATATTGTTTTCATTCACAAGCAAAGTGCATTTACTAATGAAAGCTTGCTTGTTTTCCTCTTCTTTCTTTTCAAAATCCCTCATTTTTTCTTTAAGTTCAAGATTTAGCATGTTAATATTTTCAGAAAGCAATTCATTTTCAACTACAAGCTTTATCTTATCTAGCTTATACATGCTAATATCCTTTAATAACGAGTGACATGAAAGACAATCAGTTTTTTCAGGCAAGCTAGCTTTCTCTTTTTCTAATATGGTAATGGTAGATTTTCATGCAATAAGCTCTTGTTTAAGATTTTTCATTTCTATAGACATGTCATACTCAGTTTGTTGCATATCAAAGTTATCATTCCTATAACATTCCACATCAGCTTCTGGCTCATCAATTCTATGTTGCATTCCTTTACAGATTTCTAAAAGTTCAGCTTTAGTGGGAGATTCTACCTCATTGTGTTTGGCCATTAATGCCATGCAGGAGTGGGCTTCATGTTCCTCCTCCTCATCCTCAGCTTCGCTATCCATGTCCCACGTCAGCACTTTCGTTTTTCCTTTTGCAACTTAAGCTGTGTGTTGTTGTGGGCAATCTTTTATGTGGTGCCCTTTCTTCCTGCATTTAAAACATTCGCTTCTATTAATAGCTTTCTGATTAGAGGAATTTCTAACAAAATTAGAATTATTAGAACGAATGAACCTTTTTCCCATCTCAGCTCTTCCTTGATCAGTCTGAATGTATCTCCTGAAGTTTCTGACCATTAGAGCTTGCTCCTCATCAAGATCGTCGTCGTTAGCTTGAAGAGCTAATGGTTTGGGAGCTTTGGTCATCTCTCAGGTTTCTCTCTGGCTTCTATACTCTGCAACTCAAGCTTGTGTGACATTAGGTTGCCTATCAAGTCCTCCACTTTCATTGTTGATAAGTCCTTAGCTTCTTGAATAGCGGTGACTTTAGGCCTGAACGAGCTTGGTAGCGCCCTTAAGATCTTTCGTACCTGTTCATGGCTAGAGTATGGCTTACCGAGGGAACTAGATTTGTAGACGATATCCGTGAACCTCGCAAACATCTCTTTCACAGATTCTGTTGGTAGCATGAGGAAGCTCTCATATTCTGTGCAAAGCAATGTAAGTCTGGATTCCTTCACTTGCGATGTTCCCTCGTGTGTCACCTCCAGAGTATGCCAGATTTCCTGCGCAGTAAGACAATGTGAGATACGATTAAACTCAGATTTATCAAGAGAGCATATAAGCGCATTCATAGCTTTACCATTAAAAGTATAAAGTTTCTTATCAGCTAAGTCCCACTTGTCTTTAGGCTTAATCAAAACAGTGTCTTCAATTTTAATTGTGGGTAGACTATAACCATTTTCAATAATATCCCACACATCATAATCTACAGACAACAAATAGATTTTCATCCTAGCCTTCCAATAAGCAAAGTCTATACCGTTAAACTTAGGGGGACGGGCTATAGACTGACCTTCAGCAAATGCACAATCATATATATTCATAATCATAAAAAAAAATCAAGACTAGATCCTCTAAACTGGCTCTGATACCACGTGTTGGATCTGGATCTTAGCCTAGAGGGGGGGTGAATAGGCTAATAAAAATTCTCGTGCAACCCACGAGAAATCACACGCAGTTATAAGCACATGCAGGGTAATAAAATAGCAATCACAGAGTACGCACAGATATACCCTGGTTTGGTCGTCCCCACGACCTACTCCAGCCCCCGAAAGCAAATACTAGATAGATATGTAATCATGTACAACTACAATGAGTCAAGATCCCAAATCTACTCTCACCTAGCTCGTACGCACACCACGTGCTCTACACTCTCAATCTAGTCAGATGATCTCCCTCCGTGACGACTCCCAAAGCCGTCAGGTCCCCAAAAAGTAACACAAAAGTTAAAGTTTCCCCTACAGAGATCGCTACACCAATACAAAGATAAATAAATAGAGTTTGAGAAATGCTCAGTAATGGTGTATCGTCTCTGTTGTTCAGCGCGTGTCAGATCTCGTCTGACGTAGATGTAAGCTTGTCTCCTCTCGATAATGCAACTCAATTTGCGCAACTTGCTTAATGGTAGAAGCTTGCGGATATGCTCTTCTGGCCTTTTCTCTTCTTGGTTTTTGATGAAGATACTCTCATAAGAATTTCGGCCTACTCTTTCGGATAAGATGTGTTTGGTGCCTGCAAAACAAAGCAATCAAAAAATTGATTAAAGAAAAGATTTAATAACAATCACCTTTTGGAGCTCTCTGGTTTTTGCGCATGTGCTTGGAGTCTTAGGGATTAAAGATCGTGCCTGCGCTTGGAGCTCTCAAAGTGCGGCTATTATTAGGGATCATGCGACTTTGATTTTAGAGAAAAAGGAACGGCAGACCCTAAAGAAAAATAAAGGCAAACACCAAAAAACATTGTTTAAAAAAAACAAAAACCCCCTGCATCAAAAAATTCGGCCTGTCATCAACGAGACGCACACAAAAAAAACTCTGGGAATTTTCGTTGCCCTCAGAAAGAAGTGCACAAGCTCTCCTGTGGATATTTTTGATTGGCTTGGTGTTTTCAACGAAGGCTCTTCTAGGCTTTTTTTTTATTGGTCTCCTCTGTTTTGATTTGCTTTTTATGAGGGGATGAGAATTATTGTGCCTGTGTGTATTCGTGGAAAAGGATGTGCCGCCCCTTCGAGTTTTTTTTGTTTTTTTTGTGTCGGCCTGTGCTCGAAAAATTAAGGGAGAGGAGAGAACCTGACTTCTCTTGGGGTTTTTATACCTCTCTCTCTCTCTCAAACCTCACTTGCGGCTCTCTTCTAGGTTGTGCGGCCTGATCTCCTTCCAATTTTTGTGCTACCTGGAAAAAAAACAACATGAAACCCTATATGTATTTTCGGCTAGGGATTCTTGTCATGTTGGCTAAGGATGTGTGGTGGACAATGTTGAACCACAATGGATGGCTAGGATTTTGAGATTGATTAAGAGATTTACTTGGTCTAATTGGGATTTGAATAGGGAATAGTTAGGAGCAAAAAAAATCTTTAATTGGTTTGATCAAAACTCATCTTGATTAGATTTGTCTCCATCTCTCCCAATGTTAACCAAGTCCAAATAGCTTTGTGCACACCACTTCATTTCTCTCCCAATTTGCTATATGATTAGCCATTCCTCCAGGTATTGACAGAATTATCGTTTCGCCTTTCCTGAAACACACTTAGCACACACGTTACATATAACACAACGTTTGTCATCATCAAACCAAGATCCTAGATCGTTGCTTCCAACAGCATCGACATCCAACGATCCTAGTGGTGACTCCTAGCGTCCTAGTTTCCATTCTATTGCTAGTAATTGTGAGAGATTTCCATGACAAAACTCTTGGATACACCCACAACTGACACAGTCACACAACTCTGAACTATAAACCCAAGACATATACCAATCGCATTCCATGCGGATCGACAACCTTTCTATATGACAAAGCCATCGACACTGTGAACTTGCGGATTCAAACAACATGCTACTGAGGAGGAGCTTCAACCGTCGAGGAGGGTTGAGGCAGAGCTATCGACACCGTGCACTTGCGGATTCGAACAACATGCTACTGAGGAGGAGCTTCAACAGCCAAGGACAAAGCCATCGACACCGTGCACTTGCGGATTCAAACAACATGCTATTGAGGAGGAGCTTCAACAGCCGAGGAGGGTTGTGGCAGAGCTCAAGAGGGCTGGTTCGTACTTGGGACTTGAAGCTCCAGTAAGTGAAGGACAGCTCCAGCACGCAGAGGAGAGGGCGATAGCAATGAAGAGGAAAAATGGAGACTCCACTGAAACTATATCTTGTCTCTCTAAATGTGTAGACGAGACGGACAAGCAAATCTCCCAGTTGCAGGAGTAGTTTGAGAAGACTGAGTAGAGTTTTCAGGAACGGGCAGCCGAGACTCACTGCACTACATTGATGGAAGCTAAAGTCCAGGAGAACAGGGCTCATCACATTGAACTAATGGGAGCTGAAGCTCAAGCCAGTATTTTGTTTGAATCTAGGGTGTAGTATGTGAGATATGCATTCATCAAAACACACCCCACTCACGCCAACTACTCTCTGTCCTGATTGCTGACCCCCTGCCTCTGTGCCCAAAACCTCTGTTGCCACTTCTGCCATTAATGAAGCTCATGTGGGAGCCCCTCAAGGTGAAGTGCCCCCCGTCGATGTTGAGCCCACTCCCAGGAAGGAAGTGTAATTTTGATTTTGTTGTTGTTTGTTGTCTTGGTACTGGATGTGACAGACATAATTTGTAGGGACATCTTTTTGGTTGAAAAATTCTTCATCACAACTTTCCAAATTTTATAATTCCATCTTTAGCTTTGCACACTACTAAATGGACTGTTGTGATTGTTGGTGCATAGATACTGATCTCAAACTCAATAGACTAACACCAGAGTCATCGCGCATCTCTATTGAGTGTGCAATGTATCATTGTTTGGCCACTTACTCTATTCAGTGAGAGAGTCTGCAACTTTGGACCTTTGCAGCTTCAACTCAGAGTCTTAAGGTCAGACAAACATGCTCCGATTTATGGTGTAGGCTTGATTGTCCTGGCACAACTAGAGTCGAGTGCATCTTGAGCTGGGAGCTTGAATTGTAGCAATGGGATCCCATACTGGGTTGGGAGCTGCCCTAAATCCAGAATGGCCTGAGCTTAGTGATATTGCCTATACTAGGACCTCGGGGTCAGACCATTGGGGCCCATCTTGGACTGGGGGCTTTTGTTGAAGGCAACACGACCTGAGTAGAGTGCTGCTTGCCTGTACTGGGACCTCGAGGTCAGACCAAGGGGGCCATCTTTGGATGGGGCTTTTGTTTAAGGCAGCATGACATGAACAGAGTTCTGCTTGCCTGTGATGGTACATCAGAGTCAAACCAATGGGGGGGCCAACCTGGGTTAGTGCTATGCTTGGATATGGCATGACCTGAGTCTAGTGCTAGAGGTCGGCACCGGGACTGTGTCTCGTTAGTGGGGGCCTCAGCCTGGGTTGGGTGTTATATTTGGACGTGGCACGACCTAGGTCGAGTGCCAAACATCAGTTTGGACGTGGCACAACCTGAGTCAAGTGCCAGAGGTCTGTGATGGGACCGTGTGTCTTGCCAGTGCGGCCCCTAGCCTAGGCTAGGGGCTCTGTGTGGACGTGACGTAGCACAGATCGACGTTGGGGCCGTGGGTCTCGCTAGCGTGGGCCCTAGCCTGGGCTGGGGGCTCTGTTTGGACATGGCACAGCCTAGGTCGAGTGCCAAACGTCTATTTTAATGTAGAACGACCAAAGTCAAGTGATTGAAGTCGATACTGGGACTGTGGGTCTTGCCAGCACGGGCCTGGTCTGGCTGAGGGCTTGGTTTGGATTGGCATGACTTAGGTCAAGTGCCAGAGGTCTATTTGGACGTAATACGACCAGAGTCAAGTGCTAGAGGTCAGTTTAGACATGGCGTGACCTGGGTTGAGTACCAGAGGTCGGCTATGAGACCATGGATCTCGCCAGCACAAGCCCGGCCTGGGCAAAGGGCTCTGTTAGCTCGTGACACAACCAAGATCAAGTCCCAGATGTCTATGTAGACATAACATGCATAGAGTCAGTGCTAGAAGTCAGCTTGGACATGGTACGACCTAGGTCAAGTACTGGAGGTCAGAGCTGGGACTGTATGTCTCGTTAGCCGGGCCCTGGCCTGGGCTGGGGGCTCTGTTTGGAAATGGCACGACCTGGGTCGTGTGCCAGATGTCTAATTGGTAAGTACACGACCAGAGTCAAGTGCCAGAGGTCAATTTTCAAGGCTGACCCGATCTGAACCGTTCAAGTCGGGTCGAATTAAGAAAGGGGAACAACTTCTACTTCCATCAGAGTTGTCCTCTCTTGATCAGGCTCCCATTGCTGGTCGAGCTCGTCTACTGAAGGTGAGTTCCAAGCTTGATTTGGCGAGTGAGCAGAGGAGGCTTGAAGCTGATGCACCTCAGTGCTGCCAACGGTCTAAACTGGGAGGGAAGGGACAAGCTTGGGCTTGCGTAAACTCTCAGGCCTCCGACTGGATTCCCTCAAGCACTCCAACTTCATGTGCAGTGGAAAACTTGACCTGGAGATGGTATGTGGAGGTTACTGTCCAAATCGCATTGAGGTTCGACCCCCCTATGATCGCATTGAAGGCTCCGGGGCAATTAACCACCAAGAAGTGGACATTCCAGACCTGGTGGCAGGGCGATTGATCGGTCCATATTTTACACCTTTTTTCTGCATATTTGCATGCCATTTCGGTTGCTCATATTGCGATTTTCACGATTATTCGATGATATTGTGTTACTTTTCACTATTTCTTGTTTTTGTCGGATTTCAGGAAATATGAGCAATTGGGAGCAAAAATGAGCTTAAAGGACTTGCATGCGTAACGGAGCATCGCTCATGGACTTATTGAGGACCTATCAGCGATAGAAGACGAGTGGAAGAAGAAAGAACGTCGTAAGAGCGATGAGGAAGCGAAATGATGAAGATTGGGCATTTTCAGCATGCCACTCGGCCGAGTGAAGGAGTCACTCGGCCGAGAAAAGAAGCCCGCTCGGTCGGCCAGATCGGACACGCAATTACTTGAAGATTAGCGTGCACTCGGCCGAGTTACGACATCCCACTCGGCCGAGTATGGAGACACCACTCGCCCGAGTGGCATACGAACGACGGCATCCAAAAGACCAGACTTACTGTAATCCGTCAGTCGACTACGAGCTCCGACTCGGCCGAGTACCAAAAGCCCCTCGGCCGAGTGACATTTACCGCTCGGCCGAGTGATGCCGAGGACACGCAGCACCCAGATTTTCAGACAACCGTTCACTCTTTTGAAATCTGCTATCATTCCAGCAATCAAAGTATTTTTCTCATATTTTTTATGGATAGTAGACTTCATGACGGTTCCAACGCCGTCAAGAATGCACCAATCGGAGGTCGGATGAAATCTGGAGAATTTTTGCAAGTTGACGCTGCAGTGCAGGAATTTCCACTCGGCCGGGTCACATGTTCCACTCGGCCGAGTCGGAGGCGGGCCCAGATTTTAAGTTGCGGTTTGGGCTGTTTTTGGGCACGAATTTGGGGGGATTTCTAGGGCTATTTGCTAGGGTTTTTGGGGGCTATTTAAGAGGGTTGTAGCCGTCATTAGAGGGGGCTCCCATGATGTTTTCTTAGTGATTATTTTAGAGGTTAGGCCATGCCCTAGGTCCCCTCTTGGATCTAAAAGCTTGTATTTGGATTGAAGATCTTCATCAAAGCTAAGTATTTTGTTCTTGTTATTTGAATCTTTGTTTTTTTCTACCTTTATGTATGCAAGCAATGATTTTTATTGATTCTCATATCATTATTGCTATGCTTGAGTAGATTTGTTGTTCTAGGGTTTGGGGATGAACCCTATGGATCTAATTTCGGATTTGTGATGAATGAATCTCTATGTTGCTAGAATTGCTAAAGGGGTTAGGTTGTGATTGATTTATTACGGATAGCTAGGGATTTCCATCGATTGGGGTTTGCAAGAGATTGGATTCTAATCGATGGGAAGGCCTAGATATTCGATTTAGGTTTATAATCGAAATTCTCTAGACTTGGTTTGCAAGAGATTGGACCAAAGCTAGGATTTTTATTATAAACCTATACCCATATTCGTTTGCAAGAGATTGGACGAATACGAACTATCACAACCTAGATCGTAACTCGAGTTTGCACGAGAGTGGGCTCGAGGAGCGATTGAACGATGATGTCGATCTTCATGCTAGTGGCTTAGGTTAGGGTTTGCACGAGAGTGGGCCCTAATCTAGGTCGCTATAGAATGGCAATAGCGCGAAATCGTGAGCTTGGTTCTATATTCAGTTACGACTAGTTCACCTCAACGCAAGTCTAGTAATATTGAGATTCACTATTCACAATGATGCATGACGGTCCGTAGTGGGGATTCCCTAGCCCTAGACACTTTTATTATATTGTATTTGAATCAATATTTGACTGATTTCTCTATCTCCGACACCGACATCCATCACCATTGCCATTACATCATACCATAGCCATCTCCACCAATAAAACATTCGTAGTCAAACCAACCTATGATAGATTGGAACCAACACCACCTCCTCGTGTTTGATACCCGCTCGCCACTTGACCGTGCGCTTGCGGTAAAACTACAATCGTTCTCCGGGTGTATATCCGGGGCCCGATCAAGTTTTTGGCGCCGTTGCCGGGGATTTATCTCCGTGCATTTGCGCCATACTAGGTTGTGCTCTTGGGTTACATTTTGGAGCGATCAAGTTTTTGGCGCTGTTGCCGGGGAGGTGTTTCCCGTTGGGTGCCAATTTGTCATAAATAGGTTGATTAGACCACGAAGAAGAAAAAATTAATTAACAAAAAGAATTTTTCACCATTGCCACCATTATTATCATTTCTATATTCTTTTGTGCCACTGATATTTTTCTCCAGGTATTTATCTGTGTTGATCAGGTGCTATGGATTATACTACGTGGACCACAGATTTTGATCATAGTGCTCAGATGGAAGAGTACTATTATGATCAGAGTGCTCAGATGGAAGAATACTATTATGATCAGAGTACTCAGATGGGAGAATACTATTATGATCAAAGTGCTCAGATGGGAGAATACTTTTTTGAGGAAACGCACTGGCCCAAGCTTGATGAGAAACAAAGGATTTTTTTTATGAGATGCATGCACACCAAGTTGAAATACAAGCCGGGCTTGTTAAGGGCGTCCTTCAATTGGAATGCGTGAAGAGGGAACTTGAAATGAATGCGCTCATGCTTAAGGTTGCAGGGATTTCCAAAGATATCAGTTCTGTTTCTTCATTTTATGGGCAAGAAGCATCACCGATCATATTACCAGAGCCAGAATGTGCCGTCATCGATCCCACATCCTACGATACAACTATTGCATATAAAGAATGGATGGACGAAGAGGCAGTGGAGGAAGCAGAAATTGAGTCATATACGCATCCAGAGGAGGACGCATTTCAGAGATTATTGGGGGACCTCTTGGAGTCAATGAGGTTCACCGGTTCAGAGAGCATTACAGCAGGTGATGCATTTGAGTTACGATTTGTAGATTTTGTTATGAACCGTGTTTCAGCTGCAGGAACAATTGAGGAGGACATCCATGTCAGTCTTGAGGGGGATAGACTATATTTTCGGATTGCTTACGGGCATTCCCCTCCACATGATACATCCCCACAAGTTGACATACCTGAGCAGCCAGCATCACCATTCCAGAGAGAGCCTACATTGATAGTTGATGAGAAGGCAAATGAGCACACTGTCGAGCCAAAGCATGCTTTTGAGGAGGCCTTACACACAGAGCCAGAGTTTATCGTCGAGGAGTTCGTGCATCGGGACGAGGACATAGCCATTCATGAGGATCCCGAGCACTATCCTCCTCCATTAGAGCTCCCGCAGCCACCTCATCCTTTCACTGACGTCGAGGACTATCCCACAGAGCCTACTGCTCCCACTCAGGGAGATATTTTTACCCACTCCATTTCTGAATCATGTATTCCATTCGATATTTATTTTGATTCAGATATTTTTGATACGTCATACCTTTTGCAGTGCACGTATGATTATTGATCGGAGGTATGCTTGGATGTGTCACAGTTTGACGAGCCTGTCGAGGAGGTCCACACCTATGATCTAGATTTACCTGAGCAGCTTAGAGAGGACACCATGGAGACAGCTATCACGGCACATGAGGATATTGGATTATTTCCAGGAAAGTATCGTCCACCATTATTTATTTCATATATTTCTATAGACGATCCTCTTTGGAATACTTTTATTAGGAGGGTGAATTTTTTGCGGCGAACTGATGCATCCTATTCTCTGCAGGGTACAGGTGGAGTCCTTGTGGGAATGCTGGAGGATGCATTGCTGGAGTTCGTTGGAGTCCGGGGACATATGCGTCTGGCGGAGCCATGGAAAGAGCAGTTAGAGCAGTTGCCTGCACCGGCAAAGATACTGGATCCGCCTTTTGCTATAGGTGATATCAATCCAGTAGTGTAGAAATTTTTATGCTTTAAATAAACACGAATTCTCTCGACAGCGAGAGGACCGTATATATTTGCTTGAATAAATATCACCTCATATGACGGCAACAAAAATCTTTTACACCCCCAAACCCATTATATATATTAATTCCCCTCCCCATATTTTGATACGCCACATCCTTTTGCTCACCACCATTGAGCATTTCTTTCAAGTGAATACTCACTTTCTTATTCATTTGACTTGGTCACGCTTTGCAAAGCCATGACATTTTTGATTGAGTCATTTGAATAGGATTGTTTGGTATAAGCTTGGGAGAAAGCGCTCTCATGCATCATTGCATGTGCATGCAGTTGCATTAGGATTTCATGTCATTCATTTCATCATTTTTCATTCACCTCCCTCATATTTATTGTTGTTCATCATATTTTTCCTTTTATGATCACATCGAGGACAATGTGAAGTTTAAGCTTGGGGGAGTGCATTTCCATGCCATTTACATGCATTAGTTGCATTTTTTTTACTTTATTTTAGGGTTTTTAAAATTTTTCAAAATTTTTGCATCATCTTTTTTATTTTTCCATCTTATTTTCCTTTTATGTGTGTTCATGCATCATATCGTGTGCTTGATTTTCTTTTCTTTCCTTTCTTTTATTTTATATCTTTATTTTCTTTTCCTCCTTTTGCTAGATTTGTTCCTTATGATGATATATCTTATTGCTTTAGTAGCCATCACGATACTTATTATTCCATGCCATGCTACTTAGAGTATTCCATAGTCTTGCTATTCACATATGCTTGCAAATCTATTTCTTTCGATGATTCCTCTACATGAATGCATGATATTAATTGAAACTGAATGTATGGATTAGTGTTTAGTATACTTTTGTTGGAAATGCACCAAGATTCACGCATCATTAGTATATCTGAAGCATCAATTTTATTGTCCTATTCACCTTCTGTTGCATGCCTGATATGATTGTAAACTTTACTGCTTGACTTCACTTTTTATTGAAATGATTGAGAATATCCATGCTTACATATAAGTTTAGTTGATGTATTATCTTATTGAACCATTTGTGCACATCTTAGAGTGAACCGAGTGTTACATTATTTCTTTCTCCACATATATCTTTTTATTCTCTACATGTCACTTGAGTTCACCTCCTAAAGCTACTTATATCGCATCTATTTCCCAAAAATCCCCACAAAAGAAAAGTTAGCTCCAAAAAGTCCAAAAAGCCAAAAAGGAGCCCAAAGCCAAAAATACAAATCATATAGCTCCTACAAAAATCCAAAAAGAAAAATGAGAAACAAAAAGTTCAAAAAGAAAAAAAAGAAAAATGTTTCTCTATCTCATTATTGGAGCCACAAAACACTTGGGAAAACCAAGGCAAAAATCCCATTTTCCACTATCATATTCCTTTAAATGTGATGCCTCAAGCTAAGCTTGGGGGGGGGGGGTGAACTCGTTTGACCATATGAGTGAGTACGACATTAGAGTGGAGAGGTGCACGAATGGGGAAGTTTGATAATGCTGAAACTTAGCAAAATACTTTAGTTATGGAGATTTCTTATGAATCGATGTAAATATGTGAATGACATGTCTCTTATTCCATTCTCTATTGCATGCTTGGTGTGATTCTTATATGCTTCAGTTATAACTCTTGATTGAAAAGTGAATCGCTAACATTTGTATATTAAATCCTATGAAATGCGTGACGTGGATATGAATTGATTGTATGAATTTAGATAATCCCTTCCTTTGTTCTTAAAAGCTTGCAAGTACCATGTCTAAGTAAGATTTGAAATCCTTATAGCATGTGATTCGTATTTTCCAAGTTATCGTGATGTATAGCTTATGGCTTGAGATCTGAGAGAATAATCTAGCAACCACTTCCACCTCATGTTCTTTCTTTTTCTTTCATTTCATTTCCTTTGTTTTCATGTCCCGGGTTCGTCTCTTTACTTATCTTCCTCGAGGACGAGTAAGAGGCAAGCTTGGGGGATTTTGATCGGTCCATATTTTACACCTTTTTCTGCATATTTGCATGCCATTTCGGTTGCTCATATTGCTATTTTCACGATTATTCGATGATATTGTGTTACTTTTCACTATTTCTTGTTTTTGTCGGATTTCAAGAAATATGAGCAATTGGGAGCAAAAATGAGCTTAAAGGACTTGCACGCGTAATGGAGCATCGCTCATGGACTTATTGAGAACCTATCAGCGATAGAAGACGAGTGGAAAAAGAAAGAACGTCGTAGGAGCGACGAGGAAGCGAAATGATGAAGATTGGGCATTTTCAGCATGCCACTCGGCCGAGTGAAGGAGTCACTCGGCCGAGCAAAGAAGCCCGCTCGACCGGCCAGATCGGACACGCAATTACTTGAAGATTAGCGTGCACTCGGCCGAGTTACGACATCCCACTCGGCCGAGTATGGAGACACCACTCGCCCGAGTGGCACACGAACGACGGCATCCAAAAGACCAGACTTACTGTAATCCGTCAGTCGACTACGAGCTCCGACTCGGCCGAGTACCAAAAGCCCCTCGGCCGAGTGACATTTGCCGCTCGGCCGAGTGATGCCGAGGACACGCAGCGCCCAGATTTTCAGACAACCATTCACTCTTTTGAAATCTGCTATCATTATAGCAATCAAAGTATTTTTCTCATATTTTTTATGGATAGTAGACTTCATGACGGTTCCAACGCCACCAAGAACGCACCAATCAGAGGTCGGATGAAATCTGGAGAATTTCTGCAAGTTGACGTTGCAGTGCAGGAATTTCCACTCGACCGGGTCACATGTTCCACTCGGCCGAGTCGGCGGCGGGCCCAGATTTTAAGTTGCGGTTTGGGCTGTTTTTGGGCACGAATTTGGGGGGATTTCTAGGGCTATTTGCTAGGGTTTTGGGGGCTATTTAAGAGGGTTGTAGCCGTCATTAGAGGGGGCTCCCATGATGTTTTCTTAGTGATTATTTTAGAGGTTAGGCCATGCCCTAGGCCCCCTCTTGGATCTAAAAGCTTGTATTTGGATTGAAGATCTTCATCAAAGCTAAGTATTTTGTTCTTGTTATTTGAATCTTTGTTTTTTTCTACCTTTATGTATGCAAGCAATGATTTTTATTGATTCTCATATCATTATTGCTATGCTTGAGTAGATTTGTTGTTCTAGGGTTTGGGGATGAACCCTATGGATCTAATTTCGGATTTGTGATGAATGAATCTCTATGTTGCTAGAATTGCTAAAGGGGTTAGGTTGTGATTGATTTATTACGGATAGCTAGGGATTTCCATCGATTGGGGTTTGCAAGAGATTGGATTCTAATCGATGGGAAGGCCTAGATATTCGATTTAGGTTTATAATCGAAATTCTCTAGACTTGGTTTGCAAGAGATTGGACCAAAGCTAGGATTTTTATTATAAACCTATACCCATATTCGTTTGCAAGAGATTGGACGAATACGAACTATCACAACCTAGATCGTAACTCGAGTTTGCACGAGAGTGGGCTCGAGGAGCGATTGAACGATGATGTCGATCTTCATGCTAGTGGCTTAGGTTAGGGTTTGCACGAGAGTGGGCCCTAATCTAGGTCGCTATAGAACGGCAATAGCGCGAAAGCGTGAACTTGGTTCTATATTCAGTTACGACTAGTTCACCTCAACGCAAGTCTAGTAATATTGAGATTCACTATTCACAATGATGCATGACGGTCCGTAGTGGGGATTCCCTAGCCCTAGACACTTTTATTATATTGTATTTGAATCAATATTTGACTGATTTCTCTATCTCCGACACCGACATCCATCACCATTGCCATTACATCATACCATAGCCATCTCCACCAATAAAACATTCGTAGTCAAACCAACCTAGGATAGATTGGAACCAACACCGCCTCCTCGTGTTCGATACCCGCTCGCCACTTGACCGTGCGCTTGCGGTAAAACTACAATCGTTCTCCGGGTGTATATCCGGGGCCCGATCAAGTTTTTGACGTCGTTGCCCGGGATTTATCTCCGTGCATTTGTGCCATACTAGGTTGTGCTCTTGGGTTACATTTTGGAGCGATCAGCGATGTGCTGAACTCCACTTGGAGGGAGAGCATACCCTCTGAGACCACCTGAGCTACCATGAAACCAAAGAGATTGGTATGGACGGACTGCATGATGTCTCCAAGTATCCCATGCTTCTAGAATGTGTCTCATTATCGATCAGAACGTGCCAGATGTAGGATCCTGTCCAAAACAGAGTTAGGATCGATAATATGAAGTTTAGACTTACGCTTGCGTATGCGGCACGGTAGTCTACGAACTTCGCCTTCGGATTCGCCACGACGGATCGAGTCTTCTCACGAACGGAGTAAGGCTACTAATCCACAATCTAAATCTCTACTTTAGATTAAGAACTTGGATAGAGGAAGAGAAAGGATTTCTGCAGAGCTTCGCTATGATGAAGTTGCATGCATGAATTTCATGCAAAAGGTGTAAGAAATGGCTTACCCTTGGGTCTTATTTATAGCCCCCAAGGTAGTTATTTTAGGGTAAGTTGTTCCTTTGGAACAACTTAATTAAGGTGTACCATGATACATGGCACATTATAAGCTTAAGTTGTACCATATGCATGGTACAACATAAGCTTAAGATATTCCCCCTTTATTAGCCATATGTCGCATGCACTTATGCATATATAATGCGACTTTCCCACGCATCCAGAGATCCTCTCCGCAAGGGAACAGATTCCCTTTGTACACGACTTTGTGTACGCGACGTTCGAGGTCCGTATTCCCTCGTACATCCCCCACAAGGGTGTATAAACGTCTTCCATATCCAACATCTCCCACTCACACTTGAGGGGATTGTAAGAGAACTTCTTTCCCTTAGTTCTTTCATCTATCATACCGAGAAATAGACCGTGCGACCGTCATGCGCATAGAGTCTGTTGTTGTGCACTTGTTAGAGATACACAACGACCTCGAAGGTGCAAAGTTGAGTAGTTCAACGCATGCTTTACCCTAGATTATTTCTTCACATTTCTTATACTTTATATTCAACAATTGAATCCCATCTGGATTACAATTGGCTGGCCAGCTTTGAATCATTAAAGTCCAAATGCGAATATGAAATCAATCTTCCTCTTCTTGCGAACCTTCTGATCTTGACTAGACTCGCTTTTCTAACGTGCCCCGCCGAGCCGAATTATCATAGCCCATAAGTAACACGCTAAGATAGCGATCATTTCGTCAAATCTAAAGGAACCAATTGGAGTCCTTGAGGGTAAGAGTTAAGACCCATATGGCCTTTGAGTCTCACATAATAGCAAACACTATTGCTACTAACTCAGTGGTCGAAATGCATACGTGGTATGAACACGTATTACAACATCACTCCTTTCCCAGGGAGAGTATGTCTTAATGATGTTGTACGGATGAAAAGATCAGACACCACAGTGACTATCTTTTTGAGTCCCCTTACTACTCGTGAAATATTCACGGACTCTCATCCTGCATAAGACAGATAGGAAAAAATCCTATGAGATCTCTTTCAAATATCCTTGTGATACAGATCTCAGATCTTTTGTAAGCATCCATATGATGCAGATCTTTCATTCGACTATCTTGTTTAAGTCATGACTCTAAATCATTCGTCTAATGATTTTGACTTTAAACTAGTCTCATCTCTATCTTATCCATCTGATAAGATAAGGCGGTTGCTCATGTGAGAGAGCCAACCTTAATCTGTCCGACATACACACAATTCAGCTGAGTTTTCAAAAATGTACACAAACATTTCTTAAGAAATTCATATGCAATGTTTGAAAAAGAACTTATTCTTTTATTAATTTTGATCATTTACAGACATGGGAATTTACATTGGTACAACTCAGCTCTTACGCGATCCTTGAGATGATAAGTGTTTGTAAAACACATCTCTGGGGATCGCCTTCGTAAGCGGATCCGCTATCATCTCATGCGTAGATATGTACCTTATGTCTACCTTCTTGGTCTTATCATAGTCTTTTGCAAATTTGTAGCGGATATCTATGTGTTTGGTCTTACAATGGAATTTCGGATCTTTGACATAGGCTATAGATGCTTGACTGTCGCTGTGTATAGGTACAGCACCTGAGTCACTTGCATTAATTAGCCTGTCTAAGAACTTCCTAAGCCAAACAGCCTCTTGAACTGCCATGCTAAATGCTACAAACTCGGCTTCCATGGTTGAAAGTGTGATGCAGGATTGTTTCTTGCTACTCCAGGATATTGCACCAGATCCGAGTAGAAAAACATATCCTGAGGTCGATCGTCGCTCATCGAGATCACCCGCCCAATCAGCATCAGTGTAGCTTTCGAGCCTCAAGGCATCTCCTTGATAGCATAAAGCAAAGTCTGCAGTTCCTTTGAGATACTGCATTATCCTCTTAACCGCTTTCCAGTGTACTTGCCCTGGGTTGGATTGGTAACGACTTACCATTCCAACGGCAAAACAGATGTCCGGTCTTGTACACATCATAGCGTACATTAGACTACCAACTGCACTGGAATATGAAACTTTTTCCATAATCTTCTTCTCTTTTTGGTTCTTCGGACATGATTTCAGACATAAATTGTCGCACTTGCTTATTGGAGTATCAATGGACTTGCAGTCCTGCATATTAAAACGTTCTAGAACCTTCTTTATATAAGTCTCATGTGAAAGAGAAAGAAGTTTCTTCGAACGATTCCTTGAAATCTTAACTCCAAGGATATATGCGGCTTCTCCCATGTCTTTCATCTCAAAAACTGATGAAAGCCAAGCCTTGATATCCATCACAAAGCCCTTGTCATTTCCGGCTATTAAAATGTCATCTACATATAGAGACATAATAACATACTTGTTCTTATTCCTCTTGATATATACACAGTTATCTTCATCAAGCATGAAAAAACCATTTGATAAGACAACCTCTTGAAATCGTATATACCACTGCCTCGATGATTGTTTAAGACCATATATGGATTTAAGAAGTTTACAAACCTTATGTTCGTTTCCTTCTTTTACAAACCCTGTTGGTTGTTCCATATAGATCTCCTCGTCCAATTCTCCATTGAGAAAAGCAGTCTTTACATCCATTTGATGTAATTCGAGGTCCAAGCAAGCTACCATTGCCAGAATCAGGCGAATTGAGGTAAAACGAACAACAGGTGAGAAGGTCTCTTCGTAGTCTATCCCTTCCTGTTGCGTAAAACCTTTCGCGACAAGGCGAGCTTTATATCTGTCAATAGAGCCATCAGCCTTATGCTTGATCTTGAGAACCCATTTGTTCCCAATAGCTCTACGTCCTCTGGGTAAGTCAACTAAGTCCCAGACTTGGTTAACTTTCATGGATTCTAATTCCTCTTGCATCGCTTCCATCCATTTGTCTTTAGCAGGGCAAGATACGGCCTGTTTGAAAGTAGCAGGCTCGTCATCTTCTTGTAGTAAAGTCATAAAGGTTTGTGGAAATTCATCCTCAAATCTTAGAGGAGCCAACCTTGTACGACTACTACGTCGTATTTGAGATTCTTCAAGTCCTTGTTGACTTGAATTTAGATCAATTCTAATATCACTCCCACTTGGAATGTCGTTAGAATTGCTCCCACTTGGATCATTATTCCCGTATGGAATTGGATAATCGTCATTCGTATAATCCATTGGTGAAGGTTGAAACGTATTTTCATTTTCACCAAGAATTCTCCTACTCGAATGAGGTAATCCTTCTTGATCATAAATCTCAAATAGAGATAAGTCCTGACTTATCTCGCCCTGTCTTGGAAACTCGTTTTCCAAGAAAGTGACATCCCTCAACTCAAACTCAATTAGCCCACCATTGTCTTCCTGACTAACAAAAACATAACCTTTGGAGTTTTCTGCGTATCGTATAAAGATACATTTCCTTCCCCTTGGCCCAAGTTTGCCATACTTATGGGAGGAAATATGTGCGTAGGATGCACAACCCCAAGGTTTCAAAATGTTTAAGTCAGGAGACCTTTGGTTCCACAACTCATAAGGAGTGGAGCTAACTGATTTCGAGGGTACGCGGTTTAAAATGAAAGTGGCCGTCAATAATGCATCACCCCAAAAGGTGATTGGCAAGTTAGCTTGCGCCATCATTGAACGGACCATTTCCATTAAAGTCATATTTCTCCTTTCTGCAACACCGTTTTGTTGAGGAGTATAAGGCATAGTTACCTGATGTACTATGCCTTTTTCATCACAAAGTTCCTTAAAACTTATTGATTGATATTCACCGCCCCTATCGGTTCGCAAGACCTTAATCTTACGATCTAATTGATTCTCCACTAAACTCATATAGTTTTTAAAGCAAGCCAAAGCTTCACTTTTGTGGGATATCAAATAGATATGTCCGAATCGGGTGAAATCATCAATAAAAGTGATGAAATAGGACTTTCCGCGTCTTGTCTTGACATTCATCGGACCACATATGTCCGAATGGATAAGCTGTAATGGAACCTCGGCCCTTGTGCCGGTTCCAAACGGCTTGCGACAAGATTTCCCCACAAGGCAATGTTCGCAAGTCGACATTTCAACCTTTGAAACATTGGATAGAAGGCCACGTTTGGCAAGTCTATCCATACGCGTTGGTCCAATATGACCAAGCCTTGCGTGCCAACAATTCACATCAGACTCATAAGTCTTAGAATTTGCAACAAGGAAATTTTCATTACATGAGGAATCATACATTGTACTCATTACAATAAATCCTTTAAATACAAACCCAGTACCAATAAGAGTATTATTACAACTTAAGTCCACATTACAATCATGAAAAAACCAGCTATAGCCAAGACCCATTAATACAACCACAGAAATTATATTCCTTCGAATATCTGGAGCGAAGAGGACATCATGAAGTAGGAGAGTGCGGCCGTTGTCCAAGACTAGCTTGCAAGTCCCAACGCCTTTCACTTCAACACGTGTGTTGTTTCCTACATAGATCCACTTCGTTCCTTGGGGTATCCGGTGATACTCCACGAAGGACCGTCTGTCCCTTGCTATGTGGTCGGTGGCACCTGAATCAATTATCCAAAATGGATTAGATTCCACAAGAAATATTGAACTAGAAACACATATGTAACTGTAGGATCCTGTCCAAAACAGAGTTAGGATCGATAACATGAAGTTTAGACTTACGCTTGCGTATGCGGCACGGTAGTCTACGAACTTCGCCTTCGGATTCGCCACGACGGATCGAGTCTTCTCACGAACGGAGTAAGGCTACTAATCCACAATCTAAATCTCTACTTTAGATTAAGAACTTGGATAAGAGGAAGAGAAAGGATTTCTGCAGAGCTTCGCTAGGATGAAGATGCATGCATGAATTTCATGCAAATGGTGTAAGGAAATGGCTAACCCTTGGGTCTTATTTATAGCCCCCAAGGTAGTTATTTTAGGATAAATTGTTCCTTTGGAACAATTTAACTAAGGTGTACCATCGTACATGGCATATTATAAGCTTAAGTTGTACCATATGCATGGTACAATATAAGCTTAAGATATTACCCCTTTATTAGCCATATGTCGCATGCACTTATGCACATATAATGCGACTTTCCCATCAATCTAGAGATCCTCTCCGCAAGGGAACATATTCCCTTTGCGTACGACTTTGTGTACGCGACGTTCGAGGTCCGTATTCCCTCGTACATCCCCCACAAGGGTGTACTAACGTCTTCCATATCCAACATCTCCCACTCACACTTGAGGGGATTTGTAAGAGAACGTCTTTCCCTTAGTTCTTTCATCTATCATACCGAGAAATAGACCGTGCGACCGTCATGCGCGTAGAGTCTGTTGTTGTGCACTTGTTAGAGATACACAACGACCTCGAAGGTGCAAAGTTGAGTAGTTCAACGCATGCTTTACCCTAGATTATTTCTTCACATTTCTTATACTTTATATTCAACAATTGAATCCCATCTGGATCACAATTGGCTGGCCAGCTTTGAATCATTAAAGTCCAAATGTGAACATGAAATCAATCTTCCTCTTCTTGCGAACCTTCTGATCTTGACTAGACTCGCTTTTCTAACGTGCCCCGCCGAGCCGAATTATCATAGCCCATAAGTAACACGCTAAGATAGCGATCATTTCGTCAAATCTAAAGGAACCAATTGGAGTCCTTGAGGGTAAGAGTTAAGACCCATATGGCCTTTGAGTCTCACATAATAGCAAACACTATTGCTACTAACTCAGTGGTCGAAATGCATACGTGGTATGAACACGTATTACAACATCACTCCTTTCCCAGGGAGAGTATGTCTTAATGATGTTGTACGGATGAAAAGATCAGACACCACAGTGACTATCTTTTTGAGTCCCCTTACTACTCGTGAAATATTCACGGACTCTCATCCTGCATAAGACAGATAGGAAAAAATCCTATGAGATCTCTTTCAAATATCCTTGTGATACAGATCTCAGATCTTTTGTAAGCATCCATATGATGCAGATCTTTCATTCGACTATCTTGTTTAAGTCATGACTCTAAATCATTCGTCTAATGATTTTGACTTTAAACTAGTCTCATCTCTATCTTATCCATCTGATAAGATAAGGCGGTTGCTCATGTGAGAGAGCCAACCTTAATCTGTCCGACATACACAAAATTTAGCTGAGATTTCAAAAATGTACACAAACATTTCTTAAGAAATTCATATGCAATGTTTGAAAAAAGAACTTATTCTTTTATTAATTTTGATCATTTACAGACATGGGAATTTATATTGGTACAACTCAGCTCTTACGCAATCCTTGAGATGATAAGTGTTTGTAAAACACATCTCTGGGGATCGCTTTCGTAAGCTGATCCTCTATCATCTCATGCGTAGATATGTACCTTATGTCTACCTTCTTGGTTTTATCATAGTCTTTTGCAAATCTGCAGTTCCTTTAAGATACTGCATTATCCTCTTAACCGCTTTCCAGTGTTCTTGCCCTGGGTTGGATTGGTAACAGCTTACCATTTCCAACGACAAAACAGATGTCCGGTCTCGTACACACCATAGCGTACATAAGACTATCAACTGCACTGGAATATGGAACTTTTTCCATAATTTCCTTTTCCTTTTGGTTCTTTGGACACGATTCCAGATATAAATTATCGCATATGCTTATATGAATATCAATGGACTTGCAGTCCTGCATATTAAATCGTTCTAGAACCTTCTTTATATAAGTCTCCTGTGAAAGAGAAAGAAGTTTCTTCGAACGATTCCTTGAAATCTTAACTCCAAGGATATATGCGGCTTTTCCTATGCCTTTCATCTCAAATACTGATGAAAGCCAAGCCTTGATACTCATCACAAAGCCCTTGTCATTTCTGGCTATTAAAATGTCATCTACATATAGAGACATGATAATATACTTGCTTTTAATCCTCTTGATATATACTCAGTTATCTTCATCAAGCATGAAAAAATCCATTTGATAAGACAACTTCTTGAAATCGTATATACCATTGCCTCGAGGATTATTTAAGACCATATATGGACTTACGAAGTTTACAAACCTTATGTTCGTTTCCTTCTTTTACAAACCCTGTTGGTTGTTCCATATAGATCTCCTCGTCCAATTCTCCATTGAGAAAGGCAGTCTTTACATCCATCTGATGTAATTCGAGGTATAAGCAAACTACCACTGCCAGAATCATGCGAATCAAGGTAAAATGCACAACAGGTGAGAAGGTATCTTTGAGTCTATCCCTTCCTGTTGCGTAAAACCTTTCGCGACAAGGCGAGCTTTATATCTGTCAATAGAGCTATCAGCCTTATGCTTGATCTTGAGAACCCATTTGTTCCCAATTGCTCTATGTCCTCTGGGTAAGTTAACTAAGTCCCAGACTTGGTTAACTCGCATGGATTTCAATTCCTCCTTCATCGCTTCCATCCATTTGTCTTTCGCAGGGTATGATGTGGCCTGTTTGAAAGTAGCAGGCTTGTCATCATCTTGTAGTAAAGTCATAAAGGTTTACCTCAAATCTTAGAGGAGCCAACCTTGTACGACTACTACGTTGTATTTGAGATTTCTTCAAGTCCTTGTTGACTCGAATTTAGATCAATTCTAATATCACTCCCACTTGGAATGTTGTTAGAATTGCTCCCACTTGGATCATTATTCCCGTATGGAATAGGATAATCGTCATTCGTTTAATCCATTGGTGAAGGTTGAAACGTATTTTCGTTTTCACCAAGAATTCTCCCACTCGAATGAGGTAATCCTTCTTGATCATAAATCTCAAATAAAGATAAGTCCTGACTTATCTCGCCCTGTCTTGGAAACTCGTTTTCCAAGAAAGTGACATCCCTCGACTCAAACTCAATTAACCCACCATTGTCTTCCTGACTAACAAAAAATATAACCTTTGGAGTTTTCTGCGTATCGTATAAAGATACGTTTCCTTCCCCTTGGCCCAAGTTTGCCATACTTATGGGAGGAAATATGTGCGTAGAATGCACAACCCCAAGGTTTCAAAATGTTTAAGTCAGGAGACATTTGGTTCCACAACTCATAAGGAGTGGAGCTAACTGATTTCGAGGGTACGCGGTTCAAAATGAAAGCGGCCGTCAATAATGCATCACCCCAAAAGGTGATTGGCAATTTAGCTTGCTCCATCATTGAACGGACCATTTTTCATTAAAGTCCTATACCTCCTTTCTGCAACACCAATTTGTTGAGGAGTATAAGGCATAGTTACCTGATGTACTATGCCTTTTTCATCACAAAGTTCTTTTAAACTTGTTGACTGATATTTACCGCCCCTATCGGTTCGCATGACCTTAATCTTGCGATCTAATTGATTCTCCACTAAACTCATATAGTTTTTAAAGCAGGTTTAGTGCTTTCACTTTGTGGGATATCAAATAGATATGACCGAATCGGGTGAAATCATCAATAAAAGTGATGAAAAATAGGACTTCCCGCGTCTTGTCTTGACATTCATCGGACCACATATGTCCGAATGGATAAGCTGTAATGGAACCTCGGCCCTTGTACCGGTTCCAAACGGCTTGCGACAAGATTTCCTCACAAGGCAATGTTCGCAGGTCGACATTTCAACCTTTGAAACATTGGATAGAAGGCCACGTTTGGCAAGTCTATCCATACGCTTTGGTCCAATATGACCAAGCCTTGTGTGCCAACAAATTATATTAGACTCATTAGTCAAAGAATTTGTCACAAGGAAATTTTCATTACATGAGGAATTTATACATTGTACTTATTACAATAAATCCTTTGAAAAACAAACCCAGTACCAATAAAGGAATTATTACAAAAATAGGTCCATATTACAATCATGAAGGAACCAACTATAACCAAGACCCATTTAATTGACCACAGTATTAATATTCCTTTGAATATATGGAATGAAGAGAACATCATAAAGTAGGAGAGTGTGGCCGTTGTCCAAGTCTAGCTTGCAATTCCCAACGCCTTTCTCTACAACACGTGTGTTGTTTCCTACATTGATCCACTTCATTCCTTGGGGTATCCGGTGATACTCCACGAAGGACCGTCTGTCCTTTGCTATGTGGTTGGTGGCACCTGAATCAATTATCCAAAAATGGATTAGATTCCACAAGAAATATTGAACTAGAAACACATATGTAACTAGTATATTTACAAGTTACCTCGTCGCCTCCACTCGTACACGAACGAGCATAGTGACCGAGCTTGTTGCACTTGAAGCACTTGATCCTCTTCAAGTCTTTCTTCTTGTGCCATTTCTTGTGCCCACCCTTATGTTTGGGTTTCTTGGTAGACTCAGGTTGCTTATTACGTTCATTAGTGAACTTCGAACGATTTTTCCGTTTCTTTCCCCCGTGTGAGGAACTAGCAGCCATGTGCACTTCTGCACTTGGCTTGGCAGCCGCAAGCCGCTCTTCCTCTAATTCGAGGTGCTTGGAAACATCGCTGAAGGTCTTGATGCTCTCATTGTGAGTGAGATGCATCTTCATTTGATCCCACCCATTTGGTAGGGAACGTATGACTGCTTGGATTTGTTGCTCATCAGTGAGCACATGACCTGCGTCCTTTAACTCCGAGATAAGGTTCGCCATATGTCGCAGATGTTTCCCCATGGAATGATCTGGACGTTTCTTATATGTATCGAACCTTATAGTTAAGGCGCGAAGTTTGGACACCGATGTGCCACCGAACTTCTCCTCTAGCTTGGACCATATGTCCATGGCTAGGTCATGTTCTCGGAAGATGCGCATTATGTCATCAGCCATACTGCTTAATAACGTAATGCGCGCTATCTTATTCTTCCGAGACCAAGCATCAAAAGCTTCCTTGTCTCGTCGGTGTTGGGCCGTAGTGCCCAACTCCGGTTCAATCATAACGTTCTTTAGAGTTTCGAGCACTTCTTGCTCCTCTAGAACGTATTGTATCTTAATGGACCAAAGTTTGTAATTATCGCCGTTGAGTTTTTCACCTCTGTTTAACTCAGCGACGATATTCTTTGAAGCGGAAGACATTTTACTTTTTAAAATGCTGCAAAAGACACAAAACCGAAGGTTTGATCAAAAACATTGCATTAAAATTCTTATATACATAGTCATCATACACTTTCATGATTCATTAGTCTCGGCCAGCGGACCGACCAGGGAAATGGCTATGTCATGGTTCACTACCCCCAGACTGAGCTGAGGTGTCCCACAAACTAGACCAAAAAACCATTGGTCGAATCATGATCCATTGAGATACTTGAATCAATCAAATGTGAAATTTAGACTAGTATAATACCACTCCCACTTGGAAAAAATTCCCACTTGGAATGATATTATTAATTTGATAAGTTACTTTCGAAAAATATTGAAGATGTTGTTCTAGAATCGAAAAGGTCTCTACGATTCCAATCACCATCTAGAACAACTTTCAATATTCCCCCATCACTTATCAAACAATAGTACTCTTATAGTACTAGCAGCGGAAAAACGAGTTTGAAAACGTATTTTTCAGATATAATTCCCATTTGAAATGATAATAGAATATCCCATATGGATAGTTCTAAAATCAACTCCCACTTGGAATGATATTCATAATTTGATAAGTTACTTTCGAAAAATATTGAAGATGTTACTCTAGAATCGGAAAAGTCACTACGTTTCCAATCACCATCTAGAGCAATTTTCAATATTTCTCCCTCACTTTATCAAATGTTAGTACTCTTATAGTACTTTGCAGCGGAAAAGCGTTTTTGAAAACTTATTTTTCAAAACGTATGAAAAAGTATTTTTCAAAAAAATGAATATTTCATCTTAGTACCCTTATGATACTTAGTGAAACATTCGGCACTTCCTGACCATTTGTCGGGAGTGAGCCGTAGCCGTGCCTAGGTCGGATCCCCCTTTTGGGATTTTCTGCAAACTATCGTCGCTGTCTCCCGTATGGATCCAGGCGTTTCTCCCCGTATGAGAGAATTTTGATGCAGACGACTGTCGTTTGGCCCCGTATGGGCTAGTTGGCACGTTCATGTTCAACCAAGGCCTTTTGCCGAATTGGTCTGAATCACTGCCGGCGAATGCCGATCAGTCCGGCCCCCGGCCAGGCCCTGACCGCTGCCAGAGACGGCCTGCGGCAGCTCTGGCCACTGCCAGGGCCGGCCTGGCCGCTGGCCTGGCCTCGGCCAGAGGCCGGCCAGGCCTCTGCCTGGCCTGGCCTAGGCCAGAGGCCCCTGGCCGGGGCCAGGGCCCCTGCCCTGGCCTCTGCCAGGGCGGCCAGGCCCTGGCCTGAGGCCAGGGCGGCCAGGCCCTGGCCTGAGGCCAGGGCGCTGCCCTGGCCTCTGCCAGGGCGGCCAGGCCCCTGGCTGGGGGCCAGGGCCCCTGCCCTGGCCCCGGCCAGGGCGGCCAGGCCCTGGCCTGAGGCCAGGGCGGCCAGGCCCTGGCCTGAGGCCAGGGCTGCCAGGCCCTGGCCTGAGGCCAGGGCGCCGCCCTGGCCTCTGCCAGGGCGGCCTGGCCCCTGGCCGGGGGCCAGTGCCCCTGCCAGGGCCCCTGCCCTGGCCCCGGCCAGGGCTGCCAGGCCCTGGCCCCGGCGCCGCCCTGGCCTCTGCCAGGGCGGCCAGGCCCCTGGCCTGATGGCCAGGGCGCCGCCCTGGCCTCTGCCAGGGCGGCCTGGCCCCTGGCCGGGGGCCAGGGCCCCTGCCCTGGCCCCGGCCAGGGCGGCCAGGCCCTGGCCTGAGGCCAGGGCGCCGCCCTGGCCTCTGCCAGGGCGGCCAGGCCCCTGGCCTGAGGCCAGGGCGCCGCCCTGGCCTCTGCCAGGGCGGCCTGGCCCCTGGCCGGGGCCAGGGCCACTGCCCTGGCCCCGGCCAGGGATGTCTGGCCCTGGCCTGGCCGCGGCCAGGGCCTTCTGGCCCTGGCCGTGGCCGGCCAGAGCCGGCCCTGGCCTAGCCGTGGCCGGCCAGGGCCGGCCAAGGCCGGCCGGCCATGGCCCGGCCATGGCATATTGGCCTTGACCGGCCATGGCCTTTTGGCCATGGCCGGTTTCCCCTTTCATGGGTGGCCGCACACCCCCGCCGGAGGGGGGTTGCCGCGGTGGTTATTGGCCGTAGCCAACCCTCTCCGCATGGGGTGGGGGGTGCATGGCCTTCATAACCCATTTGGTCATGGTGCACATGCACAAAAAAAATTCATCTTCCCCGATGGGAATAACCACCACCTTCTTCTCCGGTGAAGCACCCGTTCGTCGAGGAAGTAGTTGTCCTCCAATGGCCGTGTGCCAAAAAATGAACCCACTTCAAAAATTCGTAAACTACGCGCTCCACATGAAGAGAGCGCCCATTCCCTATGAATGGAGACTCAGCATCCATGAAGAGAGCGAGTTTGACGATATGAACGGTCGGTTCTTCCCGTCACGGAGAGTTCCTGCCATATCCGTAATGACAGAAGACCCTAACGTGAAAAGAACAACCGCTGCGTTCTCTCCGTCACGAAGCGTTCCTACCATATCCGTAATGGTAGGATACCCATCCGTGAAAAAGACAACGACTCGTTCATAGTTTCTCCGGGGCGAACCCGTATGGCTCTGATACCAATGTAGGATCCTGTCCAAAACAGAGTTAGGATCGATAACATGAAGTTTAGACTTACGCTTGCGTATGCGGCACGGTAGTCTACGAACTTCGCCTTCGGATTCGCCACGACGGATCGAGTCTTCTCACGAACGGAGTAAGGCTACTAATCCACAATCTAAATCTCTACTTTAGATTAAGAACTTGGATAAGAGGAAGAGAAAGGATTTCTGCAGAGCTTCGCTAGGATGAAGATGCATGCATGAATTTCATGCAAATGGTGTAAGGAAATGGCTAACCCTTGGGTCTTATTTATAGCCCCCAAGGTAGTTATTTTAGGATAAATTGTTCCTTTGGAACAATTTAACTAAGGTGTACCATCGTACATGGCATATTATAAGCTTAAGTTGTACCATATGCATGGTACAATATAAGCTTAAGATATTACCCCTTTATTAGCCATATGTCGCATGCACTTATGCACATATAATGCGACTTTCCCATCAATCTAGAGATCCTCTCCGCAAGGGAACATATTCCCTTTGCGTACGACTTTGTGTACGCGACGTTCGAGGTCCGTATTCCCTCGTACATCCCCCACAAGGGTGTACTAACGTCTTCCATATCCAACAGTAACTAGTATATTTACAAGTTACCTCGTCGCCTCCACTCGTACACGAACGAGCATAGTGACCGAGCTTGTTGCACTTGAAGCACTTGATCCTCTTCAAGTCTTTCTTCTTGTGCCATTTCTTGTGCCCACCCTTATGTTTGGGTTTCTTGGTAGACTCAGGTTGCTTATTACGTTCATTAGTGAACTTCGAACGATTTTTCCGTTTCTTTCCCCCGTGTGAGGAACTAGCAACCATGTGCACTTCTGCACTTGGCTTGGCAGCCGCAAGCCGCTCTTCCTCTAATTCGAGGTGCTTGGAAACATCGCTGAAGGTCTTGATGCTCTCATTGTGAGTGAGATGCATCTTCATTTGGTCCCACCCATTTGGTAGGGAACGTATGACTGCTTGGATTTGTTGCTCATCCGTGAGCACATGACCTGCGTCCTTCAACTCTGAGATAAGGTTCGCCATATGTCGCAGATGTTTCCCCATGGAATGATCTGGACGTTTCTTATATGTATCGAACTTTATAGTTAAGGCGCGAAGTTTGGACACCGATGTTCCACCGAACTTCTCCTCTAGCTTGGACCATATGTCCATGGCTAGGTCATGTTCTCGGAAGATGCGCATTATGTCATCAGCCATACTGCTTAATAACGTAATGCGCGCTATCTTATTCTTCCGAGACCAAGCATCAAAAGCTTCCTTGTCTCTTCGGTGTTGGGCCGTAGTACCCAACTCCGGTTCAATCATAACGTTCTTTAGAGTTTCGAGCACTTCTTGCTCCTCTAGAACGTATTGTATCTTAATGGACCAAAGTTTGTAATTATCGCCGTTGAGTTTTTCACCTTTGTTTAACTCAGCGACGATATTCTTTGAAGCGGAAGACATTTTACCTTTAAAATGCTGCAAAAGACATAAAAACCGAAGGTTCGATCAAAAACACATTGCATAAAATTCTTAAAATATAACTCCCACTTGAAATTATATTATATTTGATAAGTTACTTTCGAAAAATATTGAAGATGTTGTTCTAGAATCGAAAAGGTCTCTTTGATTCCAATCACCATCTAGAACAACCTTCAATATTCCCCCATCACTTATCAAACAATAGTACTCTTATAGTACTAGCAGCGGAAAACGAGTTTGAAAACGTATTTTTCAGATATAATTCCCACTTGAAATGATAATAGAATATCCCATATGGATAGTTCTAAAATCAACTCCCACTTGGAATGATATTCATAATTTGATAAGTTACTTTCGAAAAATATTGAAGATGTTACTCTAGAGTCGGAAAGGTCACTATGTTTCCAATCACCATCTAGAGTAACTTTCAATATTTCTCCCTCACTTTATCAAATGTTAGTACTCTTATAGTACTTTGCAGCGGAAAAGCGGTTTTGAAAAACGTATTTTTCAAAAATTTAAAATACATTGGCTAATCTCCGTAGAGTAGAGCACAACGTCATAAGTACATTGGCTAATCTCCGTAGAGTAGAGCACAATGACATGGCTAATCTCGCATGAAGTAGAGCACTATGGCTAATCTTCAAGGAGTAGAGCCTAATGAAAAACTTCATTAAAACGTTAGTCCCGTATGAACTAGTCGGCACTGTGGTTAGCCCCGTATGGACTAATCGACACATTCAAATTTTACCAAGGCCTTTTGTTACCCCGTATGGGTCATTTGACAAGTTTGCAATCGACCCAGACCATCTGTCGGATTGGTCGACCAAAAACACTAAATTGGTCGACCAATTTTTGAATTGCTAACTTCTTCCCGGTCAGGGCCTCTGCCCTGGCCGAGGCTTGGCCAAGGGCCGGCCAGGGCCTCTGCCCTGGCCGGCCAGGGGCCCTGGCCCCCTCGGCCAGGGCCTCTGCCCTGGCCGAGGCCGGCCAAGGCCGGCCAGGCCCTGGCCACTGCCAGGGCCGCCAGGCCCTGGCCTGGCCACTGCCACTGCCAGGCCGCCAGGCCCTGGCCGTGGCCAGGGCGCCGGCCCTGGCCACTGCCAGGGCCGGCCAGGCCCTGGCCGAGGCCAGGGCGCCGGCCCTGGCCTCTGCCAGGGCCGCCTGGCCGGCCCTGGCCTCTGCCAGGGCCGGCCAGGCCGGCAGGCCTTGGCCAAGGCCGGCCATTGCCGGCCTGGCCTTGGCCGGCCACTGCCGGCCTGGCCATGGCCGGCCATGGCTTGGCCATGGCCGGTCATGGCCAAGGCCATTTGGCATTGGCCGGCCATGGCCCCTTTGGCCATGGCCGGCCACCCCCTTTGAATGGGGTTGCCGCACATACTCCTCCCCCTTGATGGGGTGGTCGCCGGTGGTTATTGGCCGTAGCCAACCCCCTCCGCAAGTGGAGGGGGGTGCATAGCCTTCATAGCCCATTTGGCCATGGTGCACATGCACCAATTTCCTCTTACCCGATGGAAATAACTACCATCATCTTCCTCGATGAAGCACCCGTTCGTCGATGAAGCACCCGTTCGTCGAGAAATTAGTTATTTCCTAATGGCCGTGTGCCAAAAATGAAAAATAACATACTACGTGAACGGTCGGTTCTTCCCGTCACGGAGAGTTCCTACCATATCCGTAATGATAGGAGACCCTAACGTGAAAAGAACAACCGCTGCGTTCTCTCCGTCACGAAGCGTTCCTACTATATCCGTAATAGTAGGAGACCCATTCGTGAAAAAGACAACGACTCGTTCATAGTTTCGACGGGGCGGTGGTTTGACCGGGGCGAACCCATATGGCTCTGATACCAATGTAGGATCCTGTCCAAAACAGAGTTAGGATCGATAATATGAAGTTTAGACTTACGCTTGCGTATGCGGCACGGTAGTCTACGAACTTCGCCTTCGGATTCGCCACGACGGATCGAGTCTTCTCACGAACGGAGTAAGGCTACTAATCCACAATCTAAATCTCTACTTTAGATTAAGAACTTGGATAGAGGAAGAGAAATGATTTCTGCAGAGCTTCGCTATGATGAAGTTGCATGCATGAATTTCATGCAAAAGGTGTAAGAAATGGCTTACCCTTGGGTCTTATTTATAGCCCCCAAGGTAGTTATTTTAGGGTAAGTTGTTCCTTTGGAACAACTTAATTAAGGTGTACCATGATACATGGCACATTATAAGCTTAAGTTGTACCATATGCATGGTACAACATAAGCTTAAGATATTCCCCCTTTATTAGCCATATGTCGCATGCACTTATGCATATATAATGCGACTTTCCCACTCATCCAGAGATCCTCTCCGCAAGGGAACAGATTCCCTTTGTACACGACTTTGTGTACGCGACGTTCGAGGTCCGTATTCCCTCGTACATCCCCCACAAGGGTGTATAAACGTCTTCCATATCCAACACCAGACTCTGCGGTTGGCGATCCATAGGTTGACCACAATGGCGTCATTGTGGGGCTGGTGAATTCACCTCGTCTCAGCCTCCGTGAAAAGTAGAGGTTCCTCAGACAACCTGAGCTGCTTCGAGGACCGTTTAGCGATAGCGAGTCATGCTCGGTCGAGGTGACACACGCCTGGCGAATGAGGCTCTTTTGGGCACGATTGGACTGCTAGGTCATATTGCAACCGACTTGGATGAGAGAGGAGAAGGTGAGGTCGATAACGTCAGACGAGCGGGCAATGTCTTTGCCCTTTCTCTGAGATCTTCTGGTATCGCCTCTTTCTGGAATCTAGAACTCACGGAGGCGCCCTTTCTGGATGAGGCGCTCGATCTGGTCCCTGAGGATCCTACAGTTTTTTGTGACATGGCCGTAACTGTGGTGGAAGTCACAGTATTTGGACATATCCATCTTGGGGTGGTCTGGCAAAGGGCGTGGAGGATCGAACTCCTTAGCTGCTTCGGAAAGTATCTCTGATAGCATGGTGTAGACCTGCACCTCAGGGGATATGGATCTTCGTCTGATCTCCCGAGGGCATTCTAGGCACCTCTCTAGCTTAGACACTTTGTGTGAGGCATCCCGGTCGGGGTGAGACCTCTTCTGAGAGGACCCGTGACTCATCATTGACCAACCACGGGCTTCCTTCGGAGTGATGAACTTGTTAATGCGGCTTTCCAGGTGCGTGAAGGTGGGAGATCGCTGCTTGCAGATTCTCAAACTTAAGATCCAACCTATCTCTAAAGTCTGCTTGAAGGGCCACCTTGGCGATGTCGTCAGGGCAGACATCAAGGGCCATGTGAGCCCGATTGAAAGGGTCTAGAAAGGCCCTGTTGGACTCTTCTAGCCACTGCTTGATGGAAGCTAGAGACTCTGGATACTACTTTGTGACCTTCTGAGCCACGAAGTGGGAGAGGAACTTCTTTTCGATATTGGCAAAAAAGCCGACCGACCCCTTCGGTAGGTTGTGAACCATTAACGGCGAACCCAGTTAGGCAACTTGAGAAGGCTCGACACATCAGGTTCTGGGAATGGCCTTTCGACTCCATATGTTTAGTGTATGGCTTCAGATGCTTCATTGGGTCACCTACATCGGAGTACATTATGATGTCATCGACTAAAGGTGGGGTATGATTTTGCGGATAGGGCGTACCGAGGATGTCGACTATGAATTGGGAGGCGGAGAAGAACATCGAGTCCTCGGGGGGATCGAGGTCCCCTCACCAAAGTTGGTCGATCTATCGCTGCAGGTCGGCAATCTAATCCTCTGTCGTGGGAGGCCGAGCTGCTCACCTCACATTGATTTTCTATCTGAGATCAACTATGTCGCCCTTCTTTGCCTGCAGTAAGCATGTAGGTCGTCACTTGTTGTGAGTGTAGGGATTTTGGTGCATCGACTGGCTGAAGCCTTTGCCTTGCCCTTGCAATGCTCACAGTCACCGCTTTCCAACTTCGCATCGCTACTGGAGCTATGCGTCTTTCCAGCGTCCTCGATTTATGTGCTCCTCCTTCTTGGGAGGTGCCTCATTGTTGATGCTCTCCATTAAGGCATTGGACTCCTTCCTCGGACCAGATCTAGGTACATCTCGTGCAATACTTTGATGTTCTTAGATTGACGAGCCTAGATCTCCTGCATCTTGAGAGTTGCGAAGCTCCGCAACGAGAGCTTGGAAGTTGGCCGATGTGGGAGAGGCATGAGCTTGCGGAGGCAAACCACTAGCGTGATAGCTGTCTTCGGTGGTATTGATTTCAGACGCATCACTGGGCTCGGTCCCCCGCGTTCCTCTTGCCCTTCTCCATTGGAAAGTTGCGGCAGAAGTTACTGGAAAGTTACCGAAATGGATATTACGGCGAGAGCCTATGTAACAGGAGTTATCACGAGCCCCTCCCTCTAGCGCCAACTGATGATGCCCAGATCTTGCAGCAGAGATCTTTGTTGGACTGTTGATGTGTGAATCTTCGCAACAGAGGACCCGGAAAAGGTTTGGCCGAGTCGACCTCCTTCTCCGGTGTCTGAAACAGAGAGAAGATCGTTAGAAGATCAGATGGTGGGCCTCTGATTCGACTTTGATGCTTAAGTCGGTTCAAGGATGAGGAAAGATGTGTGTAGGTTTGGGTATCTAAATTCAGCGTTCAGTGTACCTCGGATCAGATTTGTCTGTTGTTGTGGTAGAGATGGTGGCCATTTACGCCATGTTGGGGGGAGTTATGGTGATCCCAGATATCACGTGCGTAACTAACTCCTCGGATTGGGCATGTGATTCTTCATGTGAGTAAATGGCCATTAACGACTCGTAACGGTTCGATGAGAAAGTCGAGCACCTATCGAAGAGCGTGTCGCCTAAGTTTGTAGGATAGTTATGGCGGCCAACCTCATCAGACGGGCAGTCCTCTAGGGGCCGTTGTCCAGGGACTGCTAAGTCATCCTTATAGATCATGGCTGCTGAAGGAGCCGACCTTGCGGAGGGTGTCCTTGTAAACGTAGCTGCTGAAAGAGCCGACCTCACAGAGGGCGTCCTTGTATAGCGTGAATGTTGAAGGAGCCGACCTCGCTGAGGTCGTCCTTGCGTGAGTCATGTCTCCCAACCTGAATCAGCGAGCTCATGTCTGCATTGTGGAGCTGTGTCTGCAGATTTGTCGGGTCAACCGCCCAAGCACAGCTTGGACGGTCCTCATGTAGCTTTTAGACTTGGACGAGACGGGCCTCCACTATCAGATTTGGCTGGGTCTCAACAACGGTGGGCCCCCAACTCAAAGTACCACTTATACAGACACATATATTGCAATATCGGCTCTGGACCATAATGTCAACAAACAGCTCATGCGCCCAACACAAATATTGCATGACAAACACAACTGAGAGCGCCGTTTCATATGTAAACACCGAATAAAACGACCAAGGAAAGATAACACAGTAATGATATTCGCTAGAACCATTACTCTCAACTGTACAGCTTGAATCCTCAAAATCCAATTTCAGGACACTTCGAACTAAGGGCATGTTCTTTTGCATGGAATAGAGATGAGAATGTGAAAATTTTCACTATTTATCTACTGTTCATCCCAATTCTCCCCCTCCTTTCCACCTGCTTGTTCTTTCGGCCATGGGAATATAGAAATGAGAATGCTGATGTGGAGTCAAAAAATGGGAATAGGGAGGGGTTTTGTATTCCAAGCTTTTTGCTTGGAATACATGGGAATGTTTGGGAATGGTAGGGCCCGCTGTCACCTCTCTCTCTATCTCTCTCCTCCAACTCACCATCTTTCCACTTTCTCATTCTAACTCTCCAATCCCAAAAGAACACTAGAATAGAAATCACTTTCTATTCCAAACTCCATTTTCTCTCTCCTTGAAATACAAACTTTCTCATATTCCATTTTTCTCTATTCCAGCAAAAGAACAGGCCCTAACAGAAAAGAACACTTCGTATCACAAACTAATCACAATACCCAAAGATCATATGTTAAAAACCAAAGGAAGAAAAAGGTAGAAGATGACTCAAGAATCCCCACTCTCGCGCAGCATAAAGCCCCAGTTTTCAAGATCAACACCATGCAGACAAAGAATAACGATGACGACGCCATCAGAAAACAAACACCTGCCACAGCTGTTGAACTCAACTGGGCAAGCCAACTTGAGTTGAAGCTACACCCTCCTACCCATTATTTTCCTCCACGAACCACTAACAACCTAACCTTTTCCCCAAAATTGTCAAAGACACCGTTGCAATTCAGCACCATCAGTGATATCTTTCCCTTCCTACGTATTCAGACCCTGCACCTTAGATATTGCAAATTGATCTAACAGGCAACTAGGATATGATGACCTTCAATAGCAGAGTGATAATTCCATCTGATTCACTTGTAATCCTAATTAACCTCCAACAACCACAGTGCCCAAGCACATTCCCTCCTGCAATCATGTGCACAAAACAAAGCACCCCCAAACTACAAACCTAACAAATCTCATGCGGAAAATCTTGTAAACAAACCTAAGGTGTCACTGGCGTCACATAATATGTTAGGCATGTGAACTTCTATGTAAACAAATGCACCCCCATCTCTAACATCTTTTGGATCTAAATGATGCATATCTTTTGCACGCATGAATGGGTGAACATCATATTAATGCAACCGCTCAAATAAGGGCCTATTAATGCAACCGCTCAAATAAGGGCTTGTTCTTTTGTAGGAAAGTATAAATTGGAAAAGTTGAGAAATATGGAATCTGATGAGAGAAAAATTTGGGTTTGAAAGTTGGTTGTGGGAGACGCGACAACTTTGTTGAGATAGAAAGTAAGATGTGAAGTCCACTTTTGATAAAATAATTAATTTATTATTATTAAAATAATCACCGGATGTTTATTTCTTTGTAATCATTTGTAAGAGAGAAGGGGGCGCCAGACTTGGAATCCTTTGTAATCCCCGCATTTTGCAGGGATTGTTTGCAATCCGAAAACTCCCGGCCACGTCAGCCTTCCCAGCGTCAAATTTTTTTTGGAAAAGAACATGAATACAGAAAGTATAGGAGAGCTAAGATGATGGGATGGTGAATAGTGGTTTTTGGAGGAATCTCCTCAAACAATCCGAGAAAAGAACAGCCCCCCAAAAGCAATTCAGGGCCTATTCTTTTGGCCGAAAGCTCGGGGAAAATTTGGGAATTGACACTATTCACACCCTGTAGCAGAGAATCCCCCGTTGTTTTCATTGTGCGTGTTCTTTTGTCGAGAAAATGGAACGGGGAACAGATGCTGAGGTGGCGACCAAACTCGGATTCTTGAGGCGATCTCGTTTGCTCCGCGTTTTACGCGCATTACAGCCGATTCCAATCCCAAATGTGGTCCCCACGCTCTCACCTGCCAATCAACGCAAGCACAGCATTTGTTTTCAATCCCAAATGTGGTCCACATGCTCTCACCGCCAATCAACGATGCACAACAATCGTTTTTAATTTTTCTTCTTTGATATGCTGCAATTATGTGGGGGCCACATGCGATTTCCATCTTGATATGCTGAAATATATAATTAGTTTAAATTTAAAAGTAATAAATTAAATTTGAGTGGGTCCCACCCCACTTTCCACCTCCAACTTTCTTCAACCAAAAGAATACACTACACAGAGTGAGCCCTAACTCAACTTTCCAACTCCACAATCCAACCCCACTTTCCAACAAAAGAACATACTACACAACATTTCTCTATCATCAGATTCTACACTTTACAGCTTTCCAATTTTATACTTTCTAACAAAAGAACATGCCCTCATTTTCCACTTCAGAAAAGGGACCTATCCACACATATATATAATACAAGGAAAATGAAGAATGCAACTTTTCAATCAACCATCCAGACAATTTTTACTAGAGAGGCCAAAAAGGAAGCAAGAGATTGGACATATGTCTACTATTTCATTAGGTCCCATCTTCCTTACTCATACGCGAGCGCACACACAGACAAAAGGAAAAGGACAAAGATAACCTTCCAACACATCTATGAAAACTGCACATAATACCAAGGATATGATTTTTAATGATCAAAGAGGTTTAAAAAAAATGAAAAATAAGCAAACTAGGAGACCCACAAGGACAAAATGAGACATTAGAATGTAAGTTATTCCGACTCCGTCCGTAAAATTATCATGACTCGATCCATAACCAAAACCAGCATTACTACAAATTACTACAAAAGAACAATCAAAAGTATTGCCTGACCAAAAAGAGTATAAGAATGTGTAACAGAGCAAACCAAACACATCCAATCAGAACCAACATGGTGGCAAAACATCAAGGAAGGCTCCGTTTGAAAAGTTATAAAAAAAAAAGATGATAGCAACATGAAATGTATGATCAAAACAGTAGAAGCGCAAGTCATATACATGAATGCCAATCGATAGCGTTTGCAAGCAAAAGATCATGTCTCCATTAATAGTTAATTTATAAGCAACTTGACAAGTAGTGATTCAATGGAGAAGCATTTGGTCGTGCACTACGATACGAATAACAAGAACAAAGAATCAAATTCAAATTTCCAGAAATCCACTACCGTTTAGTAACATAAGAATGCATTGGAACGACACCAATAGCAGGATCCTCAACAAGATAGCACAATCAGAAGTCAGACTAAACGAGTACAATTGCCAAATAATGCCGTACAACAGCACCATCATTAGCAACTAGAGTAAAAACAAGCATCTGTAACATTGTTAAAGAAGCAACAACTCAGTTCAACAACATTCATCCACATCAAATATCTGTCATTCATTTTAACAAACAGGTTATGGTCAAATGAGACAACACAAATCCCTAAGTTTCAATGTAAGGATTGAAAGAAGCAGGGATTTTGAATTGGGGGGAAGTTGGGGATTTCACTTGTGGATCGTTTGGGCAGGCATCGCAGCCTGATTCTCCTGCTGCTGTTGGTAGTTGAGTGGCCTGCGGAAGAGCATGATATGAGGCTCCGGCCTGTGGATTGCGTAGTGAACCCAGCCTCTGCTCTGCTGAACCCCGATCGCTCTCCACTCGTTCTACCAAAAGTCCAATTAAGAAAGGTTAAATTTTTACGAAAGAGAACGCAGAAAAAACCCTAGAAATTTATATTTGGGTGGTTACCTCAGAGAGCAGGCGATTTTTGGGCAGCGTCTTTGCGACTTCGGGTGGGAGTACAACATGCCTGCAGTTTAACGCAACAAATTTGTTCCAACTAGATATCAAATCAAAGAGAAATTACGGGTTTTTTCATTGTGTTTTGGAGAGAGATGATACCTGTATTCATAGATGTCGTCGAAGTACTTCTCGGAATACTGGATCTGGCCCATTCTTGGCTACGATTAGAAACCCTAAGTTCGATTGAAATCCCAATCTGAAGGGTCAGAGGTGAAAAGAGAGAGGAGAAAGAAACCAGTGCTGTGATTGTTGGAGAGTGATGAATGGGGAATTTAATGGCTCTGATTCGATGAGTGGACCAAGGGACGCATTTTTCTTTATGTTTTTTTAATAAAAAGATTACAGCGGTATTTTTTTGAAATTTGAATTTGTTGTGGAGCCGTTGACGCATGACATGATGGGAATAGAAACGGATGTTGATGTATGATCGCAACCGTCCATCAAATTTAAACGTTGAAATAAAAACAGAGGCATTTCATTAAATTTTAGTTAGCACCGAAACTATTGAGAAACCATATTACCCACGGGAAACTATATCTGATAGATTTAGTGGCTGTTCTTTTGAGTGGATGTTCTTTTTCAGGAATAGGAAAAATGGAATAGAGGAACAAGTTGTATTTCTAGGAGAGAGAAAATGTAGTTTTGTGTTCTTTTGGGTGGAATAGAGTATGGAATGAGGGTTTGGAATAGAAAGTGGGGTCCACTTTCTATTCTTGTGTTCTTTTTGGATTGGAGAGTTTGAATGAAAAAGTGGAAAGGGGATGAGTTGGAAGGGAGAGAGAGAGAGAGAGATGAGAGAGTGGGGCCCACCATTCCCAAGGATTCCATTGTATTCCAAGCAAAAAGCTTGGAATACAAAAGTGCTCATCATTACCAAATTGGAATAGCCACGTAGGATTCTATTCCACGCCCAAAAGAACAACCGCTTGGAATACAAACTTGGAATAGGGTGAATAGTGCAGGAATAGTGTCCCTATTCCCATTCATGCCCCTATTCTTGGCAAAAGAACAGGCCCTGACTGGAATAGAGGCTGGAATAGAGAAATCAGTACTATTCATGCACTGTTTACTCTATTCCTAGCCTCCATTCCCAGCCTCCATTCCCAGAGGATGTTCTTTTGCAAGAATGGTAAATTGTATTCCTTCCCTACATGGCAGCACTATTTGGGAATCCATCCCAAGAGTTGTATTTCTTGAAAAAAGTTGGGAATGCATGGAAATATAGTGGTAAGTGGGGCCCACTCGCTCATCTCTCTCTCCCCCCTCCAACACACCACCTTTCCACTTTCTCATTCCAACTTTCCAATCCCAAAAGAACACAAGAATAAAAAGTGGACCTCACTTTCTATTCCAAACCCCACTTTCCATACACCATTCCATCCAGAAGAACACAAAACTCAATTTTCTCTCTCCTTGGAATACAAACTTTCCACTATTCTCATTTCTCTATTCCAACAAAAGAACATGCCCTTAAAGTCGACGATTATTGCCAGCGCAAATTGACGCAGGTGCATGTCCGTCCCTCTCTTTGTGAGAGGTCGATGTTTGAGCCCGTAGGGGCTCATTTAACTGCTTTCCAATGAATCAAAAAAAAGTCGTAGATTGTGTGTCTGCACTATTAGCGTAGGGCAGAATGTTTCATATCGTTGATACTCGTTAAAAAATTTCGAATTTTTAAAAGATTGGGTTGATGGGTGAATTCATCGAATAATGAGGTGGAGCTGACAAGAACGCGTTTGATGACGTAGAGCTTCATCGACCGAAGAGTGTAACCCGAAGATGGCTGAATCCGAGTCAAGAAAAGCTAAGTCCGAGCTATCGGGTGAAGCCCTACCTAACTCCGAGCTATTTGCTGAGTGGACCGCTGAGCTATCTGCAGCACAAATAAATCGTCAGGAGAGTCGGATCAGTGTTTCGACCCAAATCCCCTCTGATGCTTAAGTCAGTAAAGGACTTAAGAGAGCTCGAGGCAGTCAATACTGATATATGTGGAGGTCGACTTGGTACCGTCACGCCAAGTTATGGATGAAGAAATATAATTGGAAAGCGAGAGAAAGTTGTTAGAGTACTTAGTGCTTAGTATCTCTGTAGCGTCCCTGATCCCATCGCTGTTAAGAATATATATATGTGAGGATTTCCCCCTCAGTGTCGTTTGTGGATAACGGCTCTCTTGTAATGGTGGCATGATTTCTCCTGAAAAACGAGCGTAACTGTTATCCACTTACCCCGCCATTAATAAGCTCATTATTAACCGTCCCCTTGAGGCTTAGAAGCTCAACGTGCAGAACGTGGCCTAGCTTTGACTAGGTAGACATTTCACTTTCTATAGGAACTTCTTAGGCCTTGTTAGCAACGGCTCATGACATTCACGAGCTTCTTCATCGGATTTCCTCTTCATGGGTTGTCTCAATTCAGTAACAATTGCCCCTATCACTTAAGCTCAGGCAAAGCGTCGGTTGAGGTCGAGTGATGTGATGACTCATTAAATGGGAACGACAATCGAAGCTGGAATTTTTAATTTTGACCGCCAAAATCCGATCGCCTCTGAATCGGTAACTGCATTGGTGCGAGGCTCAGGATATAAATGCCTATAGATCATTGACACGTGCCCCTGTTCTGAGGGTTGGTGATCGATCGTAGGAAGATAATCTTCTGTATAAACAAGGAATGTGAGGTGAGGATCAATTGTGTGAACTTTCTTGTTTGAACGTTCAGAAAGAAATCCTTTGCCTTCTACATTGTTTTCATTCTGGTCTGAGGTCTTCTTCAAGACATCTTCCTCAACATCCGAAACTGCTGAGCTGTGGGATGAGATGGAAAGAGCCCAGTTGGCGCCGACCCAAATCTCTTATCTCAAGGGCTCATCGGATGTGGATGAGGCTCAAGTCGAAATTGATCCTTCAGAGCAGGCTATGGAGAAAGAGGAAAGCATGGCTCTTGTTTCTGTCAACCCTGAAGCTTCGATTTCCTGACATGATAAGGGGAAGCCAATTGTGCCAGACATGGTCACCAGCCAAGCTTTTAGAGTAACGGTTGATTAGCTTCTGGAGCTGCAAGGGAGCTATGTATGACATTCTTAGAGCATCTCCAATCGCACAGTAAAACCCCAAATTTGGCGTTTTCCCCTCCAACTACACGGCAAAAACGGCAAAGTTTTGCCGATTTGCTACAGTGACCCTCCAAATTTGGAGGGTCACTGTAGCAACCTGCATTCTTTTTTGTGAGTGCAAACACTAAACGTATACGGATTAATGACCTCATACACTGTGTTTTAGGGTTAGATGGGGTATTTTTAAGTGGTAGAAATTGTTAATGGTGTGTGTTTAGCAGTTATGAGAATATTCCAACCTAACCCCCAAAAATGGAGGGTTGGGTTGGAGATGCTCTTATCAAATTCGGCTAGCTCTGGCAAATGAAAGGGTTTGTTCCCCTGGAGAATGCGAAGTGGGGGTGTATACGAAAGCTTTTCATCATTGTACACGCTTCCCCATGCACACTTTCATTCTTCATGTGTTGAATGCATTGGGGCTTTCTCTTTGCCAATTGATGCCCAATTCAGTGTGCAATCTGGTTGGCTTTATTGTGCTCTGTATATTGACAATGTGGGGCCTACCATGGCATTGTTCAATTACTTATTTAAATTGAATGCCCATGTGTCCTCCTGGTGGTATGTCATCACCACCTGGAGGAATAGACACCTGCTTAGGGACCTCCACAGCTCCAATCGAGGATGGAATGAGCAGTTCATATTTGTGACGTTTCCCGGCATAGCGGTCTTCCTTACCCATTTGGAGTTCGCAGGGCTTGCTACAAATGATGAGGTGCCCCTCTCAAAGGAAGAATTGAAAGCTTCCACTCGCTTGCTAGCTCTGCCAGAGAGGGTCAATTCAGCAAAACAGCTACTATCTAACGAGACTCTGCGTGGAACTGTCTGGAAAAAGGGTGATGTCTTTCCTTAAGCTTCGTGTGACTTCATTCTTTCTTAACTTCTTTTCTTCCTTTACAGGTGCAACCGGGCAAGAGTATCAAGTTAACCCTGATCTCCAAGAGGCCTTCATAGCTTCACTTTAGTTAGTGGAGAGTGGTTTGCCATTGGTCCGACCTGAACAGAGCTCAGCCAAGTTCGCTGGGAGCTCGTATCATGCGACTCGAGATGTCTCTCACAAGGGTCAACCACTGAAGAAGAAAAGGCCGCGTACTACAGCCAAGGTCGAAAGAGACAATAAGCAACGGAGAGACAAAGTAGCCATCACCTGTCCGAGCTCTCCAGACACAGATACAGCCGATGCTCGAGTTGCAGTCCCTGAGCAAGTTTGGGCTGTCACTCAGGAAGAATCTTCAAGAAGATCAGGACCACCTCAGGAATCATGCCTCTTCAAGTACATGGCCATGGGGAATGTTGGATTTCCTGGCACACCAAATACACTAGAGGGGGGGGGGGGTGAATAGTGTATATCACGACGAAATTACAAAATTAAAAGTAATTAAAAATTGCAACAAAAGTGCGGAAGTTAAAACATAATCCAGAAAATAGCATGCACAAACACATAGATTTATCCTGGTTCGGATCCGTGTGCTCATACATCCGGTCCTCTACTCCCTGTAGAGATTTTCAATCCACTATAACACGTGCTCCCCCAAGCAAACATGCAAAGATGCCAACACTCTCAGTGTTGCTAACTTATACAATCTCTTCAACAAGAGATTCATCAAATAAAGAAAAGAAAGAGTATGGAACAATATCCAATATAGCATTGATAATGTAGGAATAATAACGCTAGGTTGGTGATGGATTCTCCAAGGTTCTTGATATGAAATTGTGGTAGAATACACTTGAAAATTGGACTTTCTAAATAGGAAGAATTTCTGCAGAGTTTCCTCAAGAAAGTATGAAAATCACTCTTTTATAGTGTGAAGGAAAATACTTAAGAAAAGAGAGAATGAGTGAATTTTCGTACTCTTTAGACAGTGGTCTTGGGGTCTATTTATATGCCAAAGAGTTAGTTTTTGAACGTTTAACAACTGTCCAAATTTTCAAAAAATTTTGAACTGTTTTTTTGGGAATTAGTCGACTAATGGATGTGACTGGTCGATTAATTGTGCTGCTAATTAAGGTTTTGACAGTTACGTCAACCTTTGATGAAAGGACATCAGAAAATTGCCAAAAACTGACACAAAACGGATATAAACTGTTAGATTAGCTGTTGTGGGTAGTTATAAAAAGTGGTATTTAAATTTTAAAAAATAGTTGTTGGGATAACTAATTAAATAACTGACTGGTTGACTAACAACTTCCATTGGTCGACTAAAAACCCAAATCTAAAAACTTGTTGAATAATGATTCTGATGATCTAAAATAGGTTTGGGAAATTTTCGAATTTTTTTGAATTATTGATGAATAATATTAGTCGACTATGAGGAAGGACTGGTCAACTAATTTGGTCACTGTGTTTATTTTTTGAAGACGGACCCTAAAGACTAAGCTAGATCATTATCAAGGCTTTTACATTCTAAGTATACGCAAGACAAAAAATAAAGATTACATCTCTTTTAAAAGATACAAGATTTCATCGTTATGCTTCGTCTTGTTTTGTATGCTTCTTGCAATATGTAGTCTTGATGATTGCATTATCTGAATGTCCAATGTTTGAGATATAAAATCCGCATAGATAAAGTTAGTACACATAACATAATACATATGTTTGTATCATCAAAACCTTATGAGGAGTTATGAGTTTCCAACATTCTCCACCTTTTTGATGATTTTACAAACATTGAATATAATATGAGAAATTATGAAAAGAAAAACTCCCCCTAAATGATATATGGATTATATGCACCAGATATATAGGAAAGAAGATGTCATATATATTATAAAGATATATTATTGAAGGTGTCTTATATCACTAATTGGCTCATATATCACTAATTGGCTCATGAATATTTTATAATTTTCTGTCATTATTATTATCCATTGATTATCTATTTATTATTCTCATATTTTCTCCCCCTATCAAATTAGCAAAATGGGAGCATGATTATTCGACTAACCGATGGTACTGATCGACTAATAGTGCAGAATGCAGATTAAAATAAAGACAAAGTTCATTGATAAACAAGTTCAAAAGATACATAAATTGAACCAATACAAACATGGAAAACTAATAGCACACTTACTTAAACATAAATAGTAGGATATATACATTAAAAGCAAATACATCAAACAACCCAACTAGACCTAGATACATTGGTCGACGGACTGATTGGTCTGGGCGACAGAAGGCGAAATCTTAAGAAAACTGCTTCAATAATCTGGTGGTGGTGGTGAATAGCGTGAACTTGATGGAGTGTAGGGAGCCCATTATTCAAGAGTGCTTAGTATTTGTGCCTGGGTTGTTTGCATGTTTTCCATCGTGGAGTTCATGCGGTCAAAATGTACTTCAAATGCACTAAAATGTGTCTGAATGCCTGCAAAACCCTATTCATGTTATCTAAAAGATGGTTGATTTGGTCTTGAAGAGAGGGATGATGAGATGGTCGTTCAATGGGTTGTTCTTCTTCTTCATTTTGTGGAGGATGAGGAAGTTCCATACGGTTGATAACCGAATAGTCGAAGCGTTGAGGATTATAAACTGAAACTTTGTGGTCAAGAGGGTCATCAAAATGTTGGAGGATTCGGATGATGGTGCAAGGGATGAAAATGTTGTTTGTAATAGGTTTAATCAAAACCATCATTATAGAATGAGACCAATTTACCTTAATCCCACCAATAATGGCGTAAAGAACCCGGCTGTTAACATAATTTAGGGAGCCAACTTTGGGGATGATATTGTAAGTAACGATCTTAAGAATGAAACTCAGGATTGGTTTGATGGTAACCGCGCTCATCCCATACGAAAGTTTGGACTTAGACGGTCAAGGATACGTTGATCATTCTTCTCAAAACCAAGATGTTCATTATTGGACCTTGGTAAGTTGAGACTTTGGGCAAGGCTTTTAAAGGTAACATGTATATCTGTATCCTTAATGTTTGTGTCTAAGTAGACATGACCACCATCCTCAAATACTACCATATTGGCATAAAATTGCTTAACCAAAATGGGATAGTAGGGATGTCATCACACCATGGATGGAGAAGAGAAACGGCGTGGAGAAGATGATGAAGGTTTAAGTTTTGAATGGTACAATCACCTAAGTCGATGGATCGTTCTGGGTAGAAATGAGTATACTCCAAAGCGGCGTATTTCACACGGGCATATGCAGCCGGAGTAGAGTGACGTTGATGGCGATGACTGGAGGAGGAAGCTATGAGAAAATGATGTTTGTGTGATCTTTCTTTAAAGATAGAAGATTTTTCAAAATATTAACTCTTGGGTCTTCTCGTGGTGAAAAAAATGAAGAACCCATGGTGTTTAAATAGAGATTTGAAGTGGGAAATTTGAATTTGAACACTTAGAATCGAATTGAAACCATATCATAACTCTTAGGAACTTTTGCAACGTATTGGGAAAGAAAACTGCCCAAAATTCCCGCAAAAGAACGATTAAAATTGGTAGTTTTGTTCAAAAAAATCGCAGCGATTGGTCGACTAGACCTTTTGACTGGTCGACTAATTGAGGTATGTGCTGAATGGGTTGGGGAAGATGCATGAATTAGTATTATTATTAAATCTTTGGTCAAAATTTTTTGACCGGTTAGTGTACTTTATGTACTTAAATGTAAGAATGATTTAACCACACTTTATGTACTTGTACTTTAATGTAAGAGATGTTGACAACACAATGTACTTTGTCCGTTTGTATTTAAGAGGGAAATTTAAAAGTTTAAGAGTGCGGTCATCTTCTAGTGATTAAGAAATTTTGAAGACTAAATTTATGATATTTAATAATGATAAAATTAAAACTATATATCTTTACCCGCACAATCTGGATATATATTATTAGTCGACCAAAACCTGTAGTTGGTCGGCTAAAATAATTATGAAATAATTCATAATAATCCAAAAATATATATAATTTAAATAACATAATATTAAGTAATAATATAGTGTTAGAATTCAAATTCACTTATTATTCATAGTTCTCTCCTAAGTTTTAGAAAAGTTTCTTCTTTAAAAGGCTTAGTTAATAAATCTGCTATTTGATCTTTAGTAGCTATATATTTCAAAATAATATTTCCTTTTTGGACATGATCATCTAAAAAGTGATGGCGTATATCTATATTTTTAGTACGTGCATGATGTACTGGATTTTTAGACAAATTGATTGCACTAGTGTTATCACACATAATAGGACATGTGTTACACTTAATGCCATAGTCTAAAATTGTTTGTTTCATCCATAAAATCTGTACACATGCTAAAACTACATCAATATACTCTGCTTCTGTGGTAGATAAAGAAACATAATTTTGTTTCTTTCTAAACCAATAGATTAATGATTGACCTAAAAAGTGGCAAGTTCCACTTGTACTTTTGCGATGAGATTTGCACCAGCAAAATCTGCATCACTATATGAAATTAAATCAGATGAATTTGATTTCGTATAAAATAGTCCAAATTCTGATGTATATTTAATATATCTAATTATATTTTTACATGTTGTTAAATTGATAACTTAGAATCAGATTTGTATCTAGCGCATAAACATACAGAAAACATAACATCTGGTCTACTAGCAGTAAGATATAGTAAGGATCCAATCATACCTTGATGTAAGCATCAGTTAATGTTTTTACCATTTATATATTTGTCATAGTAGTAAGATATAGTAAGGATCCAATAATACCTCAATATAAGCGTCGATCAACGTTTTTACCATTTATATCTTTGTCAAGATTTCTTGATGTACCCATCGGAGTACGTTTTTTTGCATAATTCTCTAGTCCAAATCGTTTGATGAGTTCCTTAGTATATTTACTTTGATGAATAAATATACATCCTTCATTTGTTTGATTTGGAGTCCGAGGAAGTAGGTAAGTTTGCCCATGTGACTCATCTCGAATTCATTTTTATTTCTCTAGAAAATTCTTGACATAACAAATCATTAGTAGATCCAAATATTATATCATCAACATATCTTTGAATAATTATAACATTAGAATTTATATGTTTGGTAAATAAAGTAGAATCTATTTTACCAATGGAATAACCCGATTTCAATAGAAAGTTCTTTAAGCTTTCATACTAAGCACGTGGTGCTTGTTTTAAATGATATAAAGCTTTCTTTAACTTGAAAACATGATTTTCCAAAGTTTCATGTTGAAATCCAGGTGGTTGTTCTACTTAGACTTCTTCCTTTATAATACCATTTAAAAATGCGATCTTAACATCCATTTAATATAACTTTAAAATACGATACACGTGGTATTCTATCATAAAATAATTCAAAACATATTTTATTAAGTTGTGGTCTTACCAAATTTCTATTTAATCCATTGCATGCAATAGCAACAACTTCTGTCCAAAAATAGTTTGGTAAGGTACTATCATATAACATGGTTCTAGCACATTTTTGTAAAGTTCTATTTTTCCTTTCAACTACACCATTTTGTGGTGTGGCTCTAGGACAAGAAAATTTATGTGTTATGCCATGATTATCACAAAATTTTGTAAATAATTCATTTTCAAACTCACCACTATGATCACTACGAATAGTAATAATGGATGAAGATTTTAACTTTTGAATTCTTTTACAAAATATTGTAAATTCTTCAAATGCATCATTTTTACGTTTTAAAAATATTTCCCAAGTATATATTGAATAATCATCTACAATTACAAATGTATATTTACTACAATTTAAAGAGGTTATTTTAGATGGACCAAATAGGTCTAAATGTAAAAGTTCAAGTGGTCGTTTTGTAAAAATAGCATCTTTTGATTTCAAAGAAGATTAATGCATGTTACCTTATTGACATGCATCACAAAATTGTGTTTGACTAAAAGATATATTAGGCATTTCTGAAACTAACTTATGTTTAGAAATGCATGCCAAATGTTTGTAGTTAGTGTGTCCGAAACGTTTGTGCCACAAAAGAGTGTTTTCTGTAGATGTTAATGGACAATGGTCATTTGAAATTATTCTCATGCATAATATATATATGAACTTAATTTTAGGTTGACTGTGGTTATAAAATTTTGTTGCGAAAATTTTTTTTGAAGGTGGCTGCAACTTTTTTAAGGATGATTTTGAGGAGGCTGTAAATTTTTTATCGGGGCAGGAGATTATAATAGGTTGAAATTTTTCAAGAGAATATGTTGACTGGCTTACACTAAGTCATCTATAGTTCTTTAATAAAATTTTGAACTATATGCACATTGAAGCTTCAAGAAGTTGCTGATCAAAAGATAACATGTATTTTCTGGGAAAGAGCACACATTAGTATATAAATGAGTATTTGCATGGTATGTACATATCTAAATTTAGAGATAGGAAGCAAGGGCAACAGTAAGATTTTTAAGGCCACATAACAACAGCATCATGGCCATTTAAATTACATCTGTTAGGATCGATAAGACACCCTAGAGGGGATGAATAGGGTGAATGCGGAATTAAAAATATTTAACGATGCAAGTACATTCAATTAATATGATTTACAGAAATAATCACATGCAATCAAAAGATATGTAGAAAATAGAAGACAACCAATCACAGATGACACCAAGATATGCTCTGGTTCGGTCAACCTTGACCTACTCCAACAACCCCCAAGATCTACTCTTTGATTAATCAGTTTCTCCACGCCTACAAGACACTATGAACTTGCAACTCCCTTTGCTCCACGACCAATAGCTCTCTAGACTCGCAACTCCATTTGCTAAACTGAACTATCCAAACAACATAGATCATGTCTCGATCATATTCCATGCATCGAGAATCCTCCAAACTACAACACGTAGCTTGAGAAAAGTTTGTAAAAATAAGATGATGTACAAAGATCAAAGCAATAACTCAATAATTGATTCAGAGTTTAGAAAAGCTCAGATTAAGTTATTGTGATGGCTGCATCCTTCTACACGTGCACACTTCCCAATGGCTCTGGCCATTCGTCGTTTGGATGCTAGTGCAGAAAGTTGTCTCTGTCCCAAGTTTGAACGTCGTATCGTCTCCTTCTTTAGATATGAAGAGCCCCCTAATTTTCTGGATCTGATCTATGATTTCTCTACCTCGGGTTGTTCCTCAACTTGTCAACGATGCATAGGAGAAGATGGCTCGTCAATCGGATTTCTGCATCTCTTGGAATCGGTAAAATACCATATGTATCTCATTGACTTATATAAGGTAGAGTCATATTGGGTTTAGAACTCTTATTGGATTCAAATTCCTCTCAAAACCCCAATATAAATCCAAATCCAAGTCGGCAGCAATCGTAGCCGTTGGATCTGCTTCACAAATGCAGCATTGGCTGAGGTGATGACATGTGAGATTTGCTCAAATCTAAAAACCATGCATATTTCAACCGTATTTGAGTGTATTTTGGGCTCTAAAAAATTTCTAAATTCCTGAAAAATTTACCAAAATTCTTAAAGGCCATTATTCACCTTGAATTATTTTCTCAGCCCTTTTCATTCACTGCAGCTCAAATTCTCTTTATAAGAACTCCGTTTCTTCACGTATTTCGCCCGTATACGTGATGTTTCATGTGCCCAAAATATTCCTAAATTCACCATAAAATTCATGCGAGTTCTTTGACATACTCTTCACTTTTTTGAATAGTTTCACTTCATCTTGTCATTGTTTGCTTTGACATCCCCTTGCCAGTACTCTATTTTCCTCCGTATTCAAGGGTATTACTCCGTATTTCTTCGCATAATCAACTCCATCATGAGTATTGTCTCCACTATCATATTCCATAGTCTTCATAGCCCTGTAATGACCTAAAATACACTTAACAAACACATTAAAATAGCTCACACAGGTTTGTCATCATCAAAGAAGAAATCATCGACAACGATGTTTCCAACAACATCAAGGTGAATAATATCACAGTTAAGGTTATCCATGAATGTTTGACAGACTTTTCAAGGATGAAAGCTCCTTTTAATTTGTATATAATTTTTGAAGCCAACTTCAGCATCTAGTTTGCCTCCTAATTTCATACAAAAATGTAATGTATGTGGTAATCTCAATTCTATCCAATTAAGTCCAATGCAAAGAACCATAAACAAAAAAATGTCCCTCACTTGTGGCTTCCAACTGACTTATAAACTATAAAGCTAGGCAGTTATGAAAGGTTCTGAGTTTTATCATGTCCTTAAAACTATGCAACAGATGCTAAATCACACATGAACAAATCATCTACAGATGCGAATGATCGAGCCGGAATCAACTCCGAAATGATGTCGTTTACCGCAAGCGCACGGTATAGTGGAAGTGGTGGCAAGCAGATATCGGACACGTGGAAGCGGTGCTATACTACCTATCTACTCCTAGGTTGAGTTAGACTTGCGGGTTTATTGGTGGATGTGGAGTGTGGAGGGTCGTAATGGTGATGGATGCGAAGGTCGTGTCACTCGATATCGTAAATGAGGGGTCCACACAATATAAAAGAATAAAATATAAAAAGATTAGGGCTTTAGGACTCGCCACTAAGACCGTCAGATGTTGACTCTAGGCTAGGACTCTTAAGTTGCATTGGTTTAATTGGGGATTGTAGCATCTAGGAAGTGAATTCATGTGTCTGGGCATCATGAATCTAACGTATCGCATTAACCCCGCTCTCGCAATAGGCGCATACGATACGTGCATTAAGGATCTATAATAATCTCGCCACTCTCGTGGTTCGAATGCTCTCAACTCATATCACTCTCGTGGGTTAGAGCTTCGAGGTATTTTGGTGGCTCTTATTGACGCAATGGCGGTAGCCGTCAATTAGTTATATAGTACATCAGTGGATCCCCTCAAGGCACGAGCCGGGCATGGTCACGTACCTCGGTTGAATCCACTAACTCCCTAATTAAATCCGTAGGATACTCCTTAAGCTAATCGATTCCACCGACAGTGGGCACGATCTCAGTATGAGTTCTCCTAGGGATTTTGCTAGATCAACCAAAATACAACCCCATTTGTATCCAACGCACCATAAAAATCCCAACTTTTATCTAAATCCTAAGATCCATGGGCTAATCCCTTAGCTCTAGAAAATACTACTCAAGCATAGAAATATCAATAGATAATATAACGCACAAAGATTTCACCGATGACGAAGAGATACTCCTCCTTCCAGAGCTTGACGGAGCTCGGCAGCCCCAGTATCAGACTCTTCGAGGGCCGAGCGCTAATGTAAATCCAGGCCCCCCGACTGATGGCGGCTCAGACGAAAAAATTGGGAGAAGAGTCGGAGGGAGGGGACCACCCCCTTCTGAAGGCAGAGCACGGCGAACCCGATGACGAGCCCGATCGCGTTGGGACAGAACTGGCATAGGGCCACACGATGAGCACGCAGAAACTCAACGATGAAAGGATGAAGGGGGAACCGAAGCCCGAATTGGAAGCACACCTCATACACCCCGATCGCCTTCGGACCCGGAAAGCAGATCCGCTCGTTAGGCTCAGGGGCCCGGATGGAGTATGGGGGTAGAAGGTAGCGGGCGCGCAAATCTCCGGCGGAGGTGGCACGGAAGGAAGAAGAACAACCCAGAACCTCCGGGGGCACCCCCGAGGGGTCACCCCCCTGACTACCGACCACCGAGCCGGGGCTATCAGGCGAGTCGAGGCAGACTGCATCCTCTGGACGACCCGAACCGGGGGCAGGAGAAGACGACATGACGAGGAGCTGGAGCAGGATTAGAAAAAGGAGACGCTGAAGGAAAATCTAGGCATTCGACCAACGGATGTCGGCGCTCCTTTCTTGGTGCCCTTTGAATGACCTTGCGCACGGTGGAGATGAACGCAAGGGGCACGTGGCGACATCAAGACGGCAGCGATGCTTTGAAAACTGTACCAATGGAAGTTCAAACGGAGCGGTAATAATAACATTCATTTAATGGCGGAGCCTCGACTGACGCACCCATCGGATCATGAAAGAGTCACATCACCCGAGCCGAATCGACGGAAGCCGAACGGCCCGGGTGATGGGGGCAATTGTTACGACTAATTTGGACCAGCCCGAATTATAACGGCCCACGGCCCAGCCTCAAAGGGGACGCCCATTAGAGAAGACGGGCCCGCCCGGAAAGGCCCACGGGTGGGGCTGAAGGCCCAGCCACTCCACCCTCGGGGGACCCGACTAGCCCACATCCGGCCAGATTAACCGCCCCTCGGAATGCGTGATCCCATAATGGCCATTAACGGACCCGTTAATGGGCCACCCCTCCACTACGCACGAGTGGGAGGAGGCGTATGCGGATCGTGGGGACGTGAAAGGAGGCGTATGCGGATCGTGGGGACATGAAAGGAGGCGTGACGTGGGGCAATCGCGAGGGACCCTATAAGGGGAAGGACAAGACGACGGAGAAAGGGATCGAGACTCAGGTAATCAACAGAGAGGTACTCCATCAATGACCTAGGCATTCGCCATCTCAAATCCTCCCTCCCCCAAACTCGTGCCGCCTGGGTTGACGTTCCGGCTTCCTTACAAGCCGGATCTCCCCTGCCGAGTACCCCTTCAGACCTTGATCTGACTTAGGCATCGAAGGGGATTTGGCCGGAACCTAGGTCCGGCCTCCCTGACGAGTTTCCTCTTTTGTCCAAGAAGAAGCTGTCCAAGGTGCCGAGGCTACCCCTCAGCATCGGGCGGCCACCCCCTTCGCAGTCGTCAGGTGGACGGCTACTTGAGAACCGACCCTCTAGCAAGGCGCCGAGGCTACCCCTCAACGCGGATCCGACCGAGGCCGAGTGCGACCCAGCTGAGGCCGAGCGCGATCCACCGAGCCGAGGCTACTCATCAGCTCCCTGAAGGCAGAGAATCGACCCGACCCCGTCTGCACCCGACCCCGCTTCCACCCACGCCAAGACCACGCAGGCTCGGCGATCCCAAGGGACCCCCAAATCAGCCCCTTGACCACGTTGACCACGCAGCCGATGATCAACGAACAGTGGTGAGAAAACACCCGTAAACAATAAATATATTCCAAAGAGGGTCATCAACAATAATATTTAAAATTAAGATTGGTTGACAACACTTCCCTGGAAATAAATCTCTATGCTCGTGCACCACGTCGATCAGCTCCTCGTTATTTTCCTCTGGTTCCTCAGGTAACTCTAGCGTAATAGAGTGGGTCACGTCAGGATGCTCCTCATCATCGTCAGACTCATCCCAGTGCACCTCCTGATCATATTCAACAGCATCCATGTGTGCTAACTCCTCGCTCTCCTCCTCGTATACGTCCCATTGTACCTCTTCATCATATGTATGTGTATCCTGTAAAAGGTGCAATGAGTCAATGAAATCCGAATCATAATAATCATCATACACGGGAGGGGAATTAAATGGAAAGGGCGAGGATGTGAAGAGATCTCCCTGAAGGGAAGCAGTGAGCTCTGGTGGGTGGTCCTCAGAGTCAATGGAACGACGAGGTGGCTACAGAAGCTCTGAAGGAGGAGGGTGATGCTCGGGATCCTCATGAATGGCTGTGTCCTCGTCCCGACGCATGACCTCCTCGACGAAAGTCTCTGGCTCCGCATGCAATATGTAAAATAGATATACCTCGGCCTCCTCACGATGCACTGCTTCGGCCTCCTCCTCGGGTTCCTCTGGTATGGTAGGCAAAGTGAATTTCATTTTCTCCTTTCTAAGCCTATGTCTTTGTTTCGGTCTTGGAACTCGAGGCACCTGATTGCATGGCCTAGCCCTCTCTATAGTAGGTGTAGGTGGCTTTATGGGCTTCTGTATCTCGGCCACGGTATAAAGGTGGGTCTTGTGCCCCTCAACTAGAGCGCAGACTCCATCATCAATTGTGCCTGTGGAAGAGATACGATGAGTAATAAACTTTTGAAATCCAAGCTCAAAAGGGTCACCTGCCGTTATCTAATGGACCGGTGCATCGAACTGCGTCCACGATGCTTCTCAATAAGTCCATATATGTGTCCTCCTCTGACAGCTCAGATGTCTCTATTTGTGGAGTGTTGATGGTGTAAAGGTGGATATGATCACCTTCAAGTGAAGCATACATTCCATCTATGATAGTACCCGCATCAGAGACATTAGACATAACAAAATCGATGAATGCTTGGTCGGATGGTTTACCTATCGTAACGGTTAGCGAACCGGTAGATCGAGCATCATCTATCATTTGCTCCAAGGTCGCTGCCAACTACAAATCACTGAACTTTTCCACTTGCATCCTCTTTATAAACTCACGTGAGGGTCCCTTTAGTCTTCCAGTAAAGATATTAAATAGCCTGGAACCATCCCACTCATGGTCTGACTCCGTATGGAACATCCCTAACATTCTTTCGAACTTGCACAAGGCATCTCTGGAGGACTCTCCATCAGCCTGATAGAATGTAGCGAGGTATATATATGATCGTATAGAACCCGGTCGTGTCTTTGAAAGTAACGTCGCTGCATCAACTGTACCTGATCAAGAAAAATAGACAACCTGGAAAAGACGTCAGTGGTACAAAGAGAGATAGAGATAATAGTAATAGTAGGTGGTGGGGAAAAAATCTCTCTGTTTTATTTATTTATTTATCTATTTTATTTTTTTAATTTTTTTGGGTTTTGTTTGTTTGTTTGTTTTTTTCGTAATCTAATCAACCTAATTGTGGTAAATAGATAATATGGCGGAACGCCTCCCTGGCAACGGCGACATAAACTTGATCAAGCTGGAATCAACTCCGAAACGATGTCGTTTACCGCAAGCGCACGGTATAGTGGAAGCAGGTATCGAACATGGGGAAGCGGTGCTATACTACCTCTCTACTCCTAGGTTGAGTTAGACTTGCGGGTTTATTGGTGGATGTGGAGTGTGGAGGGTTGTACTGGTGATGGATGCGAAGGTCGTGTCACTCGATATCGCAAATGAGGGGTCCACACAATATAAAAAAATAAAATATAAAAAGATTAGGGCCTCAGGACTAGCCACTTAGACCGTCAGATGTTGACGCTAGGCTAGACTCTTAAGTTGCATTGGTTTAATTAGGGATTGTAGCATTTAGGAAGTGAATTCATGTGTCTGGGCATCATGAATCTAACGTATCGCATTAACCTCGCTCTCACAATAGGGGCATACGATACATGCATTAAGTATCTACAATAATCTCGCCACTCTCGTGGTTCAAATGCTCTCAACTCATACCACTCTCGTGGGTTAGAGCTTCGAGGTATTTTGGTGGCTCTTATTGACGCAATGGCGGTAACCGTCAATTAATTATATAGTTCATCGGTGGATCCCCTCAAGGCACGAGTCGGGAATGGTCACGTTCCTCGGTTGAATCCACTAACTCCCTAATTAAATCTGTAGGATACTCCTTAAGCTAATCGATTCCACCGACAGTGGGCACGATCTCAGTACGAGTTCTTCTAGGGATTTTGCTAGATCAACCAAAATACAACCCCATTTGTATCCAACGCACCATAAAAATCCCAACTTGCATCTAAATCCTAAGATCCATGGGCTAATCCCTTAGCCCTAGAAAATACTACTCAAGCATAGAAATATCAATAGATAATATAACGCACAAAGATTTCATTGCATGCATCAAAAAGGATAAACAATAATAAATTATAAGGAAATAATAATAGAATTAAAAAGGTCAAAAGTACTTATCTTGATACAAAGGAGGGGCCTAGGGCATAGCCAAAATCCCCAAAAGATCGTCGCCGAAAAAAACTCTAAAAAAGATCTCTAAAACTCTCTCTCAAAATCTCTCTAAAAATCTATACAGAACTCTCTCCCCGAACTCCCTCGATGGCGGCTGCCCAATAATCTCCCAAAACCCTTACAATCGTCCCCAAAAAATCCGGTCGCAGCTCAAAGAATGGGCCCACAATGACTCGGCCGAGCACAAAGCTGCTCGGTCGAGTCGTCCGGCTGCTCGGTCAAGCAGCCCTCTTGCTCGGTCGAGTACGACAACGAATCAACCTTCTTTGAAAAATGTCGCTCTGCCAATACAGACAGAATAGATTCTGCTCGGTCCGAGTATATAGCTACTCGGTCGAGCACTCAACTGCTCGGTCGAGCAGCCAAACCTTCAGCCGAAAAGGAGGGAGCTCAACAATCATAATTCAGCACCTGCTCGGTCGAGCAGTCAGCTGCTCGACCGAGCAGGTTGATGCTCGGTCAAATAGGAGCTGAAAAATGCATTTCGGCAGTTTTTGCGCACTACTCGGTCGAGTAGTACACTGCTCGGACCGAGTAGTGCACAGCTCGACCGAGTAGGCTGCTAAGAGCAATTTCAGCACTGCACCATCAACTTGCAGAAATTCCCTAGGGCTCATCCGACCTCCGATTGATACATTCTTAATGGAGTTGGAACCATCTTGAAGTCTATTATCTAGAAACAATATCATAAAAATAGTGAAAAATCCCAGGTGATAGAATATTTAGAAATAGTGCATGGTTATCCTGTTTTTAGCACTTCAGGTCGCTCGATTCCTTCGCCGCATCATAGCTCGATCGCACGACCTTCTCTCTTGCCCCTTCTTTGCTCCAGTATTCTTCTTTGGCACCTCGATCATGTCATCATGAGTCTCATTGATGCTCTCACGTCGTCGATCGTCTTATTGACTCCAAATTGCTCCAATATCGCTCCAAATCCCTGAAATGGAATAAACGCTCTGAAACTCATATTGTTCCAAATAATAGCACAAAAGCGTATAAAATGGGGGTATGGAGGGTGAAATGTGTCATGAAGATATGCGATAAAACATGTAAAATAGGAGCATATCAGCGAACCAATAATTTGCATCAATGAAATGCGAAGTTCTGGCACTACACCAGTTTATATTCAAAGCAAATGAGAAACTTTCAGATAAGATTTACATAATGGCATCGAGCATATCTTTGTGAGCATATGGTTAGTAAATACACCAGTGAAATACACCAACATCTGGTGCTCGTAGAAGTCAGCTAGATAAATAAAACATAGCCTTAATCACATTTTTCTTCACAAAAATGCATGAATTAGTTCTGAGAAATTAAAACAAATTATTAGGAAAAACACAGAGATCTTGTCGTACAAATATTGAATAATCACCAAAGATAAATTTTTCAATAAAGCATCACCAACATCTACACATGTTGCCATCACCAACATCTACACCCGTTTTCATAGCAACTGGTTTTGATATGACTCAAGAGACTTCCACAAAGAAATTTCCTCCAACATCTACACCCAATTGTTTGTGATGCAACTTTCTCCCTATTCTCTCCATCTAAACCCCCTCAATACATCAGGAAAAACATTTAACTCAAAGTTATATGACACACATGTAGCCCTGCAAGACACCTAACATGCCTACAAGAGTAAAGTTATAAAGGCTTCGAAAAAAGCATCATGCATAACATTATAAACTCGGTCATTCTCGAAGAGAAGCTTTAATCCCCGATAATTCAGTTAATGTTTCCCGAATCTACATTTTTAGCCTAGATCATAACAATAACATACAAAATCAAATCATGTTACAAATAAAGAGATCAACCCCCATAATACACTTAATTTTTCCACAAAACATCCACAAAACATCCACAAAACACATAAACGAATTTAGCCTTGAGAGAATTAGGGATTTTTAGTCCCCTTCTTTGATAGCAAAACCGAGTGAATGTTCTGCAAAACACCACCGCTTGCAATTGTCACGTCAGTAAGCTGCTTCCAAATCTCCTCACACCAGCAAGCAGCATCCCAAGCTTCTCATCGTTCTCCATTGCTAGAAGCAAATGACTCAGAATGATCATGTTTGTTTTTTGTCACTCACCACATTCCAGAGAGCTCCAAAACCCAAATCAGTACCCAAACAACAAAATCTCAATCAACAACCCAAAACAACAAAATTGCAATCAGCTATCACCTGAATATATCAATTCAAACAAAGTGTTGAAAAACTGATGAAGAAGACCTCGACCGCAAGATACCTGAGGACAGTGGCGAGGTAGATGGGAGCACCAGGTGCCCAATCACTGAGCGTAATGTCCCTTCTTTCGGTAGAGGGCAAGCCTTTTGACGGGAAACTTAGCTTACCCATCCATTAGCAAGGGCAATAGCCATGATTGTGACGGCATCCATCACCTATGAGAGAGGATTCTACATAAACCCTAAGAACTTGAGAGTTTTCTCATGCAAAAACAAAAACATAAGCCAAACAAAGGAAGAGATGCATATTGCTATTTTTAAGGAGCGCAAAAAGGAAAAAAAGAGAGAAACACATGCTTCTATTCGTGCTTGTTGTAGCCGAAGATGGTGAGCCTCTCTTGATCGGCCTTGCACATGAGCCCCTCTCCGTGCATCTCAGATTCTTGAATACCTCCTTAATCGGAATATTCTCCTGCAAAATCCCCAAAATTAAAAAAAAAATAGGGAAAAAAAGAACAAATTACATATGAATTGAGAAATAATATTATGTTTACCAAATCAACTGCCTCCTCAAGCTTAGTCTCCAAGACAACTTACTTCTTTTTTTACTTTTTTCCAATAAACTCTAATGATATCAAAAAAGGAAACACCCAGAAGAAATGGAGCGAGTAATGGAATTAAAATAGCTGAAACAGATCCAAAGAGTAGAGAAGAGAACAGAAGAGAATCAACCTCCAGATATTCCAATTCCTAATTCCTATTTGTTAAAAAAAATCTCATTGATCTTAATTTTTGAAATCTAGAAGTCTAGGTTAGAAGAAAGCTACCTCCAGCTAGACAGAAGGGAATGGAATCATTAAAATTCGAGTGATCTAAATTTATTGGATATAATTATTGTAAAAAAAGGTATATCAACAAAAAGTAAAGCATAAGAAAAAAGATTCAATGAAGAGAAAACACATTAAATTTAAACAAAAAAATAGAGATGGCTTTGTTCCTTAAATCAAGAACAAAACCACAAATTTTTAAGCATTGCTTAATTCATTTTAATATGCACAGGAGTGTGCATGAATTATGAATTTGCACCTAACTCTCCATACCATAATGAAGAAAGTGAGGTGAAAAACCAAGAAGAACAAAAAATGGAATATTGATGGTAATGTAGCTCACCCTTCTTTAAGCATGGTTAATATCCATGATTACGGCGGCCTCCATCATCTATGAGAGAGGGTTCCACATAAACCCCAAGAATTTGAGAATTTTGCTCTCCTGCACAAACATAATAACCAAACAACAGTCTCAGCTCAAGGAAAAGATGCAAAGTCATATTTTTAGGAGAGAAAAAAGGGAAAAAGAAAAAAGAGAATCACCTATAAGAATCACCCATGATTACGGTGGCTTCCATCATCTATGAGAGAGAGTTCCACATAAACCCCAAGAATTTGAGAATTTTGCTCTCCTGCACAAACATAAACATACACCAAACAACAGTCCTAGATCAAGGAAAAGATGCAAAGTCATATTTTTTAGGAGAGAAAAAAGGGAAAAATAAAAAAGAGAATCACCTGCTTCTCTTCGAGCTTGTAGTAGCCGAAGATGGTAAGCCTCTCTGGAGCGGTCTTCCTCAGGATTCCCTCCATTGTGATTTTAAATTCTCTAACACCTTCTCGATTGGAATGTTCTCATGCAAAAATTCCCAAAAAATTTAAAAAAAATAGAAAAAAGCATATTAATAACAATCTCAGATAAAGCAAAAGATTCAAATTTCTATAATAATAGACGAACTATTTTGAGGGGGAAATAAAGACTTATATTACAAATTGCCATAATCGTATAGTTCAGTCAGTTGAAAGTGTAGGTCAGCTCAGTTTTGGGGCGTCTGAGATTTTTGTGGCTGAGTCCCTCTATAAAACTATTGTTGTACACTCAAATTTCAAAGTCTTAGATTTCCCTCCATAGAGTTTTCACCAAATGCACTCAAAGTTTTAAAATTAAATGAGGGATGGGTGTGTGAGAGAAATTTTTCTCCAGATCAGAGAGAGAGAGAGAGAGAGAGAGAGAGAGAGAGAGAGAGAGAGAGAGAGAGAGAGAGAGAGAGAGAGCCGTTGATGCTGCTATGATTTGCGTGTGCGCTGCTCAATGTGACTCATTGTCATCATTCCCCCCAGAGCAGAGAGAGCGTCCACTTGATCTGCTGCATTAAATGAGGGATCATATCATTTTCCCCAATGGGCCCCGTGCCATCATTTTCCCCCGAATGCCCCTGCATCCAAAGAGATCCCATGACCTAAGAGAGGCCACTTGGTATCCAACATAGGCACACCCTCCCTGAAACCCAAAAAATGGTGGACCCCTGCGTCATATATAGGCAATTTGCTGCATTTTGGTTGAGTGCGTGTACATTTGGGTGTCTTTAGTGTGTGGGTTCATTTAGCTTGGGGATCCATCCATCAGAATTTGTTGCTTGGCTGTAGCGTGAGCATTTGCATCCATAGAGAGGTAAGTGTTGGATCCTGTGGATGGCAAACAACACTAGAAGGGGGGTTGAATAGTGTTGTGCAAATAATAAATCTTTTTCGATCGTTAATACAAGTCCTTCTAATGTTGCCTAAGAAACCAAGTAGAGCGATCTACGCTTGGTTCTTAATCAACAAGTTAATCTTATAAAAGATAAACAATTATAATTACAATCAGATAAGAGATCTTTACACACATATAGATCTTTACACACAGATAGATCTTTACACAGCGGAATTAAAAGTATGATCTTTGTAATACGCAAATGAACAAGGAATTACAAAGATATAAAGTAAATAAAAAATTGCTCGCAGAGATATATAATAAGACACAGAAAAGCAATCGCAGACACAAGGATCTTTATCCTGGTTCCCCACAAATTTTGGGTACGTCCAGTCCCCGACCAATCCAGTACGAGATTTTCACTATCTGCCTTGGCAAATACAAGTACATAACTCCACTCGTTAGGATTTCCAACAACCTAGTCTTGACCAGGATTTCCAATGGCAACACCTAGACTTGTCTAGGGTTCCAACAACAACACAATAAAAATCGATATCCAATTCACCACAATAAATTGGTGGAGATTGGTTTTACACCCAGATTCTATAGCCAAATAGTAATAGACAAAATACGTGTAGTGGCTTGATAGAATAAGATTCTAGATCACACAAAGATACGAATGAAGTCTTTGTGATCTAGATCTAATATTTTTCAAAAATCCTTTAAATAAAAAATAAAGAGAGAGTAATACGGATTTGAAAAACAGTTAGCCAATAAAACGAGATTATGATCTTCAGAAAATAATAACAAAATTGCAAGATCAAGAATAAAACAGAATTGGCTAAAGAGAGAATGAGAGCTTTAGAACTTTAGAGCATTTGCACGAGAGAATTTGAATTCAATAGTTGTTGTGTTTTTCTCAATGAAAATGATCCACTATTTATAGGAGAAATCTGAGAATTTGAAATTCAAATTGCTTTGACTTTTGTCCCGAAAATCATGGGAGAAAATCACTCAAAGATATTTCAAAATCAAGTCAAAAACGACAAACTTCGACAGCTGGTAGTCGACTCCCTAGGAGTGGTAGTCGACTCCCAGTATGTTTCAGGACATCTCGATTCTCAGCTGGTAGTCGACTCCCTACCTTTGGTAGTCGACTCCCAGAGGAGTTTTTCCTGTGACACAACTAGTCAAATGAGTAGCTAACTCCAGGGTGTAGTGGAGTTTCACTACGAAATTACAAAACGACTAGCGAAAGCTCTCAAAATCCTTTTTGAAGATGATTTAAAAGATATTCAAAAATGTTTTAAAATCATTCGTGTGTGTGTGATTTGTCTATACGATTTGGCTTTTAACAATACCCTAAAAAAGACACAACACACTCACTATAGACTAGGACACATCTTCGGAAGCTTGATCAATTGATGGAGTAGATGTGAGCTTCACTTGAGCTTCTTGTCCTATTTGAGCTTTGAGCTTCATCATTGATCTTTAGCAACGTTCGTCCTTGTCTTTGAGCGTAGATTGCGCTTCTTTGAGTATGAATAAAGCTTTTCATTTGTCGCATATCCTGCACACTTAATTGTAGTGTAGTTAGTACACTAAGTTTCATTTTGTGTGCTCATCATCAAAATTACTTGGGGTGGAATTCAATTTCCATCACTCTCCCCCTTTTTGATGATGACACCCAAATGAAAAATGAAGCAAGTTAAAATATGAAAGTACATGAAAGTACACTTACTCCCCCTGCTTTGATGCGGTTCTCCCCCTGCATTGAAGCCGTTAACAAAACAATGCATTCATATGATATATTCATTTTGCATTTCATATTTTTCTCCCCCTTGTCATCAACAAAAAATGAATGACAACGTATTATAATATATGATTCATAATGTAATTCTTAGGAGGGGAATTCAATTTTCTATTCCTGTAAGTGAAATGTTAGTATAAGAGCAACTAATATATTACATAATAGATAAGTTCATAGTAGCAAGCATCACACGATTAAAGTTATTACAGACCATAAGTTTTAAAGACATAGTTTTAAGAACCATTGTTTGAAAACCATTGTTAAAAAACTCAAGGATGATCGCTGTATTTCTTCAACTCCTTGATCTCATCAAGGATCGTGACTAGCATGTCCTCCGTTATTTTGTTGCTTTTCACAACGAGCTATTTGAGTTCGTCCACCTTTTTATTGAGGTCATCGAAGCCTTTCTCTTGTGATATCTTTAGCTTCCCAATTTTCTTCAAGAGCATCTCTTGAAGTTCAAGGATATATGCCGGTGCTTCTTCTTCTTCTTCTTCGCTTCCTTTTTCATCTTCTCCTTCTTCTTCTTCCTCAGAATCTGAAACAACAATTTTCTTACCCCTCCTGGAGGATGATGATCCTCCTTCAGCTGCAAGTTTTTCTTCGGGAATGTTCTCATCAAGATCATGATGTAGGTTCATTCTTCCAAGAGCATGAACATCAAAAACTCGAGCCGGTTCTAGAATTGTGGTTTCATGATCCAAAGGCAGATTATAGCTAATAAACATGATTGTGAGGTAATGTCCATGAGCTAAGGTGGATGAGGGTCTATCTGAAGAGGCTAAAGCAAGAATGGAGTCCATGATGACTTTGGCCCAATTGATGCGGATGTTCCCTAACATAGCATAGATACATTTGGCCTGCTTCTCAGATAGGATAGAATGACTTCCGGATTTTTGAGTAATATTATAGGATAATATGTTTGCCAGAATTTTTTCTCTTCTTTTGTGATACCTGCATCCACTAGCGTGCTAGTTGTTTGGCTTGGTTTTGTTTGGGTTGATGTAATATGGGTGTCTGGTTCACAACTGTTGGAATTAATAGTAGAGGGTGACGACGCCTGTGTCCTCTCCCCGCTCTATTTTTAACATCAGTTCGTGTACTGACACTGTGTATTTCTTTGTACAATTATTAATATAGATTCTAATTTACCTTTCAAAAAAAAAAATGTTTGCCAGAATTCTTACCGGATAGCGAAGATCTCTACATGGAAGTTTAGTCTGAAAATGCCTTCCTGGCAAATACATTCTCTCTAAAATACTTCCTTCAGTCATTTCTATTTTATCAAGAATCATGCCAGTATATGGAATGCCTAGGGCTTCTCCAAGAGATTTAACGGTAATGGCAAGTTTCGTATCAAGAACTTTGGTGATAAATCAGCTTTTAGCAAGATCGTAATCAATATTAGCATAAAATAAGTGCATAAGCCTGGGATAGCAGAGATAAGTGTTTTCAGAGGAAAATAGGTTGGCTAAGTTCTGAAATTCTAGTATGCTATCAATCCCATAGTTTACTACATCATCTAGTTTGACAAATCTTTCATGTAGAATGGGTTTCTTAGAGATTTTGACAAAGTGTTCATATGTGGTGCTCCTAAACAGATAGGGTAGGATAGTTTCTTTCTCAGAAGCAGATTCAGTTGAGGTTTTTCTCTTCTTGGAAAATATTCCATTGATAGGCATCTAGATAGAGTAAACACGAGAATTTTACAATACTAAATAAGCAAGGAAATCATGAAGTAAAAAATGAGAAAAGTTTTTACCTTGAGTAAACTTGAGAAAGAGATGAAGTTAAAAGAGCTCCAAGCAACCGAAAGCACCAAGAGAAATTTTCAAGAGAGGAGGGGAATGGGGTAGTCGGCTACCCTAGGGTTTATCTTGGGGGTTTTTAACTTAGGATGAAAGATGGTGAAGAATAAGGGCCTTAGGATCAAGGTATGGATGGTTAGGATAGAGTTTTAGCTTATTGGGTATAAGTTGCCTTCGTGGATATGAACCCATTAACTCTATAGAACCCAATAGGAGTTAGTCAAAAACCAAACCTAGAAATCCACACACACGCTGGTAGTCGACTCCCTCATGTAGGTAGTCGACTTCCTACTGGGTTGAGTCGTTTTCTCATCCCGAGGGGTTTTTGATCCAAGTTTGAGTGCGTTTTCTGAACACGAAATGTTTTAAGAGTATAACGTAAACATATAAAAGTCATATAAAGCGAGAAAAAAATATTTATTTAAATAAATTTAATCATTTATATTTAGCAAAGAAAAATTGAGTCGCACAAGAAAGCTTTTGATGTTGATCCTTTACGAAGCGTTGGATCTAGTTTTCTTCTTTTCATTTCTTTAGAGTACCTGAAAAAAATAAACGTTTTATGGTACTCTTTGGCTTTTGAGTCCGAGGAGTTAGTCTTTAGGAAGCCAAACCCAGTATGGTTTAGTTCCTTCATGATCGACATATTTATAATTTTTGTTTAAATGAATTTGTTGAACAAAATCTGTAGCGTACCTTTTCTTTCGTTGATCGGAAAATTTCTTTGGTATCCAGATGCTCAAAAAATTATCGTTAGAATGATGCATCCTAGTATGCTTAATCTGTTTCTTGGTATGATGTGAATCATAACCGAGTCCGGTTTTGCTAGATGAGGCTTTTTGATCATTTATTATACTATCTAGCTTCCCTTTTCCTTTGTTGAAATTCTCAATAATTTTCATCATAGCGTCGTATTTATCTTTGACAGATACAGAAGATTATTCAGATTCTCAACATTTTCATTTACCAATGAAATATCTTTTTGCAAAGAATCATTCTTTTCTTTAAGGAGACTATTTTCTTTAATGATTTTGTCTTTTTCTTTAGTATCTTTTTTAATATTTCTAAGTGTTTTTCTATGTTCTTTTATGAGCTTTTCATGCATTTTGCATAGCTCCTTATATGCTCCCCTATAATCCATGTCTTCATCATCACTTGATGACGAATCATTGTCACAGATGAATCATGATGCGAGCTTACCTTAGAGGATGTGGATGCCATGAAGCACATGTGTGCTATTTCTCTTCTTTCATCGTTATATTCTACTGAGGATTCATCGGACGAGGAATCGTCGCTCTGGTCGAAGGCTGCGTAAGCTTCCTTCTTTGGTCGTCGGAATTTGTTTCTTCCATTGTTTCTCTTTTCATTGGTGTCTCTGTTCTTCCTACGATCTCTGGAATCAAGATTGTTTCTTTCCAATGGACAGTCTCTCTTGACGTGCCCTGGTTTATTGCAACCAAAACAGATGATACCGTTAGTGGGTCTAAAAGAGCGTTTACCATACTTACTTGTGATGAACACTTTAAAGTTCTTTGAGATGAAGGCGATATGGTCTTCTTTGTCCGTGTAATCAGAATCTTCTTCTTGGGCTTTAAACGCGAGAGTTTTCTTCTTCGATTTTTCTTCGATCTTCTTATCTTCTTCAAGCTCAATCTCATGTGCCATGAGATTTCCCATTAGCTCTTCGATGGTGAGGTCTTTTACGTTATGAGCTTCTCGAATGGCAGTTGTCTTTCCCTTCCACTCGGGTCGGAGGGATCTTAGTATCTTCATTACCTGTTCGTATTTGGAAAGTTTCTTTCCTAATCCTGCAAGCTCATTTGTAATATTAGTAAAACAAGTATTCACATCGGTGATACTCTCTCCTTCTTCCATTTTAAAAAATTCGAATTTTGAATGTAAAGCATTTATGCGGGATTCCTTTACCTTTTCAGTTCCTTCAAGACTTATCTGAAGAGTGTGCCATATTTGGTGTGCTGTCTCACATTGGGAGACTCAATTGAACTCATTTCCTATTACGGCACAAAATAGTGCATTCATTGCTTTTGCATTGAGATTAGCTCTCTTCTTGTCGTCGGCAGACCATTTCCCAAATTCAACGTCGGTAGGTGCGATGTACGTGACTTTAGTAACTGTCCAAGCTTTAATGTCCAAAGACTCTAGATGAGTCTTCATTCGGATCTTCCAGCTAGCATAGTTGGTTCCGTTGAACAGTGGTGGTCGCATGGTATTCAGTCCTTCAGAATGGAAGGATGTTGACGCCATCACTTTTGTAGCCTTGATCTGATACCAAGTGTTGGATCCTGTGGATGTCAAACAACACTAGAAGGGGGGTTGAATAGTGTTGTGCAAATAATAAATCTTTTTCGATCGTTAATACAAGTCCTTCTAATGTTGCCTAAGAAACCAAGTAGAGCGATCTACGCTTAGTTCTTAATCAACAAGTTAATCTTATAAAAGATAAACAATTATAATTACAATCAGATAAGAGATCTTTACACACAGATAGATCTTTACACAGCGGAATTAAAAGTATGATCTTTGTAATATGCAAATGAAAAAGGAATTTCAAAGATATAAAGTAAATAAAAAATTGCTCGTAGAGATAAATAATAAGACACAGAAAAGCAATCGCAAACACAAGGATTTTTATCCTGGTTTCCCACAACTTTTGGGTACGTCCAGTCCCCGACCAATCCGGTACGAGATTTCCACTATCTGCCTTGGCAAATACAAGTACCTAACTCTACTTGTTATGATTTCCAACAACCTAGTCTTGACCAGGATTTCCAATGGCAACACCTAGACTTGTCTAGGGTTCCAACAACAACACAATAAAAATCGATATCTAATTCACCACAATAAATTGGTGGAGATTGGTTTTACACCCAGATTCTATAGCCAAATAGTAATAGACAAAATTACGTGTAGTGGCTTGATAGAATAAGATTCTAGATCACACAAAGATACGAATGAAGTCTTTGTGATCTAGATCTAATATTTTTCAAAAATCCTTTAAATAAAAAATAAAGAGAGAGTAATACGGATTTGAAAAACAGTTAGCCAATAAAACGAGATTATGATCTTTAGAAAATAATAACAAAATTGCAAGATCAAGAATAAAACAGAGTTGGCTAAAGAGAGAATGAGAGCTTTAGAACTTTAGAGCGTTTGCACGAGAGAATTTGAATTCAATAGTTGTTATGTTTTTCTCAATGAAAATGATCCACTATTTATAGGAGAAATCTGAGAATTTGAAATTCAAATTGCTTTGACTTTTGTCCCGAAAATCATGGGAGAAAATCACTCAAAGATATTTCAAAATCAAGTCAAAAACGTCAAACTTCGACAGCTGGTAGTCGACTCCCTAGGAGTGGTAGTCGACTCCCAGTGTGTTTCAGGAAATCTCGATTCTCAGCTGGTAGTCGACTCCCTACCTTTGGTAATCGACTCCCAGAGGAGTTTTTCCTGCGACACAACTAGTCAAACGAGTAGCTAACTCCAGGGTGTAGTGGAGTTTCACTACGGAATTACAAAACGACTAGCGAAATCTCTCAAAATCCTTTTTGAAGATGATTTAAAAGATATTCAAAAATGTTTTAAAATCATTCGCGTGTGTGTGATTTGTCTATACGATTTGGCTTTTAACAATACCCTAAAAAGACACAACACACTCACTATAGACTAAAACACATCTTCGGAAGCTTGATCAATTGATGGAGTAGATGTGAGCTTCACTTGAGCTTCTTGTTCTATTTGAGCTTTGAGCTTCATCATTGATCTTTAGCAACGTTCGTCCTTGTCTTTGAGCGTAGATTGCGCTTCTTTGAGTATGAATAAAGCTTTTCATTTGTCGCATATCCTGCACACTTAATTGTAGTGTAGTTAGTACACTAAGTTTCATTTGGTGTGCTCATCATCAAAATTACTTGGGGTGGAATTCAATTTCCATCAGTAAGTTGCTGGGCCCACACGGTTAAGTATTGGCTTTTTAGATCAATATAGTTTTGATGATGATCACACCATTATGTTGTTGCTAATGACTCTCAATGTTTAGTCTCGTGTTTAATAATTGAAGAACAACATTTTGGAGACTAAAAGCTTGGTGAGAGGACGGACATCAAAAGGAGCATTGCCAAAGCTTGGAACTTGATGAAAGGAAGCTCATCAAGAGGTGCCAAAGTTTGGAAGATGATGGGAAGAATCAAGGCTACTCAAGCTTGAGGTCTTAGACTCTAGGAGAAGATAATTGTAATCCATGTAATACTTTATTACTTGCTTTTCACTTTTAGAGTCTAGAACTTTGTAATGCCTTGATTAGATGGTCACTCATTCATGCATATGCATTTTCCATCTTAGTGAACTTTAGGATCATTATAGAAACCAATCCAATAGGTTCCCTATGCCAATAACTCAATTGGAGTTACTGGACTTCCAACAGGCGCCTGTTGAAGGCATGATAGGTGACTGGTGTTCACCAGACACCTGGCCATCCTTCAACAGACGCTGTTCTGCACAAGCTCAAGTCAAATTTCTTGACTCTATACTTGAACATTATTCAGCAGGCGACTGAAGTACAAAAGACAGGTGCTTGTCAACAAACAGGCGCCAGAACATTGTTCAACAGTCGCCTAATGATCCAATGTGAGTAACTTACCATCTTAAGCTCCAATCTATCTTGTGTGACAGACAAATGCAATACATTTTCAGGCACCTATCAACCATTAGGTGCCTGGACATTGTTTATCAGCCGTCTGAATGCACAAGTGTGTAAGTTGTCTTTTCTCAGCTGAAATCCATCCTTTGTGGCAGTCGCCTATTGAAGCCTTTACAGGCGCCTGCATAATGGTACATGCACCTGAGTAGTCTTCTACAGTCACATGTACTGGCTCTGATTATAGCCGTTGGGATTATTATAGTCGTTGCATCACTCGCCTGTTCCTTCTCCTACAGGTGCTTGTCCATGACGTTTTCTGCCAAAAAACTAACCATTGCAGATTTGTTTGTTTGGCCTTTTTTGCTTGGGTTTAAGGGGTTTTCTTGGATATATATATATATATATATATATATATATATATATATATATATATATATATATATATATATATATATATATATATATATATCTATATATACATATATACTAGGACAAGCTGACTAGGACAAACTGGTTGATAAAAGACGGTCTGGATTTAATCTTGGGGAATGAATGGTTGGGATGAGATTTTGAGAAATTTTGGGGGGAAACTTTTGAATTTTGGGAGGGGAAATGCGTTGGGAAAGAAATAAAACTTTCAAAACTTAAATTCACTGTTTGAAGAAGGTAGTGCGTCCCATTTATGCCCCGCAGCGTGGGTCCTTGGTCTGTCTCATTTATGACCCGCAGTTTCAATTTTAAACAATAACCAAACCTTCTCTCTCTGTGGGCCTCAAATTCCCACCCTTCTCTGCCTGGAAACCAAACAAAGCTGTTGGGTTTCTCAAAATCATTTTGAATTTTAAAAACATTTGGGGGGAAACCGCAATTTGGGATGAAACCTCAAATTCCCACCGACCTGCTCTCTCCAAAAAAAAGACATTTTTGCGCGAGAGTGCGGAGAAGTTTGCTTTCCAGGCAGAGGTGTCACGGCTGATGGATATCATCATCAACTCAACTTCTTGAGAGAGCTCATATCGAATGCATCCGATGTATATGCTCACTTTTTTTCATTGTTCTCTTTAAAATATATTATCTCATATGGGTGTTCGCGCAGGCATTGGACAAAATTAGGTGAAGGTGACATCACGAAGCTTGATATCACGGTGAGTTTCAGTGAAGTTTTACTTGCATTTGTAGATTGCTTGAGATCACGGTGGTTTTTGTGAGGTTCTTTCAGTTCGTGACTGAGGCATAAGGATGACAAAAGAGGATCTGATCAATAAATTGAGAACCATTGCAAAATCTGGAACTTCAGGTACTCGATTCATTCTTCGTCAGTTTGCTCATTAGTGAATGTATGCGCGCGTGCGTGCTTACTGTTCAGCGTTTATGGAAACCTCAAACCTCAAATGCCCACATCTCTTTTTGATCCTTTTTACATCTTCTTTCTCTCAGTTCTCTCAGTTTATCGAAGGTAAGCAATGGCATTTTACATTGTATTTTGTGAATGCTATGTCCTTTGTGGTGACGAGGCACAGAAATGAACCCCGCCATTTTCTCCGACGATCCACCGCCTCTTAGGGTCTCGGTTCGTCGAGGTTGTCGGAGCTCCCTCGGTCCGATATCGAGTTTGGGTCGAGGAGGGGGAGGGAGGGATCACGTTTATCCGGCTCCATTGCCATCGAGATTGGGAGCGGGGCGGCAAAAATGGAAGAAAGGGTCTGACAATTTGATGGGGAATTGCCTCACCCATCACGACCCCTGGAGACGCGATCCCTGGAGACGCCTTAAACGTAACCAACTTGAGCATTTTTGTTCGTTTCTTTTTTTTTGTCGATATGTAATTTTATTCCTTGAAGTATGATTCTGTCTTATATTTTGGTTCTTATTTCTTAATGTATATAGGGTTAGGGGAGAACGGGGGAAAACAGATCAAAAAGAATCTATAATGAGGGTGTTTTGGTTCTTATTTCTTAATGGATTGCTGACTACATCTTTTCGTAAATACAAAGTTGATTGCAGGAGCTTTGCATCTTCGGACTAAGAATTTTTATCACCTACATTTTCTTCTCCCTTTTTAGCACACTTTTACTAAAATATACTGCAGATGTATAAAGCACATATCTTATATTTGTCTACCATTGAGAACATAGGCACTTCTCAAGTGAAGAAGAAAATGATATCTTACATTTCTGTTCATTGGATTTGTTTTTTACGAGCTTAAGTAAATGTATCCTATAAATCCAGAACATAACATTGTGTCGACAACCTCTACAATATATGAATGATTGACAGTATCCAGAACATAAATGTATCCTACAACCGCTGACTTATTTTCTTCGTTTGGGATGGATTGACAGGTAGCCCGTGTATGCGTACATGCTCAGACATCGAAAGAAGGAGCTTTTCAACTCAACAAGGGAAAATGTTGTGGTCCTTCCATCAATTGTTATCGTTTTCTTCGTTGTATTATTTGAAGATGTTTCATAGAAGTTAGGTGTTGGTTCTGAATAGTGGTTGTATTGATGTTCTCTAATCCGAGTTAGTTTGTAAGTGTTGTTTGGTAGAACCGTGAATGTATTCTAAAAATTTGATTCACGATGAAGGTTATTTTGATTATTAGAGAATGTTATTTTAACAATGCTAAATGGGGGTTAATATATTGTTTTAGCTTCTTTTATGTGATATACATAAAAATCGTCTTTTTAAATGTCATCATTCGATATTTTTTTATTCAATTGACCTCTTTCAATTATGCAATTAGTTTTTTGATCAAAAATACCGATGCATCCATGGAAATTTTGGATTAAATTTGTCATGCTATATTTGTGGATCAGGTTTCATTGCTAATTTTGATTGCGAGACTTTTGCATAATGAAAGATGAAGCTATGAAATTCTGTTGCGGGTTATGATGCATTCATATTGTTAGTGATTACGGAAGTTATTTTGGCACAATTGGCATATATATGTATCTGTTTTTCTGCATCACAACAATGGTGCGAGCATACATATAAACCATGCTATCATATAAACCATATATATAAGACATAATATACGTATCTGTTTTTCTGCATCACAACAATGGTGCGAGCATACATATAAACCATGCTATACATATAAACCATGCTATCATATAAACCATATATCACAACAATGGCAATAATTTTTGGGGAACAAAGATTTCGCGAGTGAAAATCTTAAATGAACCGTGCCCTCGGGCACGGGTTATGACTAGTATATATATATATATATACATATATACATATATACATATACATATACATATACATATACATATACATACATATACATATAAATATACATATATATATGTATATGTATATGTATATGTATATGTATATGTATATGTCTATGTATACATATCTGTATATATATACATATGTATACATATACAGATATGTATACATATACAGATATGTATACATATACATATACATATACATATATATATATATATACACACACATATATAGACCAGAATGATGGGTGGACTGTTGTCGACCGCAAAAAGAAGATTGCGTCTTCAAGGCCTGTTGGAGGATTTCACACAGGGAGAGGTGGCGATCGTGTACTGCGAGGTGATGGACATTTTAACAGCCATTTCAGGGGTATGGGCTCTTACTCTCTTCCACGGAAATCTGTGAATGGCCCCCAGCTGTTTGATAAAAAGCCTCATAGGCCAAAGCAAGAACTTAAGATTGACACCAAAGCATCCAAGCAAACTTGGGCAGACGTTTGCGCTAACATTCGAAAGTATGACTCGGATATGGGGATGACCTATGTCCCGCCAATGGTGAAAGAGGATGGTGTTGAAATTGCGATGGTGGCCAAGTCAGCTCTGGAAAGAGGAGCGGAGCAATGGAAATTTTCACTGGTTGGGTATGTTTTGGGGGAGATCCCATTTTATGGATAGATTCGAGCCTGGGTGGACCGACTCTGGAACTTAAAAAAGGGCGTGAAAATTTACAGTCGGGAAAACGGATTTTTCTGTTTCAAATTCGAAGATGGAGAGGAGTGCGAAAAGATTCTCCACGGAGGTCCCTGGATGTTTGATGGGAGATTGGTTGTGCTGCAACGCTGGAATTCAGCACTCAAACATGAACGAGATATACTCTCGTCGGTCCCAGTTTGGATACAACTTCATGGAATACCGTTGGGTATGTGGACGCTGGAGATCATGAACTCTATCGCGTCTGTCATCGGTAAGCCAATTTGCTTGGATAAACTAACGGCAAAAAAGGAACGCCTATCCTATACGAGGTGCCTCGTGGAAATACATGCAAAAAAACCAATTAGCAATTCAGTTACGGTCTGCACGGAGGATGGACCAACTATTGAAATTGGCGTTACATTGGAGGGGGGACCACCGAGGTGCTCGAATTGTGTTTGCTTTGGCCACTCGAATAAACAATGCCCAGATCTTGTAAAGCTCACTTCAATCCAAAAGTCAAAGCCTCAGGAAGATGGTGGCAAGCCAGAGGAAGATGGTGGCATTATGACTGCAGGAGCGGCCGGCGTTCCTAGCTTGGCCAATACTCAGCCGGCCATAGACTCTGTTGTCTCAACTCAAGACTATGGGTTAACGGGGAATAGAGGAACCCCTACCAACTCGGTGAACTTGAATGAAGATAAAGGGGAGAATCCTGATGTCACAGGGGTCTTGACTGATGATCCGGGGAGTGGTATACCCAACGTTCAGGAACAAAGGGTGGCCTCAGTCGCTGAGGAGGTTGAGGATATTATTACAGGCCAGAGCTTAGCAGGGCACTCTCACCGAATGAGTGCTTCACTGAATGAGCTTACAGGGCCTCATGTCCAGAGTAACTTCATGTGTGCCTCACCGAATGAGTCTTTAGAAGCAGGTATTGGTCACGTAACTCTTGATGGTGACAAAACCGTGGGATCAGACCACAGTGCCCTACCCTCTATACTTGATGACAGTCATTCCAGTGAGATTGACAATATCCCTAAGGAGCTCTCTATGGAAAATCCTAGATGGGAATTGGAGGAACAGGCTGATCTCCTAGAGGGAATTCATGGAAATTTGCCTATGAAGAAGTTAGACTCAAATACTGAGATGGCCGGCACTAGGAAAAGCTCCAGGCTTAGAGGGAGCAGCTCTAAACCAACATCAATTTGCCCATGACTGTGTTTTTTTTGGAATACTAGAGGTCTTAATAACCCCATTCGTCGTAGAGATCTTCAGGATAGACTTAGCAAAATAAAGCCATCTGTGATAATTTTGCTTGAGACCAAGTTAAAGCCTCCGTTGGGTGTTAATAATTCTGTGTTTCCTAAAGGATGGGAAATTGTAGAAAACTTCAGTATTGCTTCAGGGGGAATGATTCTAATGGGTTTTGAGCTTGATGTCTGGAAGGCTTCTTTGATCTCGGCCTCTGCTCAACATATCACAGTAAACTGTACCAATGCTGGGGGGTTTTCATGCTATATTACTGGTGTGTACGCTCGTAACACCATCGTGGAAAGGAAAGAGTTGTGGGACATGCTCGAGAGGGACTCACTGAGGATTAATAATTTGGCGTGGTTGTTGGGGGGAGACTTTAATAGTGTACTCTTTGCTAAAGACAAAGTGGGGGGCAGGAAGCTTGAAGAGAAGATGGTCAAAGATTACGCTGAATTCATTGACAGGAGCTTTCTGCAGGAGCTGAAATGTACTGGGAGCACGATGAGCTGGTGTAATAATCGCATCGGTGATGACCGCATTGCTGCTCGCTTGGATCGTGTTTTTTGTAATGTAAATTGGATTACCCTGCTTCCAGACTCTTATGTTGATTATCTGGACCCCAACACGAGCGACCATTCTCCTATGGTGGTAAATTTACATCAACAGGTACATTCTGCCCCAAAGCCTGTCAAATTCTATAATTTTTGGACCAAGTGCCCATGGTTTAACAAAATTGTCGAAGATAGCTGGACTTGCAAATTCACGGGCACCCCCATGTACATCCTCACGCAAAAGCTTAAGACACTAAAGGATAGCCGGCGGCTTTGGGCTGGAAACTACCACGCTTCAAAATTGGTACAGGTTTGCCGAACTAATTTGGAGGCTATTCGGCAAACTCCGGACCTGCACATTAACCGATCAAGCCAAATAAAAGAGCATGCTGCATTAAAGGAGCTTGCAAATGCAATGGGCCTGGAAGAGGATATGTACCGTCAAAAGAGTAGGCAAGACTGGTTGGGACTTGGCGATAGAAACACGAAATTCTTTTACACCGCTATGAAGTCTAGGTCCCATCATAATAATTTGAACCACTTATTGAAAAGAAATGGTCAGGTCAGTGACTCTGCTGCTACCCTAAAGAATGAAGCCGTTAAATTTTATGAAGCCCTATTTACTCAGCATGATTATAAGACAACTTTTCCAATTCTGACTCCAAAAAGAGTACTGACTTCTGATGGCGCTATGTGGTTGAGCAGAAGGATTTCTGATGAGGAAATAAAGCTTGCTGTTTTCCAGATTGGAGCAGACAAGGCGCCTGGACCAGATGGGTTTAATGGTCATTTCTTCCAAATCAGCTGGCATATTATTGGTGAAGATGTTGCTAAATCTGTAAAGTCCTTTTTTAGGTCGCGCAGACTTCTTAAGAAGGTAAATCACACAAATCTTACTCTGGTGCCTAAAAATGCCAACGCCATGGGGCTTGGTGATTATAGACCCATTGCCTGTTGTAATGTCTTGTATAAAATTATTAGCAAGATTATTTGCAACAGAATCAAGGTGGTAATTCATGAGTTGATATCGCCTAATCAGGCTGCTTTTCTGAAAGGAAGACTACTGTCAGATTCCACTCTCATTGCCCATGAACAGATTAGAGATTTCAGTAATCCAATGGGGGGAAGAGCTTGCTTGAAATTGGACCTGAGGAAGGCTTTTGACAGCGTGAACCGAGACTTTATTTATTATTTTCTCTCCCAGCTGGGGTTCCCTAACCTGTTTATTGAATGGATCAAAGAATGCTTATCAACTACCTCTTACTCTATAATGGTCAATGGGTCTCCTGAGGGTTATTTTACGGGCAATAGGGGTATTCGGCAAGGGGACCCTCTCTCCCCCTATTTGTTCGTTATTGTCATGGAAGCATTCTCTATTTTAATGGCCAAATCAATTAATAGAGGCAAGATTCATCCTTTGAAACGCAGATGCACCATCTCCCACCTACTTTTTGCAGACGACTTACTTGTGTTTTGCAGAGCAAATAAGAAATCTTTTTTGGGCATCAAATATCTCCTGGAGGAATTCAATGGTTATACGGGTCTATGTGTAAACTGGGACAAAAGCAGCGCCATTTTCAGCAAGGGTGCAAAGCACAAGTCTATGTTATCTGATCTTCTGGGCATTAAACATGCAACCACTATCACCACCTACCTGGGCCTCCCTTTATCTTCGAAATATCCAAAGTCCCCCCTCTACAGCAGGCTAGTGGACAAATGCAAGAAACGGCTTTCGGGATGGTCCTCCTCTATGTTGTCTATTGCGGGGAGGATCGAGCTTTTCAGAACTGTGATTTATGGCATGGTCGCCTTTTGGATGCAGGCTTACCGTATTCCTCTCACCATCCTGAGGACGATCTCTTCGGCTTGCATGCGTTTCATCTAGGGTTCTTCGCGCGTGTGGTTTTGGGATGACATCTGCAAACCGAAAAAAGAAGGTGGAGTTGGCATCAGGCGGCTAGAAGACCTTGATGTCGCTTCCGGAATTAGACTAACTTGGTGCTTCCTCACCTCCAGTACCCTATGGGCGCAACACATGAGAAACAAATATGCATCGGGCGGTGAGTTTTTTGCGGCATCAGGATCAGTAGCCCAATCGGGTACATGGAAGCGAATGCTGGCTTGTAGGAATGTATCCCAAAAACTAATTAAAAGGAGGGTGAAAGATGGTCGTTCAACTCTTTTCTGGCACGACAATTGTCTTGACTGTGGGCCTTTAAAATCCATGTTTAATGTGCCGCAAAATTCATCTATGAGGAAAGTCAGTGACTACTGGGCTCTCGGCAAGTGGGTGGATGAAGCAGAAATCGGCCAAGTGATGCCCCTCCTACAGAACATTCATCTTCGGCCTGGCAATGACACTTGGACTTGGCTTTCTCAACCTGGACAGCAGCCGCAACCTGTAGCTGATGCTTTAGGGGACCGGTTCAACTTCAGGGAAGCCTGGGAGATGGCTCGGCAAAAGGGCTCTCCTTTTCCCTACTACAAGATAGTTTGGTATACCAATCATATACCTAAAATGACACTTGCGTTACTCAGGGCATTTAGAGGAAAGCTTCTCACCAGAGACCTGATTATCAAATGGGGCTTCAATACTCCTACACACTGCGTATTATGCGAGGATGGAATTACAGAGGATGTTGATCACCTTTTCTTTGGATGCAATTACTCCAGGTATATTTTGAAACGGGCTTTGCTGAAATTAAACGTCAAAAATCACATCGAACCAAACCTTATCAATGTGGGAAATTACTATCTAGCGCATTTCAGCAACAAGAGGGTCCTAAGTTTGCTAGCTAAACATGCCTTAGCGGCCACGGTATGGCATGTTTGGAGGGAACGAAACAGGATATTATTTGAGAACACAAAGAAATGCAGAACCACTCTTTTCGAGGAGATTGCAGCAGATATTAGAGTAGCAATGAGAGGTCAAAATCCGGAAGATCAAGATGATGCACATGTTTTCGCCAACTGGGAGTTCAGAGACATGGGATAACCTCCATATGTTATCTGTATTCCAAATTTTTTGTGTGTTATTTCTGTATAGTTCATAGTACATGTAGACTGGGGGATCATTAGTGGGGAGTGACGGTGCCTGTGCCCTCTCCTCCCTCTACTGAAACCAAGCCTATATGTAACTATGGTGTATTCTTTGTGCAGCTTATAATAAACAACGCTAATTCTCCCAATATATATATATATATATATATATATATATATATATATATATATATATATATATATATATATATATATATATATATATAAAGATGAGTTAGTTCTATTCGAACTCTGGTTAACATTTAATATCATAGAGAATCAATAAGCCACTCCTATTTCTCTCATTTCCCTCATTTGAGCCTTAATCATCTTTATGCATTGAAGCTAGCTTAAGGAAAATCCTCCAAGTGCAATTAAAGCACATCACAATATTTGGAGATCCTCTTCCATGCATTGCATTCATTATTGAGTAAGTTCATCTCATCAAGGCATATGTAAGAGTCTTTTGTTTCATCTTTTACTTGCAACCCTAACTCTCTTTGTGAGAGTTAGCTTCTACCTTTGTGGGAGTTTTTGTTCTTGTGTAGGACTAACCCTTGTGCAGGGTTTGGTGTGTCCTTGTGTAGGACAAAATCCCTTATATAGGGTATCCATTGTCTAGGGATTGTATTCATTACTTTGTGTTGGATCATAGTGAATATTGATGTGGCTGGATGTACCCAATTTGGGGAACCAGGGTAAAAACTCTTTGTGTTTGTGTTTGGTTAATTGTGTAGATTAATCTACTCTTACACTTATAATTCCGCATTTGCAAGTTTAATTTTTAATTACCCAATTATTTCCATTACACTATTCACCCCCCTTTAGTATGTGTATGTTGCTTAGTATTACAAGGTAGACAGTCCTTACTATTGGTATCAGAGCAAGGTTGAAGCATTCAAACAACTATGGCATTCAACGCTTCATCAACGTCTCAAGAAGAAGGTCTATCAACCATCAAGATGATGATCTACTTGGAGGGTCAAGAACTATGGGACGTCACGGAGTATCCGTTTGTGAAGCCTACTACACCTTCGTCTACAAGAACAAAGGTGGAGAAGGATTTGATTAAATCCAATGCGAGGGCAATGAACGCATTCCTTTGTGTCCTCACTACAATGAGTTCAATCGCATCTCCATGTTAAAAATCGGCCAACGAGATTTGGCATATCTTAGAGATTACTCATGAAGGAACTTAAAAGGTAAAGAAATTTAAACGAAGTGTGTTTAGATCTAAATATAAAATGTTTAAGATGCAGGAAGGAGAGAGCATCTCGAAAAGTTCACCAGGTTCACTGATATCGTGAATGCTTTGGAAGGACTTGAGAAGGTAATTTCTCAAGAGGATCGAGTGGAGAAGATCATTGACTCTCTTGCACCTCAATGGGAGTCAAAGGCCAACAGTATTATGGAGTCAAATGACATGTCCAAATACACCGTTGAGGAGCGCATTGGGAATCACATGGCGTATGAAGTAAAGCGTCAACATATGAAGGAGATTCAACAATCCAAGCCCGAGAAGCCGGAGAAGCAAAAGGGAATTGCATTTAATCCCGTGAAGGATCCAATCTAACCAGTCATGACCCGCTTCCCTAAAATGGAGGCGAGGCGTGAGAAGTCTGCTCAGACTTGGAGCTGTGAGGCTCCAGTCTGTAAAGCGTCTGGATTAACCAAGTATAGGTCCTTGCAAATGCGACACAGAACAAAGATAATAATAAAAGAAAAGAGACAGATATATTATTCCAATCTCAGAATGTCCACAAATAAAATCTCAACATCACAGAAAAGCCACCAGGTTAAAAGAAAAATCTAAAAGGCCCCAACATGGCCAACAGAAATAAACGAACGTACAGAAAAGAGAAAAGGTGCCACACACCGACAACCTAACAAGAACTAAGCAGAAAGCAACAACGAAGGAAATCTCTACGAATGGTCGCAGGTGTCCTCGTACTCCATATCAACGGTGGACCCAGGCTCAAAGTCAATAAACGCCTCGTCCTCAGCAATGGCTCAGGCTCAGCAACTAACATGCGACACCCAAAAGAGACAAGTGCGCATGTCAGCAAGTCTACAAGAGACTTGTGCAAAGCAACCTAGCAGTTCTAAAAATGAGCGATGCCATGGCAGTTTAATGCATGGATGCAACAAGTGAGACAATGCAATAAGTATAACATGGCAGCAAGTATAACATGTCAACAGGTATAACATGGCAACAGTATGACATGGCAGCAAGTATAACATTCACACTGATTTTACAAGTCAAGTAAACATGTCGTGCTCAGATTTTATGCCTTACAGCTGAAGTGGCTATACAGGCACACTTCTACGCTGAGTGGTCGCTTAACCCTACCCCCACGTGTAATCAGGCATTGGCCTTTGACCAAAACATGTAGCCTGCTTCTGGATCACGAGCCAGGAAATACATTTGGCATAGGGTTGTGCCTGCAATGCAGGTACCTAGCCTCAACAAGTCGGGCATTGGCTTTTGACCAACACATGTAGCCCGCTTATGGATCACGAGCCAGGAAGTGTATTTGGCATAGGGTTGTGCCTGCAACGCAGGTGCCTAGCCTGAACAAGGAAGTACGTAGCGTGTGCTACGAATGCAACATTCAAGCATGGATGACATGGCATGACAAGTTATAATTTAAGTGCGTACAGATAAGGAATTTAAACGTGACAGGCAGAGCACAAGTAAAGAGCATGCAGTTATGAAAATTTAAACGTGACAGGCAGAAATGCATGCATGACATGGCAGGGTGACAGATCTAGCTTCGTTGTCAAGCTAGATCTTAAAATTGCGTCTAGGCGAGTATCATTTCGTCGCCTAGTCTCTTTTACGCCTAAAACAAGAAATGGCCTAAAGCACGGCCTAAACAAAGAACTGGCAAGTTTCACTTGCCTGCAACCAATCGTTCTGAATACACCGTCCAAATAGTCCAGTCTACCTATGTGCTAAGATCCACCAGCCTACAGTCCCAAATTAAATTATCTTTATTAGTGAATTAACAGACAATAAAATTACTGATTTTTATCTTGTTTAACATGGATGGGTTGGGGGTCCTAAGTGTTCAGAAATTTACCCTTACATGACGCGAGAGCTACACTGGCGTCGGGTAGCGACGCCAGGGGTTGGAATAATAGAAAACGCTCCACGTCCAGATTCCAATATTAGATTCCTCGCTCGCCAATTCTCGGACAGTGGCCAGATCAGCGAACAAGATTCCAATCAGCAAGTAGGAGGTCGGTAGACGTTTTTACGGCTTCCGGGAAGCCGTAACAATGAACCGGGACGAACGGTTCGACGTACACGAAGTCTACGACGTTGAGCATCGTAGGAGATGTTCATGACGTCGGAAAATACCCCTAGGAGATGTAGAGGACTGTAGGAAGAACCCAACAGCGAGATAGGTCGACGAGATCATGCAACGACGTGTCGGGACATCGTTAGAGCACGAAACAGCGAGAGCTCGCTGTTTTGAAGCAACGGTGGCCTGCGGGGGCTGTCGGACGTTACTGCGACACGATGGGGGTCGCAGAACATCATTGCCACGTGATGAAGCCGCTGTTCGTATGAAAACGGCAGCCACAGAGCTGTCAACGGCGGGAGGGAGGCTGTGGTGAGTGCTAGACGGCGATGGGATGCCAACGGGAGGGTCGGAGGCACGCCAAAGGGGGTCAGACGCGCGGGGCGGTGCTAACGTGCGCTACTGCAAATTGCAGCAGCTGTTGGCAGCTGCAGCTGTTGCTGTGGCGGATTCCGGTGCCTAGAACGGCGGGGTAGGAGTCCCACGGCGGCGACGGGGTCGGAGGAACGTCGGGGCGATGTTCCAAGGTCGGTCGGCGGAGGTCTGAATCGCACGAGTTGCCGTGGGCGTGATGCGGAGATGGGCAGGTGGCCATTCGGAGGTTGAGGCGCTCTGGGCGGCGTTAGCGTCGTGGCTGTCATCGCGTGGGGATGATGGGTTAGGGAAAAAGCGGCGCCTGGGAGATTTTTTCATGATCAAAATGTTAGGGGCGACGGCTGTTGATGTTCGCTGGGAGAAGATAGAAGCTAGGTTATAAAGTAACACCCTAAGGTATTTTAAATAGAGGAAAGTGCAGCTCACGTGGGGTGTCTAGGTCTAGGGGCTATATCTGTTGGGTTTGGTTTTTGAATTGTTTTTAAGTTACAACTTGTTATTATAGGATTTTGTTATAACTATTATTAAAACAAGAACTCTCACCCTCTCTCCTCTAGGTGTGTGCGGCCAAGTGATAACAAAGGGCTGAGTCAACTAAGTTTTAGGATGTATAATATTTTAATAATTACCTTAGGGAATAAAGCCAATAGAAACTTAGGGTTAAACCGATAATAGGTTGAGCAAAAAGTGAAAGTAGTTCAAATGGGGCCCAAAAATCATAAGATAAATACTGGGGTGACCGCACAGATGAGAGAAACGCAACTAAGAAGACGGATCACAATTTCGACGACGAGAAACGAAACTAAAAATAAAAACGTCTCACGACAAAAGTGAAAGTCATGACGCCTCTGCAAACAAAGCCAAATCGTGGGAGAACGACCCGTGAAATGACGTTCCAAATTAATTCCACAATTTAATATTCTTCGAGAGGGTCACAACGGCATACCACACTATAGGGTTCGGATACAGACAAAGTCTAAGATAAATACGTGCACGAACAAGACTACATGCACGAAAAGCGTATAAAGGATACGGGGTCCAAAGGTGACAGTAAATCCAAGTTGGGCATACGTCGGGGGGTCGGCTTGCTAAGGATGCAACTAAGGTACTACGGCCCTATTGACTCAACGACACGACACACACACAAAGCAACAAAACCAGTCATGTACCTGAAATTGCTATACGCATAGCCGTATAACGAATAGTGAGTACCGGCCGTTACATCCTACCCACCTTAGAATAAAGTCCGTCCTCGGACTTTCTAACTATAAATATAACTCTAGCCAGACTAGTAGCTATCCCAATCACATCACACTATAATTCAACCCGGTATAGTCATTACAAGTGCTTATATATGCACTAGGTAGTCAAACAATAACTCTACTAACATGTATATATTCACACACATTACACACTTACACCTATCATAGCCAGTCAAATTCATACACATATTTCAATCATTCATATAGTCACGTACATCCCTATATAACTATTAAACACTTATTACATACCATGGTGCACATACTCACAACCAATTAAATAGTTCACACCAGCAGATACCATCGTAATACTCCACGTTTAGATAACTACCTATGAACAAAACAATAAGGATACACTACTCCCTATATCTCCTAGTGTACATCCAATGCCAACGTATCAACAAAAGTAACCACACCACTCAATAGTAAGTCATATTATTATATCTAAGATACATTTACCACTACTATAATTTCACAATTATATAGGCATTCGAATGCATGCAAATACTTCGCCATATATTCACATCACATACGGTCCTATAACTATATTCACGACATGCCACACATACAATAGTCACCCATACCTATAACTAAGCACATACTTACCCGTGTATGGTGCACACCCACACACGCTAACATTTCATTCATATATACCAATCATACCATTATATACTCAGCACATCTACATACCTAGTTTAGCTAGCACATATACGTTTACACAGGCAAATCCTTAGTATATAACTATACCACAAGACCAATGACCGGTGCCCGCCGCGTGGCAGGCAAGGGGTTTAAATATTTGTAACCACAAGCGCACGGTGTTGTAGTGTGGTTTGGGGGTCGAACACAGGGAGGCTAGGATGTGCTTGTGTCAAGGAGGACCAAAATCACCCCGTGGGCGAGCTAGACCGAATCGGTGGATGGTTGTCACAGAAAGGAATGAAGGGTATGAACAATAAGAAAATAAACCCGGGACTTTGGTTTCCACTCCAACGAGCGACTCTCACCGATACGGCCTACGGGTATGGATAACGATCGGAATTAGGGTCTAATGGTGAGACGTTGCCTCTGAAAGTGGTACCGGCATCCCATGGGCCCGATATTCCGGTCGGTGCCCAGGATGATACGCCGGACTTCCCGGATTCGATCAGTGGGCACTCCCGTGTCCATTAACACTGATCGATTCCGGGAGCACTAAGCTTGCAACGATAACTCCCAACGTCTCATCCTGCCGCTCCCGCGTGCTAGGATTCGACGTCTACACTATGGGCGTGAGCTACGGCTAGGGAGTCAACCGCCAAGTTTATTCCCCCTTGGCCCAACGGTCAAAGGCGGTCTTTTTCCCGCCGATGACAATGAAACACCCCGCGTAACCGTTAGATTCCTAATCCCTATCGATTTTCTAACCCTATGGATGCATCGGGAAGAGCCCCCGAAGGGGTTTCCACCAAAATCCCAGATTTGGGAACTACTCACAAAAATTCATTGAAAAGCGATCTAAATGAAAATTAACCGTTGGAATCATAATCGGACGATTGGAATGCGGAAGTAATAGGGTAATTAAGACAATACTAAAATTTGAGAAAGATCCGAAAACTTACAAACGAACAATAATTACAGCCGTCACAATAGGAGAAAACAGTAAAAACTAGCAGCTCCCCCCGTTTCTGGAACCCTAGGGGTTCTATTTATAGACTCTCGCATCACCCGATCGGTTGACAAGTCAACCGATCGGGTGATCCGTTACAGATTATGAACAGAAAACGGCGAGCTTTTACCCGGTCATATGAACCGGTCGGGTGAGTTCTTGGAGAGACCGGTTGGATCTTGGCGCCATCGGGTGAAGTGATTGGTTGGGTGCCCGTGTCTTCAGCTCCTCAGCATCAGTTACAGATGAACCGATCGGGTGAGAGTCACTCGATCGGTTGGAATTTTGCTCGAAAAGACAGAGAACAGGCCCCCGCTGAACCGGTCTGTGAACCGGTCGGGTGACTTCCATTTGAGCTCCGGCTGAGACCGGGTGGTGCACGCGTGCATCACCCGATTGGTTGGAGATGACCAACCGACTGGGTGAGGGGCTGAAAGATGTATTCTTTGACGTTTGACCTCCTGGATCACGCGTGACTCCTCCCGTTGCTCCGGGGACTTGAGATATCGTCGTTAAACGTCCCCTACACGGTCAATCTCCTGCAAACATGGATAAACAAAGAAAAGTGAAAGAAAACGAGAAAATACGAGAAAACGAATAAAAAACGGCGAAAAACACGGAGGAACACAAAAGCAAACGTGCGTGAATATATGAAATATAAACGCACGTCAAAATCCCCCAAGCCGAACTCTTCCTCGTCCTCGAGGAAGACGAGTGAGAGTAGGAGCTCGGAGGGAGAAAATAGAGAGGAAGAAAGAAAAAGAAAACTCTATATCCTAGATCGTCCGTCAGAGCCAACAAAATCAAAAATGACACACCAAGCAAGCAGACGTCAAATCACACCACTAAACCTAGGAAAACGAGTCCAAATAAGTGTCGTGGGCCCACGCGGTGAATCGCGAGTGAGTGCGGTCGTGTGCTAGCAAATGGTGTCGCTTTCTACAATGTGCTATGAGCTCATATACGCAAATCCAGGAAATGACCCAAATACCGATTCGAATTTGAAATTGCGGTGAATATTAGTTTAAGCATGCATGAGAAGAGTAAGAATAGAAACGTATCATGCATCGGGGACTCCACAACTAGGGTTAAGGAAATCACGCCACTATAGCCTAGATACTAGCTAAAAAGTTCCTAAGCCAAGTGTTTTCGAAAACGATGGGGGTTGAGATGATGTGGAGTAGAACACTCGGTGCAAATTCTCGCCTTCCCTTTATTCTCGGTAAGTAGGAAAAAATATTCACACGGGAATTTTTTTTGGGTTTTGGGCATTTGTATATTTTTTTGCTTTTTCTTTTCTTTTTTTTTCTCTTTTTTTTTGGATTTTTGGGTTTTTTGGCTATACACATGTGCACTCTCCCAAGTGGGAGAACGGTACACGACGAGGGGATTTGCACCAAGCAAAATAAAAAAGAAGTTGAAATCTAAACACTCGGGCAAAGGAAACTATTCTCGCTAAATAGAGCATAGGCTAAGTGGGTTATCCTAGTCCTTAATTGTGGAATCCCGACGCATGCGAATTGAAATATACGATATAAATATAGCATGCATATAATGTAAGCAAGTACCGCATATTCAAATCGAAGCATGATAATCTAGGGGTCATTCCTGGACAGGTATATAAAGTAAAATCACCAAGTAGAAGCACATCAAATAGCTAGTCACGACGCATGACTCACAAAAAAGCTAAGTGGACCCACGATGCGTGAAATGCAAGAGGGCTCGAAATCCTAGGGTTAGTGAGTGTGATTATCGATGCAATGCTAGGTGTGTGTGATTTTGTGGCGATTCATCATAGGGTTCATCTCTAGGAGAAAGATCTAAAAAGAAGAGAAGAGAGAAAAAAAAAGAAAAAATAAAAAAACACGATGAAAACGACACAAAAACGAAAAAGAAGGACTCAAATGACGCACACAGTGCGACTCCCCCAAGCTGAAGCTTGCATTGCCCCCAATGCAATATGAGCGAGTACGGGAGGGCAATGAAGATGGGGGGGGGAATATGCACTGACACAAAAAGAAATGAAAACGAGGAAAACACATAGATGAAACTGAAAATAAAGAAAGATCAAAATCAAAATCAAACGACACGAAAATAAAAATAAAATCACACGACACGACACTGAAAAGGGGAAAAACAAGCACACATACACAAAAATGAGAAAAACAAACAAAACACGACAGCACACCAAAATAGACGTCCCCCAAGCTAGACCTGGCAGTGCTAGCGAATAAAAAGCGATCGTGAAATGCAGAGATATGCAAGGGGGAGTCAATCGGATTCGCTGGTGCTAGAATGGTAGGGGGAGGGGGAGGAAGGTGGGGAATAGTGAATGAAAGAATCCTCAGAGGAAGAGGAGGGCGTGCCTATGGGGGAAGGAGGGGCGACAGGATGGAGCACGGGTGGGTCGATGTGCACCAGGGGGCTGTGGTGGAGAAGGATTGTACCAGGTGGGCCGACAGTTGGGTGCCAATCGGGAGGATCCAAGGGTGGCAGATGCACTGATGGAGAATACCAAGGATCGGGGTAAAACTCCTAAGGCAGACGAGATGGGGTGTAGGGTAGCCGCAAAGGAGCCAAAGGTGGCAGGATCGCGAAAGGTTCGCAGGCGGGGCTATAGAGGTAGACAGCACGGTCTTCACCGAAGGGAGTGAGCATATTGATATCGATCAAGTAAACGCGATCAATACGGCTACGTCCAGGCAAAACAGGGAGGTCGGGTGGTACTCTCAAAACACAGCTGACAATGAGGGTGATCATCCCACCACAACAGATAGAACCAGAATTAGCACGGCTAACAGCAAAAATTTCGTGGATGATCCAATGAGCGGCGTTTATGGGCATAGGGATGGGCCCGTGGATCCTGTCATCGGACATGGCATAGAGAAAGAAGAGCTCATCCCTAGATACAGTGGACACATCCACGCGGGCGAAAATAGTGTTGGCGAGGATGCAATGGGCGAGGCGGTAACACGGGTGAATAATGTAGGAGGCAAGAGCCTCGGCTGGAAAGGTGGGGTTTCGGGTAAATCGTTGCCAAACACCATCAGCCCGGAATTGAGAGTAGATGTCAGTTCGATCATGGGTCGAATGTTCGGAATTAATATCGGGGTGACGGAGATTGAGGATATTGTTCAACTCGATGAAACCCAGAGAAAAGTCGCAGTTGAAAGCGCGGAAGGAGAAACCCCCATCAAACAACTCGAGGGAACTGAGGAATTCAAGCGTGAGATTTCTGTGTGTATAAGCATGGATGTAAGAGAGGGTATGGCACCCGATACAGTTGAAAATTCTGGCGACGCCGTTCGAAAGCCCTAGAGCTTCGAGTGTGGGGCGATCGGCGAAGAGTGTAGGCCTCATCGAGCGATGAAGTAATGCTCGCAAACGGTCAGACTGTTCTTCTGTAGAAGGGTTTATGCCAAGGAAAGAGGGGGAAAAGGGGCCGTAGAGCGGATCACGTCGCGAAGATGATGCAATCTCTTTCCCTTTCTTAGACATGGCGACAATGTGGGTGGTGAAAATGAAAGTGGAGGCGTGCCCATCGATGTAGCAAGATCAAGCTCCCGGGGGACTCGTGTAGTGGGAGGAAACAATTTGGGAAGTCTCCGCTCGCTGATCCGACAGGAAACAGATTTTCGAAAATTTTGGGGCTAGGGTTAGGGTTTGGGTGTTTTGACGATGGAATGTCGACGATGGCGAGGTGGTGGGGGTGGGGAAGTAAGGGAGTGGGTGGGGACGAGGGTTTAGGGGCAGTGTGTTGGGTGGAGGAGGTCGATTTGGAAGTTGGAGGGCGTGAAACCACGTGAAGGGGATTTTCGGGGGTCGGGTGGCGGTCGCCGTGCGGTAGTGGTATTTATAGGGGTGAAACTGAACCGATCGGGTGAGTTCTCACCCGATCAGGTAGGCAAATTTCGAAAGTTCCTGTCGGCCAACAGCTACAGGTGAACCGACCGGGTGAATAGTCACCCGATCGGTTGACCGTTTCCCAAATTTTTCCCGAGAATGGGGGGTTGCTCACCCGGTCGCCTCAACCGATCGCGCTCTAACTCAACCGGTCGGTTGACATCCCCCAAAAATTTCCCGAGAATTCTCCCCAGATCACCCGGTCTGTCACTCGGTCTCTCCATTCTTCAACCGATCGGTTCATTTGGGGACAGATTTCGGCTTGTATCTGATACATCCCAACCGATCGGGTGAGTTATCAACCGATCGGTTGGGGTTTGTTTCCTGCAAAAACCAACAGATAGTCTAAGTCCCTGAACGGATGTTCTCGCGGCTGATTTTATTTACAAAAATAGATAAAATAAAGTCAAAAATAACATGAAAAAGTGGGGCAAAAGTTTAGAGCATGGGTTGCCTCCCATGAAGCGCACTTGTTTAACGTCGTTGGCTCGACGCCTCTACTGGTGGTCAATTTGGATCCGGAGGGTTAGAGGAAGGGTTGTTGCTCGTTGGGGATCCGACCGGAGAGAATTCTGGTTCTCCAACTGCATAGTGCTTCAGATGCTGTCCATTGACCTTAAACGGCTCATCCCTTCCCATTATCTCGATAGCCCCATGCGGGAAAACCTTGGTGACGCGGAACGGTCCCGACCACCTTGACTTGAGTTTTCCAGGAAAGAGCTTCAGCCTCGAGTTGAATATGAGAACTAAGTCCCCTTCTTTGAATTCCCTCTTCAAGATTCGCTTATCGTGCCACCGCTTCAGCTTCTCTTTGTAGATCTTGGCGTTCTCATAGGCATTGAGCCGGATTTCGTCGAGCTCGTTGAGTTGCAACTGCCGGTGCACTCCTACCTTCTTGGTGTCGAAGTTCAGATTCTTAACTGCCCAATATGCCTTATGCTCCAATTCCACATGAAGATGGCAAGCTTTCCCATAGACAAGCCGGTAGGGAGTTGTGCCGATAGGAGTTTTAAATGCCGTCCTGTAGGCCCAAAGCGCGTCAGGAAGCTTTGATGACCAGTCCTTTCTAGAATTGGCCACCGTCTTTTCTAGTATGCTTTTAATCTCCCGGTTAGAGACCTCCGCCTGACCGATGGTCTGCGGGTGGTAGGCACGCCCCACCCGGTGTTGCACCCCGTATTTTTTTAAAAGGGCCTCGAATTTCTTCTCTACAAAGTGGCTCCCTCCGTCACTGATTAGGACACGAGGTACATCGAATCGCGGGAAGATGTTGCTTTTAAAGAACTTGGCCACCACTCTGGAATCGTTGGTTGGACTGGCCATCGCTTCAACCCATTTCGACACGTAGTCTACAGCCACCAAGATATACTGGTTCCCCGAGGAGGAAGGGAACGGTCCCATGAAGTCCACTCCCCATACATCGAAGATTTCTATCTCCAGGATGTAGTGCTGATGCATCTCATTCCTTTTGGAGATACTCCCAGCTCTTTGGCATTTATCGCAGGCTTGGACATAAACATGTGTGTCTCTGAAGAGCATAGGCCAGTAGAACCCGCTTTGGAGAATTTTTGCGGTGGTCTTGTAGGTGCTCACGTGCCCTCCACATTGCTGCCCATGGCAGTGGGAAATGATAGAGGTAGCCTCAGTTTCAGGGACGCATCTTCGTATCACCCCATCATTGCAGGTTTTGTATAGGTGGGGGTCATCCCAATAAAATTTGCGGACCTCATGGAAAAACTTCTTCTTCTGCTGAAAGCTCACATTATGGGGGACGATGGCACACGCCAGATAATTTGCGATGTCAGCGTACCAGGGGGCCCAGGAGGAAGAGACAGAGAAGAGATGCTCGTCAGGGAGTGAATCATCGATCGGTGTAGCATTTAAATCGAGAGTGGGCATCCTGGACAGGTGATCGGCAACAACATTCTCCGCCCCCTTCTTGTCTCTGATTTCCAGGTTGAATTCCTGGAGGAGGAGGATCCATCTAATGAGACGTGGCTTAGCTTCTTTCTTGTTCAAAAGGTATTTAAGAGCCGCGTGGTCCGTGTGCACGATCACCTTGGCGCCAACGAGATATTGTCGGAACTTATCCATGGTGTAGATCACCGCGAGCAATTCCTTTTCCGTGGTAGTATAATTTCTTTGGGCGGCATCAAGGGTTTTGCTCGTATAATATATGACATGAAGATTTTTATCCTTCCTCTGCCCCAAGACGGCACCAACCGCATAATCACTAGCGTCACCCATCAGCTCAAAGGGTAGATTCCAGTTCGGTGGCTGTATTATGGGCGCGGAAACCAAAGCTTGCTTCAAAGTGCGGAAGGCCTCCATACACTCCTCGCTGAAGACGAAAGGCGCGTCCTTCATGAGGAGTTGGGTCAGCGGCCTGGAAATCTTCGAGAAGTCTTTTATGAAGCGGCGATAGAATCCTGCGTGTCCTAAGAAACCACGGACTCCTCGAAGATTGAGCGGTGGTGGAAGCTTTTCAATCACTTCAACTTTAGCCTTATCAACCTCTATTCCCCTCGAAGAGATGACGTGCCCCAGCATAACTCCTTCTTGGACCATGAAGTGGCACTTCTCCCAGTTTAGGACAAGTCCCTTTTCTTGACATCTCTCCAGGACCTTAGTTAGATTACTCAGGCACGAGTCAAACTTAGTTCCATAGACGGAGAAGTCGTCCATGAAAACATCCATGATGTCTTGGGAGTAGTCGGAGAAGATAGCGGACATGAGTCTTTGGAATGTAGCAGGGGCGTTGCAAAGTCCGAACGACATTCTTCTATAGGCATACGTCCCGAATGGGCAAGTGAAAGTCGTCTTCTCCTGGTCATCGTTATGAATTGGGATCTGAAGAAATCCTGAATACCCGTCCATGAAACAGAAATAATTATGTTTCGCCAGTCTCTCGAGCATCTGGTCAATAAAGGGGAGAGGGTAATGATCCTTCCTCGTAGCCTTGTTCAGCTTTCTATAGTCAATGCACATCCTGTACCCCGTGACGGTCCTCATTGGTATTAGCTCATTCTTCTCATTGCGAACCACTGTCATTCCTCCTTTCTTGGGCACGACGTGCACCGGGCTAACCCAGCGACTATCAGAGATAGGGTATATAATACCGGCATGTAGAAGCCTAACAATCTCCTTCTTTACAACTTCCATCATTATGGGGTTCAGCCTCCGCTGTGGCTCAATCGAGGAAGCTTGCTCATCTTCAAGCAGAATTCTGTGTGAGCAGAGGCCTAGGCTAACCCCTTTTAAATCCTCAATTGCATATCCGAAAACTCCCTTAAATCTTTTTAAAACACCAAGAAGTTTGGTCATTTGGTCTTCGGGCAGTGAAGAGTTGACTATCACCGGAAGGGTCGAGCCAGCTCCCAAATATTCATATTTCAGCCCCGGCGGTAATTCTTTCATCTCAACTTCTTGAGGCCCCGACGCATACTTCTCAAGCTGAGCATCCTCAAGGGAAAGGAGTTCTTCGTGGATTTCTCGGGAGCCAGCATCGGGAATCTCACCCTCGGCCGCAGTTCCGCATGGCAAAGTTTTGCAAGGTATAGTGGGAACGATCGAGGAAGGCACCGGGTCTCTTTCGGGCTCACAATAATTGTCCGGGAAGAAGGCTTGTAGGTGAAAACAGGTTTCAATCGTCGATGGTTCCCCACAACTATTTCTAGCTTCCTCACTGTCCAAAGATCGGGGACGCTCAATAGAAGTCTGCAAGGGATAGATTGATTCCTGTCCAGCGTAGCCTACAAATCCGGTCGGATGGTTCTCCTGACAAAACTCCGCTGACAACTCTTCTTCACTAAATTTGGGACCAGGGTTGTCGATATACGCCACTTCACCATGAGGAAAGAGAGCTGCTGTGGCAAGGTGGCCCTACGTATCTCGATATTTCCTCTAACTTTCCACGCCGGCAGACAGGAGGGATAGTATGTTCGAAGTATTCAGCGATTCTGCTAAACTCTGCGCCAAACAGCGGATATGGTGAGAGTGATCCCAGATGTCTCCTGAAACTGCATGCAACATCCTCGCCATGGGCCAGGATCTTATACGAAAGGAGAGAGAGAGAGAACTGCACAAGTGGCAAACATGTCAAAAGCACGGGTTGCATAAATGAGAGCCGAAAGTTGCCATGGAAGCACGACGATTTAGTCAAATAGCACTATACAATTAATATCCACAGTATGCCCAAGTGAAATTGAAAAGTGTAGAGTGTGAAAATTATCGCGAGATAGGGATAAGAGCTAGACACTAGGGCTCAAGAGATCCTGAAATAACAAGCACGTTGCCTCCCCGGCAACGGCGCCATAAACTTGACCGGTGCCCGCCGCGTGGCAGGCAAGGGGTTTAAATATTTGTAACCGCAAGCGCACGGTGTTGTAGTGTGGCTTGGGGGTCGAACACAGGGAGGCTAGGATGTGCTTGTGTCAAGGAGGACCAAAATCACCCCGTGGGCGAGCTAGCCCGAATCGGTGGATGGTTGTCACGGAAAGGAATGAAGGGTATGAACAATAAGGAAATAAACCCGAGACTTTGGTTTCCACTCCAACGAGCGACTCTCGCCGATACGGCCTACGGGTATGGATAGCGATCGGAATTAGGGTCTAATGGTGAGACGTTGCCTCTGAAAGTGGTACCGGCATCCCATGGGCCCGATATTCCGGTCGGTGCCCAGGATGATACGCCGGACTTCCCGGATTCGATCAGTGGGCACTCCCGTGTCCATTAACACTGATCGATTCCGGGAGCACTAAGCTTGCAACGATAACTCCCAACGTCTCATCTTGCCGCTCCCGCGTGCTAGGATTTGACGTCTACGCTATGGGCGTGAGCTACGGCTAGGGAGTCAACCGCCAAGTTTATTCCCCCTTGGCCCAACGGTCAAAGGCGGTCTTTTTCCCGCCGATGACAATGAAACACCCCGCATAACCGTTAGATTCCTAATCCCTATCGATTTCCTAACCCTATGGATGCATCGGGAAGAGCCCCCGAAGGGGTTTCCACCAAAATCCCAGATTTGGGAACTACTCACAAAAATTCATTGAAAAGCGATCTAAATGAAAATTAACCGTTGGAATCATAATCGGACGATTGGAATGCGGAAGTAATAGGGTAATTAAGACAATACTAAAATTTAAGAAAGATCCGAAAACTTACAAAAGAACAATAATTACAGCCGTCACAATAGGAGAAAACAGTAAAAACTAGCAGCTCCCCCCGTTTCTGGAACCCTAGGGGTTCTATTTATAGACTCTCGCATCACCCGATCGGTTGACAAGTCAACCGATCGGGTGATCCGTTACAGATTATGAACAGAAAACGGTGAGCTTTCACCCGGTCATATGAACCGGTCGGGTGAGTTCTTGGAGAGACCGGTTGGATCTTGGCGCCATCGGGTGAAGTGATCGGTTGGGTGCCCGTGTCTTCAGCTCCTCAGCATCAGCTACAGATGAACTGATCGGGTGAGAGTCACCCGATCGGTTGGAATTTTGCTCGAAAAGACAGAGAACAGGCCCCCGCTGAACCGGTCTGTGAACCGGTCGGGTGACTTCCATTTGAGCTCTGGCTGAGACCGGGTGGTGCACGCGTGCATCACCCGATCGGTTGGAGATGACCAACCGACCGGGTGAGGGGCTGAAAGATGTATTCTTTGACGTTTGACCCCCTGGATCACGCGTGACTCCTCCCGTTGCTCCGGGGACTTGAGATATCGTCGTTAAACGTCCCCTACACGGTCAATCTCCTGCAAACATGGATAAACAAAGAAAAGTGAAAGAAAACGAGAAAATACAAGAAAACGAATAAAAGACGGCGAAAAACACGGAGGAACACAAAAGAAAACGTGCGTGAATATATGAAATATAAACGCACGTCAACCAACACCTATAACTATATACTGGTATAGCGACCCACAATCATGTGCGTAACACAACCAGGCACAAATAATCCTATCACTATACATACCTCATCCATCGCTATATTCATGGTACTGCACGCAAACCACAGACATATGTAACAATATACTTAGAGTATACCCACGCAAGCTTGAGTGAGACTCAAAACACATATCAGAATACTCTATATACGTAACACGGTATCTATACCTATACCAATACCACTCCAATGTATACACATCTACCCACATAACCATATACATACCATAATGTTAATCACACTTAATATTTAGTCAGGTAACACCCACATAGTTCAATCACTTTTATACCATAATAATATTACAGACATCAGCACATGTATAATTATAATACACTCCCTAATATATACATTCATCGTATAGTCACACACATGTAACATATATATTCACACCATATCCATCTACCTATAATTAGTATACCAACACATCTACTTATCCATACATAGTTAAGATATGCAATAATCGTGTATACCTCATGGTATACACGCACACAACATCCCGTAAAGGCAAACAATACCAAACAAATTTATAATCCCTATTACTTTACGTAGATCACACATATTCATGCATCAAATACATATCTACTTACGACTAAGCACAAAACATATCTACGTACGAGCACACGCTCACAGTACTAACCTATAGGTCATATAATAGGCCTACTCACTTAACTATAAGTACACCTATTATCATTACACCGAACATGCACACGACTTACTAATTTATAAATATCAAGCACGTACAAGTATCTTCGAACCACATACTCATCTAACAGATGTTCCAACACAAATTCCTAAGTGATATAGTTATCCGCACATATATAATAACACCACCATATATACAACTTCACACATATATCATGAATAACACTGATTATACATACATAATACAAGAGTCAAATATTAATATCCTAATGGTAGCACGCTCATACGGGTCTACACACTCCACCTATATGCATGCACCACGAAATAACAACTTATACTAATGGGCCCACCAAACTATACCAAGGTTGACACAGGCAACGACAAGCACTAATGGCTAAACAATAGGAAAGAAACCGAAGCCAAAAACATAACGAAGGAAAGATCGAAAGGCACGAGTTCAGATAGGACGAAGATAAGGAGTAGCTTGGTTAGGTGAAACAAAATATAATTCGGAATAATCAAGTAGGGAAGAAAGATATAAAATACGAAGTAAGGATATAATGAAATATAAGTTATAAAATAAAAATATAACAGTATCCTTATAAAACGTAGAAGAGTAGCATGGAAGTTAAACCACGACATAAGATTAGGCGCATAGTAATGAGTATGGTGGTGAATAAATTGTTTTGCAATTGGAGATAAATTAAAATGGAGATAGTATTTTACAAAAATTTTGAAGTAGGAAATATGATGAGTATAAAATCGACATGCTGAATGCTGAAGTCTCATGTAACTTAGAAAAAATATTAAAGGTAAGCACGATGAGTTATTCGAATAAGTTTTAATGGCATAAGTAAGAAAAGAAAATTATAATTCGAATTAGGGAAAAATAGAAGTACGGTTCAGAATAAAATTAGTATATGAAAATGACAGGGTATTTATATATGTATGAAAAGTATAGGTTGGGAAACATTATAAAATAGTAATAAAAAATCTCGACAAAAGTTTCGAAAATAAAATAAAAAAATGAATTTAAGTCAACGGAAGGGTATGAAGTCTAAGTGTATATATATATATATATATATATTAAAAATTTTCCGAACGAGTTTAAACTTAGCGAATGAAGAATATCGAAAATACTTTCAGCAGATTCAATATTTGTAACGAAGAGATTCAAAAATTAATGACGGACGTCACGAGGTGATTTCATGAATCGAGGGCAAGGAAAATGGTCGTATGATCAAAAACGTAAATACGCCTAGGGTATGACTTATGAAAATCTACGGGGAACTCCTATGGTCGGCCAACTAAATATTAGGAAACTTAGTGCTAAGACTTTCTAAGGGACTAGACTATAATGAACTGCGTTCAGCTTGGCCCGAAATCGATGAACCCAAGCAAACGATCAAAGAAATTCTATAAGTCTATTATGGTCAGAGCTAGGCAGGAACCACTAAGGTAACTCCTAAGACGATTATATCAATTTCTAGCATAGGGTCTAAATAACAATCAGTGACCTCTAACTAGCAAGCACAGACGTCTAACTAAGTCTTACTATAGTCCTGATCTAATGGATTTCCCTACTAAGCTGAGACAGATGCTCAAGCATCACGTCTACCAGCCACCAAAGACATATGAAAAAATTAGACTCGAGGCTTATGATTTGGATGTTTTAATTTATTTAATAGACGTTCTATAATTATTATCGTTGTTCCGATAATTCACAGTTGTAGAGACCTGCATGGGCCACCAATAAAACCTGTCACGACCCGCTTCCCTAAAATGGAGGCGAGGCGTGAGAAGTCCGCTCAGACTTGGAGCTGTGAGGCTCCAGTCTGTAAAGCGTCTGGATTAACCAAGTATAGGTCCTTGCAAATGCGACACAGAACAAAGATAATAATAAAAGAAAAGAGACAGATATATTATTCCAATCTCAGAATGTCCACAAATAAAATCTCAACATCACAGAAAAGCCACCATGCTAAAAGAAAAGTCTAAAAGGCCCCAGGATGGCCAACAGAAATAAACGAACATACAGAAAAGAGAAAAGGTGCCACACACCGATAACCTAACAAGAACTAAGCAGAAAGCAACAACGAAGGAAATCTCTACGACTGGTCACCGGTGTCCTCGTACTCCATGTCAACGATGGACCCAGGCTCAAAGTCAACAAACGCCTCGTCCTCAGCAACGGCTCAGGCTCAGCAACTAACATGCGACACCCACAAGAGACAAGGTCGCATGTCAGCAAGTCTACAAGAGACTTGTGCAAGAAAACTAAAAGAAGGAAAGCAACCTAGCAGTTCTAAAAATGTGCGATGACATGGCAGTTTAATGCATGGATGCAACAAGTGAGACAATGCAATAAGTATGACATGACAGCACGTATAACATGGCAACAAGTATAACATGGCAACAAGTATGACATGGCAGCAAGTATAACATTCACACAGATTTTACAAGTCAAGTAAACATGTCGTGCTCAGAGTTTACGCCTTACAGCTGAAGTGGCTGTACGGGCACACTTCTACGCTGAGTGGTCGCTTAACCCTACCCCCCACATGTAATCGGGCATAGGCCTTTGACCAACACATGTAGCCCTCTTCTGGATCACGAGCCAGGAAATACATTTGGCATTGGGTTGTGCCTGCAACGCAGGTGCCTAGCCTCAACAAGTCGGGCATTGACTTTTGACCAACACATGTAGCCCGCTTCTGGATCACAAGCTAGGAAGTGTATTTGGCATAGGGTTGTGCCTGCAACGCAGGTGCCTAGCCTGAACAAGGAAGTACGTAGCGTGTGCTACGAATGCAACATTCAAGCATGGATGACATGGCATGTCAAGTTATAATTTAAGTGCGTACAGATAAGGAATTTAAACGTGACAGGCAGAGCACAAGTAAAGAGCATGCAGTTATGAAAATTTAAACGTGACAGGCAGAAATGCATGAATGACATGCAGGGTAACAGATCTAGCTTCGTTGTCAAGCTAGATCTTAAAATTGCGTCTAGGCGAGTATCATTTCGTCGCCTAGTCTCTTTTACGCCTAAAACAAGAAATGGCCTAAAGCACGGCCTAAAGAAAGAACTGGCAAGTTTCACTTGCCTGCAATCAATCGTTCTGAATACACGGTCCAAATAGTCCAGTCTACCTATGTGCTAAGATCCACCAGCCTACAGTCCCAAATTAAATTATCTTTATTAGTGAATTTACAGACAATAAAATTACCGATTTTTATCTTGTTTAACATGGATGGATTGGGGGTCCTAATTGTTCAGAAATTTACCCTTACACGACGCAAGAGCTACACTGGCGTTGGGTAGCGACGCCAGGGGTTGGAATAATAGAAAATGCTCCACGTCCAGATTCCAATATTAGATTCCTCGCTCGCCAATTCTCGGACAGCGGCCAGATCAGCGAACAAGATTCCAATCAGCGAGTAGGAGGTCGATAGACGTTTTACGGCTTCCGGGAAGCCGTAACAACGAACTGGGACGAACGGTTCGACGTACACGAAGTCTACGACGTTGAGCGTCGTAGGAGATGTTCGGGACGTCGAAAAACACCCGTAGGAGATGTAGAGGACAGTCGGAAGAACCCAACAGCGAGAGAGGTCGACGAAATCATGCAACGACGCGTCGGGACGTCGTTAGAGCATGAAACAGCGAGAGCTCGCTGTTTTGAAGAAACGGCGGCCTGCGGGGGCTGTCGGACGTCGCTACGACATGATGGGGTTCACAGAACATCGTTGTCGTGTGAGGAAGCCACTGTTCGCATGAAAACAGCGGCCACCGAGCTGTCAACGGCGGGAGGGAGGCTGTGGTGAGTGCTAGACGGCGAGGGGATGCCACCGGGAGGGTCGGAGGCATGCCAAAGGGGGTCGGACGCGCGGGGCGGTGCCGCCGTGCGCTGCTGCGAATTGCAGCAGCTGTTGGTGGCTGCAGCTACTGCTGCGGCGGATTCCGGTGCCTAGAACGGCGGGGTAGGAGGCCCACGGCGGTGACGGGGTCGGAGGAACGTCGGGGCGACGTCCCAAGGCCGGTCGACGGCGGTCTGAATCGCACGAGTTGCCGTGGGCATGATGTGGAGATGGGCAGGTGGCCATTCGGAGGTTGAGGCGCTGTGGGCGGCGTTGGCGTCGCGGCTGTCATCGTGTGGGGATGATGGGTTAGGGAAAAAGCGGTGCCTGGGAGTTGTTTTCGTGAACAAAATGTTAGGGGCGGCGGCTGTTAATGTTCGCTGGGAGAAGATAGAAGCTAGGTTATAAATGTAACACCCTAAGATATTTTAAATAGAGGAAAGTGCAGCTCACGTGGGGTGTCTAGGTCTAGGGGCTATATCTGTTAGGTTTGGTTTTTGAATTGTTTTTAAGTTACAACTTGTTATTATAGGATTTTATTATAACTATTATTAAAACAAGAACTCTCACCCTCTCTCCTCTAGGTGTGTGCGGCCAAGTGATAACAAAGGGCTGAGTCAACTAAGTTTTAGGATGTATAATATTTTAATAATTACCTTAGGGAATAAAGCCAATAGAAACTTAGGGTTAAACCGATAATAGGTTGAGCAAAAAGTGAAAGTAGGTCAAACAGGACCCAAAAATCGTAAGATAAATACTGGGATGACCGCACGGACGAGAGAAACGTAACTAAGAAGACGGATCACAATTTCGACGACGAGGAACGAAACTAAAAATAAAAACGTCTCATGACAAAAGTGAAAGTCATGACGCCTCTGCAAACAAAGCCAAATCATGGGAGAACGACCCGTGAAATGACGTTCCAAATTAATTTCACAATTTAATATTCTTCGAGAGGGTCACAACGGCATACCACACTATAGGATTCGGATACGGACAAAGTCTAAGATAAATACGTGCATGAACAAGACTATATGCATGAAAAGCGTATAAAGGATATGGGGTCCAAAGGCGACAGTAAATCCAAGTTGGGCATACGTCGGGGGTCGGCTTGCTAAGGATGCAACTAAGGTGCTACGACCCTATTGACTCAACGACACGACACACACACAAAGCAACAAAACCAATCAGGTACCCGAAATTGCTATACGCATAGCCGTATAACGAATAGTGAGTACCGGCCTTTACACAAATAGAGAAAGAAATTCCATCGAGAAGCGTCAAGTGAAGAAGATAGAGAGGATGTGGCTAGTGATGATGATATCATGGAGCTTGTCGAGCAACTAAATGCATTATTAAAGGACATCAAAGGTAAGTCTTTGATAAAGTTTGTCTCTAATTCTAACAAGACTACTTGTTTCAATTGTAGCGGTAAAGGTCATCGTTCTACCGAATGCCCTTCCAAACCCTCCAAAGAATCTTACAAAGGAAATGAGAAGAAAATTTGGAAAGGCAACTCCATATACAAGAATAAGAAAAAGGGTCTTGTTGGCACATTTGCTGACTCTAGTGAGGATACATCACATGATGATGATGACAAGGAGGAAGCTCACATGTGCTTCCCGACATTCGATGATCTCTCTTAAAGTTCAACTGTTGAAGAGGTGGCGACTTGGCTCAACTCCAATGAAGAAGTGTGCTTCATGGCAAATGGAGATTCATCATCTAGCTTTAGCGAGGAGGAATGCGAAAGTGAGAATGATGAAAACGAGGAGGAGCCAAAGCTATCATATGAGGAGCTTGAACATTGCAATGAAGTGCTCTCCAAAGGGGTAAGTAAATTCATTAAAGCTTACTCTAAATTAAAAGCAAAATTTGTTGATGCTAAGAGTAGGTTGGATGAATTAGAATCTATTAGTGCAAATAATAATGCTTTGCATATTTGTGGCACTAGTAAGAGAGACACACTTCTCTCTCAAGTTAAGAAACTGAGCATTTCAAATGAAAAATTAGTGGCTCAAAATCTTAGCTTAGAATCTCGCATTCAACAACTAACGTTGAAGTGTGAAGAGGAACCCCAAAAGCTCATTGCTTTGTACATTCTAGGGATTCACTCCATGATTTGTTGGAAAAAAAACATCCGAAAAATCATAGAGAAGGATTGGATTATATTCCAAATGTGGTACCCAAACCCACCTCTAATTATTCAAATGGTGCAAAATCAAGACATATTCCTAAAGCACCTAAGAAGAATCACCAAGCTTTCTTGTATAACAATAACCCTAATAAGAAGTATGTAAATCACAAAGCGATGAGGGAGAATGAAAATTCTTCATTTTTTGCTAAGAAGCAAGTTCGTCACTTTATGCATGCCAAGAAACATTCTTCTACACCTATGCATGCCACATCCACCCGGCTTGCAAAGGCAAAACCATTGCCTAAGAAATCATTAATTCTTTGAATTTCCACTAGGGTTATTATGCAAGAGAGGAATAGATATATCAACTCTTTATTTAGGGATGTGATCACCTCATGTGATTATGTTAGGAAATCAAACTCTTCTTGAGTTTGATTACCTAATGTATATGTCTCTCACATATGTGCATATTACATGGGTATTATATTTATATTTCTATATCTTAGCATACCCATTGATTGTGTGTGATTTTTCATGAATATTTTCAAACTATTTTTCTTGAAAATGGGACCTTGGGGATTTCATTGTCATACATGCATTTGTTGATCCATATGTATGACAATGGGGGAGTTAGTATGTTATGTATGTTTAAAATTATTTTAAAACATATTTTAACTCTCGTTTTGGGTCATGTTTAATATCATTATCTACAATTGGTTATTGTGGTCTCAAACTCAACCCATTGATGTTGCCAACATTTTATATTCTATATTTACTCTTGACAATGTCATGTGTATCAATGTTGCTTGATATTTTCATATCAATGCATCGATACAGTTTAGGCCCATGGCTCCAATTAATTGGTATTAGATCATAGGAGTCAACATTTTGACCCTTTCTATAATCTAGGGGAGCATGGTATAGTGATTGATACACACTTAATATTTCATATTAGGTATCAAATATCACTTAATCTCTAGGTTTTTGTCATTTTTAAAGAGAATAAATGACAAGAATTATTTCTTGTATGTGGTGTCCACCTTTTTGATAATGACAAAGGGGAGATAGATATGGATTAAGTAAATCATATATGTGGATAGAGATATGAGTGATATGTTTTATGTAATGCCTATTATATGACACAATTTATTTGAAGCATTATAGGTTTATTTATTTTCAATTGGTGAATATAAGTAGGGGGAGCTCATTAGCATTATGCTTTATTTATTTCTTTTACATAATGTGTGTCATCATCAAAAAGGGGGAGAATGTTAGGTATTGGCTTTTTAGACCAATATAGTTTTGATGATGATCACAACATTATGTTGTTGCTAATGACTCTCAATGTTTAGTCTCATGTTTAACAATTGAAGAATAGCATTTTGGAGACTAAAAGCTTGGTGAAAGGATGAACACCAAAAGGAGCATTGCCAAAGCTTGGAACTTGATGAAAGGAAGCTCATCAAGAGGTGTCAAAGCTTGGAAGATGATGGGAAGAATCAAGGCTACTCAAGCTTGAGGCCTTAGATTCTAGGAGAAGCAAATTGTAATCCATGTAATACTTTATTACTTGCTTTCCTCTTTTTGAGTCTAGAACTTTGTAATGCTTTGATTAGATGGTCACTTATTCATGTGTATGCCTTTTCCATCATGGTGAACTTTATGATCATTATAGAAATCAATCCAATAGGTTCCATATGCCAATAAATCAATTGGAGTTACTAGACTTCCAACAGGCGTCTGTTGAAGGCATGATAGGCGACTGATGTTCACCAAGCACCTGGACATCTTTCAACAGAAGGCAGTTCTACACAAACTAAAGTCAAATTTCTTGACTCTATACTTGAGCATTTGGTACATGCGACTAAAGTACAAAAGACAGTCACATGCAAACAAACAGGCGCCTGAACATTATTCAATAGTCACCTTGTGTGTGTAACTTATCATTTTGAGCTCCAATCCATCTTGTGTCACAGACGACTGAAGTACATTTGTCAGGTGCCAATCAACCATCAGGCGCCTGGACATTGTTCATCAGTCGCATGAATGCACAAGTGCGTAAGTTGTCTTTTCTCAGCTCAAATCCATCATATGTGGCAGTCACCTGTTAAAGCCTTTACATGCCCCTAAACAGTGGTATAGGCACTTAAGTAGTCTTCTAAAGTTGCATGTCCTGGCTCGGATTATAGCCGTTGGGATTATTATAGCCGTTGCATTAGTCGCATGTGTTAAGAGATGTATACCCTCATGGCAATTTGTCTTTGTACACATCTTGTTCATGAATGAAAGTATTCTTTCTGGTATCAATTGTCTGAGTAATTTTATGTTAATATGTTGCTTAGATAATTTCCTTGGGCTCATAGTTAGGTCATACATGTTTCGAGATAGAGATCGCGATTATGAGAAATGTCTGACCGATAGGAGCTAGAGTCTTAAAACGTTCGTGGTCATAGATGCGTCGAGATAAGGATATCGGCACATCGGACAGAGTCTTTGTCTTGATGATCTCATAATCACGCGACTTAGTGAAGTCGGAGACAAGACACAAGTGCTCATTAGAGAATGAGTCCACTAAACGACCCAATAAAGAGTTATCAAATGGTTGAACATTAACTAACTGTCATTAATCACTCTCTAGTGACGATATGCAAGTTGGTCCTTAGGACTTGAGATCATCGTACGAACTTGTCCGTGAACAGAGTCGCTTAGATCTATGATCTAGCTTTGAGGCAAGGCCAGCTAAAAGGTCGTAGGTTGGGTGACACTTGAAGCGTACGAGGTGAGTAGTGATCAAGAGAGGATTCGTCTCTTCCGTTAATGTGAAGTTAGTGTCATAGGCTCAGTACGGCTCTTGGTAAAACCTTGGCCAAGGTATTTTGTAAGAAGTACAACATGTACATACCATAGACCAAAAGATACTGGCCAGTGCTAGCGAGTGGGGTTGACAGTTTGACATACCCTAGGCTATGCACATGACATAATTAAGACGAAGGGACTAAAACTGCGGTATTCGTCACGGACACAGTCAGAGTGATCCCGACAACACTTTTGTCGACAAGTCTATCACGTAATTATGATACCGAAATAGGGACGACACCTGCTGCTCGTGCTTACTGTCGTCTAGTGATTTCGAGTCTCAACCTATAGTAGGGTCAGGCTGTAGGGTCTCACACCGAGTAGTATTCACGTCTTAGTAATATGAAGAATGTTAAGAGGAATGCATTTCATGAAATGTGGTAATTTGGCTCACAACAAGTTGTGAACTTAAAGCTAAAGAGTTTAGCATTTGGGACAAATTAATATTTGGTATTAAATTGACAAAGATGTATGGAAATGAAGGGGACTTTCTGAGAAATCCACAGGAAGAAACCACATTCAAATCGGAGCTCAAACGATCCCAAAAAACGTAAAAACAGCAAAAGAGAAGGCCTAAGTGGGCTTGTGGTCTGACCCGCACCTGGCGGGTTAGACCCACCAGGAGGTAGCGGGTCGGACCCGCTTAGGGCCCACAGCGGGCCCCGCACCCTCGGGTGTGGGCGGAATGCCCCATGTGCGTGCCATGTGGCACGCGCAGATCGCGCCACGTGGCGCGATCTGACCTCTTTCGTCATTTTTGGCTGTTTGTACGAAATACGATTTCGAGGTTTGATTTCGACATTCGAGGGGTCAAATGATATCGAAATTGGACGCTGTTTTTTTCTATGCGATCGTTGTCTCGAGATATTTGAATTGACAGGTTGTTTCGAAGTCGAAACTCAGAAATAGATTTATGGTTGATTTTAGAAGTTTGGACTTCTTGTGAAATCAATCCCTATTACACATTTAATTGTCCCACATTGCTCGTAGCAAAAGGGGAGGTGGCCGGCGCCCTATATAAATAGAGGATAGCCATCCTCATAGAAAAGAGCACCAAGTCACCGGTTCGAGAAGCTCCAAAATTTTGAGCATGCTCGATCGACGACTTAAATTATTCCTCCTCTTATATTTCTTCTTATCCTCTAATTGAGTCCTAGCAAGACGTCGAGGAGTTTTGGATCTGATCAAGAAGTCTCTGATGTGGATCTACTCAAGTGAAATCTTCTTCGGCGAGTGATTGGCCCGGAGGCGCGGTGTGGCTCGAGAAGCGATTCAGCTTGGGGCAAGGTACATCATGGTGCGATTCAAGAACTGGCTCAGCTCAGGGCACGGTGCGGCTCGGGAAACGGTTCGGAACACTTTGTCGGTGCAAGAAAATTTTCGGGTAAGTCAGATTTATTTATGCTTTTCAAATTTTTGCAGTAGGTTAGATCTTTCTTCGGGTTGGTCGGACCTAACCCGAGTTAGTAGATTATCCTGGCTAGGGTGCACGATTCTTAGGGTTAAGATTTATTAAAGAGTTTAATAAAGTTTCCGCTGCTCCTTTTTGTTTCTAATGTCCGTCCGACTTAGGACGTGCATAATTTATGCCTTAAGGGTCCTTGAAAACCCCAACATTGGCATCAGAGCCATATTTACGCTGATCTAATGCTGCAAAATTAAAATGATTTGCATGTTATGTTTGTTAGAAACATAAAATTAATTATGTGATAATTAGGAACTTAATTCTTGTGATGTTATTAAGTTGAAATTTTAAAAAAACTATGTTTATTCTTGCTTATTTGATCTTGTTTGGTTAGCCATTAAAAGCTGCCTTACGATTATAAGATAATTTTTGATTGCTTCTGTTATGATTTAAAAATTGTTTTAAATGCCTATTGGACGATTAGGATAGCACCTCAATAAATCATTCCTTATAATTGATAAGGACTTAATAAAATTTATAAACAAATCCATAAAAATTTTAATGTTAGGGATTCACTAATTGATAGGATTAACTAGTTCTAATAAAAGCCTTTTAGTCTATGGCACATGTATAAAAATGATAAGTTTCATTCAATGGACCATGATCAGGTTAATGTGCTTAGATAAGTTTGTTGGATCACCCTAACTAGACTGGGGATAAGTGATCCTGGCTTAGTTAATTTCCTAGTAGTATCTGTTGGACCGCAATAATGCGAATCATGATTATATGACACCCTGGACTATACCTAAGTCTAATACGTTAATAATCGTTTTCAAGTTAAAACGTAGCCCTCCTTGTTTTAGAGCTTGGCAACTATAGGACCCATGTTACAGTTGTTGAGCACACTCAAGCTGTGACAGGACAGCCTTATAGAAACCAACTTCTTAATACATATGATGTAGTCTAGCCTTGACCCAAACCGTCGTGTCGTGAATACACCGAGCGCCGGTGCAAGTTAAGCTAGACACGAAAACAAGGGTCTGACTAGGCTAGTCATTATGAGTTGGATGAGCACACTCATGATTATAAGTGGCTAGGGGTAAAATTTTATAAGGAATCATACTTAATATGATTGATGAAGAGTTTGTCTACCGACTGCAGAATCAAATAACTTGTTGAGCACACTCAAGGTTGTGAGACTCAGGCTGTTTGGATCCCTCTCCCACAAATTTTCTATTATAATAAATTATTTACTATTACGGCTTAAAAATCTTTAAATAGTGGGAGGATGTAACTTGATAAAAGCGAATCTTATTAAATTTTAAATAATTATGAACATATGCAAATATTAGGAGTTTTATTCTTTGCAGCATGACGGGTGAAATTGAATATATCCAAGATAAGAATAAATCAACTGGTTATAATAATAATGACTGGCAAAGGGAAACAAAAGCATTATGGGAACATAAGAAGGAAGTGCATTCTAATGCATCAACTTCTATAATCATACAAAGTGTAATTCTTTCCGTGACTTCTAATGCATGTGTATTAGATACCGGTGCAGGCTCTCACATCTGTAAACAATTATAGGGAATGGGAATTAAAAGAAGGCTCGATGAGAATGAAGGCGTTCTCCAGGTCGTCAACGTAGCAAATGTTGCTGTTGTAGCCATGGGAGACGTTAACCACACATTGGCAAAGGGAAATTACTTGCTTATGAAGCAATGTTACTATATTCCAAATTTCCTATGCAATATTATCTCCGTCTCGGCCTTGGCCAGAGAAAGTTATAATTTTACTATCAACAAAAATGTTATGAACATTTTCTTTGATAGTAAGTTGCTAGGTTTTGGGACCCTCAACAATGGTGTGTACACTTTGAGTAATGAAGTTGTATTAAATGTTAATACACGAAAACGTAAGGAATCGAGTTATAATGAAACCTATCTTTGGCACTGTAGACTAAGCCATATCGGAGAGAAGAGACATAGCAAGATACATAAATAGGGGTCATTGGGCCTCTCGAATTATGAGTCATTCGACACTTACGAGTCTTGCCTCAAAGGTAAGATGACCAAAACTTCTTTTGTAAGCCAAGGGGAGAGAGTTATTGAACTCTTGGGTCTAGTACATACTGATGTATGTGGACCTATGTCTACATTAGCCAAAGGAGGATATTCATATTTTGTTACATTTACTGATGATCACTCTAGGTTTGGACATGTGTTTTTGATGAAACACAAATCCGAAACATTTGAGCGATTCATAGAGTACCGCAACGAAGTTCAAAAACAGACTGGTAAAAGTATTAAGATCCTTTGATCTGATCGAGGAAGAGAATACTTGAGCCATGAATTCCTTACATATTTAAAAGAGAACGGGATTCTCTCTCATGTCACTCCTCCTCACACACCTCAATATAACGGTGTGACAGAGAGGAGAAATAGCACTTTGTTAGACATGGTGCGATCTATGATAAGTGAAGCTGAGTTACCCACCTCCCTCTGGGGCTACACCCTAGAAATTGCTATCTACATTCTCAACAAGGTTCCATCGGCCAACGACACCATATCAGATATAGAGTGGCAAGAAACCCAGCCTTAATCATTTAAGGGTATGGGGTTGTCCTGCATATGTGAAAAGGAAAAATCCAGACAAACTGGAAGATAGATCTGTTTTGTGTAAGCTCATTGGGTACCCGAGACATTCATTAGGATACACCTTATACCATCCGGAGACACAAAAGATTGTTGTCTCAAAATATGCCACTTTTTTGAAAAGGAATTCCTTATGAAGGAAGCTGTTGGCAAGGTGGTAGATCTGGACAAAAGCTCAGAAGGAGAACAAACTGAAGAACATGTGACGGAACCAGTGGGAGAATCAAAACTTGATGTTTCCCAACAATTCATTAGGAGGTCTGATGGGATTCCTCAAGCCCCTGATAGGTACTACGATAGAACTCTTTAGAGTCTGTTCAGAAGATAACGTAGCAGATCCATTCACAAAGGCACTGGCACGCGATCGTCTGTAAAGACTAGTGTGTAAATATGGTATGAGATACCATGATAAATGGGCCTGAGTGCAAGTGGAAGATGTTGAGAGATGTATGCCCTCGAAGCAATTTATCTTTGTAAACATCTTGTTCATGAATGAAAGTATGCTTTCTGGTATCAGTTGTCTAAGTAATTTTATGTTAATATGTTGCTTAGATAATTTCCTTGGGCTCATAGTTAGGTCATACATGTTTCGAGATAGAGATCGTGATTATGAGAAATATCTGACCGATAGGAGCTAGAGTCTTGAAACATTTGTGGTCATAGATGCGTCGAGATAAGGATATCGGCACATCGGACAGACCATTGTGTCTTTGTCTTGATGATCTCATAATCATGCGACTTAGTGAAGTCGGAGACAAGACACAAGTACTCATTAGAGAATGGGTCCACTGAACGACCCAATAAAGAGTTATCAAATGGTTGAACATTAACTAACTGTCATTAATCACTCTCTAGTGACGATAGGCAAGTTGGTCCTTAGGCTTGAGATCATCGTACGAACCTGTCCGTGAACAGAGTCGCTTAGATATATGATCTTGCTTCGAGGCAAGGCCTGCTGAAAGGTCTTAGGTTGGGTGACACTTGAAGCGTACGAGGTGAGTAATGATCAAGAGAGGATTCGTCTCTTCCGTTAATGGGAAGTTAGTGTCATAGGCTCAGTACGGCTCTTGGTAAAACCTTGGCCAAGGTCTGTTGAAAGAAGTACAACATGTATGTACCATAGACCAAAAGATACTGGCCAATGCTAGCGAATGGGGTTGACAGTTTGACATATCTTAGGCTATGCACATGACATAATTAAGACGAAGGGAATAAAACTGTGGTATTCTTCACGGACACACTCAGAGTGATCCCGACAACACTTTTGTCGACAAGTCTATCACATAATTATGATACCGAAATTGGGACGACACCTGCTGCTCGTGGTTACCGTCGTCTAGGGATTTCGAGTCCCACCCTGTAGTAGGGTCAAGCTGTAGGGTCTCACACCGAGTAGTATTCACGTCTTAGTAATAAGAAGAATGTTAAGAGGAAGGCATTTCATGAAATGTGGTAATTTGGCTCACACCAAGTTATGAACTTAAAGCTAAAGAGTTTAGCATTTGGGACAAATTAATATTTGGTATTAAATTGACAAAGATGCATGTGAACGAAGGGGACTTCCTGAGAACTCCACAGGAAGAAACCGCATTCAAATCGGAGCTCAAACTAGCCAAAAACGTGAAAACAGCAAAAGAGAAGGCCTAAGTAGGCTTACGGTCTGACCCGCGCCTGGCGGGTCAGACCCGCCAGGAGGTAGCGGGTCAGACTCGCTAAAGCGGGTCCGACCCACGGGGGGGACTGCATGCAGCGGGGCCCACAGCGGGCCCTGCACCCTTGGATGTGGGCAGAATGCCCATGTGCGTGCCACGTGGCACACACAGATCACGCCATGTGGCGCGATCTGACCTCTTTCGTCCTTTTTGGATGTTTGTGCGAAATACGATTTCGAGGTTTGATTTCGACATTTGAGGGGTCAAATGATATCGGAATTGGACGCCGTTTTTTTCTATGCGATCGTTGTCTCGAGATCTTCGATTTGACAGATTGTTTCAAATTCGAAATCAGAAATAGATTTATGATTGATTTTAGAAGTTTGGACTTCTAATGAAATCAATCCATATTACACATTTAATTGTCCCATATTGCTCATAGAAAAAGGGGTGGGGGCCGGCTCCCTATATAAATAGGGGATAGCCCTCCTCATTGAAAAGTACACCAAGTCACTGGTTCGAGAAGCTCCGAAATTTTGACCACACTCGATCGACGACTTAAATTATTCCTCCTCTTATATTTCTTCTTATCCTCCAATCGAGTCCTAGCAAGACAACGAGGAGTTTTGGATCTGATCAAGTGAAATCTTCTTCGGTGAGTGATTGGCTCGGAGGCGCGGTGTGGCTCGGGAAGCGATTCAGATCGGGGCAAGGCGCATCGCGGTGCGGTTTGGGAAGTGGCTCAGCTCGAGGCACGGTGCGGCTCAGGAAACGGTTCGGAACACTTTGTCGGTTGACGTCCCCGCGATGTGCGTGTCAGAAGTGTGCAATTTATGATCGGGGGCGTGAGATATAAATATTTATAACCGCAAGCGCACAGTGTTGTAGTGTGGCTTGGGGGTCGAACTCAGGGAGGCATGGTTGTGCTTGTGTCAAGAAGGACCGGATTCACCCCATGGGCGAGCAGTGTTGTAGTGTGGCTTCGGTCGAGTGGGCTGGCGATGCTTGACCGAGTGCACGCTGATACTCTATCTTCTACGTGTCAGATCTGGTCGACCGAGCGGACTTTCGGTGGTCGGCCGAGTGACTCCTTCACTCGGCCGAGTGACATGCTGAAAATGCCCATTCTTCGTATTTTTGCTCCCTCGTCGCTCCTACGACGTTCTTTCTTCTTCTACTCCTCTCCAATAGCAAAATTCCCCTCGAAGGAGTCACGGGTGACACTCCGGAGTGGGTGTATCTCAGAATCACTCCAAATCACTCGAAATCTCCTGAAATTCGACAAAAACAAGAAATCGTGAAAAGTATCGCAATATTGCCGAAAAATCGTGAAAAGCGCGATTCGAGCGATCAAAATGGCATGCAAACATGCAGAAAAAAGGTGTAAAATATGGAGTGATCAGAGGCAAAAAAATTTCTTAGATTTCGGATTTTCTTTTTTGATTTCTTATTTTCATTTCATATGCTAGAGATAAAATTATAAATCACAAAAATTTAAGGGTTCATCTTTTGTACAGGTTGGACATGTGGGGGCATGCGTATCGACATTATAAACGGAAGGAAGTTGGAGGAGAGCAACACATTTGAAGATTTGAGGAGAAAATGAAGGAAAATGGAGACACTGGAGACTCGACCGAGCAGCTACATTGCTCGGTCGAGCAGTGCAGAGACGGAGAAAAGGCCAATTATCACTTCCTCTACACGGCCTGAGCATCAACCAGCTCAGCCCGAGCAGACATCTGCTCGACCGAGCAGTCGGATGCTCGATCAGACTGTACAGTCTTTTGGAAAAAGAGAGAAATCATGACTCTGCCTACACGGCCCGAGTGGTGATGGCATGGCCCGAGCAGAAGGTGACGCGACAGAGCAACCTGCTACTCGATCGAGCATTACAAGCTTTTGGAAAAATGGAGAATTCATCACTCTGCCTACATAGCCCGAGTGGAGTCGGCATGGCCCGAGTGGTGAACAGTCCGACTGAGCAGTACACTGCTCGATTGAGCAAGCAAGGGAGTATACTGAAACCCAATTTATTAAAATTTTTTTAGCTGATTGACTCGGTCGAGCAGCCTAGCTGCTCGGACCGAGTCGAGTTGGGTTTTTATACCCAAACCCGTCTTAAAATTACCTTAAGTTAAAAAATTTTAACCTAAAAAATTTCCTCACTCCCCCCGAGCTCTCTCACTCTCCCCCTACTCGTTCACTCTCCCTTGTAGCCGTCGTCCTTCGCAGCCGCTCCGCCGTTTGTGTCGCCGGTCCACCCGCCTGTGCCGTCGGTCCGCCGCCCATCTCCGGTCAGTCGCCGCCCCTCCCTCCTCTCTCGCTCTATCTCTCCACCCATCTTCCCCTCCCCTGTCCCATCTTCGAATCGATGGCGCCGTCGACGGTGCCACCGCTATCGACGGTGCCTCCCCTCCGTCCACCCCGATCCCCCTGCCATTTAAACCCCCCAACCCTCCGACCCCCTCTCTATCAGCGCCTGCCCACAGCCCCCAAACCTCCGATCACCTGTGCCCTAGTGCACGGACCGTGCACACTAGTGCTCGATCAGACACGACTCGGACAAAGCTGCACGACTCGGACCGAGCAGTACCACTGCTCGGCTGGGCAACCCAATTTTAGCGTATCCCCATTTTAAATCTCTTATTCTGACATTTTGATGGCCTCTATTTTCAGGTATTCCCTGATTACATCAGCAGCTGTTGTCAGGACTAGCTTAGGGGATCTCTTGGCACTCGCATCATTCACATCGCTCGCACATATGGTACACTCGTTCCATTATTTATTTTTATATCGTATCATCATACCACCATCGCCATGATGGTTCGCACGAGAGGTGCCCCCATGCCACCCATCCGTGGAAAGAGGCCCACTCCAGGTTCCTCTTCCTCCAGACCCCAGCATCATGCACAACTCACCACCACCACTACAACCACCACCACTACTACCGTCACTGCCACCATCCCCACCACTAGCACACCTGTCACGTCTGCCACGATCCCTACAACCACATCTCCTATCCCCACCACAGCCACCATCGCCTCAGCATCATCTCCCCTACATTTCGCCCCCACCAGGGACGCTCTCCCTCCACGTGTACGGACCTTTTGCATCACGTTCCGAGACGACACTCACCGTGAGCGATTTGTTAGGATCTCTCAGCGTCGTCTCATACCTACTTTGTTCATAGACGTGCCTACCCTGAGATCCCTTGGACTCCTTTAGGGGGTCCATCACCTCTACCGAGCTATCGGTTTCTATCGCTTTCTCGGTGTTCACGCCCTCACCTACACTCACATTGCACTCGAGGCCCTCAGCTCCCTCGCTCGCACCCCAGCGGGTGATGGCATCACCTTTCGGCTCATGGATCACGACTGCACTATTACACATGCCATGATCCGAGAGTACTTTCACTTTCCTGCCATCCCCGATCCCAGAGCAGCCTTCTATCCACACTATGATGTGGACACATTTGATGCTAGAGCCTTTTGGGAGCGTATTTCAGGTCTTCCTCAGTATCGTCCTAGTCGGGCGAAGGCATCGTGCATCGTGCACCCATGTCTTCGTTACTCTCAGAGGCACCTAGCCACCACTCTCTTCTGCAGACCTGAGGTCGGGACCATGTCCCTTCCAGAGCTCACCCATCTCATGGGCATGACCTGACTTCTGAGATTCCACCCAGATGGCTCACTTCACCTATTCATTCTCTCTGACGCATCCCACTGGTTGTGTTATCGCTTGCTCCATACCGCCACCCCCGATTATGCCACTGACGTCTGTTGTGGTGGTTTCTTTACCATCTTTGCTAGGATGCTCGATATCGATATTCCAGATGACCTTCATCGCCCCATTGGCCCGACACACTTGACCATCGGCATTCTCGAGCATATGCATATTATCAAACCATATGGGGACCGTCGCTGGCTTTATCTTGTAGGCACCCACTACACTCCTTATATGGTGCTCCCGCCCCTCACCTCACACACATCCCAGCTGTCCAGCTTGACTGGGTGATTCCTAGGGTCGATCCACTCCCCCCCATACACATACTCGAGCCCCTCGAGCACCCGACGAGGCATCCGCCGATGACCCGGTGCCACGCTCCCCGGAGTTCGAGTTGGATGACATTGCTGCCTTAGTTACCGGCCTCCCAGTACCACCTGCTCACCCATCATCTTCTGGAACCGTCTCTTCCACCACCATTGTATCCACAGCTCCCATGACAGTCGAGACATCGGGGACTGTCTCCACCTCTTGCCCAGAGACTCAGATTTCTCTCTCCACCGTTTCTGTGCCGGAGGGCACTGATTTCCATTCTGCTCTTGACCTCACAGATCTAGACTTTTCAGAGCACGACCCTACCCCCACTCTACCTCCTCTCAGCGACCTGATAGCTACACTTCCTCTCTATTTAGGTCATCAGATTCCACTTTCCGTCACCACTTCCTCATCATCCACGGCCATTTTTACTGAGAGCATGTCGACGTCTGTCTACTCTTCTCTGTCGAAGACATCTCTTTCTTCTGCCACCCCTGAGTTACCTTCGAGCTCGCCATCTCCTACCTTCCACGCTAGGCACCGTGCCTCAGCTGCATGGGACCGATTCACGAGAGTGGTGACTCACAGACACATTCCCCGCCCTCCACCCGACTCCCGTACTATAGATGGTCGCTTGACAGTGTTAGAAGAGTCGACTTCTCTCCTTCAGAGAGATTTCGACGACTTTGTACGCTCGACGGCGACACACCACTCGAGATTCGAGTCGGACTTGGCATCCATCATAGATCTCCTGAGGACACATGAACCCCCTCCAGTGATCCTTGCACATGCTCCACCACCCAGGCCAGACACTGTGACCCCTTCTGCACCACTCAGTGCTTCACTTTCCCAGGCTTCAGCAGAGCCTATTTCTACCACTTCTGAGTTGGACTTCACAGTAGATCCCCTGTTTGTCCTGGTGTTATTTTCAGCTGAGCCCTCCACTGCCACCATTAATCTCACCACCGACCCACCCACCGCCCCTGGTCCACAGCAGAGGGACCCATCACCACCCTCAGAGGGTGGTGCCTCAGCTTGATGTAGTCCATACCTTTTCTTGCCTCCCGCACTTATTTTTGTGCCAATCTGTCTGTTCGGGGCCTTGCACTTAGCTTGGGGGAGGAGCCACCCATGCATCTGACGTGCGTTTATATTTCATATATTCACGCACGTTTTCTTTTGTGTTTCTCCGTATTTTCCGCCGTCTTTTATTCGTTTTCTCGTATTTTCTCGTTTTCTTTCACTTTTCTTTGTTTCTCCATGTTTGCAGGAGATTGCCCACGTAGGGGACATTTAACGACGATATCTCAAGTCCCCGGAGCAACGGGGGGAGTCACGCATGATCCAGGGGGCCAAACAACCAAGATTGCCACTTTTCAGCCCCCACCCGATCGGTTGGACACAGCCAACTGATCGGGTGATGCATGCGTGTCTGACCCGGACTGAAGCTGGAGCGAAGCGCAAGGTCAACCGATCGGTTCGCCGACCGGTTCATCCCAACAAAGTTCTCGGGAAAATGGAGCTGAATTCCAACCGATCGGGTGACCTTCACCCGATCGGTTCATCTGTAGCTGATTCCTCCGAAGGACGACCCGATCACACCACCCGCTCTCCTCTGCGCCCGGTTGATGCTCCCGAAGGCGACGGCCGAAGCAACAAGCCGCTCACCCGATCGGTTGACATTTCAACCGATCGGGTGGCCTTCTCGTCTCCTTTCACGCACCACTGCTCATTCATTGAAGATCTGCTATCATTCCAGAAGGATTTTGGGTGATCTCTTATTTTTCTAGCATCGGCATCGTCGTTAGCTTTCCAACGATAGGTCGCATGCCCAAATCCGATTTTTCTAGATTTTTCTGGAATTTTCTGAGCGCAGCTATGTGCTGAAACTAGCTGCTGTCTGAAATTTCACTTCAACCGATCGGTTGACTTGTCAACCGACCGGGTGAGATCTGTTTCTGCGAATCTGAGCTCTCTGTTTATTCCACCCGATCGGGTGAGTTTTCACCCGATCGGGTGGGCCTGTTTTGACAGTTTTATTGGGTTTTCTGGACCCGAACCGCTGGGTTTTTGAGGGGGGTTATAAGCCATATAAGGGCATGACTTGGGGGTATTCTCATCTAGTTTTTAGGGCTTTTTCAGCCCCCTTGCTGGGAGTTTAGGTTAGTTTAGCTTAGGGTTGTATTGTTCAATAAGTCTTGTATTGGATTGACGATTCAACTCAAGATAAGTATTTTCCTCTCCTTTTCTCCATTGTTTGTATTGTGTTTATTTAGCTTGATGGTGAAAGTTTATATGTCTTTTGTGTTGTTTGTTTATATGTTATTCACCATGGAGTAGTATTGATGAACCCTAATACGGGTTAGAGTAGGATTGATGCTTGGTTGTTTCATTTGACTTGGTTGCATGTCATGTGTTCGATGAAATGCGTCAATGGGGATTTCTAGCAATCTGGGTCCAATTCGTATGGCAACACACTAGATGTGTTGGGGATTGGGGTCCGGTGCTTGTCCTGTCAAGATCCGCTTCGATGTATTGCTAGAAATCACATTTGACCTATTTGGCCATTAGGGTTACGCGGGGGTGTTTCATTGTCATTGGCGGGAGAAAGACCGCCTCTAACCGTCGGGCCAAGGGGGAATAAACTTGGCGGTTGACTCCCTAGCCATAGCTCACGCCCCGAGCGTTGACATCGAGTCCTCGCGCGCGGGAGCGGCTTGGACGAAGTGTTGGGAGATATCATTGTGGCCTTAATGCTCCCGGTTGCGGAAGGTGTTAATGGACATGGGAATGCCCACCGTCCGAAACCAGGTAGGCCTAGCGTGCTTGGCACCGACCGGAATATCGGGCCATGGACGCTAGGTACCACCTTTTGGGGCAATGTCTCACCCTCGATCAAGTCAAATGCCAAGTGTCATGAGTGCTCTAGCCCGTGTTAGCGGGGATTCATTTCGTGTCTTTTTCATTTCTTTCTTTCATTTCTACACTTCCCCCATATCATCCGCGTAGCTAGCACACAACCTAGGCGAGGCTAGTAGCCACTCAAGCCATCCACCTCCCTGTGTTTGATAAACCCGCACCCTACACTAACCGTGCACTTGCGGTAAAACGACACCGCGCCCATACCGTAAACGGGGCGCCGGTCAATTTTTTGGCGCCGTTGCCGGGGAGGCGTTCGGTTTGATATTAGCTTAGCTTGGGTTCGTTAGACTACGCATAAAAACACAAAAAATTTATTTTTATTTTTTTTTAAAAAATATATTCAATAACCAAGAAATTTTTCCCCCACCATTATATTATCTTTTTGTTATTTTCTTGTACTATTGACGCTCCTCTCTAGTTTTCTTATTTTTGTTGTCCATGTATCTTTTATATTACCATGTGGAGATCAAATTTCGATGCTAAGATGGGAGGATACGATCCTTATCCAGTTGTGGTTTGTGAGACTTGTGGGATGGCGGGGCACGTGTATTATGATTGCCCATTTACGCTCGAGAGCCTCCCCCCACTCCAAGGCCAAACATTTTCCCACAACCTTAGCCCAAACACCTCCCATCCATTTCCTCAACCTTATACCCCTCCACAAACACAAGAAGAATCAAGCCTCGTGTCTCTCCTTGAAAGTGCCATGTTTAACCAAGGCCAAATATTACAAAACTTAATGGTACCAATCACCGAGCCGACACCGAGGAGAGGGGATGAAGGAGAGGATATACCCACTTTCATGGTTGAGACCACCATGCCATCGGACACCATGCCATCGGCCACCATAGACACATCTCAAGCCGATACCCCATTTTTCCATCACTACCACTTGGATGACGAAGCATTTTTTGATGATGATAGTGAGGATGGGGAGATTTATCTAGGGTCTGTGGGAGAGATTTCTTGTCTTGATTTGGATACCCCACATGAGTCCTATGAGAGCACTGTGGAGTTTACAGAGATTATGCATACCGGCGAGGAGGATGTGCGTGAGGACGAGGACACCACGACCACATACGAGGGGTCCGCTCCACATCCACCTCCACAGCCATCTCTGTCACAGCTTCCTCCTTGGTCGGTGGTCAATCATGAGGATGTCATTCAGGACATCGGGCAGATGGAGGAGCATGAGCATATCGTCGAGGAGGATGTGCATGAGGGCTTGGATACGATCATCCACTTCATGGAGCCCGAGTCACATCTACCTTTACCGTCGCTCTCCACTTCTTCTGCGACTGAGCATCTACTGGAGCATATTGCCCCTATTCAGGGAGATTTTCATACTCACTCTCACTCCACTTTTGAGTCTCGCTTTTCACTTCCTATTTCTTTAGACTCGTATATATTTGACATACCATATCTCTCGCAGGACACAAGATCTACTTCCCTTGAGGTATGCTGTGGTGTGTCACCACCTGGAGAGCCACTTCTCATGGAGAGCGAGGATTTGATCGTCGCTAGTACAGAGGATAGCGACCCATTCTCAGGGAGTATTCGTCACCCTTTTATTATTTTTCCATCTTATGTTGACGACTATCTCTGGGATACATTTATTTTGGCAAATAATTTTTTGACATGGACTAATGCACCTCGTCCTTTGCAGGTCACAGGTGGATACCTACGAGGGATGCTTGGAGGTGCATTGCTTGGGTCCATTGGCACACGTGGCACAACGCTTCTGGCGGAGCCACAAAAGGAGCAGTTAGAGCAGCTACCTGCCCCACTTCAGATCTTGGATCCACCTATGCTCAGGTGTATCCTAATCCAGTAGTGTAAAAATTTACCGATTTCTAGTTTAGATTTGAATAATCTCGTCTCCTCTCATTAGCGAGGGGAGCGTATCTAGGATTTGCTTTTGCATCTTAATAACCCTTCATGTCGTGCCCTTCTATCATTTCACCCCCATCCTCTTCCGAGGAGAACGAGCTCTGTCTCTCCTGCATTCTGATTTCTTTCTTTTCTGATTTTCCCCCTAGCATTTCTCTACATCCCCATTGATCATATCATTTTGCTAGCATTGTCATGTTCAGCTTGGGGGGAAATCGACTTTTGTGTGCATGTTTTTGCGTGTCGTTGTTGTGTGTCTGTGTCTATGTGTTCTTTTGTCGTGTTTTATATCTTTTATTTTAGTGTTTCTTTTTCTTTATTTTTTAGTTTCGCTCATGTGTTTTTCGTGTTTTTCATTTTTTGTGTCGGTGCGTAGCTCCCCCCATTTTCATTGCCCTCTCGTATTCACTACTATTGCATTGAGGACAATGCAAGTTTCAGCTTGGGGGAGTCACACTTCGTGCGTCATTTGTCTCTTTTTCTTCGTTATTTGAGTCGTTTTTCTCCGTGTTTTTCTTTTTTCTTTTTCTTTTCTTCTTTTTATCTCTTTCTCCTAGAGATGAACCCTATGATGAATTGCCACGAAAATTACACGCGCACCTTGCATAGCTTCGATAATCACATTCACTAACCCTAGGATATCGAGTCCTCTTGCATTTCATGCATCGCGGGTCCTCTTAGCTTTTTGTGAGTCGTGCGTCGTGCTTAGCTGTTTGGTGTGCTTCTACCTTATGATTATGTTTTATATACCTGTCCTTGGTTGACCCCTAGATTATCATGCTTTGATTTGAATATGTGGTATTTGCTTCTACTATCTGCTTCTATATGCATGCTATATTTATATCGTATATTTCAATTCGCATGTGTCAGGATTCCACAAAAAAGGACTAGGATAACCCATTTAGCCTATGCTCTGATTAGCGAGAAATATCTCCTTTGTCCAAGTGTTTAGAATCCGATTTCATTTTTATTTTACTTGGTGCAAATCCCCTCGTCGTGTACCGTTCTCCCACTTGGGAGAGTACACATGTAAATATCTCAATTCCCAAAAATCCAAAAAAAGGAGAAAAGAAAAGAAAAACCCAAAAAGATGAGAAATGAAAAGAAAAGAAAAAAATACAAATAACCAAAACCCAAAAAAATTCCAGTGTGAATATTTTCCTACTTGCCGTGAATAAGGGGAAGGCGAGAATTTGCACCGAGTGTTCTACTCCACATCTTCTCAACTTCCATCGTTTTCGAAAACACTTGGCATAGGGACCTTCTAGCGATTACCTAGGCTATAGTATGGTGATTTCCTAGTCCCTAGCTGTGGAGTCCCCGATGCATGATACGCTTCTATTCTTATACTCTTCTCATGCATGCTTGAGCTAATATTCACCGCAATTTCAAATTGTATCGATATTTGGGTCTTTCTTTGGGTATGTGTATATGGAGCTTTATTGCACATCGTAGATAGTGACACCGTCTGCTAGCACACGACCACACTCACTCGCGCTTCACTGCGTGGGCCCACGACACTTGTTTGGACTCACATTCCTTGGTTTAGTGTTGTGTTTTGTCGTATGCTTGCTTCGTGTGGCATGTTTGATTTTGTTGGCCCTTACGGGCGATCTAGGATATAGAATTCTCTTTTTCTCTCCTTCTCTCTATTTTCTCCCTCCGAGCTCCTACTCTCACTCGTCTTCCTCGAGGACGAGGAAGAGTTCAGCTTGGGGGATTTTGACGTGCGTTTATATTTCATATATTCACGCACGTTTTCTTTTGTGTTTCTCCGTATTTTCCGCCGTCTTTTATTCGTTTTCTCGTATTTTCTCGTTTTCTTTCACTTTTCTTTGTTTCTCCATGTTTGCAGGAGATTGCCCACGTAGGGGACGTTTAACGACGATATCTCAAGTCCCCGGAGCAACGGGGGGAGTCACGCGTGATCCAGGGGGCCAAACAACCAAGATTGCCACTTTTCAGCCCCCACCCGATCGGTTGGACACAGCCAACCGATCGGGTGATGCATGCGTGTCTAACCCGGACTGAAGCTGGAGCGAAGCGCAAGGTCAACCGATCGGTTCGCCGACCGGTTCATCCCAACAAAGTTCTCGGGAAAATGGAGCTGAATTCCAACCGATCGGGTGACCTTCACCCGATCGGTTCATCTGTAGCTGATTCCTCCGAAGGACGACCCGATCACACCACCCGCTCTCCTCTGCGCCCGGTTGATGCTCCCGAAGGCGACGGCCGAAGCAACAAGCCGCTCACCCGATCGGTTGACATTTCAACCGATCGGGTGGCCTTCTCGTCTCCTTTCACGCACCACTGCTCATTCATTGAAGATCTGCTATCATTCCAGAAGGATTTTGGGTGATCTCTTATTTTTCTAGCGTCGGCATCGTCGTTAGCTTTCCAACGATAGGTCGCATGCCCAAATCCGATTTTTCTAGATTTTTCTGGAATTTTCTGAGCGCAGCTATGTGCTGAAACTAGCTGCTGTCTGAAATTTCACTTCAACCGATCGGTTGACTTGTCAACCGACCGGGTGAGATCTGTCTCTGCGAATCTGAGCTCTCTGTTTATTCCACCCGATCGGGTGAGTTTTCACCCGATCGGGTGGGCCTGTTTTGACAGTTTTATTGGGTTTTCTGGACCCGAACCGCTGGGTTTTTGAGGTGGGTTATAATGTAAGGGCATGACTTGGGGGTATTCTCATCTAGTTTTTTAGGGCTTTTTCAGCCCCCTTGCTGGGAGTTTAGGTTAGTTTAGCTTAGGGTTGTATTGTTCAATAAGTCTTGTATTGGATTGACGATTCAACTCAAGATAAGTATTTTCCTCTCTTTTTCTCCATTGTTTGTATTGTGTTTATTTAGCTTGATGGTGAAAGTTTATATGTCTTTTGTGTTGTTTGTTTATATGTTATTCACCATGGAGTAGTATTGATGAACCCTAATACGGGTTAGGGTAGGATTGATGCTTGGTTGTTTCATTTGACTTGGTTGCATGTCATGTGTTCGATGAAATGCGTCAATGGGGATTTCTAGCAATCTGGGTCCAATTCGTATGGCAACACACTAGATGTGTTGGGGATTGGGGTCCGGTGCTTGTCCTGTCAAGATCCGCTTCGATGTATTGCTAGAAATCACATTTGACCTATTTGGCCATTAGGGTTACGCGGGGGTGTTTCATTGTCATTGGCGGGAGAAAGACCGCCTCTGACCGTCGGGCCAAGGGGGAATAAACTTGGCGGTTGACTCCCTAGCCATAGCTCACGCCCCGAGCGTTGACATCGAGTCCTCGCGCGCGGGAGCGGCTTGGACGAAGTGTTGGGAGATATCATTGTGGCCTTAATGCTCCCGGTTGCGGAAGGTGTTAATGTACATGGGAATGCCCACCGTCCGGAACCGGGTAGGCCTAGCGTGCTTGGCACCGACCGGAATATCGGGCCATGGACGCTAGGTACCACCTTTTGGGGCAATGTCTCACCCTGGATCAAGTAAAATGCCAAGTGTCATGAGTGCTCTAGCCCGTGTTAGCGGGGATTCATTTCGTGTCTTTTTCATTTCTTTCTTTCATTTCTACACTTCCCCCATATCATCCGCGTAGCTAGCACACAACCTAGGCGAGGCTAGTTGTAACGCCCCGCTTCCCAAAAGACACCGGAAGCGAGAGCGTTACGCGGTCCGCTTGAACTGGAGCGGTGAAGCTCGAGTTCAATAAGCGTCTGTGATAAAAACACAGATGAGGCCCTTGCAACTACCATTCAGAACAATCAGAAACACATCCAGAAAAGATAAAGCCACATCCAGAATTACAATATTCGTACACGAATTTAAACAACAAGCCTCAGCAGGGCCAAAGGAAACTACAACAACACGCTAATCTACTACAAGGTACAAAGCTAAGATTCAAGTAGTGACGGAAGGGACTCTAGTCTTCCGCAGAAAGCGGCTCGGCGTCTACGACCAACTCTGGCTCTCCGAGCCAGGTGCCACGTACGAATCCTCCGGGTAACCAAGCGCTGAATCTGACATACATCCACAAACAATGAATGTATGTCAGCAAGGGCTGCAAGGAAAGATTAGCATCCCAAGGCAAGATGTACAAATAATATGAATTAAAGAAGCAATAATAATATTTTAAGGAAACAAATTGCAGCAATTTATCATCTACAATTATAGAAACAGAAATGAACAATCCTAGCATGTAGTTCTAGACAGTTGCAAGTTTAAAGTTAAGATTTCACTGAGTTCAATAGCATTTAAATTTTCAAGATGACCAAGTTAGCGTTGCAATGTCCATGTCAAGAATTCATATCTAATCTAGGGTTCTCGCCTTTAGGTCGTGATGAGAAGGTCGTTCCTCTCACGGGGGCTTACCATGATTGACACTAACCCACCGCGTCGGGTGGTGCTCTTGAGGAGAGTACCTTTCATACGCCCAGTGGCCGCTCAACCCTAACCCCACCCAAAAGTTTGCCGGAACACGAGCCGGCCTAGTCGACTCACACGACATCACGAATCACGAGTTCGCCTTTGAGGCGCACGATTTCACGATGTCACTCTCGTTAATGTCCAAGCAAGTTATTCATTCATTTCCAGTTGTCAATGTTTCATAGTGCACAACATTTACAAAAAATTGAAGGGATGTCGAGATGAATTACTGGTTACGGGAAACAATTTTCTCTGCTAATGTCCAAAATTTGAAACTTATCGAGTTGTATGTCAAAATGTCACATTCTTAGTCTAAAACATTCTCATGTGCCGTTATACGCGCGGTTTTCAAGATATACGCATTAAAGTAAGGAAAATGACACAAATATTCACCAACTTCAAAAATTCATATTTAAGTGCACACTTGCCTGTTTTCAGCGTTCCTGGTGTCGTCGGAATCGTCTCGACGGGCACTACGCTATGATGATAACGAATCGCTGGTTTAAGGGGAAAGACGATCGTATCAGCGTCAAAGTTAATGGTATCCATCAAAACGTGATTAATACACAACGGAGCGTAATAGGTCTAACTAGTATAAATACTGACCTAGTCTACCAGTTATAATCATCAATAATACATTCATGTATGCAGTGCAATAACCCATAGACATAACACAAATTATATCCTAAGTCAAGGTAGAGTACTGTGCATCTAGGTGGTACACTGGTAGAAGTACACATCTCACATAGCTAGTGACAACCTAAACATGATTCTAAACATAGAAGGCCACGCATGAACCGTAAAAGAACTCATTGTTCATTTGTGTGTATCCGTCCGTGAGCTGCAGGCAAGTGGCGAAGGAAGGAGGCTGGGCTCGGCGTTAGCGGCATCGCCCGGGGCAGCGGAACTCTCAGGTGAAGACATGGCCGCGTGGGTCATCGGAGAGGCAGCGGATCGCGACACGGGGGCAGATCACGGAGGGGCGCCAGGCTGTGCTTGCGTGGGGCGAGAGGAGGAGGCTGTGATGGGGATCCCGGCCTGGGGGTCGTTGAGGGGGTTGTGCGCGGCCACGGCGAGGGGCGAAGGCCGTAGAGGTGGAGGAGAACTTGGGTAGTGCGGCGCGTGTATGCGAAAAGAAGAAGAAGGAGGCGCGGAGGAGGAAGCCGCACGTTGGGAAGAAGTCGGGCAGTGGTTCGTCGCGTGGAGAGGCAAGCACGTGGCGTGTGAAGCCTGGGTGTTGTTTGTTGCGTGGAGAGGAAGGACGCGGCACGGATGAAGGAAGAGGGGGGGTCGCTGCGTGAGGGGAGGAAGTCCTTCACCTGGGCATTGAGGGCGTGGGGTTGTTGTGAGATGGGGAAGGAGAGGTTGGGGCGGCTGCGGTTTGTGTAGAGAGAAAAGATAACCTAGGTTTATTATATAAGAGATAGTATGGTTGCTAGTATGGCTGCTGTGATGTTAGGGTTTGAGAAAATAGACAGCCCTAGGTTTCTATTTGTTTAAACTTCGGTGTGTGTGGGAGAAACACAGCACGTGAATAGGGGAAAAGCTTATAGGTTTAGTTTTTTTTCTTTTAAAGTTTCCTATGCCACTTGTGTGTCAGGTTTGAATCAGCAACGGGTAAATAGGTCATAGGCTTTTTAAAGTTTAGGTTATTATTATTATTAGCCTAAGGTTTCATAAAGGACAGTAGGTTTTTTTTAAAAGGAAATAGGGTGCTGAGCTATGATGTTTATCCTAGGGTTATAGCTCAGCACGTGAAGGCTACTAGTTAACTGTTTCCTAGGGTTATTATATAATAATAGTTGTGTGAGGGAGTTTGCAAATGACAGTAGGTGAGAATGTAGCCTTAGGTTTTATTATTCTATAGTTTGCCTTTTTTTCTATACATCATCAGGTGTGTGTGGTTGCAAGGTTGGGTGCGTGAGTAACATGTTGGATTCGGCCACGGTGTAGAAAACTAGGGTTTATTAGGAATGAAATTGAATTAATGATGGAATTAGTATTTAATGGGTTAAGTTATATTAGGAAAGCTAATTAAATAAATTGATTGTATTAGGGCTAATCAAGTCAATTAAATGGGCTCTAACAAGGAAAGTTTCATTTGATTTTAAAAGATTTGAAATGATTAGAATTTTGAATTTGAAACTTTAAATTAATATAAGAAGTTGTTATTTTAAAAATAATTATTATAAGGGATTTAACCAAGTAGTTTAAAAATAATGATAAAAATAATTAATATGAAAAAATTATTTAAAGTTGAAGTGAATACGGGGACAGAAAACGCCAAGCTACGGATATATGGAAAAATATACGATAGAAAAATACCGATAATAGTTACGGTGAAAACCGGTCGTTACATCCTACCCACCTTAAAAACGATTCCGACCTCGGAATCTTATCGGCTAAGGTACCGGGAAACTATTAGGGTGACACTCGCATCTCCCTTCTAATGCATATACACCAAGAATAACCATCATGCGATATCCAAATAGTATTTCTAATACTAATATCCATACCAACGGTATTACCGCTGATAATACTAATCGACGTTCATGCTAGTAGTAGTAACAATGTACCTACACACATCACCAATTCCGTATTAACCTAACACGTCTAATATAATATCATCCTACGAATATAATCCAACCAATATCATACTCGGTGAATAGTAACACTTTACTACACAACCGCATCAATTTACTAGCTGCAAGTGTGCCATCACCTTGCATACTCACAATCTATAATGATATAGTACCACACGTCAAATAACACACCACTAATAAAATACAATCATTCTTTGTCAATTAACATTTTAATCATACAATCACTTTTACATTCCACCTAATACCATATACACATTATAATACATATCACTATACATATATACATGCACGTAATACCTTACACCATACACAGATTTATATATAAGCCTTACTCCTGGCACTTGGGTCATCGTAATCTACCCACCTTAGGACCAAGTCCGTCCTCAGACTTCCTTAAATAGGCCGACATAGGGGTGAGCGGGCTTAGACACTAAGGTCATTCTATCGCAGTCATACATACATTATAATGAAACCATATACATCCGTATGCACACACTTACTCTTATATCACACACTTTCAAATATCTATACACGCGTTCATTTTACATACATATACATACTTACACTACTACACGCCTCTCTCGTATCTATATAGAACATATATATACACACCGGTATACACAACCATGGTAATTTACATAGAACTAGTATACTATTACATACATCCATACATATGTAGTCACAAACAGACGACTATGCATACATCCTGGTATGCACATGCTCGTACATTATCCTGTAGGGGTAATATTACAATCCTACCATACTTAAAATACACTTGTATTTACAATATATATATACATATAACTAATCACAGACATATATACACACGAGCACACGCCAGACATTCAAACATATAGATCACATAATAAATCTGCACATACAACTATACATACACCTATTATTGTCACGCCCCGCTTCCCAAAAACGTGGAGGCGAAGCGTGAGAAGGTCCGCTCAGACTTGAAGCTACAAAGCCGCAAGTCCGATAAGCGTCAATCACTTTAAACTGCAGGTCCTTGCAACGCGAAACGAAACAAAGATAATAATAACGAAAAGAGACAAAAGTACATCTCAGAATATCCATAATAATAAATCTCCACATCGCAGAAAAGCCACCAGGCTACAAATACAAGAGTCTAAAGGAGGCCCAGCATGGCCAACAAAAGTACAAAGTACGAAAACAAAGAAAAGGTGCAAGCACCGACATCTAACAGCAACCTAAAGCAAAAGCAAGTAAAATCAGTCTCTAAGACTGGTCTCCGGTGTCCTCGAACTCCTCAACGAACGTAGGCTCTGGCTCAGCGTCAGCAAACACCTCGTCCTCAGCAACTATCTCTGGCTCAGGGTCTAACATGTGGCACCCAAAGAGAAAGGGGCACATGTCAGCAAGTCTGGAAGACTTGTGCAAGGAAACTAGAAGTGGGAAAAGGAAAGCAACCTAGCAGTTCTAGCATGAATGCGATGACATGGCAGTTTAAGGTATGAGTGCAACAGGTAAAGTAAAGTAAGGTACGAGCATGGCATGGCATTCACAAGACAAGTACAAGACAAGTAAAGAAAGCACCTCGTGCACAGAGATTCCGCCTTTTGGCTAGAGTGGCTGCGCGGGCCAACTCCTAAGCTCAAGCGAACGTTTATCCCTACCCCTCCACGTGTATCGAGCCAGGGCATTACCCCCGAACTTGGAATGCTCGCTTCTGGACCACGAGCCAGGAAGTGTGTAAACAAGTATGGCGTAGGGGTGCACCTAGCCGGACAAGTAGTACAAGGACAAGTATTGTAGCGTGTGCTACGATGCAACAATCAATGCATGGATGACATGGCATGGCAAGTAGTAAAGCGTACAAGTAAGAAAAGTAAACGTGACAGTATAGCATGCATGAATGACAATTTTAATGGTTGGATCTAGCTTCGTTGTCAAGCTAGATCATTTAAGTGACGGATCTAGTTTCGTTGTCAAACTAGATCAAGTAGGCGTCTAGCCAGCTATCATTTCACTGACTAGTCTCTTTTACGCTAAAAGCAAGTAAGTGGCCTAAAAAAACATGGCCCTACACAAAAGTTGGCAAGTTTCACTTGCCTGCAACTATCACGTCAAGAAAACCGTCCAACGAGTCCAAGTCACGATTCCTACGTGCACAAGTCCACCGGCCTAAAGTCCATATTATTAATCTTGATTAGTGAATTTAAAACATTTAAAATACTTTGAAAATACCGATTTTAGTCTTGATTAGCATGTATTGGGTTGGGGGTCCTAGGGGTGCAAAACGTTACCTCAACACGACGCGAAAGCTACACCGGCGTCGGGTAGCGACACCGGGGGTTGGAATAATAGAACGCGCTCCAAGTCCTGATTCCAATATAGTTTCCTCGCTGGAAAGTTCAGAGCATCAACCCGGGCGACGATTCCAGATTCCAAAGCTCGCACGTGCGACGACGGGCTACGACGTGCGACGACGTCGTACGCGGCAAGTCGTCGAAGAGAACACACCTAGGTGGGGCCCACAGCAGTCCTAGGGGCCTTTGGGGGACCCACAATAACTCTGGAGAACTTGGGGGGCCCACGGAGGCAAGTGGTGCGACGGATGCGGGGTTGCGACGAGTGGCTCTCGGTCGTACCCCTCCAATGCGGGAGATTCTCTCGGTCGCTGCGGGGAAACGGAGCTGTGCAGCAGCGGGGGTCGGTGCGGGCCTTGGTGCTCTCGGTCGGTGCGGAGGGAGGGGTCGGTCGTGCGCCTTGGATGCGGGGGAGCGGGCGCTGCAACGTTGCGAGCATTGCAACGTTGCGGAGGCGGGCGATCCGCTCGGTCAAGCGCTAGCGGATGCGGGCGACAAGGCGGGCGCTGCAGCGATGCGGGGATCGGCTGTGAGCGGGGGCGGCCATCGGTCTGACCGAGAGATCTCCTCGGTCGGACACAGCTGAAGCGGGGCGACGGCCGTGCAAGCGAGCGGAGCGGGGGAGCGGGCCATGGCAGCGGTCGGTGCGGTAGATTTGGGCCCGTTCTCTCGGTCTGAGCGGGGGAAGTTCGTCGCAACGTTGCGACGAATCGTCGCAACGTCCAATTTCAAGTTTGGGAGAGGCTAGGGCTAATTTCTTGCGAAAATAGGTCTTGCTAGGGGTTGCTTATATAGTGTAGATGGGTTGACTTGGTCTAGGGCTAAATCTAATAGGATTAGAAGTTCAAAAAGATTTAAAATTTGAAATTCAATTACTCCAACTCATCCTAGGGTTTGACCCGGTCCAAATGAGCTGGAAATTGGCTCAAAAATTCTTTAAAACGTTTAAAACTCAAATAAATTTTATTTGGCCGAAAATAATTTATAAATTAATTATTAAAAATAATATAAAACTTGTAAAAATTATAAAAGTGGTCAAATAAACTCCAAAAATTATAAAATAAATATCGTGGTGATCGTGGCGACGAGTGTGAGCTAACTAAGAAGACGGATCTCAGTTTCGACGTCGGACGACGGAACTAAAAATAGAAACGTCTCCCGTCAAAAGTGAAAATCGTCACGTCTCATCGAGTAAGTTTAAATTGTGGAAAAACGACTCGAGAAGTGTCGTTCCAAGATAGTGCCACTATTTAATACTCTCAGAGACGTTCACAACGGCATAACACACGAAAGTGTTCACGAACAAACAAAGTCTAAAACAAACACGTGCACGGTCAAAAGTACGTGCACGAACAACGTACAACGAAAAGTGGTCGTTACATCCTCCCCACCTTAGAATAAAGTCCGTCCTCGGACTTTCTAATATAACTAGTCACTCTAGTAACTACCCCAATCAAGTCATATATAATTCAACCAGGTATAGTCATTACAAGTGCTTATATATGCACTAAGTAGTCAAACATTAATACTACCAACACGTATATACATTCACGTACGTATACACTTATACCTATTATCGTCAGTCAAATTCATACATGTATTTCAATCGTATATACATACATACATCCCTTATATAACTACTACTCGCAAAACAACAGTTCAGATACTTATATAAGGATAGTCACACACTTAGCCAATACAATCATTGCTCTACCTATATGTAGCTACCTATGCACAAACATCAAGGGTATACTACCCTCTAATATTCATCCAATACAAAACATCTCAACACATATAGTCACACCATACCACTATTAAATCAAATTCACCATATATAATATACACTCACCACTTCTATAATTTCATATTATATTTAGTCATTCAAATGCATTCCAATATTTCACCATACATTCACATTACGTACGGTCCTATAACTGTATTTACGACACGCCACATATATCATAGTCATCAAGCCTATAACTAAACACATACCTACCCGTGCATGGTGCACACCCATACACGCTAACATTTCATTTACATACACCAATCATACCATTATATAACTAGCACACAACACACCTAGTTTTAGCTAGTACACATACGTTCACACAGGCAAGTAAAGTAAAGTAAATAACTATACCACAAGACCCACACCTATAACTATATACTGGTATAGCGACCCACAATCATATGCGTAACTCAGCCAGGCACAAACACTTCTATCACTATACATACATCACGCATTGCTACATTCAAACTACAATCATACATTCCATACACTTAGAGTATACTCACTCAAGCTTGAGTGAGACTCGATACACATATCAGAATATTCTATATACGTAACACGGCATTCATACCTATACCAATACCACTCCAATATTTATACGTCTACCATTACAACCATATACATACCATAGGTCAATCACACTTATTATTTAGTCAGATAACACCCACATAGTTAAATCAATTTATATACCATATTAATAATAATACAGACATCAGCACTCGTATAATTATAATACACTCCCTAATACATGCATATGTATTCATCGTATAGACACACCCACATTTAACTTATATATATATATATATATATATATATATATATATATATATATATATATATATATATATATATATATATATATATATATATATATTCACACCATAGCCTACTACTTATAATTAGTATACTAACACATCCACACATACGTAATTAAGATGTGCAATAGTCGTGTATACCTCACGGTATGCATGCATGCAACATCCCGCAAAAGCAAGCAATACCAATCAAAATTATAACCCTACTACCTATATATATATCACCTATATACTCATGCAACGAAACATAACTACTTACATATAAGCACATATATATCTACCTACGAGCACATACTCACACGTACTAGTATATGGGTCACTCAATAGGCCTACTTACTTAACTATACATACACTTATTATTATCACACCTAGCACACACATAACTTTACCAATCATTTTATTTCAACCATTATAAGTATCTCTTACTACATACACAACTTAGATATTCCAACGCTAATTCAAATATACACAAGCATCCCTAGTATAGTATATCTAACCACTCACAAGTCTATACATTCTAGTACACAAACAACTTCATAATATCACGAATAACTCCAAGTACATATATATATCACACAGTAGGCAAGCATCAATATACTATGGGGGTACACTCATTCAAGCTCACGTACACAAGTTAGGTACGTGCACAATGACACCTCACAAGGGTCCAAGGGTCTACTAACAACTAGGGGTTGACACAGACATTGACGGACCCCAAAGCCTAAGCAATAAGAGGGGTCGAGAGCGTGGCGAGGGAAGGGTCGATAAGCACGAGGTCAGATAGGACGAATACAAGGAGACGGCTTGGTTAGACGAACATTGGCTCAATGGTGATGTTTAGGTTGAGGGAAAAAGGAGGTGTAGTGATGCTTGAATAGGGTACAGAAAAGCAACTAGGATAAATAGCATAAGCTAAAATACACAAAATCGAAAACGGTTGTACTTTAAAATCCTCGTCTGAGAAGAAATGTTTGGGGATCGATAAAACGAGTTGTTCAAAATAAATCTGAGTCGAATATTCAAAATAATAGAAAATGGCCTATTGGTTTTAAATTTTTTTATAAAAGAAGTAAAATCATTTACATGAATATTAAGGACATGGTTTAGAAAATTTATACGTCAGTAATTTAATATAATGTTGCCAAAAGTTTTTGAAAGTCGGAGAATGGAATCAAGCAACAGAAAAATTTAAAATCAGGTTAAATGCTTTCAAAACTTTGGGCTATGGAAAATTGTAGATAATCAATTTGAAACTACTTTTAGAAAACCAAGGTTTGCCAAAAAAATGAAACAGATTTGCACAAGGTTCTTAATATACGAGCACAACAAGTCTGGCACGGTTACAAAAATAATTGAAATTCGATTTTGTTTAGAAATTTTTTTCTAAAAGCGTGTATGGTGAGCGGGAAGAAAATAATAGTAACTTAGCATAAGAATTATCAAGATCGAATAGCAAATCTTTAAAATCAAATCAGGGAGGGTCTAAAGCAGGAAGAGGCTATGAAAATAGTAATTTTGCAAAAATCTGAAGTAGCGAAAACGACGAGCAAGTCCAACTTGCTGAAAGCTGAGATTCCATATGTCTTGAAAGTATATTAAGGAAAACACGACGTATCATTCGAATAGCACAAATAAGAGGGAAAATTATAAATCGAATTGGGCAGGGCAAAAGTAAAACTAATATATGAAAGAACGACACATTTACATAAGTATGAAAAGTATAGGCTGGGAAAATACCATAAGCTAGTATTCAAAAATTCCGACAAGCGTTTTAAAAATTTAAATCAATGAAGGAGGATGAAATATAGGTATATTAAAATTTTGAACAAAATTAAACTGAGTGGAAGAGAAGATTGAAAAATACTTCCAGAAGGTTCAAGTTTTGCAATGGCGATGTTTGAAAATTGACGACGATCGTCACGGGGCGATCTCGTGAATCGAGGCAAGGAAATTGGTCGGAGGTCAAAACATTCATACGTCTAGGATATGAATCAGAAGAGGTTACGGGGAAACTCCTACGGTCGACCAACTAAAGATTAGGAACTAGGCGCTAAGACTTCTAAAGGTTAGACGGTAAAGAAATGCGTTCAACTTGGTCCGAAATCGATGACCCCAAAAGCGAACGACAAAAGGAAATTCTAGAAGTCTAATATGGTCAGGGTTAGGCAATAACCACTAAGGTAACTCCTACGACGATTAAATCAATTGCTAGGAGGGAGTCTAACTACCAATCAGGGGCCTCTAAATAGCAAGCACGGACGTCTAACTAAGTCTTCTTATCACCTAGTGTCTTAAGAAAACAACTAGACTCAGGGCTTATGACTCAGATGTTGCAATTTATTTAATGGACATTCCGTTATTATCGTTGTTCCGTTAATTCGCAATTGCAAGATTGGACCTGCATGGGCCACCAACAAAACCTGTCACGCCCCGCTTCCCAAAAACGTGGAGGCGAAGCGTGAGAAGGTCCGCTCAGACTTGAAGCTACAAAGCCGCAAGTCCGATAAGCGTCAATCACTTTAAACTGCAGGTCCTTGCAACGCGAAACGAAACAAAGATAATAATAACGAAAAGAGACAAAAGTACATCTCAGAATATCCATAATAATAAATCTCCACATCGCAGAAAAGCCACCAGGCTACAAATACAAGAGTCTAAAGGAGGCCCAGCATGGCCAACAAAAGTACAAAGTACGAAAACAAAGAAAAGGTGCAAGCACCGACATCTAACAGCAACCTAAAGCAAAAGCAAGTAAAATCAGTCTCTAAGACTGGTCTCCGGTGTCCTCGAACTCCTCAACGAACGTAGGCTCTGGCTCAGCGTCAGCAAACACCTCGTCCTCAGCAACTATCTCTGGCTCAGGGTCTAACATGTGGCACCCAAAGAGAAAGGGGCACATGTCAGCAAGTCTGGAAGACTTGTGCAAGGAAACTAGAAGTGGGAAAAGGAAAGCAACCTAGCAGTTCTAGCATGAATGCGATGACATGGCAGTTTAAGGTATGAGTGCAACAGGTAAAGTAAAGTAAGGTACGAGCATGGCATGGCATTCACAAGACAAGTACAAGACAAGTAAAGAAAGCACCTCGTGCACAGAGATTCCGCCTTTTGGCTAGAGTGGCTGCGCGGGCCAACTCCTAAGCTCAAGCGAACGTTTATCCCTACCCCTCCACGTGTATCGAGCCAGGGCATTACCCCCGAACTTGGAATGCTCGCTTCTGGACCACGAGCCAGGAAGTGTGTAAACAAGTATGGCGTAGGGGTGCACCTAGCCGGACAAGTAGTACAAGGACAAGTATTGTAGCGTGTGCTACGATGCAACAATCAATGCATGGATGACATGGCATGGCAAGTAGTAAAGCGTACAAGTAAGAAAAGTAAACGTGACAGTATAGCATGCATGAATGACAATTTTAATGGTTGGATCTAGCTTCGTTGTCAAGCTAGATCATTTAAGTGACGGATCTAGTTTCGTTGTCAAACTAGATCAAGTAGGCATCTAGCCAGCTATCATTTCACTGACTAGTCTCTTTTACGCTAAAAGCAAGTAAGTGGCCTAAAAAAACATGGCCCTACACAAAAGTTGGCAAGTTTCACTTGCCTGCAACTATCACGTCAAGAAAACCGTACAACGAGTCCAAGTCACGATTCCTACGTGCACAAGTCCACCGACCTAAAGTCCATATTATTAATCTTGATTAGTGAATTTAAAACATTTAAAATACTTTGAAAATACCGATTTTAGTCTTGATTAGCATGTATTGGGTTGGAGGTCCTAGGGGTGCAAAACGTTACCTCAACACGACGCGAAAGCTACACCGGCGTCGGGTAGCGACACCGGGGGTTGGAATAATAGAACGCGCTCCAAGTCCTGATTCCAATATAGTTTCCTCGCTGGAAAGTTCAGAGCATCAACCCGGGTGACGATTCCAGATTCCAAAGCTCGCACGTGCGACGACGGGCTACGACGTGCGACGACGTCGTACGCGGCAAGTCGTCGAAGAGAACACACCTAGGTGGGGCCCACAGCTGTCCTAGGGGCCTTTGGGGGACCCACAATAACTCTGGAGAACTTGGGGGGCCCACGGAAGCAAGTGGTGCGACGGATGCGGGGTTGCGACGAGTGGCTCTCGGTCGTACCCCTCCAATGCGGGAGATTCTCTCGGTCACTGCGGGGAAACGGAGCTGTGCAGCAGCGGGGATCAGTGCGGGCCTTGGTGCTCTCGGTCGGTGCGGAGGGAGGGGTCGGTCGTGCGCCTTGGATGCGGGGGAGCGGGCGCTGCAACGTTGCGAGCGTTGTAACGTTGCGGAGGCGGGCGATTCGCTCGGTCAAGCGCTAGCGGATGCGGGCGACAAGGCGGGCGCTGCAGCGATGCGGGGAGCGGCTGTGAGCGGGGCGGCCATCGGTCTGACCGAGAGATCTCCTCGGTCGGACACAGCTGAAGCGGGGCGACGGCCGTGCAAGCGAGCGGAGTGGGGGAGCGGGCCATGGCAGCGGTCGGTGCGGTAGATTTGGGCCCGTTCTCTCGGTCTGAGCGGGGGAAGTTCGTCAACGAATCGTCGCAACGTCCAATTTCAAGTTTGGGAGAGGCTAGGGCTAATTTCTTGCGAAAATAGGTCTTGCTAGGGGTTGCTTATATAGTGTAGATGGGTTGACTTGGTCTAGGGCTAAATCTAATAGGATTAGAAGTTCAAAAAGATTTAAAATTTGAAATTCAATTACTCCAACTCATCCTAGGGTTTGACCTGGTCCAAATGAGCTGGAAATTGGCTCAAAAATTCTTTAAAACGTTTAAAACTCAAATAAATTTTATTTGGCCGAAAATAATTTATAAATTAATTATTAAAAATAATATAAAACTTGTAAAAATTATAAAAGTGGTCAAATAAACTCCAAAAATTATAAAATAAATATCGTGGTGATCGTGGCGACGAGTGTGAGCTAACTAAGAAGACGGATCTCAGTTTCGACGTCGGACGACGGAACTAAAAATAGAAACGTCTCCCGTCAAAAGTGAAAATCGTCACGTCTCATCGAGTAAGTTTAAATTGTGGAAAAACGACTCGAGAAGTGTCGTTCCAAGATAGTGCCACTATTTAATACTCTCAGAGACGTTCACAACGGCATAACACACGAAAGTGTTCACGAACAAACAAAGTCTAAAACAAACACGTGCACGGTCAAAAGCACGTGCACGAACAACGTACAACGAAAAGTGGTCGTTACAATTATCATGCACCTAACTTGCATATCACGGTACTAGCATACAGTTAACACCATTAACAAGTATGACTAAGGTATATATACACCTAGTAATTAGCCAATACTAAAACTAATACACACAGGTATTCCTATAGTGACATAACTAATCGCTCGCCTAATTAGAAATATAACACTTACTACTCTATACTCGACTATATACATATATGTCACATATTACCGTACATACATGCACATACGACACAATAGATAATCACACTATACTAATATACTCAGGGTAGCACACTCATACATGGGTGGTATATAGAGATTCGCACGCATGGGTCCACACTCACTATCTATATACATGCGCCACAAACGACACCACAATCAATGCTAAATGTCTTACTAAGCAGTGATAAGCTCTAAAGTGATAACTAAGCAAGTGTAGGATTCATGGTTGAATAATCAACGAAATAATGTTGTGGGGGACGGTCCCGGAGGTGGCCTAGATAAGAGATTAGTCGGTTGGGCGACATAAAATATTTATGAATAATTAAATAATTAAGAGGAGAAGGATATGTGTGAAAACAATAGCATCGTTATAATTTACGTGAAATACCGAGCATACGGTATGAGTTAAAACGTAAAATATGATTTGTCAAATAATAGGTGAAGAGTACTATGGACATTATGTTGTAGTGATTGTTTTGTAAATGGAAATAGGTTTGTAGAAAGAATTTTTTTTTAAAGGAGTATATGAAGACGATGATTATAACACTGACACACAAGATTTTGAAATTCTATTTAACTTAGGAAAGTAATTTAAAAGTATGTTTGAATGACTGTTTTGAAATATGTTAGTAAGAAAAGGAGATGATATTTTGAACTAGTGAAATAAAAATAAAGTTTTTTTTTTAAAAAAAATTTCTTGACATAAGGAAAATAGAGTAGCTATACGAGGTGATGTGAAATGGAAGTGTGAAAGATGTATGTTAGAAAATTGCTATAAGATAGTATCTAAAGATCGCGTCAGAACAGTTTCATAATCAAGGTTGGGTTCAAGTTGACTGAAGTGTAGAAAAAGTTTTCGAAAGGGTTTTAAACTTAGCGAAGAATTCAATAAGGGAAATATCGAAAATACTTTTTAAAAGACCCTGGGTCTGCAATGGGTAGGTTCAAAGGTTAAAGATGGCAGACCCGAAGAGTTTATGTGAATCGAGGACAAGGAATAGGTTTGACGATCGAAATATACGGACGACTAAGAAGTAACTCCGTGAATACGCTACGATGGCTTTCTACTATCATTAATATGGAAGTGTAATGATTAGGAAATAGTAAAAATTAGGGGGAAATAATCATTGGGTCGACTAAGGTTCAGCAGTAAGGTTCTTCAACGAACCAGATTGCGATAGGGAAGCCGAGATAAGGGTTCGTTGAGAATCGAGATCGAGATCTTATCTATAGATCTGGAATATCTTACGCTTCGAAGTCTACTCATTGCAGGCGTCTCCGGTTCGACTGCACGGATACGACGATCGTCACGTTCGGTTGGGCCCTAGATTAGATAAATCTAAGCGAACGATTAACGAACTCAAAAGTCTGATATGGTCAGAGTTGGATGATCAATCGTTAGGGTGACTCCCGAGATAATACTAAGTCGCAACAAAGGTGTCTAACTAACAATCACGAGCGTCTAACTCTTCCGATTATCCTAATACTGGGTTCCCAACGCTGAGACAAGTATGCGAGTAATTTTGCGTACGAACTAATTCTGGGTGTTTTGGCTAATGAAAAGTGATCTCATTGCTCTGAATTTCGCAGTTGCAAGACCTGCATGGGCCACCACTAAAACCTGTAACGCCCCGCTTCCCAAAAGACACCGGAAGCGAGAGCGTTACGCGGTCCGCTTGAACTGGAGCGGTGAAGCTCAAGTTCAATAAGCGTCTGTGATAAAAACACAGATGAGGCCCTTGCAACTACCATTCAGAACAATCAAAAACACATCCAGAAAAGATAAAGCCACATCCAGAATTACAATATTCGTACACGAATTTAAACAACAAGCCTCAGCAGGGCCAAAGGAAACTACAACAACACGCTAATCTACTACAAGGTACAAAGCTAAGATTCAAGTAGTGACGGAAGGGACTCTAGTCTTCCGCAGAAAGCGGCTCGGCGTCTACGACCAACTCTGGCTCTCTGAGCCAGGCGCCACGTACGAATCCTCCGGGTAACCAAGCGCGGAATCTGACATACATCCACAAACAATGAATGTATGTCAGCAAGGGCTGCAAGGAAAGATTAGCATCCCAAGGCAAGATGTACAAATAATATGAATTAAAGAAGCAATAATAATATTTTAAGGAAACGAATTGCAGCAATTTATCATCTATAATTATAGAAACAGAAATGAACAATCCTAGCATGTAGTTCTAGACAGTTGCAAGTTTAAAGTTAAGATTTCACTGAGTTCAATAGCATTTAAATTTTCAAGATGACCAAGTTAGCGTTGCAATGTCCATGTCAAGAATTCATATCTAATCTAGGGTTCTCGCCTTTAGGTCGTGATGAGAAGGTCGTTCCTCTCACGGGGGCTTACCATGATTGACACTAACCCACCGCGTCGGGTGGTGCTCTTGAGGAGAGTACCTTTCATACGCCCAGTGGCCGCTCAACCCTAACCCCACCCAAAAGTTTGCCGGAACACGAGCCGGCCTAGTCGACTCACACGACATCACGAATCACGAGTTCGCCTTTGAGGCGCACGATTTCACGATGTCACTCTCGTTAATGTCCAAGCAAGTTATTCATTCATTTCCAGTTGTCAATGTTTCATAGTGCACAACATTTACAAAAAATTGAAGGGATGTCGAGATGAATTACTGGTTACGGGAAACAATTTTCTCTGCTAATGTCCAAAATTTGAAACTTATCGAGTTGTATGTCAAAATGTCACATTCTTAGTCTAAAACATTCTCATGTGCCGTTATACGCGCGGTTTTCAAGATATACGCATTAAAGTAAGGAAAATGACACAAATATTCACCAACTTCAAAAATTCATATTTAAGTGCACACTTGCCTGTTTTCAGCGTTCCTGGTGTCGTCGGAATCGTCTCGACGGGCACTACGCTATGATGATAACGAATCGCTGGTTTAAGGCGAAAGACGATCGTATCAGCGTCATAAAGTTAATGGTATCCATCAAAACGTGATTAATACACAACGGAGCGTAATAGGTCTAACTAGTATAAATACTGACCTAGTCTACCAGTTATAATCATCAATAATACATTCATGTATGCAGTGCAATAACCCATAGACATAACACAAATTATATCCTAAGTCAAGGTAGAGTACTGTGCATCTAGGTGGTACACTGGTAGAAGTACACATCTCACATAGCTAGTGACAACCTAAACATGATTCTAAACATAGAAGGCCACGCATGAACCGTAAAAGAACTCATTGTTCATTTGTGTGTATCCGTCCGTGAGCTGCAGGCAAGTGGCGAAGGAAGGAGGCTGGGCTCGGCGTTAGCGGCATCGCCCGGGGCAGCGGAACTCTCAGGTGAAGACATGGCCGCGTGGGTCATCGGAGAGGTAGCGGATCGCGACACGGGGGCAGATCACGGAGGGGCGCCAGGCTGTGCTTGCGTGGGGCGAGAGGAGGAGGCTGTGATGGGGATCCCGGCCTGGGGGTCGTTGAGGGGGTTGTGCACGGCCACGGCGAGGGTCGAAGGCCGTAGAGGTGGAGGAGAACTTGGGTAGTGCGGCGCGTGTATGCGAAAAGAAGAAGAAGGAGGCGCGGAGGAGGAAGCCGCACGTTGGGAAGAAGTCGGGTAGTGGTTCGTCGCGTGGAGAGGCAAGCACGTGGCGTGTGAAGCCTGGGTGTTGTTTGTTGCGTGGAGAGGAAGGACGCGGCACGGATGAAGGAAGAGGGGGGGGTCGCTGCGTGATGGGAGGAAGTCCTTCACCTGGGCGTTGAGGGCGTGGGGTTGTTGTGAGATGGGGAAGGAGAGGTTGGGGGCGGCTGCGGTTTGTGTAGAGAGAAAAGATAACCTAGGTTTATTATATAAGAGATAGTAGGGTTGCTAGTATGGCTGCTGTGATGTTAGGGTTTGAGAAAATAGACAGCCCTAGGTTTCTATTTGTTTAAACTTTGGTGTGTGTGGGAGAAACACATCACGTGAATAGGGGAAAAGCTTATAGGTTTAGTTTTTTTCTTTTAAAGTTTCCTATGCCACTTGTGTGTCAGGTTTGAATCAGCAACGGGTAAATAGGTCATAGGCTTTTTAAAGTTTAGGTTATTATTATTATTAGCCTAAGGTTTCATAAAGGACAGTAGGTTTTTTTTTAAAAGGAAATAGGGTGCTGAGCTATGATGTTTATCCTAGGGTTATAGCTCAGCACGTGAAGGCTACTAGTTAACTGTTTCCTAGGGTTATTATATAATAATAGTTGTGTGAGGGAGTTTGCAAATGACAGTAGGTGAGAATGTAGCCTTAGGTTTTATTATTCTATAGTTTGCCTTTTTTTTCTATACATCATCAGGTGTGTGTGGTTGCAAGGTTGGGTGCGTGAGTAACATGTTGGATTCGGCCACGGTGTAGAAAACTAGGGTTTATTAGGAATGAAATTGAATTAATGATGGAATTAGTATTTAATGGGTTAAGTTATATTAGGAAAGCTAATTAAATAAATTGATTGTATTAGGGCTAATCAAGTCAATTAAATGGGCTCTAACAAGGAAAGTTTCATTTGATTTTAAAAGATTTGAAATGATTAGAATTTTGAATTTGAAACTTTAAATTAATATAAGAAGTTGTTATTTTAAAAATAATTATTATAAGGGATTTAACCAAGTAGTTTAAAAATAATGATAAAAATAATTAATATGAAAAAATTATTTAAAGTTGAAGTGAATACGGGGACAGAAAACACCAAGCTACGGATATATGGAAAAATATACGATAGAAAAATACCGATAATAGTTACGGTGAAAACCGGTCGTTACACTAGTAGCCACTCAAGCCATCCACCTCCCTGTGTTCGATAAACCCGCACCCTACACTAACCGTGCACTTGCGGTAAAACGACACCGCGCCCATACCGTAAACGGGGCGCCGGTCAGCATCATATTTCATTCAGCATTACATCATTCCATGTTTTTATTTTTTCTTTTTGCACAGTTTTTATTTTATTCCCCAACCCACCCGACCCATTTAGTATCATCTCCTGCCTACTAGCGTTTTCTTAGCAGTGAGGACACTGCTAGGTTTAGCTTGGGGGGATGAGCGCTACCGCTTTATTTTTATTTTTCTTTTACATTTTCATCCCTTATTTCGGTTTTTATTTTACTTTTTCACCACTTTTTCATGTCGTTTTCTTTTTTCTCATTTGCATCATATTTTCTATTTTTACTATGCATGCATCTCTTTGTCTTTATTTTCTTATTTTCTCCGCCTTTTTCTCTTTATTTGCTAAGGATGGTCTGCGTGATGATATTTCTCATAGCATTATTAGTCTTTTAAGATGCTCACTTTCGATGACATGCTATTAGGGTAAATTTCAGTTTTACTATCTATATGCGTGCATTTCTATTGCTGATCTATCCGATTTAATGCTTAAACTGAATTGAAAATCGAATGCATGAATTAGTATCTAGTATGCACTATGTTGGGTAATGCACCTAAGTTCACGCATCACTAGAACACTTGGAGCATCTTTTTTTTGTCTCAGTCACTTCTGTTTGCATGCCTGATGTTATTGTGCTTATTACTGCATGCCTTTTAAGTATTCGTTTAGAGGAATGAAATTATCCATGCTATCTATGAGTTTAGTTAGGGTATTATTTTATCAAACTGTTGTGCACCTCTTATGAGTGAATAGAGAGTTATACTATTTTCCTTCTCCACATATCTATATGTATCTCTACATATCAGTTGGCTGCACCCCCACAGCTATCTTTACAGCATCTTACTTTCCAAACCCAAAAAGAAAAAAAGTATAGCTTCTAAATGAAAAAAAGAAAAAAATGTGTGTATATATTCATATATGGAAAAGAAAAGAAAAAGAAAGAAAATGAATAAATATTGTTTTGTATCTTTTCATTAGAAGCTATCACTTATACTGGGAAGAAAAAAAATTTCATATCATACTCCTAGATGCGATGCCTCAAGCTAAGCTTGGGGGGGGGGGGGTAAACCAACTGATCACATGAGTGAGCATGACAGTAGAGTGGAGACGGTGCATAACGGGGAGATTTAATAAGACCTAAACTTTATGAAATGCCTTAGTTTTTTGGAGATTTTTCATGAATCGAAATGAATAGCTGAATGGCATGACTTTTTCTATTCTCTATTGCATGTTGTGTGATTTCTTTATGCTCCTTGTGTATCTATGATTGAAAAGGGCATTGCCAACTTCTTTATTCTAGACTCTAGGGATTGCATGCGATTGATATGAATTTATGGCGTTATTTCAGTAGATCCCTATCCTTTGCCTGCATTGCATGCTAGATATATGATTTTTAAAACTAGAAATTGCCAGTAGCATGTATATTTATTATTCAGAGCATCATGATTTACTATTTAGGCCAGAGATCTGACCGAACATCCCTAGCATCTCTACTCACTTCTATTCTATTCTCTTTTTATTTTTATTTTTTATTTCCTTTTTGTTTTCCTCCTGGCGTACCGATTATTCGTCTTCCTCGAGGACGAGTAAGAGGTAAGCTTGGGGGATTTTGATGTGTCCATATTTTTCACTATTTTCATATCATCATTTCATTGCATCCCACGTCATTTTCGCATCTAAACCCCACATTTTATTACGATATTGCATTCTGATGATATATTCTAGTTTTGTAGTGTTTTATGAGTTTTCAGGGATTTTGGAGCGATTTGGGACCCCACTTGGGTATGGACACATCCGACACGCCCGTGAGCTCATTGGTGGAGCCCTGTAGGAGTTTGCCACACTTTTGAAGCCATTGGAAGAGAAAAGAGAGAGCAGAGGAGAGAGAGGAGCTTTCAGCAGCTCCTAAAGAATGTTTTCCAGACTGCTCGGTCGAGCAGTTCAGATGCTCGGACCAAGCAGCTTCAAACGCAAGAAAGGGGCAGATATGCGGATGGCTCGGACCGAGCAGTTCGTCTGCTCGGTTGAGCAGCGTCAAATTTCAAAGCTGAAGCAATTCCAGCGCACGGCCCGTGCAGATCTTCAGTGACCAAGTCAGCCTCTACTCGAACCGAGCTGAGCTGACTCGGCCCGTGCAGGCAGAGCGAGGATTCTAGAGGATTTCGATTCCCTGTCAAGCTCGGTCGAGCAGTTCAGCTGCTCAGTCTGAGCAGTGGACCGAGCAATACACTGCTCGACCGAGCAGCCTACTCGGTCGGCGATGCCAGGGCCATTTTTGGAAAGATTTGCTGAAGCCGTTTCTTGCGCGATCTTAGGGACTGAAAGCTGGAGCTCGCGAAAGCGAAAGAGGGGAGAATTCTGGGAATTTACTGAAGAGTTTTTGAGGGCAGAGCTGAGCGATTTTTAGATTAATTTTTGCTAAAAGAGATTGGATCTAAACGTTCGGGTTATGACTTTTGTTCTCGATTGTTCTTGCACTTAAGAATCTGGAATTTTTCTTAGATCTATAAATTGCAATTCTTATCCATTTTTTGTTGTAAGTCTTCTACTTTTATTCTTTTGATTGATATGATGTCTTCATCTCTAAAAATGAAGTTTTTATTCGTGAATATTGCCATGTGTGAGTAGATCCTTCTAGGATTGATGGGTTAGACCTAAGATCCTAGGAGGAATACGTAGATCTGGATCCCTACGTTGAATTAGGGATTTAGAGAAGTATTTCGGTCGATCATACCGAATCCCTAGATTACTCGTACTGAGATTATGCCCACGGTCTGTGGAATTGATGTGCTTAAGGGGTATCTATGGGATTCAAATAGGGAAATCGGTGGATCCAACCAAGGCTCTTGACCATGTCCGGCTCGCGCCTTGAGGGGATCCATCGACGAACTATACCGCTACGTTGACGGCTACCGCCATTGCGTCAACGAGAGTTATCGAAATGCCTCACAATTCTAACCCACGAGAGTGGCATGAATTGTGAGATTTATCCCCTAACCCTAGTGCAATGTGAGGACTCTATTCTAACGTCGACCCCTGACGATCTTAGTGGTGATCCCTTATGCCCTAGTCCTTTTTATTAGTAAAACAACAACAACACCCCAAACAAATCTTTCAACCCGATAGCTATCTCACTTCGAGATTTAAAGTAAACTGAGAAGCCATATACACTATCACCGTCCCTATGGGATTCGATATCATTTATACTATAACTCGGCATAGTCCGCTTGCAGATTGAGCCCGGAATTGAAGCCTAGGAGCCATACCACGCCTGGCGATCGTGATACCGCCAGGTGGAATCTAGGTGTAGGTTTCGGGTGCGTCAGTGATCAACATCTCCTTCACAAAAAATTTGCGACGTTTCAGTTCTCATGCATCATATGCATGCACCTTTTATCTCTTGATACCTGGACGAAGATACTAGCCTTTGTGAAACCCTACTGCTTGACCCTACTACATGTGGGACCAATAGCCCCTGACAACAGTGACCGCTAGCAGCAGGTGACGTCCTGATTTGGTATCATCATTATGCAGTATGCCCCTTTGACATGAGCAGTGTCGGGACTACTAATTCTGGTGAAATATTGCATATTTTACCCCATATTTTGATTTCATTTTGTGCTTATCTTGTATTCACTTTGACTCTGATATGTGCATATGTAGAATATCTTGAAATATTGAAACATATGACTTATTTATGCAGAGTTGTCTTGAAATAGCTTATTTATGTCTTCTCATATTTTTATACTGATGGTCATCTTACAATTCCAATAATTATTTTTGCATATTTTCCGAAGTTCGGGGGCATCTTCTACAACTTCTGGAAGAAGACAGCTATGCTTGAAATCAGACATCTGATGGACTCAGTTCATACGTGTAATACTAAAGCTTCAGCCATCTGATGCTTCCTATTAGATGGCTTGCTATAGTCACCCAAATGGCATGCAAAACAGTGAGTTCAGAAATATTTACAACATTAGACGGCTGAAGAAGTGGAGCCAGACGTCTGGATGACTATGCAGCTGACATCCAGACACAAAAGACATCTAGGTGCTCACATCATATGATTAACAGTCCGTTTGAAAAGCTGAAGCACCATACAACAGACTTCTGGATGGCCTTCACCAGACGTCTGATCTGCTCAACTTTAAGAATTCCATGTCAGTAGCATCAACTGTCTGGAGGCCCTTCTCTAGACGTCTAATGATGTTTCTTCCTTATGATTAATGACACAATTTCAACTGACTCCAAAGTATTCTTAACCGCTGGATCGTGCGATCGACGGCCAAGATTAAGATGGGTTTAGGACAATATAAATAGAGTTCATATGGCTGAATTTTCATAGTATTAAATGATCTAAACATTGGGAACCCATTGGAGCTAGGGTTTGGAGGTGCTCACGGGGGGATTTTGGGACTTCACCTCCTTCCAAATAAATTGTAAATTTGATTTTTCTATCTCCCTCTTGTGTATTTCATTTTATTGCATTGTAACATTGAATTGGATGATGTTTTATCTAAAATTGTTTCCTTTCATGTTATAATGGATTAGAATGATATTTATGTGTGTTGTGACTAATCTCGGGCATTGTTATTTGTGATTTCCTTTGTTTATTGCATGCCTTGCTACTCCTATTAGCTGATGCCCAAATGTGTATACGCAAGCGTACACATAATCAGCTCCCAGATGCAGGAGATTAGTCGTAGTAAATTTTGTAAGTACGAAGTCAAATCTACAGGACAAGTCATTTCACAATCACAAGCTCAATCGGCTAAGGAAAGCTAAAGGTGTTGATAAAACCAACTAAACTAACAAGTGTGTAGTGAGAGAAAGTGTGGGATAACACTGTCAAGCCAGGTCCATGGCAGGTGGGGTGGAGACCAAAGTGGGAAGCTAATCAAGCTAGGAAGAGTGTGTGGGATAGGATGTTATTAGGGTTGTCAGTTGATTACAATAGGTTCATTCCAAATGAATCAACCCTCACATCCATGTCAAGGTATGCAAGGGTTTTGCACATAGGTAATGCCCTTAAGGCATACCGCCATTCTGCGGCCCTACCTGTTGAGTATTGATTCCCTGGATTTGGTTTTGATGATGAACAAACATAAATATCATGAACTAACTCTTTGTGAGCGCAGTTATGGAGATCGTCGCCAAAATTCTACGTACATCAAAAGCGACGTCTCAAGACTTCTCAAAGCGCATGATCGTTTGCCTGAAGCTTCGTTGAAGCTCTAGCAGCATTATTGAAGTCAAGAGATTCGGATTGAAGCTTTGAAGACGGTTCGTCTAGTTTATTTTATAGTCTTCTAGCTTCTTTTTTGTAGAATGTTAAGCCTTGAGTAGGTCTTACATTATAATCTTCATAACGCTCATATCTTAGAGCTAGGATTATCTTAGAAGCCCATAGAAACTTTCCTGAAGCTTCATGCTTCATTTCGCGGCTTCTAGTGCATCTTAGTTGGTTCAAGAAGAAGAACCAACCGACTAGATTGTCATCTAGTCGGTTAAGAATCCTTCTTGAACCTACTAGATCTCCTTGCTCATTTCAGCCTAGGCATTGTTGACCAATTAGTCGGTCCAAGAAGGTTCACCGACCGACTAGTTATCAAACTAGTCGGTTTGGAATCCTTCTTAGACCGACTAGTTATACTTTCATTTTTCCGCCTAAGCTACTGTTTACTAGTTAGTCGGTCCAAGAACATTCATCGATCGACTAGTTGTGAAACTAGTCGGTTGGAATTTGTTCGTAGACCGACTAGTTCTCCTTGAATTCAGCCTATTGTATTTCAACTCTTAGTCGGTCAAAGAACACTCACCGACTGACTAGTTGTCAAACTAGTCGGTTGGCAAGTCTTCTTGACCGACTAGTTCTATACCTCCTGAATTATCTTTCTTGGCTGTCAACCTTTTAGTCGGTCCAAGAAGAATCACCGACCGACTAGTTGCAAAACTAATTGGTCAGTGATCCTTCTTAGACCGATTAGACTGCTTCAGAGTAGAGCCGTAGTGATCCTTCTTAGACCGATTAGACTGCTTCAGAATAGAGCCGTTGGAGCATTAAATGCTACGAATTTGCCTCTCTCTTCTCTCTATCCTATATATACTTGAAGGGCTTCTAACCTAGCATTCAAGGCTGACATTTATTGTGATTTAGAGATCAAAGAGAAAGCATTCAACTCCATTTCTAAAGCTTCCTCATTCTCACAAGAATCTCTCCAAACTCCTTGAGCCCTAATTTCCTCAAGAGAGATTCTCTTCATTGTGAGCCACTCAAGCCAAGAGCTTGATTCAAAGTCACCAACTCCAGCCTAGCCTTCGATCGTTGTTCATCTTGGTGGAGCTAGGGTTTGGTGACATTCTCTCCTTCAAAATCTTCCTTGCCCTAAAATTGGTAAGTTTACTCAAGGCATAGGATTTTGTTGGTAAGTATTTCATTGTTTAATTTACATTGATATTTCAGTTTTTCTCTCGGTTGTGAGAGAAGTTTGTGATCCCGGTTTGTGAGAGTCACATTTTCATTTGTGTATGATTTGATCTTGTAGAGGTTTTCTACAAGAATTTCATAGTGCAAAACTTGGGTTAGAGGACTCTAACTCAAGTAGCCGGAGGGGATCCGGGTGTTTGGGATGTAGGATCACCGGGAACAAGTCGGGGAGACTTGGGTGGATCCGAACCCGTTACATCGTTTGTTTGCATTGCTCTATTCTTGTTTGTCATTTTTCATTCCGCATTGTTGGTTGAGTTTGCACGATAATTAGGAATTATACTCTTGATTATTTTCAAGTACTATTCACCCCCCCTCTAGTACTTGTGCAGTAGCTATCAGGGCATTACATTTGGTATCAGAGCCAAGTTCATAGCTATGGCTACCAACGACAACAAGAACGTTCGTCCACCTTCAGACTATAGCACCTTCATGAACCGTGAAGGAGCTTCTTCGGTGATGGAAGGACACTCCTCAACTAGGCCTCCTTTCTTCAACGTTGCCAATTATGAGTACTGAAAATGCCGGATGGAAACGTTCCTCCGGAGCACTTCACTATGGAGAGCTACGTTGACGGAGTATGTCGAGCCCGCCGAACAAGACTTCGCTAAGTGGACTACCGCGGAGGTCGCCGCGGAGGTAAACAATGCCAAGGCAATGAATGCCTTTCAATGTGCGTTGGAGCCCGAAGACTTCAACAAGATATGCACATGTAAGAGTGCATATCAAATCTGGAACTCACTCCTCATCTTGCATGAAGGAACGAGTAGGGTAAGAGACTCCAAACTCACTGTTGTAAATAAAGAATTCGAATTATTTCACATGCAACAGGGTGAGAAGATGAAGGAGTATTATGCTCGCTTCGTTGACATTACCAATGAGTTGGAGGCTCTTGGAAAGACTTACACCCAAAAGGAGAAAGTCTCAAAGATTATTGACAGACTTCCTTCTTGTTGGGAAAAACGTACTTTCGCCATCGAGGAAGGTAACGATATGAATAAGTATACTGTCGTACAACTAATGGGTACCTTGATGTCCTATGAGGTACGCAAGGACTGTAAACTAAAGATGCAGGACAAGATGAAGTCATACTTGAAGCAAGACGAGCCGAAGAAAAAGGTGATTGCGTTCAAGGCCGCTCCATCTACATCTACCGATGATGAAGAATCAGAAGACGAGTTGGACTTAGAATCCATTGCCATTATGGCAAAAAAGTTCAACCGATTCTTCCGGAAAGGTAACTTCAAGAACAAATCTAAATTTAGTTCTACTAACGTCTCCGCTCCTTTGTGTTTTAAATGCAACAAGCCAGGACACATCAAAGCGGATTGTCCTTAAAACAAACAAAAGGAGAAATTGAAGGCGCCAAAGTTCGACAAGTCTCGAAAGTACAAGAAAGGGTACAAGAAAGGACTTGTCAGCACATTCATCGACTCCGACGAGGACTCCTCAAGTGGAGAGTCGGACGATGAACAAGTGGAGCAAGCACACATGTGCTTCATGGCAAGAGAGGAACATGATCAAGAGACCTCTTCCGATGAAAGCGAGGATGAAGGCGATGAGGTAACAATGGATGACCTTAGATTAGCTAACGAGCAAATTTGGTCTAAGTATTCTAAACTAGTAAATAGATATACTAAGACTAAAGATGAGCTAACTAGTCTACAAACCTCACCTAAGCCTATCATCATCAACAACGACACTGTTGTTGAAGGCTTGAGAAATGAGATTGTAAATCTCAAATCTCAACTTGAGCATGTTCATATTGAGAATTCGGATGAACGTGAGATAGCGGATTTGATTTCTCGAAACTCAAATTTGAGTATTGAGAATGAGAATCTCAAGTCTCGTGTTTGTGTACTCACAACTCAAGTGTCCACTTTGGATACTTCAATACTTTCTCTCACCGAGAAGTATGAGTCCACATTAGGCCGAATTAATAAATTCAATAAAGGTAAGGACCATTTGGATAATATCCTGAATGACTTACTTCCAGCCAATCATCGTATTGGCTTGGGGTATAAAATGGGAAATTCATCCAAATCTTCCACCACCTTTGTAAGGCCAACTTCCGATGCCTCATCTAGTGGGAGTAAACACCCCATGGGTAGTTCTTCTACCAATGGTGCTTCCACTAGGTACACACCTTCGTTTGGAAAGAAACCCACTTTGGGTGGACCTCCAAAGAAGGGTCATGCATTTATGTACACCAATACTATGCCACGTAGGAACGCACCTCCTACTCCACATGTTCACACGTATGATGATTTTTATGCTCCACGTCCACGGGCACGTGCACACCAAGTGAGACACACTCACGCACGTGTTCCTCCACATGCATTGTTCATCCACATTACTATCATATGAGTGATTACCATCATGCACCATATCATATGTCGCCACCACCATTTCATCATGTGCCATATGCTTATCCACGACATGCATCACGTAAACATCAACAACGTATGCATGCTCCCAATAGGAATAGGGCTCTCAAGACATTCACAATTTGGGACCCGAAGGACACAAGCATACATGAAAAACAAGCATACATTAATTCTTATTTCATGAATGTAGTGCACAACGATGATTATGTTAGAAGTTTAAGTCCAATTGGACTTGGCTTCCAAAGGTCTAATCTTTTAGGACCCAATGACCTTGGGTACCATGGAATGATATTTCTATCTTTAGGTACTCAAGAAAAAGAAACGGAGCAACAAATCCAAATTTAGCTCCAAGGATGGGTGGATACTCGATAGTGGGTGTTCAAAACACATGACGGGTGAAGCTCAATTGCTCTCCGGAGTGGTGCCCATTGCAAATGGGAACTGAGTAGTCTTTGGAGGCAACGAGAGCGAAACCTTCATTGGTGTTGGTAAAGTTGGTAACCCATCTAAACCTCTATAAGTGATGTTTACCTTGTTAAAGGCTTAAATCACAATCTCATTTCAATAAGCCAACTTTGTGACAAGGGTTACAAAGTTAGCTTTGCGAAAGGAATGTGTCATATTTTTAGGAAAGATAATAATAATTTGTTATTTTCTGGCACACGCCATAAGGATATATATATCCTAGATATCCCCAAGTCACATGAACAATGTCTCATTGCCAACACAAGTGAACAACACTTATGGCATCGACGTTTTGGTCATGTGAACTTTGGAACACTTTTTAAGATATCCAAATTAAATTGTATTAAAGGATTTCCTAAGCTTACTTTCCAAAAGAAAAGCTTTTGTGACTCGTGTCAACGAGGTAAACTTCCAAAATCGTCATTCAAACCTAAGAAAAGCATTTCCTCTAAACGGCCTCTAGAGCTTTTACATCTAGATCTTTTTGGGCCAACTAGAGTTGCTTCATTAGGGAATGCTCGATATGGACTTGTCATCGTTGATGACTTTTCTAGATTTACTTGGGTATTTTCTTTAAGTAATAAAAATGATGCTTTTGAAAACTTCACAATATTTGTGAAGAAAGTACAAAATCTCATTGGAACCACCATTGTCACTATTCGTAGTGATCATGGAGGGGAATTTGATAATGAGTCTTTCTCAAATTTTTGTGATGAAGTTGGTATTACTCACACTTTTTCTTTCCCTCGCGCACCCCCTCAAAATGGTGTTGTTGAGAGAAAGAATAGGACGCTAGTGGAATGTGCTCGCACAATGCTTGATGATAGCCAACTTGGCCATCAATTTTGGGCGGAAGCGGTACATACGGCTTGCTATGTGTTTAATATGATACTCTTGAGGCCCGACACCAAACAAACTTGTTATGAATTGTTGTTTGGTAGATTTCCTCAAGTTAAACATTTTCGAGTTTTCGGTGCAAAATGTTTTATTAAAAACACGTATGGGAGTTTGGACAAATTTGATCCAAGATCCGATGAGGGGATATTTGTTGGATATTCCTCACGTAGCAAAGCCTACCGGGTATACAACAAAAGAACCTCAACGATCGAGGAAACACTTCATGTTTCATTCAATGAAAATTTTGTCCCGTCTAGAATTATCAATGATGATGACTCCATGGATGTTTTATGTGATTCTATTGGTAATTCTAATTCTATTGATTCTATTGATACTAACCCTACTGATGATTCTTTTGAGAATGTTCCTAGTGATCAGGGAGTTCTCAAACGGCTTCATACAGTTCGTGACCATCCCCATGAACAAGTCATTGGCAACATACTTGATAGTGTCAAGACGAGATCTCAAGTCAACTACTTCGCTCATTGTGCCTTTCCCTCTTCAGTAGAGCCATAGAATATTAACGAAGCATGCGAAGACAGTGCTTGGATCCTAGCCATAGAGGAAGAACTCAGTCAGTTTGAGAGGAATGAGGTTTGGGAGCTAGTTCCATTGCCTTCGAAAAACCACACCATTATAGGAATGAAGTGGATCTTCAAGAATAAGACCGACGTGAACCAAAACTTCGTCCGGAACAAAGCTCGGTTAGTAGCTCAAGGCTACAGGCAAGAGGAAGGTATAGATTTCGAAGAATCCTTTGCGCATGTAGCTAGATTAGAATCTATTAGGCTGTTGTTATCTTTTGCATGCCATAAAGATTTTAAACTCTTTCAAATGGATGTAAAAAGTGCGTTTTTAAACGGAGATGTCGTTGAGGAATTTTATGTTTCTCAACCTCCGGGTTTTATAAATGAAAATTTTCCAAATCACGTTTTCACACTTAAGAAAGCACTTTATGATTTGAGACAAGCTCCCAGAGCTTGGTATGACCGCCTAAAGAACTTTCTTTTGGATTTGGGTTTTAAAATGGGTGAAGTTGATTCTACACTATTTTTTAAGTATGCGAATCATGATATTATTTTAGTTCAAATTTATGTTGATGATATCATTTTCGGTGCTACTAACTTCACTCTTGCCAAGAGTTTTCTAATGTCATGAAGGACCAATTTGAGATGAGCCACATGGGTGCGCTTAAATATTTCTTAGGTCTCCAAATTTGCCAAATGAACGATGCAATCTTCATCCACCAAACCAAGTACACGGTGGAGTTGCTAAATCGATTTGGAGTGGAGAATGCTTCTGGCAAGAAGACTCCAATGAGCACTACTACACATCTTGATAAAGATACGGGCGGCAAAGATCTAGACATTCGTTTATATCGAGATATGATAGGTAGTTTATTATATCTTACTGCCAGTCGGCCTGATATTATGTTTGATGTATGTGTATGTGCTCGTTATCAATCTCAACCTAAGGAATCTCACTTAATAGCGGTTAAACGTATTTTCCGTTATTTAAGTTACACACTCGACTACGGATTATTTTATCCAAAGTCTAGCACATGTGAGTTAATCTCATATAGTGACGCAGATTATGCTGGATGCAAATCCGATAGGAAAAGTACTAGTGGCACTTGCCATTTTATAGGAAATTATCTTGTCTCTTGGTTTTCCAAGAAGCAGAATTCCGTATCACTTTCAACCACCGAGGCGGAATATATTGCTGTCGGTGCTGCGTGTGCTCAGGTTCTTTGGATGAGACACACTCTTAAAGACTTCGGTATAAACTGTGATACTTGCACTATCATGGTGGACAACCAAAGTGCAATATGTCTCTCTAAGAATCCGGTACACCATTCCCGTTCCAAACACATAGATGTCCGTCACCATTTCCTAGATGATCATGTTGCTAAAAAGGACATCATTTTAGTGTACGTTGAAACCCAGAAGCAAATCGCCGATATTTTCACGAAACCACTCAAGGAAGACTCCTTTGTGCGGTTACGTCGAGAATTGGGGATTATGGGTGAATCCGAGATTTAGGATTCATATTTTCGATAATCCCGTATGATAATGTTATTCTAATATGTTCATGATAGATTTGTTGTGATATTCTAGATTTGTGATTGGATTTTCGATTTGCACGTCGGATTTAAGATTTTCTATGTTTTATGGGGTAGAATAATGATGTGTGAGATTATTTCGATGTTTCATCCAAGTGTTCTTTGGAGAACTCATAATTTCAAATTCTCAAATTTTTGGACTCTTTAGTCGGTCCCAGTTCATTAGCCGACAGACTAGTTTGAGTTCTAGTCAGTCAGTTATTGAACTCAGACCGACTAACTCATGCCCTATTTTTAACTTTTGTTGCTGTTTGCACTTAGTCGGTCCAAGCTCATCGGCCGACCGACTAGATTGCATTCTAGTCGGTCAGCACTTGAACTTAGACCGACTAATTATGCAGGGGCATTTGTGTCTTTTGACCGCTGAATCGATTTATATCTCGCCCGCACCGATTAGAACTCATTCTAATCGGTGCGCGATCTCTTCCAAAACCCTAAACCCCTCGTCTGTTCTTCTTCCTCTGCCGTGTGTCGCCGTCTCCGGCTGCCGTCAGCCGTCGTCGGTCCTTCAGAGCCCCTCTCCTCCGTCCTAGGGTATATCTACTCTCTATCTCTCAGCTTTTAGCGCTCGATTTCTTTAGTTTCCGATCGTTTTTATTAGGGTTCGTATTAGGGTTTCCGTTTTCATTCGATTTAGGGTTCACTTCTAGGTCGATATCGTTCGTTTGTGTTGTCTCGTCTCTATATCATGGTGAGGACACGAATCCCTATCCGTCCAACCACTCTGTCTCCCATGACCGTCGAGTCTCCTCCTACCGATCCTCAACCCAAACGTCGTGCCAAAACCACTCGTACGCCTACTGTTGGATATGAACGACATTAATACACCCATGAGGGGATGTATGAGGGTATACGGACCTCAGATGTCGCGTGCATGAAAGCGTGCGTGAAGGGAACCTTTTCTCGTGTGAAAAGGACCACTCGATAAGTGGAAAAAGTCACTTTATAAGTGCATAAAGGCACTCGATAAGTGAAGGAAGAAGAGGATAAGTAAAAGGGCTAATATAGGCTAATAAGCTTATAAGTGGTTATTTCCTACAATAACTACCCCTAAAGCTTATAAATAGGACCCAAGGGTATGCCTTTTATACTAATCTAACCATGCCATAAGTTTGCATAAGGCAACTTGTGTTCTTCTTCTCCCTTCCATTAAAATCCTCTTCTAAATAGAGATTTAGGCGGTGAAACTCTGCTTCGATCCTCCGTGATGAAGTACCGACCGTTGTGGCGAATCCGAGGGTGAAGTTCAGAGACTACGATGCTGCGTACGCAAGCGTAAGTCTATGTTATTATTTGATTCTAATTTTGTTGTATTGATAGGATCCCCAATTGGTATCGGAGCCATACGGGTTCGCCCCGGTCTAATCGTCGCCCTGGTCTCGCCGATGAATGCGGCATTGTCTCTTTCACGAATGAGTCTCCTTCCATTAAGGATATGGTAGGAACGCATCATGACGGAGAGAATCGCAATAGTTGTTCTTTTCACGTTAGGGTCTTCTGCCATTACGGATATGGCAGGAACTCTCCGTGACGGGAAGAACTTACCGTTCTTCTCGCCAAACTCGCGCTCCTCATGGATGCTGAGTCTCCATTCAATTGAGAATGCGAACTCTCTTCATGTAGAGGGTGAAGTTTGCGGCCTTGAAAACGCGTTCTCTTCATTTTTTGGCACACGGCCATTGAAGCAAAACCGTTTTCTCGACGAACGGGTGCTTCATCGGAGAAGACGATGGTGGTTATTCTCAACAGAGAAGATGACATTTTTGGTGCATGATCGCCATGGCCATATGGGCTATGGAGGCAATGCATCCCCCCTCCCCAAGCGGAGGGGGTTGGCTACGACCAATAACTTCCACGGCCACCCCTCCGGTGGGGGGTGTGCGGCCAACCCCATGCAAGGGGGAGGCCGGCCATGGCCATATGGGCCAAGGCCTGCTATGGCCAGGCCGGCTCTGGTCGGCCTCGGCCAGGGCCAGGGGGAACTGGCCGAGGCCAGGGCCAAGCCTGGCCGAGGCCAGACCAGGGCCAGGAGGCCCTGGCCGGCCTCGGCCAGGGCCTGGGGCCGGCCTGGTCGAGGCCAGACCAGGGTCAGGAGGCCCTGGCCGGCCCTGGTAGGGGCCAGGGCTGGCTCAGGCCAGGGCCTAGCAGAGGCCTGGGCCGGCGCCCTGGCCGGCCCTGGCCTCTGCCAGGGCCACGGCCGGCCCTGGCAGTGGCCAGGGCCAGGCCGGCCTGCCCTGGCAGTTACCAGGGCCAGGCCGAGGCCTGCCCAGGGCCACTGCCGGCCCCGTTCTCGGCCAGTGCCGAGCCCCGGTTGACCCTGTATTGGGGGGCTTGCATGAATGGGACATGCATGGCCAGCCCATACGGGGCCGACGGCAGTCGTCTGCGGCAAAATCCTCCTGTAGGGGGAGAGCGCATGGATCCATACGGGAGCCGACGACGGTGGCTTGCAGAAAAATTCCCTCAATGGGGATTCGGCCTTGGCACGGCTACGGCTCAATCCCGGCAATGGCCAGGGATTGCCGTATATTTCACTAGTATCATAAGGGTACTAAGTTGAAATATCGCATTTGCTTTTGAAAAATACGTTTTCAAAAACGCTTTTCCGCTGCGAAGTACTATAAGAGTACTATCGTTTGATAAGTGAGGGGGAAATATTGAAAGTTGTTCTAGATGGTGATTGGAATCGTAGAGACCTTTCCGATTCTAGAGCAACATCTTCAATATTTTTCGAAAGTAACTTATCAAATGTAATAATATCATTCCAAGTGGGATATTCCAAGTGGGAGTGATATCTATGTATAAGAATTTTATGCAATGATTTTTTATCGAACCTTCGGGTTTGTGTCTTTTGCAGCATTTTAAAGTTAAAATGTCTTCCGCTTCAAAGAACATCGTCGCTGAGTTAAACAGAGGTGAAAAACTCAACGACGATAATTATAAACTATGGTCCATCGAGATACAATACATTCTAGAGGAGCAAGACGTGCTCGAAACTCTAAAGAACAAGATGATTGAACCCGAGTTGGGCACTACGGCCCAACACAGACGAGACAAGGCAGCTTTTGATGCTTGGTCTCGGAAGAACAAGATAGCTCGCATTACGTTATTGTCCAGTATGGCCGATGACATAATGCGCATCTTCCGAAAACATGACCTAGCCATGGACATATGGTCCAAGCTAGAGGAGAAGTTTGGTGGCACCTCGGTGTCTAAACTTCGTTCTTTAACTATAAGATTTGATTCATACAAGAAACATCTAGATCATTCCATGGGGAAACATCTGCGACATATGGCGAATCTCATCTCAGAGTTAAAGGATGCAGGTCATGTGCTCACTGATGAGCAACAAATCCAAGCAGTCATACGTTCCCTACCAAATGGGTGGGACCAAATGAAGATGCATCTCACTCATAATGAGAGCATCAAGACCTTCAGTGATGTTTCTAAGCACCTCGAGTTAGAGGAAGAGCGGCTTGCGGCTGCCAAGCCAAGTGCAGAAGTGCACATGGTTGCTAGTTCCTCACACAGGGGAAAGAAACGGAAAGATTGTTCGAAGTTTACTAATGAACGTAATAAGCAACCTGAGTCTACCAAGAAACCCAAACATAAGGGTGGGCACAAGAAATGGCACAAGAAGAAAGACTTGAAGAGGATCAAGTGCTTCAAGTGCAACAAGTTAGGTCACTATGCCCGTTCTTGTACGGATGAAGGTGACAAGGTAACTTGTAATGCTAGTCACATATGTGTTTCTAGTTCAATATTTCTTGTAGAATCTGATCCATTTTGGATAATTGATTCAGGTGCCACCGACCACATAGCAAGGGACAGACGGTCCTTCGTGGAGTATCATCGGATACCCCAAGGAATGAAGTGGATCTATGTAGGAAACAACACACGTGTTGAAGTGAAAGGCATTGGGACGTGCAAGCTCGTCCTGGACAACGTCCGCACTTTCCTACTTCATGATGTTCTCTTCGCTCCGGATATTCGAAGGAATATTATTTCTGTGGTCGTTTTAATGGGTCTTGGTTATAGTTGGTTTTTTCATGATTGTAAAGTGGACTTGTTTTGTAATAATTCTTTAATTGGTACTCGGTATGTATTTAAAGAATTTATTGTATTAAATACAATGTATGATTCCTCATTTAATAATGAAAATTTCCTTGTTGCAAATTCATCAAATTATGAATCAGATGTAATTTGTTGGCATGCAAGGCTTGGTCACATTGGACCAACACGAATGGATAGACTTGCCAAACGTGGCCTTCTATCCAATGTTTCAAAGGTCAAAATGTCGACCTGCGCATTGCCTTGTAGGGAAATCTTGTCGCAAGCCGTTTGGAACCGGTACAAGGGCCGAGGTTCCATTACAGCTCATCCATTCAGACATATGTGGTCCGATGAATGTCAAGACAGGACGCGGGAAGTCCTTTATCATCACTTTTATTGATGACTTCACCCGATTCGGTCATATCTATTTGATATCCCACAAAAGTGAAGCATTAACCTGCTTTAAAATCTATATGAGTTTGGTGGAAAATCAATTAGATCGCAAGATTAAGGTCTTGCGAACCGATAGAGGCGGTGAATATCAATCGGCAAGTTTTAAGGAACTTTGTGATGAAAAAGGCATAGTTCATCAGGTAACTATGCCTTATACTCCGCAACAAAATGGTGTTGCAGAAAGGAGGAATAGGACTTTAATGGAAATGGTCCGTTCAATGATGGCACAAGCTAACTTGCCAATCACCTTTTGGGGTGATGCATTATTGACGACCGCTTTCATCTTGAACCGCGTACCCTCGAAATCAGTTAGCTCCACTCCTTACGAGTTATGGAACCAAATGTCTCATGACTTAAACATTTTGAAACCTTGGGGGTTTGCATCCTACGCACATATTTCCTCCCATAAGTATGGCAAACTTGGGCCACGGGGAAGGAAATGTATCTTTATACGATACGTAGAAAACTCCAAAGGTTATGCTTTCATTGGTCAGGAAGACAATGGAGGTCTAATTGAATTTGAGTCGAGGGATGTCACTTTCTTGGAAAACGAGTTTCCAAGACAGGGCGAGATAAGTCAGGACTTATCTCTATTTGAGATTAATGATCAAGAAGGATTACCTCATTCGAGTGGGAGAATTCTTGGTGAAGACGAAAATACGTTTCAAACTTCACCAATGGATGATACGAATGACGCGAATCCTATTCCATACGGGAATAATGATCCAAGTGGGAGCTTTTCTAACAACATTTCAAGTGGGAGTGATATTAGAATTGATCTAAATTCAAGTCAACAAGGACTTGAAGAATCTCAAATACGACGTAGTAGTCGTACAAGGTTGGCTCCTCTAAGATTTGAGGATGAATTTTCGCAAACCGTTATGACTTTACTACAAGATGATGACGAGCCTGCTACTTTCAAACAGGCCGTATCATGCCATGTGAAAGACAAATGGATGGAAGCGATGAAGGAGGAGTTGGAATCCATGAAAGTCAACCAAGTCTGGGACTTAGTTGACTTACCCAGAGGACGTAGAGCTATTGGGAACAAATGGGTTCTCAAGATCAAGCATAAGGCTGATGGCTCTATAGATAGATATAAAGCTCGCCTTGTCGCGAAAGGTTTTACGCAACAGGAATGGATAGACTACGAAGAGACCTTCTCACCTGTTGTTCGTTTTACCTCGATTCGCCTGATTCTGGCTATGGTAGCTTGCTTAGACCTCGAATTACATCAGATGGATGTAAAGACTACCTTTCTCAATGGAGAATTGGACGAGGAGATCTATATGGAACAACAAACAGGGTTTGTAAAAGAAGGAAACGAACATAAGGTTTGTAAACTTCGTAAGTCCATATATGGTCTTAAACAATCCTCGAGGCAATGGTATATACGATTTCAAGAAGTTGTCTTATCAAATGATTTTTCCATGCTTGATGAAGATAACTGGGTATATATCAAGAGGATTAAGAGGAAGTACGTTATTATGTCTCTATATGTAGATGACATTTTAATAGCCGGAAATGACAAGAGCTTTGTGATGGATATCAAGGCTTGGCTTTCATCAGTTTTTGAGATGAAAGACATGGGAGAAGCCGCATATATCCTTGGAGTTAAGATTTCAAGGAATCGTTCGAAGAAACTTCTTTCTCTTTCACAAGAGACTTATATAAAGAAGGTTTTAGAATGTTTTAATATGCAGGACTGCAAGTCCATTGATACTCCTATAAGCAAATGCGATAATTTATGTCTGAAATCGTGTCCAAAGAACCAAAGGAAAAGGAAATTATGGAAAAAGTTCCATATTCCAGTGCAGTTGGTAGTCTTATGTACGCTATGATGTGTACAAGACCAGACATCTGTTTTGCCGTTGGAATGCTAAGTCGTTACCAGTCCAACCCAGGGCAAGTACACTGGAAAGCGGTTAAGAGGATAATGCGGTATCTTAAAGGAACTGCGGACTATGCTTTATGCTATCAAGGAGATGCCTTGAGGCTCGAAGGCTACACTGATGCTGATTGGGCGGGTGATCTCGATGAACGACGATCGACCTCAGGATATGTTTTTCTACTCGGATCTGGTGCAATATCCTGGAGTAGCAAGAAACAATCCTGCATCGCACTTTCAACTATGGAAGCCGAGTTTGTAGCATTTAGCATGGCAGTCCAAGAGGCTGTTTGCCTTAGGAGATTCTTAGACAGGCTAATTAATGTAAATGACTCAGGTGCTGTACCAATACACAGTGACAGTCAAGCATCTATAGCTTATGTCAAAGATCCAAAATTCCATTGTAAGACCAAACACATAGATATCCGCTACAAATTTGCAAAAGACTATGATAAGACCAAGAAGGTAGACATAAGGTACATATCTACGCATGAGATGATAGCTGATCCGCTTACAAAGGCGATCCCCAGAGATGTGTTTTACAAACACTTATCATCTCAAGGATTGCGTAAGAGCTGAGTTGTACCAATGTAAATTCCCATGTCTGTAAAAGATCAAATTTCATAAAAGAATAAGTTCTTTTTAACATTGCATATGAGTTTCTAGAAAATGTTTGTGTACATTTTAAAATCTCAGCTTTATTTTCCAGTATGTCAGACAGATTGAGGTTGGCTCTCTCACATGAGCAACCACCTTTATTATATCAGACGGATACATGTTTAAAGTCAAAATCGTCAGAAGGATGATTTAGAGTCACGACTTAAACAAAATGGTCGTATGAAAGATCTGCATCATATGGATGCTTACAAAAGATTAAAGAGGATTCTTAAATCCTATCTGTCTTGTGTGGGATGTGGGTCCAGAAGATTATTTGAGTAGTAAAAGGGACTCAAAATCAGACATTATGGTGTCTGATCATCATCCTTACAACTTCATTAAGACATACGCTCCATGGGAAAGGAGTGATGTTGTAATACGTATTCATACTACGTATGCATTTGACCATCGGGTTAGAATAGTAATTGTGTTTACTATTATGTGAGACCCAAAGACCACATGGGTCTTAACTCGTTACCCTTATGGACTCTAATTAGTTCCTTTAGATTTGACTGGGTGATTGCTATCTTAGCATGTTGCTTATGGACTATGGTCAATTCGGTCCGGCGGGGCATGTTAGAAAAGCAAGTCAAGTCAAGATCAAAAGGATCGCAAGAAGAGGAAGATTAATTTCATATTCACATTTGGACTTTAGAGATTCAAAGCCCAGCCAATTGTAATCCAGATGGGATTCAATTGTTGAATATAAAGTATAAGAAATGTGAAGAAATAATCTAGGGTAAAGCATGCGTTGATCTACTCAACTTTGCACCTCGAGGAGTGTTGTGTATCTCTAACAAGTGCACAACAGCAAACTTTATATGCATGACGGTCACACGGCCTATTTCTCGGTATGATAAACAGAAGAGTTAAAGGAAAGATGTTTCCTTACAATCCCCTCAAGTGTGAGTGGGAGATGTTGGATATGGACGACATTAATGCACCCATGAGGGGATGTATGAGGGTATACAGACCTCAGATGTCACGTGCACGAAAGTGTGTGCGAAGGGAACCTTTTCTCGTGTGAAAAGGACCACTCGATAAGTGGAAAAAGTCACTTTATAAGTGCATAAAGGCACTATAAGTGAATGAAGAAGAGGATAATTAAAAGGGCTAATATAGGCTAATAAGCTTATAAGTGGTTATTTCCTACAATAACTACCCCTAAAGCCTATAAATAGGACCCAAGGGTATGCCTTTTATACTAATCTAACCATGCCATAAGTTTGCATAAGGCAACTTATGTTCTTCTTCTCCCTTCCATTAAAATCCTCTTCTAAATAGAGATTTAGGCGGTGAAACTCTGCTTCGATCCTCCGTGACGAAGTACCGACCGTTGTGGCGAATCCGAGGGTGAAGTTCAGAGACTACGGTGCCGCGTACGCAAGCGTAAGTCTATGTTATTATTCGATCCTAATGTCCTTGTTTTGACAGGATCCCACACCTACCTCTCCCTCCTCTTCCTCGCCTCCCCTCAAGAAGAAGAGGACTACCGTTACCAAGCCTAAACCACAATCTCAACCCAAGCCCCGGACCAAGGCCAAAGAAAATATTTTAACCCCTGGACCATTCCGTGCTCCCACTCCACCCTCTGACTCAGAGGATGAGTATATCCCAGAGTCTGGGCCTACCGAGAAGGCTCCTACTCCTCCTCCTCGATCTTCCTCTCGTCCGTCTAAGGGGAAGGCTCCCATGCCTTTGGGTGGTGTCGATATCTCGTTGTGTCGTGATGACCTGATGTGTCTTGCGGCATACAATCGTATTGAGCACTGTCCGTTGATTTTGGAGCACTTTGTTCAGTTCTCCGACTTTCCTCAGCTTGCAGATCTCCTCTCCTATAGCGGCCTTCTAAACTCTCTTCACCATGATCCCAAGGCGAACCCTCATCCTTACCCCAGACTCGTCAAATTCTTCTATGCCAATCGAGTATGGGGTGAGTATGATGACACCCACTGCATTGAGACCACTGTCTTGGGGACACCTATTGTCCTCACGACAGAGATTTTAGGGCAGTTGATTGGTGTCTCATCCTCTGGCCTGCTTCCTTCTGATATCTCCGTGGATAATATCCACGATCTTGACCAGACCTTGCTTGTTAAGATGTTCCATGTCATACCTCCTGCCATGATTGGCGTTCCGTCGAAATATTTTAAGCCTAATGAGTGGGTCCTTAATCTGATTCTGAAGTCGTGTCTTCTACCGAAGTACGGCTCTTCTAGCTTGCCCTCTCAGCCGTTTCTCAAGCTTATCTACGCTCTTTTTATGGGGAGCGAGATTAGTTGGGCCCGCATTATCCTTGACAAGATGGATTCCTTTGAGTGCATAAGGAAATCCACCAAGTCTGCCCATATTCCTTATCCCTGCTTGCTGACTCTTGTATTTTGTCACTTCGGTGTCCCTCTCCCTCCAGATGATCAGCGTCCTTTGGGTCCTCCCCTGAACGTGACTACCGTCAAGAAGTCTCTTGCGGCCTTGCATCACGTTCAGAGGACTACCCCCTTTGCTGCTCCTGCTCCTCCTCCACCTTCACTCTCTGAGTTTTCTGCTTCCTTGAGCCGTCAGGAGGCTCGTATTTCTCGTTGTGAGGAGATGCTTGCTCGCATCTGTGAGTATCTGGATATTGACGTTCCTCCTACGCTTTCTGATGAGGAAGTCATGGACATTAATGAGGATGAGGAGCGAGATGCTTCTCCTGCTCGTGCCCCCTAGGGTACATCTGCTGGCACTTCTTCTGCTCGTGCTCCCGAGAGCACTCCTGCTGCCACTCTCCCTTCGGTGGACACTCCAGTCGTTCCCGAGACCACCACCTCTTCTGCACAGCCTGTTGCTGCTGCTGATCCTCCCTCTGCCTCCTGAGCTTGCGTTGGAGGACTCTCCCATGTGCACTTGGATGATATATTTGTTGTGAGAGAGTGGGGTAGGATAGTTGGGTGGTTATGTATTTATGATGTATTTTTGGATGTTTTGATTATACTTTTTAATGTATGTTCATTTTGATGTCTGTTGAGACATGTGTTGTATGTTGTGCACCGATCTGATGATCGTTTATATTTGTGTTGGCGGATGTATACCTTTTGATGTACCATGTTATATATATATACTAGTCATAACCCGTGCCCAAAGGGCACGGTTCATTTACGATTCCCCCCCTCAAAATCATAGATCCCCCAAACTTTAGCTCATCCCAAGATATTTAGTTTGTCCCAAAAATATTTGTTCCACCCAAAATTTAGTTTTCTCCAAATTTAAGTCCGCTTTAAAATTTGGTACACTTAAAATCCCAGGAAAACAATGCAAGCTGGCTATGTATGAAAGATTCTGTAAATTTCAACTTCCCTTAGGGCATGCAACATTAAAAATATCTTTCCTTAAAAATTTCACCTTCATTCAAAATCTTCATCCTAAAAATTTTGACCACTACGAAGGTTGTAAATGCAATAGATTGTGGGTAATATGGACTAATATACAATGCCGATTTACGTCATGCATCTTAATGAAACATAGGCCCCCTTGTGCATTAACTACATAGACAATGTCATACAATTTATATAACCCATGGGATCATCCTACATAAGAATCAGATTTCCTATATAATGTTTTAGTTCCTAATTTTATTCATTCATTTGAAATACATATAATCTCCTTTCATTACAGTTTATTGGAAGAAATTTCCATCATCTAGTTGCATGGCAAAAGATGATTTTTCTAGGACAAAAAATATCAGATTGTTTATTTCAATACTGACAACAAAATTAAACAAAAATGAACAAAACATTACTGAAATCATACCCCATGCTTTGGCAATGTGGCTTCAGTGGATAATGTGATGTTGGCGACATGGCTTTGATAGAGAAGGCAGAGGAGGTGTCATAGCCCAAGCGCGAGTGAAACCAAACAAAACTAACCAACACTAAAATGCATAGGTTGATAATAAAATAATAAGCGACACGGCTCTTACGCGAGTGAGACCAAACAAAACAAAACAAAACTAAAATGTATAGGTTGAGATTGCAATAATAAACATTGAAAGGAATACTCACACATGCACAAAAAGAACATGGGATGCTTTTTTTACCAAAAAAAATGAAATGAACATGAGAACTGTTTTCATAAATGAACAATCAATGTTTAATGGAAAAAATATGATTCATAAATGTATTGCTTATCATTTTGTAAAAAATGTATGGAATTTGGTGCAAATAAAGCATGCCTCCATTGGTGGGAAGCAAATATAATCTCTGGACATAGCCCGTAGAAGTCTATCACATGTCAATCTGTATGGTGGAATATATCTGTAATTTTGATGGTAATTAACTTATAATCTTCGTATTTATAATCTTATTATTTATACTACAAAATTTGTTAGTAATCTTCTGTGTAGAGTATATTTACATTTGTTTATAATTTAAATCTGGACTCTATTAATAATCTTGTACAGATTTAAATATACTGTTAAAATCTGGACTCTTCTTACATAAGAATATTTATAATCTTATGTAAATACTTTACAAAATAAGAGTATATTTAAATCTGAACTTGAATAAGAAGAGTATACATAAGAAGATTATAAATACTCTACAGAGCTTACATAAGATGAGTATTAACAGAATATGTTGACCTACATAAGAAGAGTATTAACATAGTCTGTTAAAATCTGTAGAGTATATTTAAATACACTACAAAATAAGAAGAGTATATTTAAATCTGGACTCTGTTGACGTACAAAATTTGTTTATAATCTTCTCTCGCAGAATCAAGACTCTACAAATAAGATAGAGGCCAATCTTCTTAATTACAATCTTCTTATTTGGACTCTGTAAACACACTCTACGAAATTGTCAAATTAAAATGACATCAACTCTACGTGCATCAAAATTTTGGTGGAAAAATGTGTCTTTTTCTTCAACAATAACTTGATGATACTGATTCATTCGGTGAAGCTCCAACAGAGACGAATGGAGGAGAGAAAGTTAATTGCACATTAATATGAAGGGGGTTTATTTTCCTTAATCTTTATATTTTGAGTTTATAGTTTGTGTTATGTGAGACAGTGGTGATCTGAATTTAATTAACATTTTATCTTCTTGGTTTGTGTTATGTGATTTCTTTTTCCTGGATCTATAACTATACACACCCTTAAAGTCATAGAAGATCTCTTGAACCAAAAATCAGGTGATAGCTTCAACAAATAAAAGGAATCACAATCTGTGTAGATGAAGGAACAAAAGTTTATGGCAGCTGCCATAGGCCAATGTGGAACAGAACTATGATTCCATATGATTGTTCAAAGATAATTGCAGAGATTCATTCATTCTTTCTTTAATAGATATTACAAAGATTAAAAAAACTCGTAGATTAAAAAAGTGCAGAGCTATGATTCAAAAAGATTCAAAAATAGCCAAATCTGGAACAGAACTATGATTCTATATGGTTCTTTCTTTCTTTCTTTTATTCTTCTCTCTGTACATGGTATCAATATTTCATGCAAAAAAGTACAGATTCAAAAAAGTGCATATTCATACAAAAGTACTGTAAACATCCAAGATCCTGAAGACCCTAGAGACGTCCGAAACGGACTTTAAAGTGTTCAAAAGGCTTTTCTACAAAGTATCCACGACAATAAAGCGTAAAAAAAGGCTTCCTATAACCAAATTATTTGAAATAAGCTTCCAATATTCCAATACAAAATGTAACCGTATAAAACCCATTTCAAGTTCTTGGCAATAAAGCCACGGAGGAAACTTCATTGCATGTGTAAAAAGCTGATGCTTAACAACAATCATGTGGAAGTAGTTAAAATTCTTGGCTGGATTTTGATTTTATCAACAATAATCACAAAGCAAAAGGGTCAACCAAAAAAATACGATAGTGATGTTCCGATGATATGCAAGAACATAGCCAGCAATGAGAAGCCTCTAACTGTAAGAACGGGTCATGATAGTTGAAGCAACTTATTGGCAAGCCCCCATTTTAATGCGTTTAATTAAAAAATTTAGATTTTTTTCAAGTTTCCACATTACACGGCAAAATTCCCAAAATTAACAAACATGGCTCTGTTTTTTTTGGGAAAAAATGAAACAAATTAAGAAGATCATATGCTTATAAATTTAACAACTTTAATATGATAATTCAATTTCAATGATCAAGCTAAATGCTACAAAGATTATAGAATCAAATGCTTTCCTATAAACTCACCTGAACCGTGGCAACAAAGAAATTGCAGATGATACTGTACAGAGAGACTGCGGCTTTGGGAGAAAAATGATTTGAGCTCTTCAGCAGGGTGCTATGTGCCATACTTGAACTCACTGGATTTTCCTCGTTGCAACCTATTGTAGCTGGATTCTTCACAATAGATAAGATACATCATCTCACTCTCATTGGCACTATTACTGGTAACATTTGTCAGTGGAGGGTATCACATTGAAGCTATCTTTCTGGTCATCTAGAATGTTACCTTCTTAATGCGGTCATTGGTGAACTCCTGGAAATTACAAAAACATTTAACAGATGTGTATGCAAGTAGCAAAAAATAAAATAAGAAAAATGAAATACATGAAGAATACGTTCTAAATAGAAGCACCTAAATCAACAACTGCATAAGATTTAGTCTTGAGCAAATGTGTATGCAAGTAATTTGCACAGAACTTGGCTAGTACTTTTCCTGAAATGTGTAATTATTGTGCTCATTTTCAGTTTGCATTCATGTGAATTGTGAAAAATTAACCCAACCTGAAATGTGAATTGTTGGCATTCATGTTAAATGTGAAAAATGTGTTATGCCAACCTGAAATGTTTCCAACCCAGGTTGGGTTCTAAACTGTTAATTTTCAACCTCACATGAATGCAAACTGAAAATGAGCACAACAGTTCTAAACCTGAACTTCAACATTAACATTAGAAACCTTAGAAATTGCAAATTAACATCAGAATTGACAACATGTTTTAAACCCAGTTTGGAACCCAACTTTTAATTGTTCACATGAATGCAAACGGAACCCAGGTTTCTAATGTCAGCCCCATTTTAATTGTTAATCTGTAAACCCAATCTGAACTTTTCTAAAAATTAACAGATTTCAGGTTGCCATCCAAACTGGTTTCAGGTTGAAGAACAATTAACATCAGAATTGATTTTTGCCTACTATTGTTCGGATTGAAGAACAAAAAATTGCAAAAGTTCAGTTTGAAGAACAAAAAAATTGCCAGGTGCGCATATAACAAAAATTACACTTGTGTATAACAAATTTGACACAATTTAAAAGTCTTCCCACTAAAAGTTTGTCCTAGTCAAAACCTTCATTTTCCAACTAATATAAACAATGATAGGAAGACAAAACCTTCATTTTCCATGTACCAACATCAGAGCCCTAACCCCGAACAAATCACTTGAATGAATGGTAGTTGACTGATAGTACAATGAAAGATACATTGTGGAAACACACAAAACTTAGCAACTGGAAATTCTGTGCATGTCTCATTTTTTCTGTCAAACTTTCTTAAGCTAAAAGATACCAATCCTGGTAGGAAAGATTGCTTCGAGTTTATGCTAATCTAACCTATATCGATGAAACCGATGATGACATTCTCCTGATTCTTGGTAGGAAATCCAGGGATCTCCATCGACTCGTTGTTTGTTAGACCCATGAAATCACATGAATGTGTTGTATGCAGGATCCTCCTCTGATTTGGGAACACCGAAACAACACCATGCATTTCTATCAATCCGAAAAAAGAAATTGTGTGTCAATATAATCCAAAAAAATGTTGTAAACCAAATTTAGACTGGGAGATGTTACCAGCCATATCTAATGCTTGCTCTTCAGTTAATTTCACCGTGAAACCACTGAAACCATTAGTGTAACTGTACACATGGGATTCCATAGCTTTCTCCATGCCAATGATGAAAAAATGAAATTTGAATATAACCATCTCGTTAGAAGATAGGATTTGAAAATTGAATGAAGCCGACCTTCCACCATGAAGAACAGAGAGCAGATGATCGTTCTGCAATGAGACTTCGTCCGGGCTTTTGTTGTTCTTGTTGCCCTACCCTCCATCCAATATATTAGAGCATATGACAGGCTATATATCAGCAGCACTACTCTGAAATGCACACATGCAACTCTGCAGTCAATCCAATTCACTCTGCAATCAGTATCCATACAACTGAACAAATACTCAAATGCAATCTTTGCTTGTTTTAATACTTATGCTTGATTATATCATCACAGTTTCATCAGTACGATATTTGTAGTTAGCTAAAGCAGATGTGTGTGTCTCAGTATGGTCTCTCTCCAATATTACCATACTCCCCAAAAAAATAAAATGAACATGAGAACCTATTTCCATAACTGAACAATCCATGTTTAGTGACAAAAATATGTTTCACAATTGACCATGTGATGATTTCTCTAGGACAAAAATCTTAGATTGTTTATTTCAACCCCGACGACAAAACATAACTAAAAAACTACATCATGCCATGTGATATAGCTGATTGTCGCTGCAATATAATTGCCAGGATGCAAACTTTAAGTGGTTGAAAGCAATTTCCAGCAAAAACAACAGCATCGAAAGCCGAATCGTGCTATAAAAATTATCCATGGCATAGCACAGGCTGAATGTGTACCGATTTATTGGCAACATGTGCATCTTCATGAGTCTGGTTTTCTTGTGTTTATACAATTTGCACTAAAGTGTAATCTGCACTAAATTGTACTAAATTGAAGCTCCGAGCCTCCAACACCAAGTTGGTGTAGAATTGGTTGCATTATATGTGAAAGCACATAGCAGATATCATATGTTTTCCCTGATTTTGTTGAGATTATGTTAATATTATAACAGGATAACGTAACATGCTAATTTTAGCCAATTATTGGATAGATTTAATGTCTTGAACGATGAAGTTTTGATGCATATATGGATGAGAATAAGTGTGTAATGGATTTTTATAAGGCTGGAACATTTACACCTTTATCCTACATTTATGAGAATTTATGGATGAGAATATGAGAGCGATGGCAACATACTGATTTTTAAGTAAGGTGTCTATTTTACCCCTCCCCAAATAGTGTTTTATGGATGGGGGATGCCGTCTTTTATGTCCATCTCCAACTTTCTTGAAGCATTCTACCAAAGAATCTTTGGAAATCTGATGTGTACCTATGTTTCTTAGTTACACATGCAAATAATTACATAACCATTCAGGTAATAAGTTGGTCAGAATTTCCAAAAATAAATTTAGATACACAATTTTGTATTAGTATCTTCCATAAAAACAACAAAGGGTAATGGAATTATGATATTATTGTAGTTTGTCATTGTACTGACCTTAATTATTCTTAGGTATCCATGTGTCGGACATGTCAAAAAACCATAAAATTTGACTTGGCTTGGTAATGGTAGCTAGATCTCTCATGAATAGTGCTAATGTGATCCTTGATAGAAACCGCCATACATTCTCTCACTTCTAGCGCACTTCAACATTTTTCCATGGTAGCCTTGAAGATATGTTCAAGAGCATCCCAAGGCACATATCCACGATGATATACAGCAACTGTGCATAACTATGGAGTTAGTGATCTTCTTTTATTCCTTTTTCCTGATCTGATATATTTTCCAACCATAATAATGAAGGTGAGAGGGTAGATGGTAGCTTGAAGATCTTTAGGAAGCAAGACCATTAGAAAAGTAATGCAGGATAAACGAAATTCTTCTTTCCCAATATTATTATATGAGATTATATGATTCATGATAGTCTTAGTCATTGATAAGTAATAATTATTTATATATAATAAGTTAATTGACTTCATGTGAAAGCTACAGTAGGTGTAGCTTGTATATCATAGAAAATACAACATATTCACTATATTATTATAAGATAATGCCAAAATGTTTGCAAGTTAGTGCCTCGGTACATCAGGTCACAATACACACTACAAATTATATCGGCTGTCTAATCAATATTGGTGATATATTTCATCTATTGAATCTTGTCTCAAAAGCAATTTATTAGTGGGCAGTTTGAACACTTTAGCTGCATAAACAATCAAAAGAATGTTCTAGTGATGTGATCTGGATAATAGTAAATCAGGGATATGTTGTGGATCCAGGGCTTACATAATTATCACATTATTTTTAATGATGATGGCTACAAATACCTACCCAATTCTCCAATCGAGCTCTTTAATGAGATAAACCTATTCTGCGAATCCTACCACATGTTGAATCCCATGTATCAATAACACAACAAATTAAAACCAAAAGCTCACCTGCGAGAGAAGATGTGCGGGAGGTATAGATGACTACCGCTGCAATTTAATTGCCAAGGTGCAAAACTTTAAGGGGTTGAAAGCAATTTCCAGCAAAAACAACAACATTGAAAGAACACATGTAAGAATGATGCAAGTGATTAGAAAATTCTGATTAATCAAAAGAACTTGTGATGTCATAATAGCATCAATATTTTGATGAATGATCCCCATCGACCACCTTTTTCGGATTCTACCCAAGAAAGAAATAAAAGTAATCCCTAAATTGACGTCCATGTGTTTACAATTTCTTCTAATAGGAATATAAATCACCACTAATCAGTGTTTTTAGTATCTGAATACAACAATTGGCAGACCAAAGGACAAACATGCTCTGATAACAAAAAACATATGTTTGCTTTCAAGGTTTCAATTTTTGATGAGATTTGAAGTTTGAGTTGAAGCAAATGAAATTAATTCGGGACGATGAATGAGTAGTAGAGGAAAGAAGAATATATAGTGGAAAACATTACCATAAATAGCGAAAAAAATAAATTCCACAATGTTAAACCCAATAACTGTAAAATTGATTTTTGATTACTACACAAACTTAAGATCTTCATGAACCTACGTTAGACACCAATAATCTTGGCTCGACTTAACATTAATTGTATGTGATGTCTGTTCATCTTATTCTTTCTTGGGTCTGTTTAACCTCGGATAGTCTAGTCCAAGTTTTGCTTAGAGGTTAAGCATGTATCTGATTAAACCGACATTAAATTATTTCCTGCTCATCGGATTTATTGAATCATTTCCCACTCCCGTTGAACTTTACCTGCAAAATTTGTGAAAGAGCAGTCTTTGCATAAACAAAATTTGTGAAAGATTTGCTTGTCAGATTATCAAAGGTGACATAGCCCTCTGATGCACACAAATAAATCCAACATCATGCATACCACCCATCAACACTGTCAAACCCTGAAGAATAAAAAGAGCTCACCCAAAGAGTTCAAATTAAGCTAAGCCCGAAGAATAAAAAAAAGCACACCCAAAGAGTTCAAATTTAGCTAACGAACTCTAAAATATCAAACAAAACCCCATCAAATTCTCAAATAAACACCCACTAACTTGTCGAGTGTGTTCAACGACCCAAAAGATTAAGTTTGGTGAAAAAGCAATCTTCGCATAAACAAAATTTGTGGAAGATTTATCTTTGAGATTATCGAAGGTGAAGTCTCCATAAATGAAGAATCGTGCCCATAAATAAACCCCAACAACATTCATACCACCTGTCAACATTCTCAAAACCTAAAGAATAAAATAAAGCACACCCAAAGAGTCAATGTTTGCCCGTTCAGATCAAGCAACACATTGAAAGAGGACTAATAGAGAAATTATGAATTAATACTCTTCGTTTTAATAGTCAAAGTTTGCCTGCAAATAAACAAAATATTCTTTGTTTTACTTTTTCACAACATGAGGTTTTGCCTATTCTAGATCTAAAAAGCATTACTTTTTTTAAAAACAAAGCAATCCAAATCTTCAAACATCCCAGTTCGTTTGGTTAAACTCTAAATTAGGCATTGCATGCCACTCATTGGTGAATACAAATAACTCAAGCTCTCTCATTGGTGAATACAAATAACTCAAGCTCTTCCAATAATAAAGGATTATTTTTCCTTCGGGTGTAGAATGCTGTTATAAATCTAGCAAGACAAAAAATATGATTGACGATCACCATTGATCCTACTCTCAAAAAAAATTAAAAGAACAAAAATTCATCCTTTGGCAGAAATTTGTTGGGCCCCAATACGATAATTACAAAACATAGAAGGGACAATCATCAATATCAACAAATCTACAATTTTTCACAATTCATCACTTGAATATTTATACTAACAACAATTCGTGTATTTCAAAATTTAACTTTGTATTATAGATGTTTGTATACATTGATAGTGCAACAATTCGTGTATTGCGTTGACAATGCAATGGTTCGTGTATATATCTAACCCAAAAATTTAAGTGCATGTTCTTCTCGTGTGGTGCACTGTCAATGGACTGTCAATGGCACTATCATCTATAACCATTTTGCTAGTGTATATATCAAACTCTCAAATCAATGGAACTGTAAATGGCAATATCATCAATAGAACTGTCAATGGCACTATCATCAATTGTAAATTTAAGTGCAACAATTGTATATATCAAACCCAAAAATTTAAGTGCCCGTTCTTCTCAGAAGTTGTGGAAGTTTTCTAAAAGTTCAAGAGTTATTATCCCAATTATGACCGTTGTGTTGCTCCAAGTGTTGGGGTTCATTACAGAACTGTACCTTTTTTAAAATTAGATTTTGATGTTTCTTCTACATAGTATCAACATGTTATAATAAAACTAATGCAGGGTCAGCCTTTGACAAGGTTTGTTTGCTTCTCATTTCTTATTTAGATATTGCTTCTCATTTCTTATTTTCATTCATATATTTATATTTTTTGAATCTCTGTTTGCTGACTTCTAGTGCAAATTATTGAGGTATTTCTGTATGGCCAGGCAACAACTTTTTTTCAGGTTGCTTGGTGAAAGATGGGCTTGCAACAGAATAATATTGATATCGAAGGGATATTGGAGATTGGCATGGGTATATTTGATGCAAAAAACCAAACTGATGTGCATTGTTTGTGTTTGGTTTTTTCTGGATCAATGGTAACATCTCATGTGCATTGTTTGTGTATGTTTGTGACTTTTTTGAAAATTTGTCAGTTTAACAAACATATATTTCTTTCCTCCTTTTCCCTGCTTTTCTTTTTTTCTCCTTGCCAAGTTAATGCTGTAATCATATTTGGAATGGGCATTTGCACCACTGAATCAAGTTTTAGGGACAGGACTTCTTGTTGTTGAACGCATTCTAATTCAACAGAAAACCCACTGTAATTGTAAATAACATGAAGGCATGTAATCACGTAAGAAGCCATGCTTGAAGCCCATTTGGATATGGCGTCAGTTTTTACTGAAAAGGATGGAAATTTAACTTGAACACCCAATACAAATTTTATATTTGACTCCAGACCATCGGAATATTAAAAAAGATTAAACTTTTCCTAATGAAAAGCAGATGACACATGTGACCTGATTATAAAATAACCAAGTGCACTGACATGGGATGTTACCATTGATCCAAAAACAAACAAACAAATGCACATGAGATGTTACCATTGATCCAGAAAAAACCAAACATAAACAATGCAACATCAGATCACAAATTAAACTTTTCCTCGAGTATCATCCTAAAAAATCACCCCAAGCTCACTTATTTACATGTATGCCCTAGGGAGATTTTTCCTTTATAACCCTCAAGGTTTTTGCATTTATCTTTTCCCTTCATCATTTCTTTTTGTCTTTCGTTTCTTCCCCTTGATTCATGTGAACTTTTGTAATAGTTTTCCTTTCCTTTCAACTTTTTATCTAAGGATTTTTAAATTTTCTTTCTTATTGTAAGAAAACTCTCGAAATAGACTTAAGTCTACTGGAATAAAAGTTAACTATAATTAAGAACCTTTTGAATTATTTTACTTTCAAAATCTATAAATCAATTAAATAAAAACTATCGATAATTACGAAGCCAATCGAATTAAAGTATTTCATAAATTCGATTTGTTAATGAAATCTTTATTGATTAGGATTTTCTCTCCTTCTGTACTTGTGGTTAATTAATGAAGAATCCTTTGATTAAAATTGAAATTTCAGCGAACCCTTCAAGATAACATAGAAAATACTATTAAAAATTGCAAAAAAATTAGGAAAGTTTATAGAAAGTTTATAGAATATTGCTTATCGTTTCTTCCCCTTGATTCATGCAACTTTATAGAAAGTTTATAGAATATTGCTCTTATTGGGTATGATTCATTTAATGTATGTACTCGTGTATTTTCAATACATGTTCTTAATTCTACAATTTTTAAATAAAAATCTATATTTCAAATCAATGTGAATAATTTTTTTCAGAGAATTTTCTTACATATGCGGGTCTTCAGGAAAAAACTAACAGTTCACAAAGATTAGTTTAGTGAGTATCCCATTCAAGTATAATAAGTATTTTGAAACTTTTGGAAAAATGTCCTAATATTATAATTATGGTTTCATAGAGGTCTCGGAGAAACACACACATGATATCCCACTCATACTTTTTTCCAGTGATTATGGTGATTATGCTCTGGAACCTATTATTTCTACCATCTTGCACTATCACCGCGATGTCTACCATGATAGATATCCTAATAAAATACTCACGGAAGGGTCCTCATTTGGCCATCAATTCGACTTAATAGCTCAGCATGTTTGATTATTCATCATGGGAATCTATCCCTTATGCTGTCTCCTCGGTTAAATTCAATATATCAGCAAGCAATGTGCATGCTTAGGATTTTTGTTGAATGTATCTCCCTAAAACCTTTTGAAGTTCATCCTAAGCACCTAACACCTCTTAAATCCCACAATTTTCCACTAGGGCAATTAGTCATGATCGAGGCCAAAATTAAGCAGATGTTCCATGTTTAAAGCAAAAAAAAACCAAAACAAAATCAAATTATGTATTACATTCCCATAGGAATCCAACCCCTATGGAAATTTTCAATGAAGAATATTTGAGGCTTTGAGATGATCTTTGAGGAATTTAAGCAAACATCTCATGTGCACTCTTGTACCAAAGCTAAGCAGAAAAATAGAGCATACCCGAGTTACCTTTGCTGATTCTCCCCACCATACAAACTCCCCAAAGTGCATACCAAAGAGTTGCCTTTTTTTCATTGCAAGATGAATGACAGAACAATTCTCCCAAGTGCTTCTTTTCTTTAAGGTGTAACCCTAATTACTTGGCAAATGCTCCGTCAATCCAACTATCCTAGTGTTTGGAAAAAAACGTTTATGATTAATGCATGGAGCATCGGTCTCAATTATTGTTTTTGTTGAATCAGTATTACGATTGGAAAAACGGGTGTACCTTCAGGACGGGGAGAGTGTAGACATCAGTGACGTTGGCGGTGATGAAGAGCAATGAGAGTGAGATCCTGAAGAGGGATGCCCAACATACGGCTATCAATGTCGCCAGCAGCTGACGCTAAGGGATGCACACGACAGAGATCCCTTGCTTCCCAATTCCTCCATTCCTTAATACCCCAATATCTGAAATCAGCCGTGTTACACATCCCAAAAGAAGCATGGCATCAAACTAAAATTACATACAAATCAAGAACCATACCTTGAGCATCAGCACCATGACAACATTCACTGTCCGTGAGAGCTCAGGGATCAACAACTTCTCAATTTCTCCCAATTTCTCTCAGGGATCAGCGAGAGCCCCATGATGACCTTCCCAATTTCAACATTTTTTGCGGTTAACAGGTGGGGTTTTAGGGGCAGGGGTCTGAGAGCGAGAGCAAGAGAGCGAGAGAGAGGTCCCCAGTTAGGGGCAGCTGAGAATGCCTCCTCCCAAAGTCTTCATATGAAACAAAAATTTCAAAAATTTTAAGTTCACAATCAAAATTTCAATTTTCAAATTTCCCCCCAAACTTTCAAACTCAATTTCTCTTCACTTATCCAATTTCTCTTATCTTATCCAATTTCTCTTAATAACATCCCTCATTTATACCCAATTTCTCAACTCTTATCCAAAATCTCTTATCCAATTTCTCTTGATAACATCCCTATTTTATAGAATAGATATATATATATACACACACACACACACATCGTGTTGCCATTTACTTCAGTGTGCACATCATATTTCTTTTTGTCTCTGATGTTGATTACGTCGTTCGACGATTATATTTGATTAAATAGAATTATTTCTATGAAAACATCGAATTGTTTTCCATGCACTAACTTCACTAAGAATGTCGATATTGGAGAGTATGTTCCATAACTCAATATGTGAAATTGATTTGAGTTTTGATGATTTCATTTTTCGATTTAAGACTATGGTCTTGTTGGCACACTTTGATTTTCTTCGTGATTTTACTTTGGTGTCATTTGGACCGTGGTCGTATTCTTCGACTCTCGTGCTTTTATTTTAGCCATTGTTGTTGTCGTTGATCTCCTCCCGCTCTTTTTGCTAATGCCAAAGGGGGGAGAGAATTAATAATGACAATGTGCTAAATGATAATTTAAAGCAATTTCCGTGAATCTAATTTGATATGTTAGATTCAGGGGGAGTTAAGATATAAAAATGGATTTAGATCCTAAATTTCAATAAATGGGTTCATATTTTATGCTTTCCTTGTCTGCTTGATGCGTATGATTATTATTTAATGTAACGGCCGCTTTCCGACCGTTTGTATTTTCTACGTACACGTACTTTTTCGTGCACGTATTTTATTTGGTTTTTCTGAGTTCCGGCATGAGCGATGAGATATGCCGTTGTGATCGTTTGAGAGTGTAGAATTTTATAGTAATTTTTGGGAACGTCTTTTCACGGCTCGTTTTCTCGTAAAACGATTTTGAAAGATAAGGGCGTTTTAGTCATTTGACTCAAAACGCCGTTTTCAATTTTACGTAAATTTTTGGTAGGTGTTATGCACGATCGGACACCGTATCCCCGTACTTCTCGTCTCCACGATCGTCCCGGTATTTTCGGAATATTTTTCTGATGCCTGTAGTGGAAGATATCCCCTAATCAATTTCAACCGTTGATTAGCCTCTAATCAACATTCAAATTCAAATTGCTAATCAAATCTTGATAGGATTTGAACGTATCATGAGAATATATTCTGCCACTACCCTCACCCAACATTTCCCCACTTTGTACACTCCCTCACTCACTCTCTCTCCTAGTCACCCTCTTACTTATACCCACTTTAAAAAGTGTATAGCAATTCATCCCTTCAAATCACAACAAACCAGGCTGAAATTTAGAACCCATGCAACCTGCCTTTTAGCCGCGACCTGCTCCTCCTCCGGCCACCCACGGCCGCCCCTAGCCCCCCTAGGTCAGCCACCACCCTCTCCTCCTCCTTCTCCTCCATCTCCACCTCTCCAAGAGCCCCAAAACCCCATTGAAATTAGCCATGGCCGAAAATTGCTAAAGCTGTGCACTCGCCGGAATTAGCCCACGCTGCCGCCGCTCCGGCGACCCCCTCCGACGAACTCCACTACTGTCGGACTCCTATCAAACCCCCCGATCATCTCCAACTCCTCTTACACTCTTCCCTCATCTCTATCCCCCTCAAAACGTGTTCAAACACAACCCAAACGACAGTTTTACAGATCTGCGCCATCGCCGGAAAAACTCACGCCCACCGGCCATCCGGCCACCTATGATGACCACCCTATCGCCGTTGGATTCCTATCGAAACCACCTACCAACTGAAATTTTCCTCACGCTTATATCCTACCTGTAGCTCCCGGAATCCTCGTCGGAACACGTCGCATCCGCTGTTTTTCACAGATCTGGAAGCTGAACTTCGCCGCCCGCGCACGGCCACCTCCGACCACCCCCGGTGACAAATCCACTGCCGTTGGCTTCGTCTTGAAGTCCTTTATCCACTGCAGTTTCCCGTTTCCGCTGTTCGTCTCTGGAATTTCACTGAGACGTGCAACAACGGACATGGCACGAATCTGTCCTCCCCGGCTTCTCACGGCTGCCCACCGCCGTGCGCTCACGCCGTCGGCCATCCACCGGGCCGAGCATCTTCCTTTGGTCCCACTTCATCTACCAACAGCCCCCTTGGACTCTCAGAGTTCGCGTGCGTTGCCGCACGCACGTACTTTTAGCCGACGTCGCCGTTATCATGAAGAACCGTTGCGCTACTCTCAACGGGAGGAGGATCGCTGATTAGCTCGCTGATTTCACGCCACCACCCCGCTGTTCAGAGGTACCTTGCTGCGCTACCCGCGGCTGAGGAGTTCCAGACGACGTCGAAGTTTCGCCGTTCAGACCTGACTTCCGCTTGTTGGACGACATTACAAGGTTAGTTTCCCTAACGAGTAGTAAAACCCACACCGTAGCAAAACTGAACCCTAAACTAAAACTGGACAACTACAATTAAATTTACTTTTTCGCATCAGTAAAATGTTGTCACTTTAGAAAATCGACCATCGGACAATTTTCTGTGCATATAGGGTAGTGGTCGATTTAGGCTGAACAAGAACACCAAAAGGTGACTTTTGACGAATAGGATAGTCCCGATAACCTAGAAACGAAACCTAATAGGATTTGATGAATTTGAGACCTGACACCGTCGCCGTGGCGATATTTCAGACGGACTTCCGCGGACGAGACGCTTGGACGAGACGCTTCGGGAGGACGACACACTCGCCATCGCAGGCAAGTGTACCCACTTGCGTTCTTGACCGTGCTTTGGTCTTAGATTGCTAGAACTGTTAGACTGTGAATGTATAGAACCGGACGTGAAATGATAGCGTCCGGGACGCCCCTGACGACTCAGACTTGACGACGAAGTCTGAGCCTGACAACAACAACTTTGATGCTGTAGGGCTATCCTGTGTGTGCGTGTGAGTGGACACCCTAGAATAACTCTCCCGTACACTGGTCATGTCTTGTCACTGTTATACACACTGGTCGTGTCTTGTCACTGTGTTACAAAAAGCCTTCGGGCGTTTCAGATGCTCTCCTTGCGGGAGTGATCTCCGTGATACAAAAAGCCTTCGGGCGTTTCAGATGCTCTCCTTGCGGGAGTGATCTCCGTGTTACAAAAAGCCTGCAGGCGTTTCAGATGCTTCCCGAGCGGAAGTGATCTCTGTGATACAAAAAGCCTACGGGCGTTTCAGGTGCTTTCCTTGCGAAAGTGATCTCCGTGCTTCCTGTCCTGAGTTCTGGGGTTTTGGGGTAGGGTTGAGCGTGCGCACGGTGAGAGGGTCTGATCCCCCTCGAACCGTAAGGCGTGAACCCTTCGTGTCGTGTCGTGTCGTGCCGTGTCGTGTCGTGTCCTACTTGTCTTGTCTGTCTTCGTCTTGTCCTGACACCTTTAGGTTAGTCCCGTAGTCGGTAGCACACGCTACGGCTACTGCCTGCTACGCTTTACTTTCCTGCTACGTACTTCTTTTGCTGCCTTGTTGTAACCTCAACATGCTAATCAACCAGTAAAACGTTGTTTAATAGTTCAGTACACTTGCAGTTTGGTCTAACCCTTTTTGTAGACCTGACCTGACGTACAGTTCCTTCTTTTGGTGCTGTACGTCAGGTGTTGAGCCAGAGTTTGTGGACGAGGCAGACTCAGTGGAGTACGTGGAGCCGAGGACGTCGTCACCAGAGTACGTGCCTGACAAGGACCAGACCTTGAGGTCTTTTAGTCGCCACATTCAGAGGTTACTACTTTCAGTTTTCTTTTAGATAGTTTATTGCCACGCTTAGGCCTCTTTTTAGACTTTGTACTTATTGGATATCATATCTCTAATTTAATGAATGCAACTTCTTTTCCGTACTTTCTGTTGTTTCGAACTATAATAATGCAAGAACCTGAAAAACTTTTAAAATGTTACCTCTACAGACGCTTATTGGGTCCGAGCTCCTCAGCTCTGGCCTAAGCGGGCCTTAGTCACGCTTCGCCTCCGTTTGTTTTGGGAAGCGGGGCGTGACATTTAATATGGAATTAACGTGTCATCAATGCAGGGGGAGTAAGTAAATTTCATTTGACTCATTATTATTGATTATTATTTATGTTGGTTTGTCATCACCAAAAAGGGGGAGAATGTTGAGTATTGATTCCCCGGATTTGGTTTTGATGATGAACAAACATAAATATCGTGAACTAACTCTTTGTGAGCGCAGTTATGGAGGTCGTCGCCAAAATTCTACGTACATCAAAAGCGACGTCTCAAGACTTCTCAAAGCGCATGATCGTTTGCCTGAAGCTTCGTTGAAGCTCTAGCAGCATTATTGAAGTCAAGAGATTCGGATTGAAGCTTTGAAGACGGTTCGTCTAGTTTATTTTATAGTCTTCTAGCTTCTTTTTGTAGAATGTTAAGCCTTGAGTAGGTCTTACATTATAATCTTCATAACGCTCATATCTTAGAGCTAGGATTATCTTAGAAGCCCATAGAAACTTTCCTAAAGCTTCATGCTTCATTTCGCGGCTTCTAGTGCATCTTAGTTGGTTCAAGAAGAAGAACCAACCGACTAGATTGTAATCTAGTCGGTTAAGAATCCTTCTTGAAACGACTAGATCTCCTTGCTCATTTCAGCCTAGGCACTGTTGACCAATTAGTCGGTCCAAGAAGGTTCACCGACCGACTAGTTGTCAAACTAGTCGGTTTGGAAATCTTCTTAGACCGAGAACATTCATCGGTCCAAGAACATTCATCGACCGACTAGTTGTGAAACTAGTCGGTTGGAATTTGTTCTTAGACCGACTAGTTCTCCTTGAATTCAGCCTATTGTATTTCAACTCTTAGTCGGTCAAAGAACACTCACCGACCGATTTGTTGTCAAACTAGTCGGTTGTCAAGTCTTCTTAGACTGACTAGTTCAAACTAGTCACTCAACACTATCTAGCATCCATCTCAAGGCATGCTAGATCCATTAAATGCAAGCAATGAACATTTATGATGAGTGTTTATTATATATAGTTTTCCCCTCTTTTTCATGCACGTTTTACATCGTTACATGCTCCATTCCTCCTTGTTTTCTTCTTTTTTATCTTCTCTTCTGCTTTTATGGTCCGTCTTGTGCTTTGCATGAAATATGTGCCTTTTTGGGACCATATGGCGAGATTCTAGCGCAAAGAGGCAAAAGCAGCCAAGCCGAGGGATCAATTTGTGCAAGGGAGGAGAAAGTTGTGAGTAACAGAGACCTACATGGCCGCGTCATCCTTATCCACACAGCCGTGGAAATAGACATTGGGAAGAAGATCCACACTGCTACATGACACTGATATGCACAGCCGCGTCCAAGAGCCCCAGAACATGCATCCATGCAGTCGTGTTGAAGATCACCAAACGACCTCATCACTGAGGAGTAAGATTGAAGACCTGAAGTCGACGCGGCACATGCAAAAGAAGACGACACGGCTGCACTTTTCTGAAGACTAAGGCCAATCGACGTGGCCACTTTGTAGTCAACGCGGCCGCGAAGCCTGATTCCACGCTGCTACGCCCTTAGTGACGCGACCGCATCACTGAAGCCCCCATTTCCCCATTTATGTCAGAATTCGACGCGACCGCATCATTTTCGACGCGGTCGCGTCAGGTTGGTTTCCTCAAGCATATCGGGCATGTTCTGGGGGGCTTTTTGGTCTTTTGGGCGTGCATATTTAAGCCGCCATTCTTCCTCCTACGAGGGGATCTTATCTTTTATCCGTTTTAGCTATTTTCTAGGGCATTTGAGGGGTTTGTAAGAACTTCTAACTCTAGTATTTTGTTTATTGCTTTCTCTTGTAATAGCTTAGCTTTCCTTAATTGAAATCCTCTCTTTTTTACTATTGCTGTTGTGTTTTATCATCCATTGCTAATCTAAGCTAAATCCATGGCTTTTGTTGCTTACCCATTGCTAGAAACAACATATATTGCCATGAATAGTGAGTAGTTTTCATCTAGTGCAATGGGATGAAACACATTGGATTAGGGCTATGGGTTGGATGAATTGATTAGCCTAGTTGCTGGGCTAATTGAGATTAGGGATAGATTAGGATGCTTATTATCGTCGTAGATTCAACCCCTCCCTTCGGGGCGATCGGATTGGCCGCCGGTGAAAATTGGGACCAATCCGGGGATCTGATCCCGAGGACGATTCATGCTATCGGTGTAGCTGACGAGAGTCGGGCGCCGATTAAAGCCCTCCCAATGTAGGCCTAATCCCCGAACACCATTATTGGCGGGAGGAAGATTGGGGATATTCGTCGAGCATAATGTGCCCAACGTACACCGATGCATCGGTGAGAGTTGATATCGGTGTAGGTTGGATTGGCCTATCATTGCATCACAACAGTGGGGGGTAGGACATGACATAAGGGAATAATCTATCATGCATCACGACGGTGGGGGATATGCGAATACCTTTAGGTCACACGACCTCTCCCGAGTCCCAATCAGTCCAGTAACCAGTTGATTACTAGTCTGACCCTAACCTTAGTCCAATGGCGGGGAGTCCCCATGCCCTAGAGCCTTTATCTTTTGATCCACCCTATTTCTATTTCACCAACCAACCATTGTTACGATCACGTAGCTTTCGAACGAAGACTCATAGACCGGTACCCACGGACTGCCTCCCTGTGTTCGACCCATCAGTACTACACATGACCCGTGCGCTATACACGACCCGTGCACTGCAGTATTATTATTATTAGCATTGTCTAGACGACAATCAGCTTTTTAGCGCTATTGCCGGGGAGCACGATTTGATATTGGTTCTAGTCTTTCCGAGAGACTACGTATTTTTGTTTATTTTTTTTCATATCTCTGTTTTTCTTATTGATTCTTGGTACTTTTGACGTTTCTCTTTGGTGTGACTCTTTGCATGCACATGAGATCTCACGGCATTGCGGATTTGCATGTGTTGGACCCAGAGATTGAAGCCATCGCAAGAATGTTGGATACAACGATCGAGGACTTTGTGTTTGATGATAACAAACGTGTATGAATGATTTAATGTGTGTTCTAAGTGTTTTCAGGAATAGCACTCTCGCAAATACACAAAGATAGACTATGTAAAAGTGATGGAGAATTTGCCATGCATTAGCAATATGGAATTGGTCAAAGATGGAGACAATGGCTACAAATATTGGACTATGTGAAAGATGGGAAGATAAGGAGGAAATCAATTCAATCCACTTTTGAATTGATTCAAATCAATTGGTGCGTGAATCAAATCCTAAAGCCATGCAAATTGAAGACTTGGTCAAAGATGTAGAGATATGGAGAATCTCATGTAAATCAATATAAGAGATTAAATGAGATCTTAAATGAAATCCTATAGCTACTCAAATTCAAATCCTATAGCCATCCATATTCAAACTCCATATCCATGGCGATTCATTCAAACCCTATTCAAGTTAGGATTCCTTCCAATCTTCATTAATTATGGGATTCTAATTGATCCCATCCTCTACTAAATAAACCCATATTCAAAGAGAAGTATTTTGAGAGATGAGAACCAAGAGGAAATTCGGCCAACATAAGGGGAAGGAGAAGGTGACGTCCCCTAGATTTGGCACTATATGCAGTAGGATCGGGGATACCAGATTTAAATATTCGTAACCGCAAGCGCATGGTGTTATAGTGTGGCTTGGGGGGTCGAACTCAGGGAGGCATGTGTTGTGCTTGTTAACAAGTAGGAACCGGATCACCCGGTGGGTAAGCTAGCCCTGTCGATCGGTTGGTTGTCACGAAATGAGCTACGAAGAATGTAAGATATAAAAGGAAAACCTAGGACTTTGGTTTCCACCCTATCATGTGTCCTCTCTATTACGACCGACGGATAGGAATATGATCGGATTCTGGGGTTTAGTGGTGAGATGTTGCCTCTAAGAGTGATACCTAGCGTCCCATGGGCCCGATATTCCGGTCGATGCCTAGGATGATACGCTAGGTCTACCCGGGTTCAGCCGGTGGGCATTCCCATGTCCATTAACACCGACCGACTTCGGGAGCACTAAGCTCGCAACGATTACTCCCAACATTTCATCCTGCCGTTCCCACGTGCTAGGATTCAATGTCTACGCTAGGGGTGTGAGCTGTGGCTAGGGGATCAAACACCAGTTTTATTTCCCCTTGGCCCGACAGTCAGAGACGGTCTTTCTCCCGTCAATGACAATAAAACACCACGCATAACCATCTAAATTCCTAGATCCTATCGAAATCCTAATCCTATAGTCGTTCTAGGGTGAACCCACGAAGGGGCTTCCACCAATGCCCTAGATTGGGGAACTACTCAAGATTCATTGCAGAAATAGCAACATAACAAAATTTAACCATTGGAATCAAGATCAAGCAATAGAAATACGGAGCAAATAGTATTAAGAACGAAATGTTAAAGTATCAAGACAATCAGAGAACTTACAAAACAAAATAAAATTGCAGTCGCCAAAATCCCAAAAAGACAGTCTAAAAAAATGGGGATCGTTTTCTGGGAAAACCTAGGGCAATATATATAGATAAGTGTCCACCTGATCGGTTGATTGTCACGCCCCGCTTCCCATTATACTTGGGGCGAGGACGTGAACGGGCCCGCTTGGGTTGGAGCGGTGGCGCCCCAACCCAATAAGCGTCTGTGTATGACTACTTTGGCAGGTTCTTGCTTGCGAATATTCGGAACAACAAAATAATGTCATCATTATACTTTAACTTTTCCAGATTACATGTACACAAAAATTAAAAGGCCTAGCATGGCCATTACAACAGTTACAAAGAAATTACAACAACAATTATTAAAGCTTCAGCAAGCTGTGCAGTGTCCGTCGTCTTCAGTAGTGGATCTCGTGCTCTTGGCTCTTTTGGTCTTCCTGCTCAATCTCCAAAAGAACTCTTCGGTGAACTCTGCTCAAAACCTAACGTATAGGGTGAGACGGATGTCGACTTGGTCTTCAGCTGTGGAGATACATCACCCGGTCGCTGAACCGATCGGATGATGTCGTCGGGTCGTGAGCTGGGAGAATTTGGCTACAGATGAACCGATCGGGTGAGATGTCACCTGATCGGTTGGAATTCAGCTCCAAAAGACAGAGAGCATTGTCATTTTCACCCGATCACTGAACAGATCGGGTGAGCTCTTCTTCACTGCTGCTCCTATCCGGGTCGGATACGCGTGCACGAACCGATCGGGTGGGTCTGTCCACCCGATCGGTTGAGGGCTGATATATGGCATTCTTCGACGTTTGGCCCTCAGGATCACGCGTGGCACCTCCCGTTGATCTAGAGACTCATGATATCTGCTTTATATGTCCCCAGCACTGGCAACCTCCTGCAACGGCACAAAAACACAAAGAAAGTGAAAAGATACAAAAAAACACAAAAGAGTGGATACGAAACAACGGAAAACAATGTAAAATCACGAAGAAGACGTGCGTGAATATATAAAATATAAACGCACGTCAAAATCCCCCAAGCTAAACCCTTCCTCGTCCTCGAGGAAGACGAGTGAGAGTAGGAGCTCGGAGGGAAAAATAGAAAGGAAGAAACAGAAATAAAGAAAACAGAATCCTAGATCGCCCGTCAGAGCCAACGAAATCAAACACGCCACACTAAGCAAGCACGCGATAAACACACCACTAAACCCAGGAATATGAGTCCATACAAGTGTCGTGGGTCCACGCGGTGAGCGCGAGTGAGGGAGGTTGTGAGCTAGCAGACGGTGTCACTATTTAAATTGTGCAATAAAGCTCCATATACACATACCCAAGGAGTGACCCAAATATCGGTTCAATTCGAATAAGCAGTGAATAATAACTCAAGCATGCATGAGAGTAGAGTAAGAATCGAAGCGTATCATGTGTCGGAGACTCCACTGCTAGGAACTAAAAGATCACCGCACTAATGCCTAGATAATCGTGAGAAAATTCCTATGCCAAGTGAGTTCGAAAATGAAGGAGGTTGAAAAGGTGTGGGGTAGAACACTCGGTGAAAATTCGCACCTTCCCTTTATTCACGGTGGATAGGAATAATATTCACAACAGGAATTTTTTTTTGGGTTTTGAGTATTTGTATCTTTTTTTGATTTTTGGCTATACATATTTTTTTCTTTCTCTTTCTTTTTTTTTCTTTTTGAAATTTTCTTCTCTCTCTTTTTTTATTTTTGGATTCTGGGCTATATATTTGTGTACTCTCCCAAGTGGGAGAACGGTACACGATGCGGGGATTTGCACCAGGTAAAACAAAAAAGAAATCGAATTCTAAACACTTGGGCAAAAGAAAGTTTTTCTCACAAATCAGGGCATGAGCAAAATGGGTTATTCTAGTCCTATTGGTAGAGTCCCGACACATGCGAATTGAAGCGTACTATATGTATATTATTCATGCATAGAGAAGCAGACAGTGGAGGCAAAATACCGCATATTTGAAATCGAAGCATGATAGTCTAGGGGTCAACCAAGGACATGCATATAAAACAAAGTCACAACGTAAAAGCACACCACTAACTAGTCACGACAAACAACTCACACAAAAGCAAAGTGAACATACGAAGCATGAAATACAATAGGACTAGGCTTCCTAGGGTTAGTGAAAGTGATTATCGTAGCTAAGCTAAGTGTGTATGTAGTTCCGTGGTAGTTCATCATGTGGGGTCATCTCTAGGAAAGGGAGAATAAAAAGAAAGAAAGAAAAAGAAAAACATGATGACAATGAGTCAAAACGGTGAAAAAGACACAACTGACGCACAAAGTGTGACTCCCCCAAGCTGAATCTTGCATTGCCCTCAATGCAATAAGAGTAAATACGGGAGGGCAACGAAAATGGGAGGGAAGTACGCACCGACACAAAAATTGAAAAACATGAAAGACACACAAACGAAACAGAAAAATAAAGAAGAGGAAACACACAAATAAAAGATAGAAAAACACATCCAAAGAACACATATAAACAAGAACATAACAACGACATCACACGACAATATGCACAAAAATCGATTTCCTCCAAGCTGATAATGAAAATGCTAGCAAAATGATATGATCAATGTGATGCAGAAAAAATGCTAGGGGAAAATTAGAAAAAAGAACAATCAAGGTGCAGGGGATGCAGTCTCCTCACCCTCATCGGAAGAGGATGGAGGGATGTGGGCGGAAGAGGTGATGGGTGTGTGGAGAAGTGGAGAGAGGGGGGAGATGGTGGATGGATGGGTGCGGTGGTGGTGTGAACGATGGGTGGAGTGTCGGTGGTAATGGTAAGTGGGAGGGATACGTCGACCAATGTGGTGGGAGTGGGCAATGATTTCGAGAGCACATCTAATTTCTTGCGACACGAATATGCAGTGGTGATGGAGGAGGGTGGTGGGAGTGTAGGGTCGACGGTAGTGGTTGTGGGTGGAGAATATGTGGTGATGGGAGGGGATGATCGCCTAAGGGGTGATGGAGGAGGTGATGATCATCGAGTAGGCAAGGGAGGTGGTGATGGTGCTGGAATAGGTGGAGGAGGACCGTAGATGTGTATAAGATGGCAGAGAATGGCGGCCACATTTCGCTCGAGTGCGAGGAAACGTGGGTGTCAAAAGAAAGAAGTGGATGGGTCCGAGGATGTAGAAGAGGATGTGCCAACACACAGAGCCACCAGCTCAGCCTCGAGAGCGAGGCAAGCAGAGGTGGCCTGACGAACAGCAGAAGTGGTGCCGGCGGTAGTGGTCGTGCCGGCACCAGAGGCAAGGCCTAAGAAGGCCGTAGTGAGTGCCTCAGAAGAAACAGTGGCAGAAGCTGGGGTTGTAACACTAGGTCTAGCCCCGGGGTCTCCTCTGAACGCAGGGATATCCTGCTCACCTAAGTGGGTGGCAGGGGACGGTGGTCGAGGTGCGTCAGGGAGTGGAAACTGAAGAAGTAACCCCCCCACAAACTGTGGATCAGGAGGAAACAACCAGTCTGCCTCAAGATGAATAGCCATACGGCCAGGATTAGGCAGAATGGTATATGTGGCAGGTGGTGGCCATAGTAAAAGACATATCGACTGATGCCACGCGGTCAGATCATGTGGGTGTGCCTCAGGACATCAAGATCTTGATATGTAGATCCTGCGGCATGCTGCAGATCACAGGGGATAACGATGTTGAACGGGGGGTGCAAGGTAATAAGGGTATTGAGACCCCTGCAGCAAACCTTACCCTTGCCGGCGCGGCTAATATCAATGAGTTTTTGGATAAGCCACGTGCCGGCGTTAATTACGTGTGGGGCCTCGAAATTGATCCTGTCAACACCGGGAATGAATGGGAACGTCATCGCCCACAAAATGAATAAATCAGGGATGGTCACAGTACCAGACTCATCCCTAGGAAAGAAAGTGCTCGAAATGATGCGGTGGCCGAGACAGAATACGGGGTGGATGATGGAGGAGGCCTTGGCCTTGCCTCGAGGATAATGGTCATGAAGAGTGAGGAGTCTCCAAACAAGATCGACATCGAAGTCGCGATGCATTTCATAGGGGGAATGGGGTCCTCGAGAATAGGGAAACCGAAAATGTTGTTGATGGTGTTCATGTGGGTGAGAAAGTTTCGGTTCCAGAGGCAGAAATCTATAATGGACCCCCCAGTTTTGAGAGTAGAGAGGAATTCGAGTGTGAGGGCGGGGTACGATGGTGCATGGGAGCTTAAGAAACATAGCCAACCTAAGTTTGCAAAAAGGGAATCGTCTCCGGAGAAAACTCCGAGATTGATTAGGGTCTGAATATGGGCAAACTTAGTGGCCAAGTGGGATTTATGGTCGAGTCGAGTATAAAAATCTTTGTGTTCTAGACTCAAGTAACGGATTCCTTGCGGTCCCATCAGCGGGTCCGCCACATGAATGATGGGTTGGGATGGTGGTCGGGAAGGAGGAGTAGGAGGACCACGTGCACGCGGTGGACGTGTGGATTTGTGTCTCTTGCGAGACGGCTCCTCTTCCTGTATGATCCCCTTACCCTTGTCTTTGTCTTTGGCCATGATTGTGTGGTGATTGAATGAGAATGCAAGATTATATGAATGCACACAATCAACGACAATGGAGCAAAATGCTAATACTTGGGCAATGTAAAAGTAAAGCTCAGGAGCGAGTGTACCCAGTATAGAGGCGATTCCTTGCTTGCAAAAGGTCCTTCGCTGTGCAATGGAGGAGTATGCGAAGCTGCGGCACTTCAATCCAACAAGAGGAGAATTTTTGAAATGGGGGGGGGGTTTGGGCTAGGGTTTGGGCGGATTTGGGGATGAAGTATGGTATGTGGAGGATTCGGAAGGTCGGAGCGTGGTGGAGGAAGTGGGGAAAAGCAATCGGGAGTAGTGGGAGTGAAGAGGAGATCGTTTGAGATGAAGGGGAAGATGAACCGACCGGAAGAGAAATGAGGGTTTGGGTGAAAATGAAATCGGGTATGAGGGTTCGGGTGAAAATGAAATCGGGTGAGGGGGGTATTTATAGGGTTAGGCGAACTAATCGGGTGAGATCTCACCCGATCGGGTGGGTTATTTTCGAAAATTCCTTGTGAATCAACAGCTATAGGTGAATCGATCGGGTGAGTTTTCACCCGATCGATTGACCGCTTCACAAATTTCCCGAGAGCTCTGTACTCTCCACCCGGTCTACCACTCGATCACAACTTGTAATCAACCGATCGGTTGATTTAACACAAAAAATTCCCGAGAGCTCTGCTATTGTCGTGCCACCCGATCATCCGCATGTGCCACCTGATCGGTTCATTTCTGCACTGATACTGGCCATCTTCCGATACGACCCACCCGATCGGTTGATGCATGAACCGATCGGGTGGGGGCAATTTCTTGCACAGATACAAAAAAATTATCTAAGTCTCCCGATAAAAATCTCCATAACAAAGTTTATTCACCAGAACTAGTAAACTATTCCTATAAATATCGACAAAAGTTCAGAACATGGGTTGCCTCCCATGTAGCGCTGTTGTTTAAAGTCGTTTGCTCGATTCCCGATATATGATAATCGTGGGGGCTTATACCAGTGATGCCTAATGATCGGCATCCTTTCAGCTGTAGAAGCAGGTGCATTCGTCGGTGACAGAGGTGACAGGTAGATGCTCTCAACGATACTCACGCTGGTGGTGTCCGGGGGCTTTTCCCTCTCGTTGGTGTCAGTTGCCACTTTTTTCAGGATACGAACCTCGTCAGTGGTCAGCGTCAGAGGCTCCTTTCCTTTACTCTTTGTAAGAGCAATCTTCTTAAGTCTGGGGGGAGTCGTCCGGGAGACACACACTTCATCAGCGAATTCTTTTCTTCTTTGCCCATAGTGCTCCTCGAGGCCATCCAAGTCATCTGGGGGGTTCCTTGAAAGAACTTCCCGAGATTCTGCCTCAACAACTCTCTCTTCCTCAACCTCCAGCAGGTTGCATCTTTGTTCCTCCTGCAGAAACTTCATCGATAAAGCCAGGTCAAACTCGACTTTCTGGTCCCCCACATTCAGGGATAGCTTCCCATTTTTGACGTCAATGAGGACGCCTGCGGTCGCCATGAAGGGTCCCCGAGGATAATCAAAGTGTGGTGATCCTCAGGCATGTCCATTACTACAAAATCCACCGACACGTGCATACCGCTGACGTTCACCGGCAAGTCATCCACAACCCCTACCGGGTACTTAACTGATCTGTCTGCAAGCTGTAGAGTCATTCCGATGAGTTCAAGCTCACCCAGATTTATCCTTTTATATAGCGATAGAGGCATTAGACTCATGCTTGCACCTAGATCGACAAGCGCCCGATTGATCTTCACCTCCCCTATCGAGCATGGGATAGAAAAACTCCTGGGGTCCTTGAGCTTTGGCGGATTCGCTCGTTGAATCAGAGCGCTGCACTCCACTGTAAGGATGACTTTCTCTTTTCTTGTACCCTTTGTTACCAAATCCTTTAGAAATTTTGCATATGAAGGGATGGTCTCTATAGCCTCCAGGAAGGGGATTTGCAAACTCAAGTCTTTCACCATTTCGAAAAAATTGTCGTACTTCTCATCTATTTTCGCCTTAGCAAGCTTTTGTGGGAATGGCACCGCAGGCTTGAAGACCCTCGAGTTGCCCTCCTCATTCTTCTTCTTTTCTTCTTCAGAAACTCCCTCCGGAGTCATGGTGTTTGACGCCGAAGCTCCATCATCATTTGCTTTTAGATTTGGTCTGCCATCGACCAATGGAGCTTCGGGTTCTTTAGCGGCCTCCTTCGTCGGAATCTGTGTGTCGCTCCTCAAGACTATTGCCGAGACATTTGCATGATCATGTGTCAAGGCCAATGTTTGATTGGGTCCACTGGGATTGACCTCCGGCTGACCCGTCAATTTCCCCTGCGTCCTCTGAAGGTTGGCCACTTGCAACCCCAGCTGGGTCACTTGATCGGCCAAAGTCTTTTGCCCAAGCTGTAGCTGTAGGTTAATCTTCTCCTGGTTCGATATATATTGGGTCAAGAGACTCTTGAGCAGAGAGATCACCCGTTGCTGCTGGAATTATTGCTGCTGCACGACGGGGGCTGCTGATTTTTGGGGGGTACTGCTGATACATCTGTTGTTGAGGTTGTTATTGCTGCTGGTAAAACTGCTGCTGCTGCCGAAGGGCTGATACAACTGCTGCTGAGGTTGTTGGGGCTGCTGGTATGGTGCCCTGTATCTGAGGTTCGGGTGGTTTCGGTTGTTAGGAAAATACGCCGGATTCGAGCTTGTCCTCGGTGGATACAGTGCATTGCCCATGGGGTTAAAGAAAAGAGCACTCGCTTGATCCACAGGTGGAGAGATATCTCCACCGTCAAAGTCTCCCAAGACTTCAGCTTCTACCGGTGCCACTTGCTGAGTGTTGGTACCATCGGACCCTACCATGAATGCCGAGATCTGGTAGATAGCAAATCGAATTTGCTAGACAGTTTGTTAACCTCCTCTACTCGGTGCAATCCTCCATATCTTGGCGTCGCGCATTCATCGCTTCACATTTCATTATTAGATGCCATATTCTCCAGAATGTTTCCGGCATCTACTTCGTTCCTTGCCATGAAGGACCCTCCAGCCGCGGCATCCATTGAGTACTTTATATCGTCCCTCAGCCCATTGTAGAACAAATTGATGATTTTCTATTTGGGGAGCTCATGGTGAGGGCATTTCCTTTGCATCTCTTTATATCTCATCCATGCCTCATACAAGGATTCGTGGCTGGCTTGGGAGAATGAGGAGATCTCGCTCCTCAGCTTCATTGTCTTCCCCGGAGGAAAGAACTTGTTTAGGAACGCATTAGACAGCTTCTCCCAAGTTGTAAAAGTATGGGGGTCCTTCCCCTTCAGCCATTGTTTGGCTTTGTCCCGTAGAGAAAATGGGAACAATCACATCCGGATGGCTTCAGTCAACACACCGTTGATTCTGAAGGTGTTGCACTTCTCCAGAAATGAGTCCAAGTGCTCGATTGGTCTCTCCATAGGAGCTCCTGAAAACTGGTCATGTTGGATCCAAGTCACCAACGATGGTTTCAGCTTGAAATTTCTGGTCGTAATGGCCGGAGGCTGGATGCTGGACGTGGACCCGATGGACGGCATCGAGTACTCAAGCAAGGACTTCTGGGGAGGGGTATTTTCTCCCATGGTGGCAGCAATCTCTTCCCTTCTTCTTCTCTCGGTGTTCAAATGCCTCACAGTGGCATTTATCTCTGGATCTAGAGGAACTAAGTCGTCAAGACTTCTTGTGTTCCTGTGCATGAAAAATCAAGAAACACCCGTGAAGCACGTATGGTATAACGCCAGATAAAAACAAATAGTAAGAAATAAAAAATAAATAAATAATAAATAAATAAATAAATAAATAAATAAAAAATAAAAAATAAAAAATAAAAAATGTTGTGAACGAGAAACAGGTTTTGGAGAAGGTTGAGGCTTGGAAACCCCTATCCTCTTTTATATAGTATTCATAATGGTTACTCATGTGGGTGGATACCCAATAGGCCTAATGGGTCCTATTCATAACACTTCTCCTTATCCAACCAACGTGGTATACTCGACTTATGAATACTGAATGATTCATTAGTGCTAATGAGTATCTTAAAGGGTGGATACTTCTAGATCCAAGTTAGGGGTAACTGCCTCGTTAAAAACCCTTAACTATGGAAAACCCTGTAGGAAAAAACCGGTAGTGAAGGGAAAAGAGTACAACACTCCATAACTTCCCCTGATTTGGGGATGTGTCGAGGGGTGGATACTTCTAGATCCAGAGTCAATGTGATTGCCTCATTAAAACCTTGACTATGGAAAACCTTGTGGGAAAAACCACTAGCCAATAAAAAAGAGTACAACTCTACAGTTGACTCCCCCTTATCTGATCAAGCTTCAGGCTTGCAGATATCCTATATATCTATACATTAATCTCCTATGTGTTATACATCCATCTCATCTACAACATTTCGAAAGCAAAAGTAAAGTACATACATCACTCATTTATACAAGTTTCACTTATATAAGGCAGTAGCTGAAACTAAAGGAGCGCTGCGAACTTGGTAGATAGCTCCACGTCTCAATCGTCATTGTCTGCAAAGGTACTTCAGGACCTGGCTTTGTATGTTCTTGAACTGCTCCTTGGGTGATGAGCTTCTCGGGATGGTAGAAGGATGTAGACTTGGGAGGATTCTGTGTAGATCTTCAGGAGGTGGACGTCCCTTTTATACTATTCATCGCGATGATCTGTAACCTGCATATGCAAATACATTTAACATGGAGGATTTTCCTCAACCCTTGGAGATAGCGCAGAAGCTACATATCTCAGGTCTAGTGGTGCACTGTAGGTGCTGCATTTGTACCTGGCTAATAGCTATACTGCTAACGCTCAAAAGAGACGCATGCAGTTGACCAGGTAAAAGAGTGTTCCAAAGACACTTAAGGTACTTCTGGACCTTGTATATTCTTCCCCTCTTCCAGCTAACGGAAAGGGGTCTTTTAATGTATATCCATACAACCAAATAGGTGTATTTAGTGGAGAATGATTTTAATGTTTCTTCATCAATCGTCATTGTATGAAGTTTTCATCTTCGGGATGATTAATTAATGTCATCTTCAGGATGATAGTTCATTTTCAGGATAATAGTTCATCTTCAGGATGATTGTTCATCTTCAGGATGATAGTTCATCTTCAGGATGATTAATGTCATCTTCAGGATGATAGTTCATCTTCAGGATGATTGTATTCTGTAAGCCAAGAATTTATGCCTAGCTAGGACTTTCATATCATATCATATCTGATAGATAGGCTTTAACAGATATTTCGGTATTTTCTCTTCGGAGATCCGATAATATTTTGAGTTATTAAAATAATCTCAATTCTTTTAATTCGCTCTCTTAAGAACAATACTGTTTTTAAGAGGTGCAAACAACAACCTTTTAGTATGCGTCCTTTAAGGATCTCCGTCTAGGTTGTCTTTCCTTTAATATATGTCTCAAAAAGAAAGGAAAGTAAAGAAAAAATTTGTACATGCAGTTGAAGAAATTTTATATCGGTAATGTTTTCACATCCAATAGCAACATCAACCAAAAACTAGTCGATGCATCAGATTCATCTTGTAAGTGAGTTCAGCTCATCTTACTTGATTACTTCCTAGTTTGAGCGATTTATACCTCTAAAGCTATAGCAAATTAAATTGCTTATAGCTAACGATTTTATTTTAATTCTCCTTCAATACTCAGTTATCCCACAAGATTTGATATCATTTTTGATATCAGGACTTCAGGTCCATACACCTCATATTTCATAAGTGAGTCCAGCTCACCTTATTATTGCCTCATTCCACATTATTATAATTTGGCCAAATCTCTATCTTTGCTTCAGGCAAAGCAGAGTTGTGGATTCGATATTTTATATTTAACTGGCAAAGTGAAAAATGAGAGAATTTGTCGACAAAATGTGTTCTTTCTTGTCCAAAACTCACCCCGTACGTACTATAAACATTTGATTTCTCCCAGAGGTGTCTCCTTCACGACGCGTTAAAGAAGTGAAGGTTCTGGGACGGGTAAAGCATATGGACAGATCCAGAATGGGTCCTTAGCAACCAAGTTGCAATACGGTTCTGGATTTGAGCTCACTTTCCTGTGGTGGTATTGCTTTTTCGGTCTCCAGGAGTAGATTTCTCTCTTTGGAGCCTAGTGGTATGTCCTCTCATCTCTTAAGGACATCCACTTCTGCTACTGGTGGATTGCATCCATTATATTTGGTATGTCAATCCTAGCTGGATTTTTAGTAGCAGGGATGTGAAAGTTTTGACAATATTTAAATTGTCAGTCTGATTATAATCAGATCATATGTATTTACTTTTTAAATGGTCAATTTGAGCTTTAGGCTCATAGATGATCTGGACCAAATAGGAAATTGAAGGATCTTCAGGATCCTTTTTACCATCAACACACAATCTATAGGACGTGTATAAATGCCTTACTCATACAAGATTTTGGAATCTATTCATCAAAGTTGGTTAGTCCTGATGAATGTGTTCTCTTTGTGGCATCATGACAGCTTATGTAGTGTTGCTTCAGGAACACATACACAGCGTTGCAGACATACTATCTTTTAGATGTGCTCTAAACCCATTCTTAGAAAATGTTTATATGGAGTTGATCAGACTCATATAAAAAGGTTCTAATGGTGTGTTTAGCTGAGTGTACGCAACCACTATTGCTAATTATTTATGATTTCCCATTTTAATCCAAAGTTACCACTATTTTAAAAAATTGTGGTTGGATAATGACCATTTTTAGAGGATATATTGATGAGTACACCAAAGGTACATCATCAGTCCTATTAAGGGAGTTAACGAAGCCTATTTATATCCCTTAAATACTCTCAAGAGACCTAAAGGTCTTCATTATCTTTAATGATGATAGTATATCATCTTAAATTCATTTGAGGAAGTGGGGAGAGTCAATGTCCATGTGAATGGAGATGATCTCATTATCATTTTTCCCTTTTGAATATGACAATGAAAGTTTCACCCTTTTTGAAGAATCTTCGGGTTCGTCTGGTTGATAATGTCTTGAATCATTAATCCAGGGTGATATCGATCCAAAATTGGTCGATTCTGGACACTTCTGGTGTTCCAAAATAATTCCTCCTTTTGAATTTATGTGTGACTTTTGAAAAGTCCATTAAAATGCTCAAGTTAATTTTGTCCGGTAATAGTTGAACTGTGTTCAAACTGTGAAGGATTATATCTTCACATTGACTATTGTGCAGATCATTATGGGACAAAGCTTCAGGCTTCATTTATTTCTTGAGTCATTAGGGATTTCGTTTTGACGAATATCCTTTGAAACTGTATAAGTTTCAGAGAGTATATGGCATCCTCATTTTATTTTAAGGGGTATTCAAGATAGCAAATCATTCGTAGTAAAATAAAATGTATTAAAACTACAAGAGAATAATACTGATGATTTTGTTAAGTCAACAAGTGACATAGTGTGATGTGTGCTCTTGAAAACATACAATAATAATCATGCTTATTAAGACTTATGTTATGACAACAGATTAAATTTGATTTCAAGGTTTATTTGTCCTCGGGGAGTAGCTAAATATACATAAGGTCAATTAGACTTTCGTCGTTTAGACTAGATATGTATGTATTTTTATATGGCATAAGTTAATGCACATTCATGTTTGCAAAAACATTATGGCTCTTATCAGAACTTCTGGTCTGATATTGTCTTGCCATTGCTTACTCCATATCGAGGTATATCATATCTTCCCTTTCTCATTTAATTCAAGACTTCCCCTGTTTTAAGTTTTTCTTATTTTTATTTCAGGTCATGTTTGATCCTGAACTTCCCCTGATTTCAATATTCCTTATTTATAAAGGACAATGAAAATTAGTCTTGCTAAGGAGACATAAGCAGGGGTTTGAGCAAATTATTTTATACTTCCACTTTTCTAATTAATAAGAGACTTTTAAAAGTCTATTTGAATGCTCGAGTATAGCTTCAGGCCATTTTCTTGAGTCGTTCAAATTTTATGTGGATAGTTTATCATGCTCAGAGGGGAAAACAAATACGTGGTTACGAAATTTATAATTTTTCACTTATCTATTAAGTCACGACTTCGGGCGTACACTTAAAAGTAAGGGGTAGCTTCAAGAATCATACATTGTAAAGTGAGATGACTCTAAAAGAGTTTAGCGGTGTTATGACAACTGCTGGTGTCAATATTCGATTATATAGACAATAAGTGTGAGAGGTCTATATACCGCAAAATGCGTATCTTTAAAAGATCGCATAAATATTTTTCGCATAGTCCATCATATTTGTTAATATTTATTTTATTAGGGTGAAAGGGTGTTGACTTTTGATTTGATTTTGAACTTCAGGTTCATTTTGTCAAAGTGGATACGATGTTAAAACTTTTTGAAATCATGATTATCTTGTTGTCATAAATATCGTCATATCATGAGCCCATCATACATATAATATAAAGCTTGTAAACTAAAAATTATGCTCAATTAACCTGAATTGAAACAAGTATGATGTATACACATGCTATTAAACTGTAAAAACAATTAGACATCCACGCATGTATTTTTAACATTTTCATAAAGAAAATTAATATTCATGCATGCTTTTTAACATTTTCATAACGTGAATAATTAAAAGAGATTAACATCCACGCATGCTTTTTAACAGTTTCATAACGTGAATAATTAAAAGAGATTAACATCCACGCATGCTTTTTAACAGTTTCATTGTAACATTAACATAGCATGAAAGTAGTTAGCATCCACGCATTTAATGTATAATCAATGAAAATAACTTAGGACTATGGGGATCAGCCAACCGACACCGAAATGAAAAATACAGTCCGAAGTTACATCAAAAAATTGCGTGAAAGACTAAATACAACTCGGGAACTTCAGAGAGAAGCCCCTTTCTTCTTTGTGCATACCCCTTCAGCTCCTTTTTGGTGTCCTCCAGTCTTCCTTTTACATATATTTCATCACTTACAAATTTCTCTCAAAAAGAAAAAAATGCAGAAAAGAAAAGATGTCGGAAACCTGGCTGATCCCTAAAAACATAGCCTAATCGCACATCTACGCAGATAATATATGGAAAATATACAACCACGCAGATAATCATTTCACAGGCATGTAAAGATTAATTAAATAATCTAAATAGTGTGTGACATGCTAAAAATTATTTTTGAAAAACTTTTTACCTTTGATCCATATTTTTAATGTTTTATATTCCGCTTTAACCATATTTATAACGTTTAAGATTTCTTTAATTATTTTGTGCTTTTGGGTCCAAAAATAAAAAAGGAAAAATTATTGTGTAAATGGGCAAATTTTCAGGCTTTTTGGGCCATGAAAACAACCCATTAGGGTTAATTGGGCCTCCCCCGAAAAATTGGCCCGTTTAGGGCTAGAGTTTCCGAAAAAACCCTGGGAGTGCCCGCGCGGCGCACCGCTACGATGGCTGGCCGCGGCTGCGGGCCGCGGCAGCCGTGGCGGTGGGCCGCGGCTTCAGGAGGCTGCGGCAGCGAGGCCGCGGCCGTCGCGGCCGCATCGGCCTATGGCCACGGCAGTTGGCCGCGGCATTTACCGCCGGCGGCGCTCGTGGAGCGCCGCCGTTTCACCTTACGGGCGTGCGGGGTATGGATCAAGGTTTGGGGGTAAAAAACTGATTTTTCTAGCATTTAGATCTCTTAAAAAACTGATTTTTATTGTTTTTAGACATGCAGATATAAATAAAAAAATGATTTTTACCGTGTTTTCAAACTTTTTGATCTTAAAACATGCAGATCTACGTGAAAATGCAAGTTTAGATCTAAAAGTTTTGATATTTACCTCTAGATTCGACGAGAGAATCTAGACGACGGTTGGTGAAGGATGCCCTTTTCGCTCCCCGTTGAGAAGATTACGATCTTCTTAGACTGAGCGTTTGATGGATCTCCTTCCTCGCGCGTCGCCGCCTTTTCCAACGAGCGTGATCGTGCTGATAACGTGTTGTGAACGAGAAACAGGTTTTGGAGAAGGTTGAGGCTATGAAACCCCTAGCCTCATTTATATAATATTCATAATGGTTACTCATATGGGTGGATACCCAATAGGCCCAATGAGTCCTATTCATAACAAAAAATAAAAATGTAGAATGTGAAAATTTTCACAAGGTGAGGATGTGAACTAGTCTCAGGGGTTCACAAGGTCCTAAAAGAAACAAGCACATTGCCTCCCCGGCAACGGTGCCATAAAGCTTGACGTCCCCTAGATTTGGCACTATATACAGTAGGATCGGGGATACAAGATTTAAATATTTGTAACCGCAGACGCACGGTGTTGTAGTGTGGCTTGGGGGTCGAACTCAGGGAGGCGTGTGTTGTGCTTGTTAACAAATCGGAACCGGATCACCTGGTGGGTGAGCTAGCCCTGTCGATCGGTTGGTTGTCACGAAATGAGCTACAAGGAATGTAAGATATAAAAGGGAAACCTAGGACTTTGGTTTCCACCCTATCATGTGTCCTCTCTATTACAACCGACGGATAGGAATATGATCGGATTCTAGCGTTTAGTCGAGAGACGTTGCCTCTAATAGTGATACCTAGCGTCCCATGGGCCCGATATTCCAGTCGATGCCCAGGATGATACGCTAGGTCTACCCGGGTTCGGACGGTGGGCATTCCCATGTCCATTAACACCGACCGACTCCGGGAGCACTACGCTCACAACGATTACTCCCAACATTTCATCCTGCCGTTCCTATGCGCTAGGATTCAATGTCTACGATAGGGCTGTGAGCTGTGGCTAGGGGTCAAACGCCAGTTTTATTTCCCCTTGGCCCGATGATTAGAGGCAGTCTTTCTCCCACCAATGAAAATAAAACGCCCCGTGTAACCATCTAAATTCCTAGATCCTATCGAAATCCTAATCCTATAGTCGTTCTAGGGTGAACCCACGAAGGGGCTTCCACCAATGCCCTAGATTGGGGAACTACTCACGATTCATTGCAAAAATAGCAACACATCAAAATTTTACCATTGGAATCAATATCAAGCAATAGAAATACGGAGCAAATAGTATTAAGAACGAAATGTTAAAGTATCAAGACAATCAGAGAACTTACAAAACAAAATAAAATTGCAGCCGCCAAAATCCCAAAAAGACAGTCTAAAAATGGGGATCGTTTTCTGGGAAAACCTAGGGTAATATATATAGATAAGCGTCCACCCGATCGGTTGATGCATCAACCGATCGGGTGAGACGGATGTCGACTTGGTCTTCAGCTTTGGAGATACATCACCCGATCGATGAACTGATAGGGTGATGTCGTCGGGTCGTGAGCTGGGATACTTCGGCTACAGATGAACCGATCAGGTGAGATGTCACCCGATCGGTTGGAATTCAGCTCCAAAAGACAGAGAGCACTGTCATTTTCACCCGATCACTGAACCAATCGGGTGAGCTCTTCTTCACTGCTGCTCCTGTCCGGGTCGGATACGCGTGCATGAACCGATGGGGTGGGTCTGTCTACCCGATCGGTTTAGGGCTGATATATGGCTTTCTTTGACGTTTGGCCCTCGAGATCACGCGTGGCACCTCCCGTTGATCTGGGGACTCATAATATCTGCTTTATATGTCCCCAGCGCTGGCAATCTCCTGCAACGGCACAAAAGCACAAAGAAAGTGAAAAGATACAAAAAACACAAAAGAGTGGATACAAAACAATGGAAAACAACGGAAAATCACAAAGAAGACGTGCGTGAGTATATAAAATATAAACGCACGTCAGAAGGTCGCAACTTTTCATGTCTATGAGGCCCTATATTGCACAACATTGAATAGCATATCATCCCTTGCGCAACCTTCTTCCTCATTGCAAAAACCCCATTGCCAAAGATCTTCATCTCCATCCTCCCACAAGGAAAGATCCATTAGCCTCTCCTTGTGCAAGCTACAAGCAACCAAGGCCAAAGTTCCATTGCCCATCATCCTATTGCCGCAAGTCTTCAAGCAAGGAGCCAAATCCTCAAGTTTTTCCATCTCCAAGATACATTACGCAATCCATCAAGCGCAAGGCTACAAGTTTGCAAGCATCCACACCCTTGCCGTAATATTCAACCATCCAAGGAGCTTGATCGGTCCATATTTTACACCTTTTTTCTGTAAGTTTGCACGCCATTTTGATCGCCCATATCGTACTTTTCACGATTATTCGACGATATTGCGTTACTTTCCACTATTTCTTGTTTTTGTCGGATTTCAGGAAATATGGAGCGATCAGGAGCAAAAATGAGCTAAAAGGACTTGCACGCGTAACGGAGCATCGTTCATGGCCTTATTGAGGAGTTACCAGCGCTAGAGGATGAGTGGAGAAGAACAGAATTTGATAGAATCTACGGGGAGACGAAAAGGAGAAGAAAAGAGCTCAAGAGTACCCCACTCGGCCGAGCAGACTGCTCACTCGGTCGAGTGAAGGATCGCACTCGCCTGAGTGAAACGGATACGCATCGAAGATTTGCCATGTTCACTTGGCCGAGCAAGGAAGACCACTCGACCGAGTGAGAAAGCCCACTCGTCCGAGTGCTACAGATATTTTGTCCAGAGAAGAGGCAAATTTACTGGAATTTAGAGAAGCCTCACTCGGCCGAGTGGCAAAGCCTACTCGACCGAGTGAAGAAGCCCACTTACCCGAGTGTTACAGGGTTTTTCTCCTGAGACCTAAGCAGACTCTCTGGAATTTTTGGAGAACCGCAAAGACCCTACTCGGTCGAGTAGAGAAGCCCACTCGACCGAGTGAAGAATCCCACTCAGCCGAGTGATGCCGATGACACGAGCGCCCAGATTTTCAGACAGCCTTCCACTATTTTGAAATCTTCTATCATTTCATCAATCAAAGTATTTTTCTCATATTTTTTATGGATAGTAGACTTCACAACGGTTCCAACTCTGCCAAGAACGTGCCAATCGGAGGTTGGATAAAATCTGGAGAATTTTTGCAAGTTGATGCTGTAATGCTGGAATTTCCACTCGGCCGAGTCATATTCCCACTCGGCCCGAGTGACTGCGGGTCCAGATTTTAAGTTGCGGACAAGCTGATTTAGGGCACGAATTTGAGAGGTTTTTGGGGGGTTATTTTCTAGGGTTTTGGGAGGCTATTTAAGAGGTTTGTAGCCGTCATTAGAGAGGGTTCCCATATTGTTTTCTTAGGGATTATTTTAGAGGTTAGGCCATGCCCTAGGCCCCCTCTTGGATCTAAAAGCTTGTAATTGGATTGAAGTTCTTCATAAAACCTAAGTATCCTTGTTCTTATTATTTGAATCTTAGATTTGCTATCTTTTTATATGCAAGTAATGTCTCATATTGATTTCTATATCGTTGTTGCTATGCTTGAGTAGATTTGATGTTCTAGGGCATGGGGATGAACCATATAGATCTAATTTCAAATTTATGATGAATGAATTTCTAAGTTGCTAGAATTGCTAGGAGGTTAGGTTGTGATTGATTTATCACGGATTGCTAGGAATTTCCATCGATTTGGGGTTTGCAAGAGATTGGATTCCTATCGATGGAAAGGCCTAGATATTCGAATTAGGTTTATAATCGAAATTCTCTAGACTTGGTTTGCAAGATATTAGACCAAAGCTAGGATTTTTATTATAAATCTATACCCATATTCGTTTGCAAGAGATTGGACGAATACGAACTATCACAACCTAGATCGTAACTCGAGTTTGCACGAGAGTGGGCTCGAGGAGTGATTGGACGATGATGTCGATCTTCATGCTAGTGGCTTAGGTTAGGGTTTCCACGAGAGTGGGCTCTAATCTATATTTGCTATAGACCGGCAATAGCGCAAGAGCGTGAGCTTGGTTCTACATTAAGTTGCGACTAGTTCAGCTCAACACAAGTCTAGTAATATTGAGATTCACTATTTACAATGATGTATGACAATCCGTAGTGGGAATTTCCTAGCCCTAGACACTTTTATTATATCGTATTTGAATCGATATTTGACCAACATCTCTATCATCGACACTGACATCCATCACCATTGTCATTACATCATACCATACCCATCTCCACCAATAAAACATTCACAGTCGAGCCAACCTAGGATAGATTGGAACCAACACCACCTCCTCGTGTTTGATACCCGCTCGCCACTTGACCGTGCGCTTGCGATAAAACTACAATCGTTCTCCGGTTGTATATCCGGGGCCGACCAGAGCTCCTCCTCCCTTCATTGTGCAAGTCACAATCAAGTCCTCCAAGGCTTCTTCCTCATTTTCATTGTGCAACTCCAAGGAAGGCCAACAACAAACATTGCGCAACATCTTGGGAGACACACCATCAAGGCCGCAACTTACATCCATTTTCAAGTCATCAAGGCTGCAAGCTTCACTCAAGGAGGGACGTGACGTGCCGACTACATCATCGTCAGACTTGAGCTGACCTGAGCTGATTGACAGAGACGACTACTGATACACAAACTGAGATTTCCTAAATTCTTTATTATTATATTTGTGTAGTAGTAGCGATCTTTATATGGGAAACTTTATCATACTTGTGTTTTGGGGTCTTGTTTAGTCCGAAACAAGACAAGAGGGTCTTGACGAGAATTTTTATTAGCTCATAGTTCATTGTAGTTGTACAAAGAACCATATTAATGCTAGTATCTGCTTTGGGACTGGACGTAGGTCGTTGGGGGCGACTGAACCAGGGTAAATCTGCTGTGTACTCTGTGATTTCTTATTATTTGCTCTCCATCTGCTATATTGATCGTGGGTTACACGAGAATTTTTATTAGCATATTCACCCCCATTTAGGCTTAGATCCAGATCCAACAAGTGGTATCAAAGCAAGTTAGAGGATCTAGTCTAGATGACCATGAATATATATGATTCTGCATTTGTTGAATGTCAGTCTGTAGCCCGACCCCCTAAGTTTAATGGAGTAGACTTTGCAATTGGAAGGCCAGAATGAAAATTTATTTAGTGTCTGTAGATTATGATGTGTGGGATATTTTTGAAAATGGATATAAAACCACCACTATTAAAATTGAAGACATTGAAATTATAAAGCCTAAAGATAAGTGGTATGCTGCTGATAAGAAACTTTATTCATTGAATGATAGAGCAATGAATGCACTTATTTGATCTTTGGATAAAGCTGAATTTAATCGTATCTCACACTGTTTAACTGCACAGGAAATATGGCATACGCTGGAGGTGACGTATGAGGAAACGTCACAGGTGAAGGAGTCTAGACTTGCCTTGCTGAGTATAAAATATAAGAGCTTCCGTATGCTTCCATCAGAATCCATCAAATAGATGTTTGCGAGGTTCACTGAGTTCGTCTACAAGTCTAGCTCCTTTGGTAAGCCATACTCTAGTCTTGAGCAGTTGAGAAAAATCTTAAGGGCGCTGCCAAGGTCATTCCGGCCTAAATTCATAGCCATTCAAGAAGCTATAGATCTATCAAAGATGAGAGTGGAGGACTTGATAGGCAACTTAATGTTCCACGAGCATGAGTTGCAGAGCATCGAAGCTAGAGAGAAACCAGAAGCCAAAGCTCCAAACCCATTAGCTCTTCAAGCTAAGGAATATGACGACGATGATCTTGATGAGGAGCATGCACTGATGGTGAGAGGATTCAGTAGATACATCATGACATAGCACGGAAGAGCTGAAATGACGCAAAGGTTTAATCACCCTAATAAATATAATCCTACTAGAAATACTTCTGAACAGAATACTGCTGATAAAGTTGAATGTTTTAAATACAGGAGGAAGGGACACTTCACAAGAAATTGCCCATAAGAGAATAATAATTCAGCAGAAAAGATGGGAAAAGCTCTAAAGTTAAAGTGGGATGACGATAGCAAAGAAGAGATTGAGGAGATTGCTCACACCTCCCTCTGCTTAATGGGAAAACATGATGAGGTAAAATCGTGCACTAAAATTGTACTTGTGAATATTTATAAGGGAATGCAAGATACAATTGATGAGTTAGAATCTACCTTAGATAGCTATAAGAATGGTAGCTTTATATTGCAACAAGAAAACTGTGACATGTCTGATAAAATTGTTGATCTAGAATCTACTGTAGAATGCGATAGAAATTCTAGTTTTGTATTGCAAAAAAAAATTGTGACATGTCTGAAGAAATTGATAATCTGAAAAGAAAACTTGTTGCATGTAAATCTACCATTGAATTGATGAAAAAGGAGAAATCTAACTCTCATTAAAAATTTGAATGTCTTTCTTGTCCTACTTTGTTGAATGATATTAGCATGTATAAACAAAATGTGATTAAGCTAGAAACTGAAAATGAATTGCTTATTGAAAAGATTAGCATGCTAAATACCAAGCTTAAAGAAAAAATGATTGTCTTTGAAAAGAGAGAGGAGAAAAACAAGTAAGCTTTTATTAATAAATGCACTTTGCTTGTGAATGAGAATACTTTCTTGAAATCTAAAGTCACTAGTCTAGAATTGTCATTGTAACGACCCATTCCCAGAGGGCCATTACTTATTTGATTACACTTGCAGGTCTACAGATTACCAGTGAAAACGACATAGCCACGATACAGATATGTACAATAATACTCAAACCAGCATACATTATTACAGTTCATAGTTGATATACAACACATAATAGCACTCTCACACTCAGTACATGAAAGGAAATACAGAAAGGAAATACAATAAGCACACCAACTTAATTATATCTAGAAATTAGCAGTCTCTGGGTCAAACTCTGGCTCCTCAAACTCAGGGGACTCTTCTTCGATCTGTTCGTCATCTATCGGTGCCATAACATGGAACCGTAGGTAAGTCACAACAAGCAGTGCAAAAGTATGGAACATGTTATGGCATACAATTAAAGAGAATCAAGCAAGTGCAATAAGTAAGGTAAGAACTGACATGCACACATGTGCGATATGCGATGTAAAAAGAATAGCTGAACAAGGTGGCTGAGTAACGTACAAGAGTAATCATGGTGATAGAAATAGTAAGACTAGCATGCATGATATGTAACAAGTGTAGACATACAAGGTACCGAACATGACGTGCATATAGTCAATTGATTATTGTAGAGTTAGTAAATATTAGCTAAACTATGTGATTCACGTAGGAGAGTATGATATGCAACCATGAGTTAACCTCATTGCCGCAGGGAGCTAATCCCGGGCGTCACTACACACTTTTGAAAACGGGATGGGAATTTATACTTTTAAAACAGGACGGGACGGGACATGTGAGGTGACTCCGGTCATAGCCCCCACACACTCTCTACAATGAGTTACCCCATCCAAGTGATGTGTCAAGTGTGTCAAGTTTTACTTTTACGTTTCATTCTAACATGATATTCCAACGTAACTTACAGACGTAGTTTACGCGTCATTTCATGCATAGTTTTCAAGTGATAGGCAAGGGAGAATGAAACAATGGAGTTATTATGGTGATGAAATGGTCGAAGCGACTTATTTAAACGTATTTATAATTCAATCCTTGCAAACTACTGAGAATTAGGATTCTAACATTGATCCATGCATACATGGCCAGTCAGGTTTGGCCAAGCAGGTCGGTTGATAGAAGCTGTGGTCGTGTGACTGACCGGGTGAGCTACACAGAAGTCTCGGAAAAATCGTGAGCGGCCAACCGATCGATTTGCCTGTAGCAACTTTTCAACAAATTTTTTCGAAATAATAATCAACCGATCGGGTGAAAACTCACCCGATCGGTTCGACTTAAACCCTATAAATACCCCTCGCCTTCACCCGTTCATTTTCCCTCACTCGATTTCGAATTCCCATCGCCGTTTCGACTTCCCCACCCCTCAACCGGCCTCGTTCTTCCCCCAAACGACTCCAACCTCCATCAATCGATCTCTCCACTCTCTCTTCCTTCTCTCCATCGATCTCTCTCTCCCTCTTCCATTTAACCCCATCCAAGCCCTAATTTCTGCCCGACTCCCCCCATTTTTGAAAATTTGTTGAGAAGAAGTACCACGGCTTCACACTCCCACTCATTGCACAGTGTTGGATGATCTACGAGCAAGGATCGTCATCTCTACTGGGTAACTTCGCTCCTTAGCTCCATTTTCAATTTTGCCCTAGTATTACTATTTTGCTCAATTGCCATCGATTGTGTGCATCCATCATATCTTGCATACATTGCATCACACACTACCATGACCCGGGATCAAGATAAGGGTAAGGGTATCATGCGGGAGGAGGAACCGTCTCGCAAGAGACGGAAGACCACACATCCACCACACTCACGCCCTCCTCCTACACAACCTACATAGCCCCAACCCCTACCTATCATCCCTCCCGAGGACCCAATGTTGGGCCCGTGTGGCTACCGTTTTTGAGTCAAGAACAAAAATATTTCTATCATAGACTCGATGCACAGGGACACCTCTCCACCAAGTTTGCACATGCACAAACGCTTCTCGATCTCAGAGTTTTCTCCGAAGTCGAGACCCTCTTTGCTAACTTAGGGTGGTTAGCTTTCTTTAACGCCTACGCACCCTCCTACCCTGCTCTCACACTAGAATTTCTATCTTCCCTTAAGTGTGAGTCGGGGTCGATCGTCATTTTTCGGGTCCGAAACAAAACCGTCCGCACCCGCCTGGATACTATCAATCACATTTTCGAATTCCCCATTCTTGGGGACGATGCTATCCGTCACTCCGGATACCACCCTGATTTCGACGTCGATCAATTTTGGTTTCGCCTCACCCTACACGATCACTATCCTCGAGGTAAGGCCAAAGCCTCCTCCATCATTCACCCCGTATTCCGTCTGGCCCACCGAATCATATCTTGCACATTCTTCCCCATGGATGAGTCCGGAACGGTGACTATCCATGATCTTTTTATTTTGTGGGCCATGACGTTCGATTTCATCTGTGGTGACGAAGGGATCACCTTCGAGGCCCCTCGCATCCCCATTCATGCTGGCGATTGGCTTATCCATAAATTGCTTGACATTAGCAGCGCCGACAAAGGCAAGTTTTGCTGCGGGGGCCTCATTATTATCATAGCCTCATATCCCCAGTATAATGTCGTCATCCCCCCTAATTTCCCTTCTGCCCCAGGACCCTCACATATAGATCTTGATGTCCATCGGCATATACACATGATCAAGCCCCGCTCCGAGGGTCATTCACTTTTTACTACAGACACACCCCAGCTCCCTATACCATTCTGCCAAACCCCGCTCGCATGACTATCGTTATAGTGGCAGATTGGACATTCCCTCCCATTCCTTCCCCTGTCGCCCACTTAGGCGAGCAGGATATCCCTGTGTCCCTGGGAGACTCCGGGGCTGGCCCCAGTCAACTATCCCGGCTTCTGGCCCTATCACTTCTGAGGCTCTGAGTGAGGCCCTTTTAGGCCTAGCCTCTGGTGCCGGTATGACCACTGTCGTTGGCACCACTTACACCTCCCGTCCAGCCTCTACTTCTTCGGTCCGCCGTGTCGCCTCCGCTCGCCTCGCTCTCAAGGCTGAGCTAGCTTCACTGCGTGCTCGCACTTCATCCTCTGCCCCCTCGGACCCATCATCTTCAATCTTCTCTCACCCATGTTTCCTCTCACTTGAGAGGAACGTGGCCGCCATCCTCCGCATTCTCACTCACGTTCACGGACCATCTCCACCTACACCATCACACTCTTCACCTCCACCATCACACTCTTCACCTCCACCATCACCCCTTAGGCGACCATCCCCACCCACCACCACCGTTCCCATCACTGCCACTTCACCTCCACTCACGACCACCGCCGTCGATCCCATAGATCCACCACCCTCCACTTCCGTCACCCCATACGTGCGCCGCAAGAAATTGCAGGTGCGTTCGCGATCACTTCCCCCAACATCCTCTGTCGTATCTACCGCCGTATCTACCCCATCTACCATCGCTTTGGTCGCCATTTTCCTTCCACCCACCATCATCAGTACCACACCACCCATCGTCCACACATCCACACCCATCCACACACATCCTGCACCCCTCTCCCCACTTCTCCACACACCCCCACCTCTCCCCTCCGCACCCCTCCATCTTCTGTCGAGGAGGACGAGGACGATTCCTCTCCAGCTTTTTGATTTCTTTCGCTTTTCCGATCTTCCCCTAGCATATTTCTGCATCGTCATGAGCACATCATATTGCTAGCTTTATTATGTCCAGCTTGGGGGAAGTCGACTTTTGTGTGTGTTTTGTCGTTTTTTCTGTGTGTTGTGTTTGTCTATATACGTCGTGTGGTGTGATTTTCTATCGTTCTTTTTCCGTTTTTCTTTTTCCTCTTTCTTTATTTTTCAGTTTCGTATGAGTGTTTTCCTTGGTTTTCATTTGTCCTTGTGTCGATGCGTATTCCCCCCCCCATTTTCATTGCCCTCCCGTATTTACTTTTATTGCATTGAGGAAAATGCAAGTTTCAGCTTGAGGGAGTCGCACTTCATGCATCGTTTTGTGTCTTTTTCTTCGTTTTTGAGTCGTTTTCACCATGGTTTTCTTTTTCTTTCTTTCCTTTTTCTCCTCTCTCTCCTAGAGATGACCCCAAATGATGAATCGCCACAGAATCACACACACACCTAGCATGGCTTCGATAATCACATTCACTAACCCCAGGAAGCTGAGTCCTCTTGCATTTCATGCACCGTGGGTCCATTCTGCTTTTATGTGAGTCGTGTGTCGTGTCTAGCTTACATTGTGCTTTTACTTTGTGATTTTGATTTATATACATGTCCTGAAATGACCCCTAGATTATCATGTTTCGATTTGAATATGTGCTATTTGCTTCTCCTGTCTGCTTCTATATGCATGCTATATTTTTATCGTATACTTTATTTCGCATGTGTCGGGATTCCACAGTTAGGACTAGGATAACCCATTTAGCCTATGCTCTGATTATCGAAGAAAATCTCCCTTGCCCAATTGTCTAGAATCCGATTTATTTTTTATTTTACTTGGTGCAAATCCCCTCGTCGTGTACCGTTCTCCCACTTGGGAGAGTACACACATGTATATACCCAAAAGTCCAAAAATCCAAAAAAAGAGAGAGAAAGGAAAAACCCAAAAAGAGAAGAAAAGAGAAAAGAAAAGATATATATATATATATATATATATATATATATATATATATATATATATATATATATATATATATATATATATATATAGCAAAAAAACCCAAAAAATACATATATCCAAAACCCAAAAAAATTCTTGTGTGAATAATTTCCTACCTACCTAGAATAAAGGGAAGGCAAGAATTTGCACAGAGTGTTCTTCTCCATAACATCTCAAACCCCATCGTTTTTGAAAACACTTGGAATAGGGACCTTCTAGCTATTACCTAGGCGATAGTGTGGTGATTTCCTAGTCCCTAGTTATGGAGTCCCTGACGCATGATACGATTCGATTCTTACATGTTCTATTGCATGCTTGAGCTATCTATTCACCGCTTATTTCAAATCGAATCTATATTTGGGTCTTTTCTTGGATTTGTGTATATGGAGCTCTATTGCACATTGTAGATAGTAACACCGTCTGCTAGCACGCGACCACACTCACTTGCGCTTCACTGCATGGGCCCACGACACTCGTTTGGACTTGTTTTCCTTGGTTTAGTGTTGTGATTTGTCGCTTGCTTGCTTGGTGTGGCGTTGTTGATTTTGTTGGCCCTGACGGGCGATTTAGGATTTAGATTTCTCTTTTTCTCTCTTTCTCTCTATTTTCTCTCTCCGAGCTCCTACTCTCACTCGTCTTCCTCGAGGACGAGGAAGGGTTCAGCTTGGGGGATTTTGACATGTGTGTATATTTTATATATTCACGCATGCCTTCTTTGTGTTTTTCCGTTATTTTCTGCCGTCTCGTATCCATTTTCTCGTGTTTTCTAGTTTTCTTTCACTTTTCCGTGCTTTTGTGTGTTTGCAGGAGATTGCCAACGTAGGGGACACATAACGAAGATATCATAAGTCCCTGGAGCAATGGGAGGAGTCACGCGCGATCCAAGGGGCCAAACGACGAAGATTGCCATCTTTCAGCCCCCACCCGATCGGTTGGACACAGCCAACCGACCGGGCGATCCACGCGTGTACGACCCGGACTGAAGCTGAAGCGAAGTGCAAGTTTAACCGACCGGTTCGCCGACCGGTTCATCCCAACAGAGTTCTCGGGAAATTGGAGCTGAATTATAACCGATCGGGTGACCTTCACCTGATCGGTTCATCTGTAGCAAATTTTACGAACGACGACCCAGAGAGCTCACCCGACGTCCTGCTGACCGTGCCAAGTTGATTGAAGTCTCTGTTCTTTTGGGTGATAATTCCAACCGATCGGTTGATAACTCAACCGTTCGGTTCACCTGATGACCGCATCCCTTCAAACGACGACCCGCTTGCGCCAACCAGTCGGGTCAAGCGAGCGGGTGAAATTTCTGAAGCTCGCAGCTGAAGCATGTAGCAGCTCACCCGATCGGTTGATTCTTCAACCGATCGGGTGAAGTAGATTTCTATATATAGCTGCCTAGGTTTTCAGAAACGGGAGCTGTGTATTTTTTCCGTCTTTTTCTCTATTTGTGACGGCTGGAATTTTATTGTTATCTGTAAGTTCTCTGATCTTTGTCAAACTTTAATATAGTCTTAATTGCATTACTACTACCGTATTTCAATTACATGATCATGATTTTTACGGTTGATTTTCATTTAGATTGCTTTTTAGCTATAATGTGTGAGTAGTTCCCAAATCTGGGATTTTGGTGGAAACCCCTTCGTGGGTTCTCCCTGATGCGTCCATAGGACTAGGATTTCGATAAGGATTAGGAATTTAGAGGTTACGCAGGGTGTTTCATTGTCATCGGCGGGAAAAAGACCGCCTTTGACCGTAAGGCCAAGGGGGAATAAACTTGGCGGTTGATTCCCTAGCCATAGCTCACGCCCTTAGCGTAGACATATAATCCTAACGCGTGGAAGCGGCAGGACGAGATGTTGGAAGTTATCGTTGCGAGCTTAGTGCTCCCAGAGTCGGTCGATGTTAATGGACATGGGAATGCCCATCGACCGAACCCAGGTACTCCGGCGTATCATCCTGGGCACCGACCGGAATATCGGGCCCATGGGACGCTGGTATCACTCTCAGAGGCAGCGTCTCACCACTAAACCCTAAATCCGATCGTTTTCCTATCCGTAGGGCGTAATAGCAAGGACACATGATAGGGTGGAAACCGGAGTCCTGTGTTTCCCTTCATATTGTTTATCCTCTGTATTTACATTCCGTGACAAACCAACGATCGATCGGGCTAGCTCACCTGTAGGGTGAATTGGTTCCTCTTAGAAACAAGCACAACCACGCCTCCCTGTGTTCGACCCCCAAGCCACACTACAACATCGTGCGCTTGCTGTACGAATATTTTAAATCTAGTATCCCCCAATCCAACTGCACTCTGTTACGAGATCGAAAAGCCGGGGGCGTCAACTATCCCAGCAAACAGGGTGATCCAAACCTTGGCACAAACGATCCTAGACACCGGGTGGTATCAATGTTAATAATGCCAATCATCACATCTGCTCCATTTAGTAGAGTTGTTCCATATTTAGATCTTTACTACTATGATAGTTAAATCAGGACCACTGACTGACTTTCCTATTTAAAACCAGAAGGCAAAGAAAAGCAGATGCTATGAAATTTGAGGATAAAGACAAGTCCAACCATTTTGATGTTGATTCCATGCTTTGAGCAAGTGGTATTTCCATTAGTACACAGTTTACCCAAGTAGATGGTCGTGTGTTATAACCACCAAAGTTGATAGTTGGCAATGTCGTATGCTTAATTAGATAGTCGTTCCTTAGTTGATTAGTTCCCTATTAGATTAGGTCTCTAGTATTTGGTTCAAGGCAATATCCGTTCTGAGGCTATTTATAAAATCCCGAGTTCATATTAGTACACTATCTAAATTTCTAAAGTTAGAGTTAGAGTGATTTACTGATTTCGAGGTGGTCGTAGTAAGCCGGGGCTGGAGCTAAAGCTTCCAAGGATGCTGGTGCACGGGAATCGGTACCTGAAATCAAAAGCAATAGTTGGTTATAGCCGTACCAATTTCTATCTATTTATCTCGATCGGTTTTATTTTATAACAGCTTGAAAAGGTGTCAAAATATATTCTAAATTTTTAGATAGGCTAGATATGGGAAAAATAATTTTATCTAAGAAGGAAATATTTTTCTGAAGCTTCTGTGTAATTTTAATTTTAAAAGCTCAAAAATGATTTTTTAGAATTTAAAAGGATTTAAAAAATAATTTTAAATAGTTATAGTAAACGTTCAATAATTTCTTCAGAATGAAATACTTATCAGAATACTTCAATTAAGCTGTCAAAATGAGTGTCTCGTTATATGCTACGACATATAATTTTCTCGTATGTTAGTGTATGTGAAATTGTAAAGATAGTAATTTTCAAGTGAAAATACCGTAATTAGATTTTAGCTTTAAAAATTCACTGAGGAAAATATACTTGTCTGATGGTGATGAAACCAGTGTCAACGTGTTTGGGACGTCACGTTCGATTTTCTGGAGCTGGTCTTGTATTTTTCTGAGGCCTATACAATTTATTATCAATTTTATATCAGTTATCCTATTATATAACACATAATAATATATATACGCATATTTATACGCATATATACATATTTTATACATTTATAATACCCTACCTCCTCCTTCACTCGAGTGCTGGTTTGGAGGGGGGTCGTTCGATGGCAGCGACGGGGGAGCGGGGCCAGGCGACGTCGGGGAGCGGCGACGATGAGGCGACGACGGTGGTGGTGGCAGAGCATCAGTGATGGTAACAAGGACATGAGCAGCGGCGGAGATAGTCGTGACAACTAGGGAGGGGGCTTGCAGTAGCTAAGTGTGTCGCTGGTCGGTGACGGTGGTGGTGCGACGTCGGGCAGCGGAGGTAGAGGTCAAGCGGGGTCGGGCAACAGAGGCGGAGGTCTGGCATGGTGGGAGGGAGCTGTGGTGAGAATGGAGGGGAGATGGAGTCATCGAGGTGTGGGGGTTCGTGGCGGTGTGTCGGAACATCATCGGGGTCATTGACGGTGGTGACGGTGTAGGAGGAGCCAAGGGTGGTCGGTGGAGAGGAGGGCGACGTCGGGGCACGATGGTCCACCGGAGGGAGGTGGTGGCATGAGTGAGGGAGAGGGGATTCTGATGCTCTTAAAACTAACACCTAGAAGCCACCTAGCGATGGCACGAATGCCAAGGGCTAGATGTATCCCAAATGCGAATTCCCTGTACTTTACACAAGCGTACGGTGTCAAGTGATAGTATAAAAGATATCGATCCCACAAGGAAGGTAGAGATGTTATTGTCTTGGGCAATTTTCAAATATCGGAATTTAGGTAGCAGTCGGTTTCGAGAGATTTTTTGTTTGGATTGTAAACAATTAATAAAGACTAGGGCTTTAGGACTCACCACTAGGATCATCGGATGTCGATGCTCGGTTAAGACTCTTACGTTGCATTGGCTTTATTAGAGATTGTCACATCTAAGATGTGGAATTCATGGCTCTAAGCACCATGAATCTAACGTATTGCACTAACCCCGCTCTCGCGACAGGTGCATAAGATACGTGCATTAAGAATCGACAATATTCATGCCACTCTCGTGGACAGAATGATCTCAACTCACGCCAGTCTTGTGGGTTAGAATTTCAATGTATTTTGGTGGATATCATTGATGCAATGGTGGTAGCCGTCAATTAGTAATATATTTCGTCGGTGGATCCCATCAAGACACGAGCCGGGCATGGTCACGAGTCCTAATTGAATCCACTAACTCCCTAATTAAGTCTATAGGATACTCCTTAAGCCAATCGATTCCACCGACCGTGGGCACGATCTCAGTACGAATTCTCCTACAAACTTTGCAAGATCAACCAAAATACATCCCTTTTATACCAACGCAACCTAAAAATCCTAACTTTGCATCTAAATCCTAAAATCCATGGGCTAATCCATTAGCCCAAGATAGAACTACTCACGCATTATAGAAATAACAAAGAAAGATTCAATGGATGCAATGGAATTTATCGTGGCAATAGAAAACATCAAAATCAATAAAAAGTTTAGAGAATTGTTACCATCGCTTCGTGGAGCAATAGAAAACCAAAGAGAATTACGAAAGTAAGATTCCTTGTGCAATAGAACATTAAAAATACAAGCATTGTTTTCAGAAAAATAGCGATGGTACATAACTCTCTAAATCTCAACACACTAATTAAAACTAAAACTAAAAGTTTCTCCAAAGTTGCTCCCTAAAATAGAGCTAAAACGTGCTTAAATACATAGGGTAGAAATCCAAAAAAATCTCAGAAAATCTAGGCAGTTGGGCCCACCAACTAAGTTGGTCGCGTCGTGCTACTCGATCGAGTAGCGGGGCATGCTCGGTCGAGTCGACTTCAGGCTCTGCCTGCTGCTGCTTCTGCTTCTGGCTGATACGGGCTACTCGGTCGAGTAGTCCCCCTACTCGACCGAGCTACAGTAGATCAGAACTTCCTCCAAAATGCTGCTTTGTTTGATGACGACTCGGGTCGAGTAGGCGAACTGCTTGGTGAGTTGCTTTGCTGCTCGTTCGAGCTAGGATGCCTTGGAGAAAAACTCAAAATCATCGATCTGTTTGGTGCGACTCGGGTTGAGTCGGCTGTCTGCTCAGTCGAGTAGGGTGATGTCGTTTCCTGTGTGATTTTTGCGTGTCAGTTCGGCCGAGTAGTTGATGCTACTCGGTCGAGTCACTTGGGAAACTGAACTGAATTTGAAGCCTTGGCTCTTTTCTCTCGCTCTCTCTTCTCCTCTCCTCCGATCTTCTTCCGTACCTCAGTAAACTCCCATGGAGCCTTGCCAATGGCGTCTCGGATGTGTCGGATGTGTCCATGTTTAAAAATATCTCTAATTCGCTCCAAAACTCCTGAAAATCAGTAAAGCTATACAAAACTCGAATATGGCGTTAGAAGCGCGATAATATATGAAAACATGGAGTTTGGAGGGGACATGAAATGATGCGATAAAAACATGGAAAATATGGACAAATCAAAATCCCCCAAGCTTACCTCTTACTTGTCCTCGAGGAAGACGAATACGAGGCTCACCGAGTGATGAAAAATAGAAAATAGAAAAAGAATGGAAGATAGAGGGGAGTGCTAGAGTATTCGGTCAGATCTCAAGCCATAGTGACATATCATAATACTTCGAAGATGGATCACATGCTAATAAGAATTTCATATCTTATCTAAACAAATTAGTTGCAAGCATTTAAGAACAAAGGAAGGGATCCTCTAAATTTACGCAATCAATCCATATCCACATCATGCAATTCATAGAGTTTGGTATAAACATGTTGGCGATGCACTTTTCAATCAATAGAGATAAATGAAGCATATAAGAGTCACACCAAGCATGCAATAGAGAATAGAATAAGGATCATGGCATTCATATATTCATCTCAAATCATGAAAAATCTCCATAGCTAATATATTTCGCAAAGTCTAAGCATTATCAAATATCCCCAAATGTGTACAACTCCACTCTAATAGTGTACTCACTCGTATAATCAAATGAATTCACCCCCCAAGCTTAGCTTGAGACATCACATCTAAGGAATAATAAACGAATTTTTGAGGCTTCTTCCCAAATATTTTTGTGTAGCTCCAAATAATGAAATATAGGAAAAATTTTCTTTTCTTTATGGTTTTTGAACTTTTTGTTTCCTTTTCTTTTGAACTTTTTTCTTTTTTATTTCTTTTTGTATGAGTAATATGATATACATATATTTTTGGATCCTTTTTGGCTTTTGGGGCATTTTAAAGCTAACCTTTTCTTTTGTGATTTTTGGGAATATGATGCGGTATAATTAGCTGCAAGGGGGTGAACCCAAGTGATATGTAAAGAATAATAAGATATGTGGAGAGAAATGATATATCACTCGGTTCACTCATACGATGTGCACAATGGTTCAATAAGATAATACTCCAACTAAACTCATAAGCAAGCATGGATATTTTCATTCATTTCAACAAATAATGAAGTCATGCGGTAAGGCATACAATAATATTAGGCATGCAATAAGAAGCGAACAAGATAATAAGGCAGATGCTTCAGATATTCTAATGATGCGTGAATCTTGGTGCATGTCCAATATAGGCATACTAAATAATACTGCATACATTCAGTTTCAATTCATTTCATGCATTCATATAGAGAGATCGTCAACAGAATATATATGCAAGCATATGAATAGTAAGGCATTGAAATACTCTAAATAGCATGGCAAAAGTAATAAGCATCGTGATAGCTACTAAAGCTAAGAGAGATATATCATCATTCGGAATATATCTCGCAAAAGGGGAAAAGAAAGGTGGAGGAGATAAAATAAAAGCAAGCATGCATGCATACCAAACATGGAAAATATGATGCTAAAAAATGAAACGGTGAAAAAGTGGTGGAAAATAAAAATAAAAAGGTGTAAAATGAAAGAAAATGAAGAAAAAAATGAAAATAAAAGCGATAGCGCTCATCCCCGAGCTAAACACAGTAGTGTGCTCACTGCTGAGAACACGCTAGCAAGAAGGGAAAACGAGGCTAGGGTGGGCGGGTGGTAAATAAAAGGAAAATAATAAAATAAAAGCGAAACTATGCAAATAAAAAGAGAAATGCAGATGCAGATGCATGACCTAATGCCTAAGATGCAAAAATATGAACATGCAGGCATATGATGCAAATGATGACATGATGCATGTAGAATATATGAAATGCAAAATGATGGAATATATACAGGTGGTGCAAAAAGGTCTTCCCCCAAGCTATGCAAGGATAGGAGATAGATGGGCACAAAAATAAATAAGGGGTGACGGGAGCAAAAATAATGTAAGGATCAAGCAGCAGCACCACCCTGAGGGGATGATGATGGGTCCGACTGCTAGGGACCAGAGATAGGAACATCATGCATAGTAGGTGTAGGCTCGACAGGTGTGTCGGTTGGTAAAGCAATAGAAGAGACAACATGCTCAGAAGATAGTGTAACAGCTGGAGTGTCGACAGGTATGAGAACGTGGGTGTCAACAACAGAAGCTCCAGCTGCGATGCAATCGACTCAGTGGAAGAAGTGACAGGCCATGTAGAAGCTTGAGAGTGGGGCACAGTGAGCAGTGCGGGATGGGCTGAAGGGACATGGTCAGGCCTGGGAGAAGGGTCAAGTGCAAGTATAACAGGAGGTGCACTCTGATACCCAAGGATATCGAGAATGGCGGTGAGGTTCTGCTCCATGGACTACTGGAAAGAGGAGAGCAAGGTTGCGAGGGTATCAAAGGCACGCCTCAGGATGACGACCTCGGTCTCCATCATAGAAAGACGTACGTCCGTGGTGCGGGAGCTAGGAGGTGTGCATGAGCTGCTAGAGACCACCCTCGTAGGGTGCCCACGAGAAAGTGATACCCGGGGTCTGAACTGAAAGTCAGGGGAGGGTGGTCTAGCAGGGATCTCGTAGGAAGAGGATGTGAGTGGAATGCATCCGAGATCCGGTGCAGAGACAGAAGCAGCAGCAGCATCAGGAATGAGAGACGTCGTGGCAACAGAAGTGGTGACAGACACCACGACGCTATCAGAGAATACTGCTGATGCTGATACAAAAGTAGTGCCAGGTAGTGAGGCTGTGGACCCTAAAGAGATAGGAAGGGAAGTGGGGAGGTCCACAGGTGCGGGTAGTGTGCTGGCAGAAATAGGCTCCGAAATAGGTAGAGCAATAGGCTCGGGAGCGACAGAACTGGCTGGCTCCGAAGAGGTGGAAGAAGTAAAGTCGGGAGCAGTAGAAACAACCGCGCCCTCAGGTCTGGGCACGACAGAGACAGAGGTAGTGACCTCGAGGGAATAGGTATGGACAGTCCCCGAGGTCTCTACGATGGAGATGGAGGTGGTGGTGGTGGGAGCACTGACAAAAGTGGGGACAAAAGTGCTCTCTGGTGGGGGTGGATGTGCAGGCTGGGCTAGCTTGGTTGTTACGAGGGCATCAATGTTGGGCTCGTCCCCATCAGAACTGAGCAGCCAATTGGTGACTTCGTCGGCAACCGATGCTCCAGGTGGCTCGAGGACGTGGATGGAAGGGATCGGAAAAATGTGGGGAGTGAGGTAGTCAAGCATGACTGGGGCGACATGGGTAAGGTCGAGGCGGGGCAGGTAGAGGTGCTGCTCACGTCTGCTTAGAAGGTAAATCCAGTGACGCTCACTGTGCAGCCTGATGGTAGACATGTGAGTGAGCACATTCAACATCAGACGTGTAGGCCCGGTGGGAATCGCCAGACGTGTAGGAAGTGCGAGGCCAAGCATCTGGGTGAAGATGGTGAAAAATCCACTGCAGCAGTTATCGGTGGTGGCGTGGGTGGTCTGGAGTATGCAATGACACAGCCAGTGCACTGCGTCAGAGAGTAGGAAGGGGCAGAGGGTACCATCAAAGTGGTAGCACAGAAGTCGAGTCATCCCCATTAGATGGGAAAGCTCAGGTAGGGAGAGTGTCCCGACCTCTAGCCTAGAGAAGAGTGTAGTGGCAAGGTGGCGCTGGGCATAACAGAGACATGGGTGTATGATACATGAGGATTTTGCCCTGCTATGGCGATATCCCCTTAGACTAGTGATGTGATGCCAGAACTACTCGGCATCAAACGTGGTGAGCTCGTAGTCTGGGGAGAAGGCGAGGGTGTGGTCGGGGATGTCAGGAAAGTGGAAGTGGGCACAGATCATGGCATGCGTGACCACTACGTTGCGGTCAAGTAGCCTGAAGATAATGCGATCACCCGCTGGGATGACGACAATGGATCTTAATGCCTCAAGGGTGAGGCGTGTATATGTGCAGGCGTGTGTGGCAAGGAGGCAGTTAAACCCTATGGTCTGGTAAAGCCTGTAGACACCATGTAGGAGTCCAAGGCACTGGAGGGTAGGGATGTGAGAGAAGCGGGTGGGGACGATGATGCGTTGGGACATGGCGATGAAACGCTTGCGATGAGCGTCGTCCCTGAAGACAATATCATACGTCCTCAGGGTTGGTGGTGGTGGAACTGGACGTGATAGAGGAGCGGTAGTGGGGATGGGTGGGGCAGTAATGTGTGGGGTGAGTAGGGCCTCTATGGCTAGAGGCATGGGGGAAGGGGATCGTGATGAGTCGAAGGAGGATGCCGAATCATCTAAGTACATCTCGGGTGTGGGTGAACGTGCACGACATTGGTGGTATGCAGGCTGAGAAGAGGAGGCACTAGTGTCGGCCTTCCTCTTCTTGGTTGGAGGCTTCCTCGGCCTAAGGTAAGGAGGCATCGTGCGAATGGTGCAGACGGCTAGCTACGGTATAAAAGATAAAAAGGGAAGGAGTATACCGATATCCAAGTGTCGCTGCGAAAGCAAGAGTGAAATGTGCATGTGTGAATCCTCGAATCCAAGCAATCCCCCAAGCTGATCCAAACCCAGCTCCTCCGTGAGAAGCTCCAAGTGTACCTGCAAAAAGATATAAAATGTTATTAGGAGGAAATGTGGAAAACTAAACAGGTTTGGAGTTCAAGATTACGAAAAATTAGGGTTGGCGTTTGGAATTGGGGAAGATAAAGAGAGATAGGGGAATGGAGAGGGAGAGAGGAGTAGAAGAGGGGGAAAAAGGGGGGGTGGTATGGGCTGCTCGGCCCGAGCACGAGATGTGCTGGGAGGCATGCGCGATACAGCTCCGGTGAGATGTCGGAGCAAGGGGGTGAGGGATTTAGGAGGGTAGTAAAGAGGAAGAGGGGAATAGGAAGGGGAGGGTGGGGAGCGGGATGCGTCGGCGGTGCTGGGCGACGTCGGCGGTGCTGCTCTAACGAGAGTGCCAGAGCAATAGGGGCGGTTAGAGAGAGGGATAGAGGGGGATGGAGAGAGACAGAGAGAGAGAGAGAGAGGAAGAGAGAGATAGGGGGAGAGGCGGACCGGGCGAGGCGAGCGGTGGCGGCGCCCGAGCGGAGCACGCGACGACGACGGGGCACAATGGTCGAGTAGGATTAGGGCTAGGGTTGGGGGAGATCGGGATAAATTTGATTCGAATCAGGATTAGTTTGTCCTGAGTCAATTTTGAATTAATATAAGCCGAGTCGAGCTTGGTTAAGGTTTGGGACCCAGCTGTTTAAGTCACTGCTCGAGCCGAGGAGCGATAGCTACTCGGTCGAGTATAAATGATATAAAAATTCGAATATTAAGCCTAGAAATTGGGCCATAGTACTCGACCGAGATGCTTACTCAGCTCAGTCGAGCTGAATTGAAACAGAGTGTTGTTTTAAGCTCTCTTTTGCTCTCCCTGCTGCTCGGCCGAGTAGGGTAGGCACTCAGTTGAGTCCATTAGGCTTTTCAGAGTGCCCTTTTAGCACTTTTGGGACTCCTCCTGTAGCTTGACCGAGTAGGGAAGCTACTCAGTCGAGTCGAATTAGAAACAGAGTGCTATTTTTTGACATTTTAGGGCTCCGTCTGTAGCTCGGCCGAGTAGGGTGCTACTTGGTCAAGTCGAAATTAATCTCTAGAGCGACTTTTTGCATGTTCCTCCAGCGTTCTGCAGCTCTGACTGTAGCTCGACCGAGTAGGGTGCTACTCGGTCGAGTCGAGTTTGATTTCCAGATCACATTTTTGCTTATCTCCTCCATCTCACTGTAGCTCGACCGAGTAAGGTACCTAATCGGTCGAGTCACCTGGAACTCTTCCCCCAAGCTTGTATCGCTCTATTGTGCTCTTCCATTGGTTCCTTCTCCTTCTTTTCATCGTTTGGCATGCTCGCCTCATTGTTCAACCTGTAGAAGGAGGAACTCATCAGATTTTTATGTTTTTTGTATTTTTATAGAATTAAAAACGTATTTATTTGGTTTTTGAATAACAAAAGAAAAGAAATTAAGGGAAAGAAAATCGGGTTGCCTCCCGATAAGTGCTTGTTTTAAGTCGTAAGCTCGACTCTCTCAAGATTTTCAACGAATGATGTTGGGCGCATATGAAATACGCCCGTCGTGCTTACCAATGATCTCATACGGTGGTATTTGGTGCGCCTCTCCATGTCGGCCCTCAGCGACCAAGAAGATAGTAGCCTCCGGTTCTTGATGGTGCAAGTGTATGTCCAGGGGCTCTTCGTCAAGGACTCGTAGGTAGGCGGCCATCGCCTTGTTGTATATGACATCGCCATCGTCATCCTAGCTCATCTTCATTGGATCTTTGGAAATCTCCTCCATGGTATGTTCATAAGTAGCTTCGTCCTCCAAGAGATCAAGGTAATTAGCATCTCTCGGCGGTGGGCGTTCCTTCATAGGCTTTTACAAGTGGAATTGGACATCAATATTTCCCTCATTCAGAGGTACCTTCCCCTCACGGACGTCGATCAAGACTCCGACCGTCACCATGAATGGATGCCCCAATATGATCTGCGAACTACCTTTCTCCGGCATGTCCATAATCACAAAATCTATCGGTACGCATAGCCCAGGTGGTATCTACAGGATGATGTCGCGTGCGATGCCTATCGGATAAGTAATAGAGTGATCCACCAATTGAATGATCATATCGGTAGGCTCAAGTTCCATCACGGTATTTAGCCTCTTAAAGATAGTTCGATCAATGCTATACTAATAGGGCTGTCACCAACGGAGCATGGCACCGTGAAACTCCTGAGATCCGGCAACTTCTTCGATAGATAGTTCTTAATGACTAAGGTGCAATTATCCAAGGGCTTCACCTCTTCTTGTTTACGCTTCCCCGTTATTACATTCTTCAAGAACTTAGCGTATGTGGGGATTTCAGTGATAGCGTCCATAAAGGAGATGTTCAATTGGATACCTTTGAGGAGCTCGGTGAACTTGGCGTATTTCTTCTCCATTTATGCTAGTGCCAACCTTTAAGGATATGGAGGTGGAGGTCGGCTTGCCTTGTCTCTAGTGGCATCCTTTGAAATAAAATTGTTGGAAGTAGTAGTAGCATCCGTCGGTGCCGTAGTGGTGGTAGGCAAAGTAGAAGGTGAAGCCTCCCTCTCTTCAATAGCATGGGGCTCCTCTGTAGCTTTTTCCTTGTCCTTTTCAGCGGTAGTAGCATCTTCATCTTGAGCATGAATGGGAGAATTTTAGTTCATATTGTTAGAAACCGGCACCATGCCAGTGTCGGTAATCTTTCCTCCTCTTGTGGTAATTACGACCACTGCATTTGCTTGGGCCCTAGGATTGGGCTACGACTGAGAAGGTAATCTCCCTTGCATCTTCATAAATTGGGACATTTGTCCTTTGAGCTCATCAATGGAATCATTGATAGACTTGAAACGAGCAGAATTCTATGCATTTACCTTGGCTTGCCCACTCATGAAAGTGTCCAATGTTGCCTCGAGATTGGGTTTTGGGTACATCGGTGCATATTGTTGTTGTTGACGGTAATTGTACCCCGGTGGTCTGTAAGGCCCAGGTGGCCTAAACCTATACTGTTGGTTCTGTGGAGGTGCCCATTATTGCTGAGGTGGTGGTGGAGGTCTCTGCTGCTGAGGAGGTTGCAATCCTCCATTAGGGTTACCATAAGAACATCCAGGGCGATTTCTCGCCGCCGGATGTTGCCATTGATTCCTCCTCTCTCCCACTATAAAGTGTACATGCTCATCTTTAATGTCTGATCTATCATAGGGTCCTTTATTAGGAGCATAGCCTTGCTCTGCGTAGTCTTCATGTGTCGGATAAGCTGGAGCTCTAGAAGTGGTTGGAATAGCGTCCAACCTCTGTTCATTCCTCGCTACCTGTTTGCAAAGAGTCTCAATATGACTATCAAGATGGGTAGCGATTTTTACCTCAGGGCCTTAGTAGATGAACGTTCGTCGCCCCACTGCTGAGTATTTGCGGCCATTTGCTCCAGAAAGATAGAGCTTCATCGGATGGCTTATACAAGACATCGCCTTGAGCAGAGACGTCGATAATCATCTTTGTGCTTAGTTGGAGCCCATTATAGAAGCTCTGAACAAGATCCCACTCCACGACTCCATGGTGCGGGCATTGATGCTGCCAGACTTTAAATCTTTCCCAAGCCTCTTACAACGACTCCTAGGGAAGTTGCTTAAAATTTGAGATCGCTCTTTGAATCCTCACCGTTTTGGACGGTGGATTGAACTTGTTCACAAAGGCGGTAGCCAACTGCTCCCAAGTCGTAAATGTATTAGAAGGATGCGCTCGTAACTAATAGGAGGCCTTGTCCCTCAGAGTGAACATGAATAGTCTGAGCTTGATATCATCTTCACTCACGTATTTGGCATGGAATGTGTCGCACTTCGCCAAGAATGTGTCTATATGGTGGGTTGGGTTTTCATGAGGATGCCCGTGAAAGGGGTCCTGATGCATTAGATTTATCAACCCAGTCTTCAGCTCAAAACTTCCTGTCGCCAGCTTCGGCCTCAAGATAGAAGAATCACCAGTGAAATTTGGCTTTATATAGTCCAGAATGGACCGTTAGCGTGGAGGACTAGTATTACCCTCTGCCATTGGATATGTAGTACTCTGACTCTTTTTCTCTGTTCTGAGCCTTCTTGCGATCTTTTCAATCTCGGGGTCAAATAATAATTATTTGTCAAGATCCCCAAGGCATGTTTTCATGCACAACAAGAACTCAGAAAAATACCGACAGTAGCAAAGTAATAAAAGAATAAAAAGTATGGAAAGATAGGATATGATAAGATGTAACGACTGGTTTTCATGTATCTGGATTTATTATATTATAATATATGTTTTGGTGGACTTTCTCCTCTTGTGTGGTCTTCGTCTCCGTAACTTTCATTTTCGATCGTTTCGTCGTGTTTCTCATTTCTTCCTTAGGATCGTCGATTTCGGAGTAAGTCATTCGTGACAGGCTTCATAACGGTCGTATCTTACTATTAGATCAAGCCTAGGAGTCTTAGGAATCGATCCCGGAGCTCCGCGCTCCGTATCGGAACTTTTGGTGCTTATTAGCTGGTGTAAGAAGGGGCACCGACCGACTAGATGACGATCCAGTCGGTCGGCAATCCTTCTTGGACCGACTAGTTGGCTTTCTAAATTTCTCAGGAGTTACTGTTTATCGTTAGTCGGTCTAAGAAGCTTGGTTGACCGACTAGGTTGTAAACTAGTCGGTCGGTAATGCTTCTTTAACCGACTAACACATCATCTAAATTTTAGTATCTGTACTATTCATTATTAGTCGGTCTAAGTTCATCTTTCGACCGACTAGTTGTTAAACTAGTCGATTAAGTTTTGTACGCAGACCGACTAATTCTTGGTTCTTCTGTACAGTCGAGTTACTGTTTACTCTTAGTCGGCCTGCGTTGGTCGACCGACCGACTAGTTACCAAACTAGTCGGTCAGTGGTTGCTCTTTGACCGACTAATCTGTGTTAAAACCCTAATTTCTGGGCAGCCGCCAGCCCATCCTATTTAAACCCCTCCCAAACGTTTTCTTCTTCCTCCACTCGACCCAAAACCCTAGTTTCTCCCCCATTGAGCCCCCTTCCACCTCCAACCCTTATTCCTTCATCCCAAGCCCAAGATCCATCATCTAAACCCTCCATCAACACCTTTTACCTCCCATCTTCCCCAAAATCTCACCAAATCCCCAAAATCCCCCAAAAACCCTAGTTCTCCAAACTTCTCCAATCATTTCCAGATCTGATCCATAGGTTCTCTGGAGTGTTTCTTCCGCCTCCTTACGGTAAGAAATCGATCTCTTGATGTTTTCACAACCTATTTGTATTTTTTTATGAAACCCTAATGAAATGAATGTTGTTTTGATGATTGTTTCCCCATAACAGCGATTTCCCCGTAGATTAGCATTCGCGAGACGAACCCTCGTGATCGTCATCCCCGGTGCTAGGCAAGTGAAACTTGCCACTTAGGGTTTAGGCCATGTTTTAGGCCATTTTGCTTGTTATAGGCGTAAAAGAGGCTAGGCGACGAAATGATACTCGCCTAGGCGCAAATTTAGGAACTAGCTTGACAACGAAGCTAGATCCGACATTTATCATGTTGCACAATTACCATGTCATGTTTAAATCCCATTTACGGTACGCAAATTAATTGTCATGTCATTGCATTCTTTAAGTGTTCCCGTGATTGCGTAGCATCGCTACAATACTTGTGTTTCCTGGCTCATGACCAGAAGCGAGCATAATGAGTTGCTAACCCCAATGCTCGATATTGAATTGTGAACTTGGAAAACAAGCTCCCGTGCGGGGCAACCTTGGCTCACTTGCTGGGCTCGTGTACAGGGACCCTGGCTTGTTTACGTGTGGGATGGGGTAAGAGTTAATCGGTCATTCAACTGGGGGTCTGCCTGATCAGCAACTGCAGTTGTAAGGCGTAAACTCTGGGGTGGGGTAGTGTTTAGCGCCGATCGGCGTGAATGTTTTACCATTCAGCTGAAGGGCGTTAACATCTACAAACAACAGTGAAACGTGTATAGTGAATTGATTGAGATTGTTAGTAGCTTGGCTACTCTTGTCTTGTCCCGATAATTGTTCTCTTGTACTTATTGTTCACCATGTCTTGCTTGTGCACTCATATTATAACTGCCATGTCATGCATACTAAAACTGCTAGGTTGCTAGTTGCCTTACTTTCAGTTTCCTTGCCCAAGTCTTTTAGACTTGCTGACATGTGCCCCTTTACTCTTTTGGGTGACACATGTTAGATCCCGAGCCTGAGTACCTTGTTGAGGACGAGGTGTTTGCTGACGTCGAGCCCGAGCTTGTGTTTGACGGGGAGTACGTGGGCACTGGGGACCAGTCCTAGTGCCTTCGTTGTGTTTTCCTTTTGCTTAGACTGCTATTTTGTTGTCGGTGCGTAGCACCTATACTTTGTGGCGATGTTGCTTTTGTTGGCCTTGTTCTGGGCCTTGGACTCTTTCTTTTAGCCTGGTGGCTTTTCTGGATGTTGGACTTATTTTCATGTTGGACAATTTATGAGATATGAGAATTTTATTTCTGTCTCTCCTTTTATTATTATTGTTGCTCCGTTTGTGGTTACAGGGACCTGCTTATGTTTTATTTACGCTTATCGGGTTTGGGGCTTCACAGCTCCACTCTCATGCGGACCTTTTCACGTCTCGCCTCCATTTTAGGGAAGCGGGTCGTGACAGGTTTTGTTGGTGGCCCATGCAGGTCCTTCTGTAACTGCGATTATCGGAATATCGATAATAATATTAGAATGTCCAACAAACTAAGTCCGACGTTCGAGTCATAAGCTATGAGTCAAATCTGCTTCGTTTTCTGTGTCACTAGATGGCAGGAAGACGATTCACCCGTGGTGGGGGTAGTGGTGCGCTCCCTCATGATGAGGAGCCTGAGCGGGAACCCACCAACGGTGAGATGATGCGAATGATGCTCCAGATGATGCAAGTGCAGCAGGGCGTGCTCCTGCAAGTCCAGAATGCTCCACTTGCTCGAGCTGCCCGGGCTCTTCCGGATGCCCCTCGCTCTGAGCCGGGAGCGAAGCAATTTCAGGAGCTGGGTCCCGCATATTTTGATGGGTCTGAGGGTCCTCTGGCTGCCGATGACTGGATTCGGAACATTGAGGATAACTTGAAGATGGCCAAGATCACCCCGGCTGGATGGGTTGATTTGGCGAAGAGGCAACTCAAGGATAATGCTCGGAACTGGTGGGATGCGGAAGAGAAGATGTTGGTGGAGCCGATAGCTTGGGCTACCTTTAAGTCTAGGTTTGATGAGGAATTTTTTCCGAAGGCTGCGAAGAAGGAGATGCTGCAGTGCATCATTGATCTGAAGCAAGGGAGCTTGACGGTGGACCAGTACCACCAAGAGTTCACTAGGCTGAGTCGGTTCGCACCGAAGATGGTGCAGGATGCTGATGAGAGGGCTCAGAGGTTCCTGCAGGGACTTGCTTTGGAGCTCCAGAGTTTTGTGTCTTCCTCCGATCTGGACTCTTATCAGAAGGTTTTGGTCGCTGCCAGGAGGCAGGAGCTGAACCTGAGTCAGAGGAGAGGGCATGTTTCTGGTGCTGGGAAGAGGCCTATGGAGCAGGCCAGAGCGGTGGTTAGGCCTGGTTTCAAGCCTAATCAGCCAGCTCAATTTAAGAGGCCAGGAGGACCTATTCTGAAGACTTGCCATTTCTGCGGCAAGCCTGGCCACATCAAGGAGCAGTGTCAGAAGTTTTTGGGCCAGTGTCTGGTTTGTGGTGATGCTTCCCATGTCGTGAAGGATTGTCGGCATGCGGGTCAGCTGCGGAGGGCACCTGTTGCAGCACATCCGTTGCAGCAGCGAGTGTCTGTTCCTGCTGGATGTGGAGTAGCTCTTGTTCCGCAGAGGCAGGCTTTTCAACAGGCTGTTCCGCCGAGGAGGCAGGCTTTTCTGATGACCGCTGTGGAGAGCGAGGCTGTGGATGAGGTTATCGCAGGTAATCCTCAATCTGGCTGTTACTTTCCTAGTTGGTTTTGATTGATTAGATTGTGTTGTTTGCTTGAACATGGTTGTTTGCTAGACTAGGGTTTGATTGTTAATTACTTGTTAGGTATGGTTTTGGTGTGCACATTTCCTGCACGAGTCCTCTTCGACTCTGGTGCATCGATGTGCATTATTTCTCGGAGCTTCGTGGAGAGGCATTCCTTGTCGACGTCCCCTCTTTTCAAGAGTTGGAATATAGTTACAGGGAATGGCATGGTCTCGGTGCATCGTGGTTGCAATTCTTGCTCGTTGGTGGTCTGTGGACATGAGCTTTTCGCTGATTTCATTGTCCACGACATCATCAACTATGATGCAGTTCTTGGGATGGACTGGCTTGCGAGCTTCTATGCTACGATTGACTGCAGGAAAAAGAAGGTGGTGTTCGAGATTCCCGGACATCCGGTATTTGAGTTCAGTCGTGGTAGCAGTTCGCTTGGTCCTGTCAGATTTTGGGCCAGGCCAGTGGAGGTTGTGGCTATGCAGATGGAGCTGGAGTGGCCAGCTGTGGTGCGTGATTTTGGTGACGTCTTCCCCGAGGAGATGTCTGGTTTGCCACCTGATCGAGCTCTAGAATTTTCTATTGATCTTATTCCAGGTGCGCAGCCGATTTCGAAGGTGCCGTATCGTATGGCACCTGCAGAATTGGAAGAGTTGCGGAAGCAGTTGGATGTGCTCTTGCAGAAGGGTTATATCAATCCTAGTGTGTCTCCGTGGGGAGCACCGGTGCTGCTGGTGAAGAAGAAGGATGGTTCGTGTCGCATGTGCGTGGACTATCGGGAGTTGAATGCGGTGACCATTAAGAATAAATACCCGTTGCCTCGCATCGATGATATTTTTGATCAGCTTGGAGGTTCGAGGGTGTTTTCTAAATTGGATTTGAGGAGTGGTTACCATCAGTTGAAGGTGAAGAAGGGAGATGTTCCGAAGACAGCGTTCAGGATGAAGTATGGACACTACGAGTTTGTGTTTATGCCTTTCGGCGTAACTAACACGCCCGCAGTTTTCATGAATCTAATGAACCTGATTTTCTACGACTTTTTGGATAAGTTTGTCGTTATCTTTATTGACGACATTCTGATCTATTCGAAGTCGGAGGAAGAGCATGCTTCGCACTTGAGGACGGTATTGGAGATCTTGAGGAAGCATCGTTTGTATGCTAAGTTTTCGAAGTGCGAGTTTTGGCTGGATAGAGTTGCTTTTCTCGGGCATGTGGTGACTGGAGATGGTATTTCAGTGGATCCCGAGAAGATTAGGGCCATCAGAGAGTGGCCTGTGCCATCGTCTGCGTCTGAGATTCGGAGTTTCCTTGGACTTGCTGGTTACTATCGGCGTTTCATTACGGACTTTTCCCGTATTGCTGAGCCGATGACCAGGTTGACGCGGAAGGATGTACCTTTTGTTTGGTCGGGTGATTGTGAGAGTGCTTTTGGTATTCTGAAGGAGAGGTTGACGACTGCCCCTATTCTTGTTGTGCCTGATCGCAGCGGTGGATTTGAGATCTTTTACGATGCTTCTGGCAAGGGTCTCGGTTGTGTGTTGCATCAGCACGGACATGTTGTGGCGTATGCGTCTCGTCAGCTTAAGGTTCATGAGAAGAATTACCCGACGCATGATTTGGAGTTGGCTGCCGTTGTGTTCGCTCTTAAGATCTGGAGGCACTTCCTGCTGAGTGAGAAAGTGAAGATTTTCACCGATCACAAAAGCTTGAAGTATATTTTTACTCAGAAGGAGCTCAACATGCGACAGCATCGATGGTTGGAGCTTATGGCAGATTATGAGATTGATTTGCAGTTTCACCCTGGCAAGGTGAATGTGGTCCCTGATGCGCTGAGTAGGCTTCCAGCGGTGATGATTTTGACCTCGCAGTGGAGATTGCAGCAGGATTTTTGCGAGTCTGGTGTTGAGATTGTCCTTCCTGGGGAGGCTTCTTCGTTGATGTACATGCAAGTACAGTCGACGATCGTGGATCGGATTAAGGCTGGCCAGGCTAAGGATCCGAAGCTGGTGAAGATTCGGGAGCAGGTGGAAGCCGGTCTGCGGACTGACTTTTTGATTCATGAGGATGGCTCGCTGAGTTTTGGAGCCAGGTTGTGTGTGCCGGCTGGGGGCATTAGAGAGGAATTGATGGTGGAGGCACACAGTTCGCCGTATTCTGTGCATCCTGGTGGCACCAAGATGTACCAGGATCTTCGTCTGAATTATTGGTGGCATGGTATGAAGAGGGGTGTGGCTCGGAGTGTAGCCAAGTGCTTGGTTTGCCAGCAAGTGAAGGCGGAGCATCAGCGTACGGCCGGGTTGCTACAACTGCTTCCGATTCCGGTGTGGAAATGTCAACACATCACTATGGATTTCGTGACTGGACTACCTCGGAGTCCGAAGCAGAATGACGCGATTTGGGTGATCGTAGATCGATTGACCAAATCCGCGTACTTTATTCCATTCCGAGTGGTACAGTCCACTGAGGCGCTAGCGAGGAGATATATGGAGGTAAAATTCTTTTACTCTCCGTTTTATTTCCTTTTCCTAGTTTGGATAGTGATGTAACGTGAATCGTGCAGGAGGTTGTGCGACTTCACGGAGTCCCCGTGAGTATCGTGTCGGACAGAGACACGAGGTTCACATCTCAGTTCTGGCAGAGTTTGCAGAAGAGCTTGGGTACGCGTCTGAGTTTCAGCACGGCGTACCATCCGCAGACGGATGGCCAGTCCGAGAGGACGATTCAGATCTTGGAGGACATGCTGAGGGCGTGCATGTTGGATTTCAAGGGTTCGTGGGAAGACCATCTACATCTGGTGGAGTTTTCTTACAACAACAGCTTCCAGGCGAATATTGGCATGGCGCCTTTCGCCGCTCTTTATGAGAGGAAATGTCGATCGCCATTGAGTTGGGATGACGTTGGTGATCAGGAGTTGTTGGGACCTGAGATGATTGTGGAGGCTGTGGAGGTCGTCAGGAACATTCGGGAGAGGTTGAGAATTACTCAGGACCGTTTTAAGCATTGGGCGGATGCTAAACGTCGTCCTTTGGGGTTTCAGCCGGGCGACCATGTGTTCTTGAAGATTTCCCCGAATCGTGGTGTGATTCGTTTTGGGAAGCGAGGGAAGTTGAGCCCGCGATACATTGGACCGTTTGACATTCTGGAGAAAGTTGGCGAGGTAGCTTATCGTTTGGCCTTGTCGCCATCTTTGGAGGGAGTTCACAATGTTTTCCATGTGTCGCAGCTTCGTCGATACATTAGCGATCCATCTCATGCTGTGGATTTTTCGTAGATTACCGTTCGCCCCGATATGACGTATGACCAGCATCCAGTGCAGATTCTAGACAGGCGTCAGAAATCGCTTCGGAACAAGATTGTCAATCTTGTGAGGGTGATGTGGCGGCACGGCTCACCTGGAGAGTCTACTTGGGAGAATGAGGATGAGATGCGAGAGCGTTTCCCACTTTTGTTTCCGGACACGTGAGTGTTTGGAAATTCCGAGAACAGAATTTTTCTTAAGTTGGGGAGGATGTAACGACTGGTTTTCATGTATCTGGATTTATTATATTATAATATATGTTTTGGTGGACTTTCTCCTCTTGTGTGGTCTTCGTCTCCGTAACTTTCATTTTCGATCGTTTCGTTGTGTTTCTTATTTCTTCCTTAGGATCGTCGATTTCGGAGTAAGTCATTCGTGACGGGCTTCATAACGGTCGTATCTTACTATTAGATCAAGCCTAGGAGTCTTAGGAATCGATCCCGAAGCTCCGCGCTCCGTATCAGAACTTTTGGTGCTTATTAGCCGGTGTAAGAAGGGGCACCGACCGACTAGATGACGATCCAGTCGGTCGGCAATCCTTCTTGGACCGACTAGTTGGCTTTCTAAATTTTTCAGGAGTTACTGTTTATCGTTAGTCGGTCTAAGAACGTTGGTTGACCGACTAGGTTGCAAACTAGTCGGTCGGCAATGCTTCTTTAACCGACTAACACATCATCTAAATTTTAGTATCTGTACTATTCATTATTAGTCGGTCTAAGTTCATCTTTCGACCGACTAGTTGTTAAACTAGTCGGTTAAGTTTTGTACGCAGACCGACTAATTCTTGGTTCTTCTGTACAGTCGAGTTACTGTTTACTCTTAGTCGGTCTGCGTTGGTCGACCGACCGACTAGTTACCAAACTAGTCGGTCAGTGGTTGCTCTTTAACTGACTAATCTGTGTTAAAACCTTAATTTCTGGGCAGCCGCCAGCCCATCCTATTTAAACCCCTCCCAAACGTTTTCTTCTTCCTCCACTCGACCCAAAACCCTAGTTTCTCCCCCATTGAGCCCCCTTCCACCTCCAACCCTTATTCCTTCATCCCAAGCCCAAGATCCATCATCTAAACCCTCCATCAACACCTTTTACCTCCCATCTTCCCCAAAATCTCACCAAATCCCCAAAATCCCCCAAAAACCCTAGTTCTCCAAACTTCTCCAATCATTTCCAGATCTGATCCATAGGTTCTCCGGAGTGTTTCTTCCGCCTCCTCACGGTAAGAAATCGATCTCTTGATGTTTTCATAACATATTTGTATTTTTTTATGAAACCCTAATGAAATGAATGTTGTTTTGATGATTGTTTCCCCATAACAGCGATTTCCCCGTAGATTAGAATCCGCGAGACGAACCCTCGTGATCTTCATCCCTGGTGCTAGGCAAGTGAAACTTGCCACTTAGGGTTTAGGCCATGTTTTAGGCCATTTTGCTTGTTATAGACGTAAAAGAGGCTAGGCGACGAAATGATACTCGCCTAGGCGCAAATTTAGGAACTAGCTTGACAACGAAGCTAGATCCGACATTTATCATGTTGCACAATTACCATGTCATGTTTAAATCCCATTTACGGTACGCAAATTAATTGTCATGTCATTGGATTCTTTAAGTGTTCCCGTGATTACGTAGCATCGCTACAATACTTGTGTTTTCTGGCTTGTGACCAGAAGCGAGCATAATGAGTTGCTAACCCCAACGCTCGATATTGAATTGTGAACTTGGAAAACAAGCTCCCGTGTGGGGCAACCCTGGCTCACTTACTGGGCTCGTGTACAGGGACCCTGGCTTGTTTACGTGTGGGATGGGGTAAGAGTTAAGCGGTCATTCAACTGGGGGTCTGTCTGATCAGCAACTGCAGTTGTAAGGCGTAAACTCTGGGGTGGGGTAGTGTTTAGCGCCGATCAGCGTGAATGTTTTACCATTCAGCTGAAGGGCGTAAACATCTACAAACAACAGTGAAACGTGTATAGTGAATTGATTGAGATTGTTAGTAGCTTGGCTACTCTTGTCTTGTCCCGATAATTGTTCTCTTGTACTTATTGTTCACCATGTCTTGCTTGTGCACTCATATTATAACTGCCATGTCATGCATACTAAAACTACTAGGTTGCTAGTTGCCTTACTTTCAGTTTCCTTGCCCAAGTCTTTTAGACTTGCTGACATGTGACCCTTTACTCTTTTGGGTGACACATGTTAGATCCCGAGCCTGAGTACCTTGTTGAGGACGAGGTGTTTGCTGACGCCGAGCCCGAGCTTGTGTTTGACGGGGAGTACGTGGGCACTGGGGACCAGTCCTAGTGCCTTCGTTGTGTTTTCCTTTTACTTAGACTGCTATTTTGTTGTCAGTGCGTAGCACCTATACTTTGTGGCGCTGTTGCTTTTGTTGGCCTTGTTCTGGGCCTTGGACTCTTTCTTTTAGCCTGGTGGCTTTTCTGGATGTTGGACTTATTTTCATGTTGGACAATTTATGAGATATGAGAATTTTATTTCTGTCTCTCCTTTTATTATTATTGTTGCTCCGTTTGTGGTTACAGGGACCTGCTTATGTTTTATTTACGCTTATCGGGTTTGGGGCTTCACAGCTCCACTCTCGTGCGGACCTTTTCACGTCTCGCCTCCATTTTAGGGAAGCGGGTCGTGACATAAGATTTGCTAGCAAATTCGTCAATAGAAAAATAACCAAAGTAACATTGTTACCTTCCCTGGCAACGGCGCCAAAAACTTGATGCTCCCAAAACTAACACCCAGAAGCCACCTGCGATGGCACGAATGCCAAGGGCTAGATGTATCCCAAATGCAAATTCCAGGTACTTTACGCAAGCGTACAGTGTCAAGTAATAGTATAAAAATATATCGATCCCACAGGGAAGGTAGAGATGTTATTGTCTTGGGCTATTTTCAAATATCGGAATTTAGGTAGTAGTCGGTTTCGAGAGATTGTTTGTTTGGATTATAAACAATTAATAAAGACTAGGGCTTTAAGACTCACCACTAGGATCGTTGGATGTCGATGCTCGGTTAAGAATCTTATGTTGCATTGGCTTTTTTAGGGATTGTCGCATCAAAGATGTGGAATTCATGGCTCTAAGCACCATGAATCTAACGTATCACAGTAGCTGTCAATTAATAATATAGTTTGTTGGTAGATCCCATAAAGACACGAGCCGGCATGGTCACGAGTCCTAATTGAATCCACTAACTCCCTAATTAAGTCTATATGATACTCCTTAAGCCAATCGATTCCACTGCCCATGGGCACGATCTCAGTATGAGTTCTCCTACAAACTTTGTAAGATCAACCAAAATACGTCCCTTTTATACCAACGCAACCTAAAAATCCTAACTTTGCATCTAAACCCTAAAATCCATGGGCTAATCCATTAGCCCAAGAAAGAACTACCCACACATCATAGAAACAAGAAAGAAAGATTCAATAGATTCAATGGAATTCATCATGGTAATAGAAAACATTAAATCAATAGAAAGTTTACAGAATTGTTACCAAAACGTTGTGGAGCAATAGCAAACCAAAGAGAATTAAGAAAGTAAGATTCCTTGCACAATAGAACAATAAAAATCCAAGCTTTGTATTCACAAAAATAGCAACGGTACAAAACTCTATAGATCTCAAAACACTAAATAAAACTAAAACTAAAAGTTTCTCCAAAGTTTCTATCTGAAAATAGGGCTAAAAACATGCTTAAATACATAGGGTAGAAATCCACAAAATCTCAGAAAATTTGGGTACTTGGGCCCAATAACTAAGCTGGTTGTGTCGCGCTACTCGACCGAGTAGCGGGGTGTAGGTATCCTGTCTATGGAGAAAACACTAGAAGTGGGGTTGAATATTGTTTAAGCAATTTTAAACGATTGCTACACCAAATTAAAATGCTAACCAACAATAAAGTGCGGAATTAGATTTGAACCCAAATAAGAAACAAATGTAAACACAATTATGTTTCTAGGGTTCAGATTACCCAAGTCACTTCCCGACTTGTTCCCGGTAATCCTACGTCCCTTCCACCCGGATACCTCCGGATACTCAAGTTAGAACCCTAACTTGAGGTTTCCTTAAAAACCCACTTGTAGCAACCTTACAAGTGAAATCGAATACAATCGATGTCCTTGACTCCCATAACTTGGGAGCAAGCAAACCGCTCTCACAACCCGAGAGCAAATTCAATATACGAGAATAATGAAATCTGAAAGCAACACTTACAATCACCTATGCCTTGAAGTAGAACTTGAAGGAGTGGTGTGTTGTGTGTTGAAGACTCTCTTGGAAGAGAGGAGAAAGCCCTTTCTCTTGACTGCACCAATTGCCTAGAGGATCACTCTTTGGTTCTAGGTTGGAGAGCAAGAGAACAAAGATTTGGAATTCTTAGGGCTTTGGATTTAAGAGCTTTAAACTTTAGAATGAAAGCTTGAGATGAAAACTTGGAAGAATTGGTAACCCCTCAATGGAATAGTAGAAGCCCCATTTATAGGTTTCTCAAATCAACAAAACAGTTTAGGCAAAAACTCTTTTGGAATCCGTGAGAAAATTCTCAACGGATAGAATCTGAACTCGCGACAGTCGACTGTTGAAGAAACCACAGTCGACTGTTGCACAGTCAGCAAGGGTAGGTAAGAATTCATAACGGTAACTTACCACGTGAACAGTCGACTGATGAAGCAAAGACAGTCGACTGTTAAACCAACAGGCGACTGTAAATCCTTCTACAGGCGACTGGCCGAGAGATGGTAAGCAGAATGAAATCTGGAAATCCTGTAAGATAACAGGACAGACGACTGATGCAGATAATACAGTCGACTGTTAATCAGAATAGGCGACTGTAAATCCTTATACAGACGACTGTCAAATACCCTGAGAATTTCCAGAGAGCGGAGTCAATAAGTTGGCTCACAGACAGACGATTGTTGTAGCATACACAGTCGAATGATCCAAGGTACAGTCGACTGTATATACAACAAAAGTCGACTGGCCGTAAAAGTCAGATCAACGAAGTTTTGGGCAAAAGATAGACATGCGACTGATATACAAAACACACTCGACTGTCACAAGGACAGGCGCCTGTGAATCGTTCATCAGCAGCCTGTGCGAAATAAATAGAAAGGCCCAAAACTAGATTGTTAAAAGCTTGTGCATAACAGGCGACTGTAGAACAAAACACAGTCGACTGTTTTTGAGACAGACGACTGTAAAACGTTCAGCAGTCGACTTTTATAAACAATCCAACCACAATCACAAAAGAAATGGATTGGGGTCAAAGGACAAATGATCTAATAATGTCCTAAGACAAAAATGATGATGTGTGTGAGTGCTCCATCAATGTTCTACTTCTAAGCTACATACTAGAAGAGATAAAAGAAAATTACATTGACGAATTCTCTCTTATATCCATCGTATGAGCTTGAAGACTTCATGGAGCTTCAATCATCATCTATGATCATCCAATCCATGTCATTTGCCTTCAATCAACTTTGAGTGTCATCCATTGCAAGTTGATCCTCATAATTAGCTTAGGCAATGGATTAACTGCAAAATAGGGGATTAGTCACAACTATTTATGTTTGCTCATCATTAACACCAAGTAGGGAGAAGTCCAATACTCAACATTCTCCCCCTTTTTGATGATGACAAACAAACATAAACAAAAAGATAAATAATTGTGCTTACAAAAACTTACTCCCCCTACATAGATGCCAATCAAGTTAGTCAACAAATATTAGGGCATCTACATATCAATTGAAGCAAATGAGTAAGATACATATGATTTTAAATCAAGAAATCTAGGAATTAAAATCCCTATTCAATGTAATCTTACTCCCCCTGAATCTAAGGCAACTTCAATCTTAGATTCAAAGTGTTAGAACAAACTTAGCACATTCATTATCCAAAAAGGTGGAAGTAAATAACAACAACAATAATCGTGCTAAATACTAACTAATAACAATCAAGGAGTATAAAGATATATGAAATCAAAAAAATCTCATAAAAGCACATCATATACTTATGTGAATAGAGGAATTGAAGTCCAATATCAACATTTTAGATATATGAAACAAAAATAGTTTCAAAAATGCATCACATGAGAGATAGCATGAATAAACCAATATCCAATCCTATATTTTCTCACAAGCACAACATAAGAGAATAAAGCATTCATAGAGACAATATGGCAAACATCACACAGATAAGACAATCAATTATACAAGGTGTGACACAAGATTAATTAGCAACATCATATATATATATATATATATATATATATATATATATATATTATAAAACAGGGATGTTATCATGGGTTATTGGATAAGAGTTGTTGGATAAGATATTTTGGTTAAGAGAATTTGGATAAGTGATAAGAGAATTTGGGTATTGTGTAATACATTTTGTTGGATAAGGGATAAGGGATAAGAGAATTTGAATATGAGAAATTGGGAGATGAGAAATTGGTTTTTGAATTTTGTATAAGAGTTGGTTGGGATTTAATCTTGATGATGAACGAATGGTTGAGATGAGAAAACATGAAATTTGGGGGGAAATGTGTTTAGAGGGGGAAAACAAAAAATTTGAAATAAGCTCAGCCTTATCTCTCCCAAATCAAACCCTGCCCGTGACTTTTCATCTCCCCTCACCCCGACGCTCCCCTCACCTCCACCCACCCCCACGTGAAAAAAACATCAGAACCGATGCTCCCCTCCCCTCACCCCGGCGATCCCCTCATCTCCCCTCACCCCGGTGCTCCCCTCCCCTCATCTCCCCTCACCTTGGACTCTGCAGAGAGGAGGGAGAGAAACCGATCTCTCAACCGCACTTCCACACACATGATGAGATTCCTGTGGATTCTAGGGTTTCTTGCTCTGCACGTCTCTATGCGCCCACAGATCCACCAGCATCCACCCGATCTCTGACGCTTACCGCTCTGCTGCTCTCGAGCTCTTTGCTCCCGCAGATGGATCGTACGCAAGGTTCAATTTTTTTCACTTTTACCCTGCATATGGCATTCTAAAAGCTTCTGATTGTTCTTGATATGGTTCAATCTGATCGTTCTGATCTTTCTTCAATTCTATAAAATTTCAAAGCTTCTGATCGTTCTTAAAACCGGTTGTAGCTTTCGTTAGGGTTACACAACGAATTACTAATTCTTTGTTAAAACATTGAAATGGACTGAGGAGAGGCACCCACCTTAATCTACCAATTTGAGAAATTTTGCAATTTCCTTGATGAAATATTTGATTTTTGAGATGAACTTTAATATATTTCTTCTCTGTTTATTGTTGTAAGATAATTGAGAAGGTAGAGATTCTGATAATGTAGAGATTCTGGTATGAGAAAGGGAGGGCGCTCTGACTAGCAACTTTAACTTAAATATTTGATGTATTGTTTGTATGTCTAATATTTTCTTATTGGCTACATAATTGTAATAGAAAATTATTTCTATCTATGAGAATTGCTGCTCACTTTATTGATCAGTCTTCCAGAAAAATACACCAGGCCTAAAAATGGTGATCAAGTTGGAGGATGAAGACTACATTCGTTTCTTGATTGATACATATTATGATCCTGTCTATAAAGTGTTTCTTGAACATTTGAGGGAAGATGGGAAGTCGTATGTTTTCGAAATGATAAATGGGAATAACGGCATGCCTGCGATTGTAAAATATGAAGGAGAAGATGATGCATCTGAAGAGAATATGGCAGAGACTCGGACCAGCTCAGGTGGCGTTTCATCTGGGTGAAGAAGAGACAATTCCGTAGCCAAAAGAGAACAGTCAAGAAATTCTTGCTCAGAGTCTGGTGAAGGTGCTGGCATTTCTCCTAGGAAACGATCTGAATTGCCCTTTATGGATGAGTCGTATATGACATTTCTTCATCACTTAAAGCTGACAGAGAGTTCTATGATTCTTGAATTGAATTCTGTTTCCATCACATAAGAAGAAGAAATGGAAACATCGATATCTTCAGTAGTCTTGGTAAAAGACAGTAATGCTAAATCTGATGAACAAAGTCTAATACCATGTAAGATGTCTGAACCATCCGAGATAACTGTAAGTCTTTAGCTTACATACATTTCCAACAATCACATATATTTTATATATGACTGTTCCTTAGTTTAGGGGTCAGAAATGTGCCTAACTCCGACGCGCGACTGATAGATAGATAAATATATATATATAACATATGTATTGCTTATTAAAACATCCTATTGATACAATTTTTTTCCTCCAAGTGAGAGGTTTTAGTTTACAAGCACAGTTTGAGATCGAATTGGATGTAAAATTGGTTCACTTAAACATCCTATTATTCAGTTTGATGTTTTCATTGGAAGTAAAACCAGTAACAATCAAATTAAGGGTGACTCATTTGCTATGGCTGAAATTCATGTGCAGGGTGATGCGATCAAAATTGGAACTCATTTGGAACTCAACCTCACTTAGATGATATGATCAAAATGGCATTCAAACATTCAGTCACCTTGAGTTTGGAATGTTTGCTATGGCTGGAAACATTGACTGCATGGAAAAATGGCCGTTCGACGTTCGAGGACCCTGTCTGATCTACTGTGAGCTTCTCAACTCTATAATTTGATTGTTGTTTAGTTTTTGATTTTTTCTTTAAAAAATTTATTTTTGAATTTGGGTTTTAGGAATAAAATACCATATATCAGAAAATATGGACGACATACTGTTACCGGTGGCCCGCCCAAGCAAGGGGATATCATTCCTCTTACATTTCACAGGAATTCAGACGGTGAGTTAGATGAAAACCATCAATTTCCACCAAAAAATGATGCTTCGCTAAAAGTTATTTGACAATTAATGCATCCATAAAATGGGTTCAAACGGTTCCTTCGATGTGCAATTATCAAGTTGTTTCCCCATGTGCAATTTTTTGCTTCACCTCTGTAAATGACTTCCCTTTTCGATTTTATTGCTTTGGTTACTTTTAATTTCATATATATCATCCAGAAATTAGAACTTTGATGGTCAGAACATACTGTAGGAAATTAGTTAGCGACACTCATATGGGTGAGTTTTCATTTGAATGTTATCTACACTCATATGGGTAGATAACATTGGATTAACATGTTAAATTTTGGAGTGTAGATAACATTGAATTAGAACTCACCAAAATTTGCTAAAGTTCTGTTTAGATAACATTGTTAAAGTTCTGTCAATTTCCCTAACAGAAATTTGCTAAAGTTCTGTTTAGATAACATTATTAAAGTTATGTCAATTTGCTAAAGTTTTGTTTAGATAACATTTCTGTGTAGATAATATTGTTAACTTTCCCATTTGCAATTTTGGAGTGTAGATAACATTGGATTAACTGGTTAGATTTTGGAGTGTAGATAACCTGTTAATCCAAAGTTATTGTTCTGACCATGGTTTTACATTTTGGAGTTCTAATTTGAATGTTCCCCAAATGGAATGTTATTTGAATGTTATCTACACTCATATGGGTGAGTTCTAATTTATCAAATTGAGTTATTGTTCTGGATTTGATGTCATTTTGAATGTTCTGGGTTTGAAGTCATATTTGAATGTTCTGGATTTGAAGTCATCAAATTTATCAAAATGACATTCAAATTTAATGTTCTGGATTATCAGAATGAAATTAGAACCTCAAATTGAATGTTCTGGATTTTTACACTCATATGGGTGTGTTCTCATTTATCAATTTTGTTGTGTTGCTAACTAATTTCCTACACTGTTTTGAATGGAAAATCCAAAATGTACAAACTTATATAGGATTTTGTTTTGAATGGGAAGTCATTTGTTGTTTGTTGTTTCAAAGGGAATGTTTCAAATTGCCATATCATCAAATGTTTTTATGAGTGACTGAATGTTTTCAAACGGACAATACATTCCAAACTCAGTATGAACTAAGTGAGGTTGGATGATACATTCCAAACAAACAGCACATTTTGTTTGGAATGAAAAGAAAAATGTACATATGAGTGACTGAATGGAAAACATTGCATATATGTTAAATGCCATTTTGATCACCTTATTAAATACCATGTTAAATGCATATGAGTCACTCATATGTACATTTTTCTTTTAACATGGGGAAATTCATTTAACATGCAGTCAAATTCATTTAGCAGGGTGAAATTCATTTAACCATGTTAACAGAGTTCCAAATGAAATTGAGTTCCAAATGGAATTCCAAACTCATTCATGCAGTCAAATTGATTTGCTATGGCTATCAAATTCATTTAACAGGGTGCAATTCATTTAAATGAATTCCAAACTCATATGGAACTCATTTAACAGAGAGAACTCATTTGAAATGGTAGGATACACATCGACAGCAAGGTCGTGTAGGTTGTGGATTTTTTCAGGCACATGCATTGGTCTTGGCGATTAAACGTTGGGCCCTTCACTATTCTATATGTAGTTTGGCTCTTTGTTGTTGTGCCGAGCCTCGATTTTACTTACTCCTGCATAGTTCTGATTGTTTGTGTTCCATATCCCCTTCTTGCTATTTACTACTTGGTCCTTTGATTTCAGGTGTTTGTTCAGTTTACTACGGTAAAGTTGAATTATTGCACTGAATTTTTTGCATCGTTGCATATTTTAAGAGAGTGAATGATCTGCAGTTTTAGAGAGTGAATGACCTGCAAATTAACCTGCATTACATCCCCAACAAAGAATCCCAAACAAAAAACAGTTTCTAATTATGCAAGTTTACATGTCATTTAAAGAGTTTAATGAGTTTACTGCAAGTTGGAGTGAATGATTAGAAAGTCTCTAAAACATTTTTTAAATATGCAAGTTTACAAGTCATTTAGTCTCTAAAAATTACATCCCCTTTATTGGGGATGTCTTTGGTGTTAAAAACTGTTATCTAACTTGCATAATACATGATGAAAAAGTCTTGGAATGTATCTTAAAACATCCAACTTGATGTTATTTTCTTTGATGTATCAAGTTCGCATCTTCTTTGATATATTTCTGAAAGCATTGATTTATCAAGTTCTATACATTTGTGCCAATACAAAACCTATTCATTGATGCATGCATCAAGTTTGTGAGTGATTTTAAGTTTTCTCATTTGTGCCAATATCAAACTAATATGTGCCAACTATACATTTTAAGTTTTGTCATATAATTTTTCTCACAGAGTCCATTCTTTGTTGCCAATACAAAACCAACTTGATGTCCTAGAACAAATTATTGATGTCATGGTACAAAACCAACTTGATAAAAATTATTGTCTATGCCCATAAATCTGCAAAACTACATAAAACACATAAATGTACCTACCCAATTTTTTGGGTTTTAGGTGGTTTTGATGGCCATAGATTGATGCCATCTATTTTAGTTACCTACACTGAAGACAGAATCATGTGTATGTTGTCCATATGTATATGTGTTAGGTATGGACACACATACACACTAATACAACACACGATTATTTACACACTAATACAACCTTGATTTACGCAGACATATATTACACATACATAAATCTGCAGTATATATTACACATACTTAAACCTTGATTTACGCAGACAACCTTGATCTAAACATATGATTTCTTCTTCTAATAATAATACTTACTATTTTAAGATGAGTTGGTTGGCTTTGAGGATGCATGGAAAGGAAATGCAAGAGATCACCTGTCTGGATGTGATCCAGGGCTAGACTCGCATGACAATGGAAAGATGGATAAGATTTGCTACATTCCATGTAACACATGACATGCAGTTTGTTATACAATCAAGCTTAATGAATATTAAAAGTGGTCTTTACTTTTAGTGTTGGTTCTTTTTGTTGTCTTTATTTTTGCTATCAACAGCCTGCAAAGTTCTCAAAATGTTGGTTGGGGGAAGTCACATTTTGGTAATTTGTGAACCAAGTCCTGTGATCATGGTTTATTGATTTTTTTCCTACATGCATTTTGGTTTTGATGAGATTTGGAGGTTGAAAAATTGAATCTTGCTGGGACTATGATAATTTGTGAACCCAAAAATAGAGATGATGGAAAGAACAAAATTATGATTTGATAACAGGTCATGGCATAGTATTCCTCATGTACGCATGCTATGAACATTGTGTATTCTGTTGACACTCATCAATTCTTATATAGTGAATACCAGAACGGTATATTTTTTTCCAAGTACAGAATTTTCATTGGGTCATTTTCATATACACATTATCTTATATGGGGTATATTAACATCAAGCTTGATAATTTGTGTATTCTGTTTACACCATCAAAATGAGTATATTAATTTTGGTTGCCTTAAAATGAGGCCAATGATTTGACAGAATATATTAATGGTATTTTGACATAATATATTAATGTTTATTTTGACAGAATACCTCATTTTGACAGAATTTTGGTCGTCCTCTCACACGGGAGGTTTTCATTGGGTAAGTTTGATAATTTGTGTATTCTGTTTACACCATTAAGCAAGTTTCTACATTTTGATGGGGTATATTAACTTGCTTATATGTTTTATCTGTTTACACCCTAATTCTACATTTTAGTAAGCGTATGAATATCTTACCATGCGAAGCCGAACTCTTCGAATTATCAAGCCAGGTTCCAATTCTGTTTCATGAGCGGTATGTGTTCGATTGTTGGCCTCACTTGAATTTTGTAATTTGGTTAATTGGTGGGTGCATGCGTGTGTGCGTGCATGCGTGTGTGTGTGTGTCAGCCTTATAAAAATTAGAATGAGTTACAAACCCTTAAGAATTAGAATTATTTGATGGTTGCTCTTCCTAATTTCAATCAACCTTTGCTTCTTATTTATATTCGAATTTTCATCCATCTTACATTTTTGTAGATTGTGGAGTGATTTGCATGGTGTACTTTGCTGCCTGATTGTAATGAAGTTAGAGTGAAAGCAGAAGGTAATATACCTAAAGCTGCATTTGTTAATATAGAGCCCAATAGTGAGGATGAATGGGAGATTCTGACGCTTGACTTGGAGCTTGCTTAAAAGGCCATTTTGAACCAGGTAAAGCCAGAGATACCTCAAGGAACCTAAATTTGAGTCTTTGATTGGCATGTCACATTGATATGTAGCTAAGTATACAAGTATGTCCGTCAGTCAATATGGAGCTAGGATAACATGTTTGCATACTTCATAATTTTTCAAATGGTCTATATAACCCAAGAGAGAAAATTTGCCATTATCATGTCCTCAAGCCCACACCATAATCCATGAAAGATAAAAACAATGTATGAATTTTCTTTGTTAAGTTGTTAACTATATTTTGAGATTGCTAAAAGTTGCAATTATTGCTAAAAGTTATTGCTCAAGCCCAGACTTATGATTATGTGCTCAACTTTGTTAACCCAATCACAAGCTCAACTTTGTTAAGTCCACACTTCGTTTGTGTGGCCAGAAATATGGATGATAATTGCTAAAGTTGACAGAAATAACTTTGCTAAAAGTGTGGACAGAAATAACCCAATCACAGTCAGAAATGGAAGTGTGGACAAAAATAACCCAATCACAGGCTCAACTTTGTTAAGTTTGTCAATTATTGCTCAAGCCTAGACAGAAATAACCCAGTCGGAAATAACCCAGTCAAAAATTTGCAATTATCATGTGCTCAAGCTCACACCATAATCACAAGCTCAACTTTTAGCAGACATAAATGAATGGGGAACAGCTCATATTCTCATATTCTGTTGTCTCGCAGATCCTAAATTGTGAGAGATAAATGGTAGGGGAGCAGCTCCTATCTGTTGTCGCGCAGGTCCTAAAAATGAAGGGGATCAACTCTCATCATTTAATTCGTGAATTACATTGTGATGTTTAACTGCTCCTATTCTGTGGGATTTTCCAGCTGACATTAAAGGTAATGATCTATGCATATAAAAGGGCAATGATCAGATTTGAGATTTACACCTATTTTTGTTCTCTACATGCTCCTGAAAATATGGAACTATGCTAAATATGGGTTCCTTTTAAGCTGAAAATATCAACAGAGATATCAATGAAAATTTTCTCTTTTTTTTGCATGAACAACTTTTTTATTTTTTGTCTTTGAAGGAAACTGGAAGCACACTCAGCTTGACGTGTCGTTGTGCTCCTTGATGGATGTGGCAGCAGTCTCTAGCAACTAAAGGACTCTGCTCCAGTCTGAAGATGTCCAGTGGATCATCAACAAGATGTAAGAATTTTTTTCCCTTTAAGGTTTGTAATTGAACTGAACTGGCTAACAAGGTTGAATCATTGTCTATAAGGGTGATCATCCAGAAACTTACGGGCTTCATTGGTGAAAGGAAAAATAAATTCACCCTTGAATAATCATTTTGAACGCTGAAAATGTGAATTTGATAGTGTAGGTTTCGTGATTGAAAAAAAATGCTAATTTTGTTGGTTTATGGAATATTTACCGACTTGGATGTATGGTTATTTAGAGAAGAATTGGAGTTGACATTAAATCACTATTACTGTCATTTGAGTTTATGTAAGAAATGCTTGCTTCTTCACATATCCAATATCCGTTTTAAAAATGTTCAGATATTCCAATAATTTGCTATTATGTTTGTATGTAAGACTTGAAAAAAAATCTGGAATTGAATGTGTGCACGCACACACACATATAATAACTGATATATTAAACTTCTGTGTTTTTAATTCAATAAATTTGTCTTCTCTCAAAAACAACATGTTACTATAGGCATAAGACCTTTATCTATGTTTTCAACCTTTGAAGCGTCCTAAATGGTTAGAATAACTATGCATATGATACTACATGCATACTTCCTTTATAATTCACATGTAATTACTACTCCTTTCCTTTTTCTGGTACAATTTATGTTACAATTAACATAAGACTGGTTGGTGGAAAGTGATTATGAGTGAATTTAGATCCAAATTAGTTTCATTTACTATGTTTGATTGAAATAGCCATAATAAATATGGTTTTAATTCATGGATGACCCCTTTGTTGTTATAGTGTGAATTTATGTTTTGTCTTCATTATACTCAGAGGCATTTTATTTTACTTTTGATCAAACCTTTGTCTGATGATCAAATTTTATTTTTGGAGATGGGTCCGATTCATTCCTCACTACTTTTGATCAAATTTTATTCAATCATGTCTTCTTGAAATTGAAATGGAATAATGTCTTCCTAAGTATTCAAAATGTTGCTCAAATAAAATGGTCTCTACTTGAGTATTCAATCCATGCATGTCATGTCATCAAAATGAGTCCAAGTTGTTTAAGTAGCCAACAAATTGAGCATAAAACTTTCATTAGGTGACAGATTCACAAATGTCCTTAATTTGCTTTCATGTTGGCTCTATTATGGTCAGCTTTAGTTAATTTCAATTATGAAAACATATTGTTTATTTTGCTTTTATTTTTGTTTTTGTGTTTTGTTCCAGTTGTTTTAGGTCCAGCGTGTATTTCAAATTGTTTGATGAACACTACTTACTTCATGGTATGGGTGGAAATTTTTTGGAGTATCGATGTGCTTGGTGACTGTATTAACTTTATTATTTCTTGATGCCATCAATTTCCTAGATCGTGCTTCTGATATACTCAAGAAGACAGGGTTTAGTATGAATTTACTTGGTCCTGTAAAGAATTAGTTTAGGAAGAAGTCTGATGAGTATTTTATTTTTGCAATTATTTGATCATGCATGTTGATCAAATAAAATGATGTCGGGTGAACTATGTTGTCTGCTTGAGTATTCAATCATGTCTTCTTGAGTATGATGTCTTCTTGAGTATTGACATGAAATGTTGTTTTTTAGTATTCAAAATGTTGATCAAATAAAATGTCGTCTACTTGACTAATCAATCCATTCATATCATGTCATCAAAATGAGTCTAAGTTGTTTAAGTAGCCAATAAATTGAACATAAAACTTTTCTTAATTGAAAGACTAACAAATGTTCTTCACCCTAATTTCCTTAGTTCATCACCCTAATTTCCTTAGTTCATCACCCTAATTTCCTTCTTGCTTAATGAAATTTAAATTGCATTTGAGTTAACTATGTTATTGAGATTTCGTGTTTATTAGTCTTCATGGTTCATAGTCTGAATGGCTCATCATCATTATACATGTGGTGAAACTTGATATGGGAAAATTCCAGTCTGTACTAGACTACTTCGAATGATGCTAAATATGTAGTTGTTTACTCTTCTGTTGTAATTAATGAAACAATATGCATGGACTCTAACATGACGTAGAAACAAATTCAGTGGTTATACTAGATTCTTTCACCAGCTAAAATATTGTCATGCCTGTAAGAATCACTATTAAATCAGTATCATTAGCTATCTTTGGTTACAAAATACTTCATAACATCGGAATTAAGGTTTGACAAGATAGTGATTGACAATGAAGTTGGCTTAGACTAGCTGAGAGATTATGAGTTTGCTTGGAGATAATGCTGGAAATGGATTAGATATAGACTAGCAGAAATTTTTGGGGTAAATAAAATTTAAATTTTTGTTGGAAGTAAATTTTTGGCAAAACTAAAATTTAACTTTTTAGGGGGAACTAAAATCTAGAGGTAATCAAATTTTTGGATGGTACTTTTGGGGGAACTAAATCTGGTAGGAATTAATATTTAGGGTGAACTAATTTTTTTGAGGGGAATTAAATTCTCTTTGTAAACTAAATTTTGGGGGAAACTAAAATTTTTGGAAAGTGAATTTTCAAAAAAAACCCTAAAATATTTGAGCGGAAATAAATTTGGAGGGTGCTAAATTTTGGGGGGAACTAAGTTTTTTGGGGAACTAAATTTCTTTGGATGTGCTAAATTTTCGGGGGAACTAAGATTTTGAGGGGGATATCTAAAATGAACCGTGCCCTATGGGCACGGGTTATATACTAGTGTGTGTGTGTGTGTGTGTGTATATATATATATATATATATATATATATATATATATAACAAAGGATGTGAGTACATACGGACATCAACATATCCAACAAAAAATACATCCATCATGATAAAAAAATACATCATGATGCCAAAAGTACATATCTCATCAATTATCTATCATAATATCAGCATACATCAATAATCCATCATACATCATAGACACAACCATCAACAAGCTAACACCACACAAACACCTATCTAAGAGTGAGCGTCTCCAAGGGCTGTAGAAGAAGAAGCAGGCTCTGTGACAGCAGGTGTATCCTCTGGAGGAGGGTCAGAAGGAGCAACAATAGCAGCATCAGCAGCATCCTGAGTAAAAGCTACACCAGGATGCTCAACGACATCAGTGGGCTGAGGAGGCACATGAGGCTGGGGAACAAACTGTTTCAGATCCTCAGGGAAGGGTATTCCCTGGTGGAGGAAGGAAAGAGACATCAACCTGTAAAGTCCAGAGACCATCTCAAAAAGAATATCACGAGATGGTGGAGCTGAGGTGGAAGGCTGGTCAGCTGGAGGAACAGTGGAGGAGGACGGAGCTGATGTGGATTTCATCTTCTTCGAGGCAGACTGCAGAGCTGAAGAAGACTTCGACTTTGCAGATGCATCGAGGAGAGGAGCAAAAGGCATGGGCTTGTAGCGAGATAAATCGACACCAAAATGTCAGAAGACAAGAGTCAAAAGACCATCGTAAGGAATATGAGCGGAGGAAGAAGTAAACTCGACCTTGTCCATCCTGTCAAGGAGGACACCGGCCCAATTCACGGACATCCCAGAGAAAATCGCATACATACACTTCAGAATATCCTGAGAAGGCTAGTTAGATGATCCATAACTCGGCAGGATGTTGGACTTCACCACTAGGTGAGCTGCCCAACCTCTAGCTGAAAACATAGATGACCTGACACCAGAATCCAGGGCTAAAGGTATCTCACGAAACATATCTCTAAGGACAGACTAGTCAAGCTCGTCAATATCAGAGATGGAAATATCTGAAGGAAGAGAACCGGTAGAGGGAATCCTAAGAATGGTCCCTAAAAGAGTGGGAGTGATCTGGATGTGGGTTCCCTGAACAACGGTATCAAGAACTCTGATGGTAGAATACTCACCGCGAACGCGGTTAGCATAGAATAGCTTAACCAAAAATGGGTATGCTCTAGGCGATTCGCTCTAAGAGAAGCGAAAGAGATCGGCCAAGTGGGTAGCAAACAGAAGATCAGAAAGTCTCTCAGCAGTAAATGCGGGAAAAGCGATGTACCGCTCCCTAAGCAGTTTGATCCCTAGGAGAGAGTGAAACTTTGCCAAACAAAGATCATCTCGGCAAAGAGGAACAAGGGGATCAGTAGGGGGCATTGCGGGAGAATCATCTCCAGAACTCGAAACAGAATCAGGCTGAAGGGAAGTGGCAGTAGTAGGCTCATTGATGGTAACACCAATGGGCTTCCGCTGACGCTTGATCAGGGGCTGAGCATCGGAAGAAGACGACGAGGGAGAGTATCCCTGCAAAGTAGTAAGCGAGGGGGACATGGCACGTTTTGAACGGGCTTTGAAGGGCTTCGAGGTCTTGGTAATGAGTTTCCTAGGAGCCCTAGGGTTCTTGGTAGGCACTAGCTTCCCCTTACCCTTGGTCTTGGGTGCCATCGAATCAAACAATCGAGCGAGTAGAAAATCGACGAGAGATGAAATCAAACGAAACAAATCGAACGAAAGACTCGAGAGAAGAAGACAAACCAAGATGAGAAGGCACGAAGACGCAACGACGAAACAATCGACGAGCGGGGAGGAGGAGATCGACGGCGACATCTGAAGAAACGAACGGGAAGTTGAAGCGTTTCAATCGGAAGAGAGAGAAACGACGAGTTGAAAAGAACAGTCTCGAAGTATATAAGAAAGAGGGAATAAATCTGGGCCGTTGGATCAAAGAATCGACGGCTATGATCAAAGCAGTGAACCGTCACGAACAGTAGACAGTCGACTGATGACCAAAAGTCAGTCGACTGGATGAATTGATAAGAATTAGTCTCAGGAAGAGAGACAGTCAACTGTTGAGTAAAATACAGTTGTCTACTATACACATCAGTCGACTGACCGAGAATCAATAAACTTCATCAAAACGACATAGAGCTCTGTAAAATTTCGACAAAGAGAACAGTCGCCTGATGACTAAAGTTCAGTCGCCTGTTAAAATAACAGTCGACTGGAAAATGGTCATCAGTCGTCTGTACGAAAGATACAAATTCTCAGACAGAGGTGATAGAGTAGGGCGGTCGACTGTCGAAGGAAAGACAGTCGTCTGTCCTGGCCCAAAAATGCACAGTGAGAAGAAATCCAGAGAATAAGAACACTCACCCTAGGACATATACTCTAAACACAAACTCATCATAAAAACAATATAATACGATAAATCGATTGAAACACAAATCTCTAAGAACAATCTCAAAGAAATCATGAAATCGCATAAATCGCAATTGCCTTTCTTAAACACATATGTAGCATATATCAAAGGAAGAAAGACAATATGATGACATGAGCTCAAAAGGTGTTATAACATGTATATTGAGCTTCTAGATTTCAGATTCACTCATAATTTCTAATTCTCCATGCAACCTCATAAATGAATCTTTTTTAAGAGGTTTTGTGAAGATGTCGGCAATTTGTTTTTGGTTTTCAATGTACTCTAAGATAATGTCCTTCTTAGCTACATGATCATTTATAAAATGGTGTCTCACGTCTATGTGCTTAGTACGGGAGTGGTGTACCGGATTCTTGGAAAGACATATGGCACTTTAGTTATCAACCATGATCGAGCAAGTATCACAGTTGATACCATGTCCATAAGAGTGTGTCTCATCCAAAGAACTTGTGCACATGCAAGACCCGCGGTAATATATTCCGCTTAAGTCGTGGACAATGACACCGAATTCTGTTTCTTAGAAAACCAAGAAACTAAGGAATTTCCTAGAAAATGGCAAGTGCCACTAGTACTTTTCCCGTCGGACTTGCATCCGGCAAAGTCGGCATCACTATATGAGATTAACTCATATGTGCTGGATTTAGGGTAAAGTAACACATAATCTAGAGATTGATTGAGATAACGAAATATTCGTTTAACCGCAATCAAGTGTGACTCCTTAGGTCTAGCTTATATCTAGCACACAAGCATACGGAAAACATGATATCGGGCCTACTAGCGGTTAAGTAAAGTAAGCTACTGATCATATCTCGATATAGACGAACGTCTACATCTTTTCCGTTTTCATCTTTGTGAAGGTGGGTAGTAGTACTCATGGGAGTCCGTTTGCTTGACGACGATTCCATCCCGAATCGCTTTATAAGCTCCCCTGCGTACTTTGTTTGATGTATAAAGGTGCCATTCTCCATTTGTCGAATTTGCAGTCCAAGGAAATAGGTGAGCTCTCCCATGTGGCTCATCTTGAATTCATCCTTCATTGAATTAGAAAATTCTTGACAAAGATTAAAGTTAGTAGAACCAAAAATTATATCGTCTACATAAACTTGAATCAAGAGAATGTCGTTTTCATAATCTTTAATGAAGAGTGTAGAATCAACTTCTCCCATTTTAAAACCTAAATTCAAAAGAAAGGTCTTGAGTCGATCATACCAAGCTCTAGGAGCTTGTCTCAACCCGTACAACGCTTTCTTAAGTTTGAAAACATGATTTGGAAATTTTTCATGAATAAAACCGGGAGGTTGTGAAACATAAACTTCTTCATTGACAAACCCATTCAAAAATGCACTTTTAACATCCATTTGAAATAGTTTAAAATTCTTATGGGATGCAAAAGATAAAAACAACCTAATAGCTTCTAATCTAGCTACGGGGGCAAAAGATTCTTCGAAATCAATACCTTCCTCATGCCAGTAGCCTTGAGCTACTAACCTTGCTTTGTTCCTTGTGATCACCTCGTTCTCATCCGTCTTGTTCTTGAAGATCCATTTGGTCCCAATGACTTGGTGACCACTTGGAAGAGGAACGAGTTTCCAAACTTCATTTCGCTCGAATTGCATTAGTTCTTCTTCCATTGCCACTATCCAAGAGCTATCCTCACAAGCTTCTTGGATGTTCTTTGGCTCGATGGTAGAGACGAATGCGCAATGAGAGAATTCTTCAATCCTTGACCTCGTTCGAACACCCACACTAATATCTCCAAAAATTTGGTTATGTGGATGATTGCGAACGGTCGGATAAGCTTTGGGTATATCTGCATCACTAGGAACATCTTCAACAATTTCGTTAGTAGTGTTAGTCTCAATAATCGAATCATTGATATTAACATTACTAAGAGTATCACAAATAACATCTACACTATCATCATCAACATGAGGAAAATCAAAATCTTCATTAAAATAAACGTGTAGTGATTCCTCAATCGTTAAAGAAGTTTTGTTGTATATTCGGTGGGCTTTGCTACGTGTGGAATATCCAACAAAAATTCCTTCATCGGATCTTGGATCAAATTTATCTAGATTACCGAAAGTGTTCTTGATAAAACATTTTGACCCAAAAACACGAAAATATTTTACTTGAGGCTTTTTGTCATAAAACAACTCAAAACAAGTTTTGTTCGTTCGGGGTCTCACTAGGATCCTATTGAGCACATAACATGCCGTGTGCACCGCCTCTGCCCAAAATTGTAGTCCAAGATGACTATCATGGAGCATAGTGCGTGCACACTCAATAAGAGTCCTATTCTTTCTCTCTACAACACCATTTTGTGGTGGTGCCCGAGGGAAGGAAAAATTATGAGTTATCACGGTGTCATCACAAAACTTAGGAAAAGATTCATTCTCAAATTCTCCTCCATGATCACTACGGATAGTGATAATGGTGGATCCTAAGAAATTCTGAATTTTCTTTGCAAATTTGGTAAACTCTTCATAAGCTTCATTCTTATTAGTTAAGAATGAAACCCAAGTAAATCTAGAAAAGTCGTCAACGACAACTAATCCATAATGAGCATTTCCTAGAGAAGCGGTTCTAGTTGGCCCAAACAAATTTAGATGAAGAAGTTCTAGGGGCCTCTTAGAAGTAATCCCTTCTTTAAGCTTAAAGGATGATTTACTAAGTTTACCTCTTGACATAAATCGCAAAAGTTTTTCGTATTAAAAGCAATTTTAGGAAAACCTTTGACTAGATCATGCTTAGCTAGCTTATATAAGTGCTTGAAGTGAACATGACCAAAACGGCGATGCCATAATAGCTGTTCACTTGTGTTAGCAACTAAGCAATGTTCTACGGTTTTAGGCAAGCTCAAATAGTAAATATTTTTACGCCTACTACCGGAAAATAAAACATTTGAATCACAATCAACAATAGTACACAATCCTTCTCCAAAGTTAACCTTGTAACCTTTGTCACAAAGTTGACTAATGGAAATGAGATTGTGACACAAACCACTAACAAGATAAACGTTAGTAATTAAGGGTTTGGAAATATTACCAACGATACCTACTCCTATGATGGTTCCCTTTTGATTACCTCCAAAAGTGACCGTTGCACCATCCTTGATGCTAATCACTTCGGAGAGCAATGAGGGATCTCCCGTCATATGTTTAGAGCAACCACTATCGAGAATCCATCCTTTCCCTTTAGAGCAAGTTTGACCTTTATTGCTCTTCTTATTTCTCTTGGGTACCTATATAATATATCATAAGCTCATGGTACCCAATGTTTGTTGGGTCCAAGGGGATTAGCCCTTTGGAAGCCAAGTCGAAGTGGACTTCCGCTTCCCAACATGATTACCATTATTGATAACATCATTAAAATAGGAATCAATATAAGCATTCCTATCATTTAGGCTAGTGTTCTTAGGACCCCAAATGGTGTATCTTTTGGGAGTCCTTTTCCTAATTGCATGCATATTTGTTAAATTTCTATGTGGTGCATGCTTCTTGGGAACATGGTTTCTAGCATAAATATGAGGTGGTGGATATGCATTGTACATACGAGAATGATATGTATGCTTGGGAACATGCATGTTGTATGAAGCATATGGGTTATGCATGACATGCGGAGGGGTGCATACATGTAAGAATGATGTGTATGTGCATACAGGTGTATAGGAGCACGTACATGAGTATTTCTCATGTGTGGTTGTGTACGTGTCCGTGGGTGTGGAGCATAAAAGGTGTCATAATTATCCACTTTTGAAGTAGGAGGTTTCCTACGTGGATGAGTGTTAGTGTATTTGTAAGCATGGCCTTGCTTTTTGGTTTCCACCCTTAGTGGGTTTCTTGCTAAAAGGAAGAGAAGGTGAAGTGGTGACTTTCTTGGTAGGTTTGCTACCTATAGTGTCTTTGACACCACTTGTGAATGTACAGGAGGAAGACCTCACAAAGTCTATAGTGACACCACTATAGGAGGTGCGATCATTGGATGCATTTGCTTTTACAAACCCAGGACCAACACGATGTGTGGCCGGAAATTGGTTTGCTAGCAAATCATCCAATTGTCCTTTTTCCTTATTGAATCTCACAATACGGGAGGACATGAGCTCATATTTCTCCTTTAGAGAAGAAATGTTGGTATCCAAGGTGGACACCCGTGCTTTGAGCTCGTGCACTTGGGTTTTAAGAGAATCATTCTCTAAACCCAATTGTGTGTGACGTGTGACTAGATCACTATTATCTGTTGGATGTGTTTGATCTAGTTGAGATTTGAGGGTTTTCACCTCATCTCTCAAGGTGACATTTTGAGAAGCTAAGTTTGCTTTCTCAAGAGTTAAAGTATCAACAATGGTGTCATTGTTGATAATGCATGGAATGGATGACTTGCTAACATTTGATTTCTTTAAGCTAGTGTATCTAAGCATTAAAGATTGATATTTAGAAAATAATTCTTCATTAGCAATACGAAGTTCATCCATTGTTACCTCGGTTTCATCCGTGTCGGAATCACTCCCATCGGAGAGTGGATCCTCTCGGGCCATGAAACACATGTGGGCGCTCTCACCCTTCTCATCATCGGAATCACTTGATGAGTCCTCACTTGAGTCATCGAAGGTACCTATAAGTCATTTCTTCTTATCTCTCTTGTTCTTGTCGGATTTGTGGTAATTAGGTGCCTTCCACTTCTCTTTATTCTTTAACATTGGGCAATCCCTCTTGATGAGCCCTGGTTTATTACACTTAAAACAAAGAGATGAAGTAGCATTAGTAGACTCAATACATTTATTGGAGGGAAATTTACCTTTGCGAAAGAAGCGTTGGAACTTCTTCGCCATTTGGCCCATTTCACCCAAATCCATCTCATCTTCCGAATCTTCGCTATCGGAGGATGATGAATTGGCGTTGAAAGCCAAAACCTTCTTCTTGGCCTCCGAAGGATTTATCATAGCCCAAATCTTTAATCGGTTCTCTCGTCTTACCTCATAAGACATGAGAGTCCCGATAAGATTCATTACTGTGTAATTCTTCAGATCATTGACCTCCTCGATCTCTCCTTTCCCATTTGGAGGTCATTCCCATGATGATCTTCCTTACCTTTTCAACTTTGGTGTATTTTTGGCCAAGGGCTTCCAATTCATTTGTGATGACGGTAAAGCGTACGTACATCGATGCAATGCTCTCATTCTCCTGCATAGGAAACAAATCGAAGTTTTGCACGGCAACATATAACATCAAAAGTTTTACCTTATTCGTTCCCTCATGGGTAACGATGAGATGGTTCCAAATTTGATATGCACTCTTACATGTGCATATCTTGTTGAACTCATTCGGGTCCAACGGACAATGAAGAGCGTTCATTGCTTTAGCGTTGTTGACTTCGGCGGACTTCGCGGAAGACGTCCATTTCTCGAAATCCTATTCGGTGTACTCCTTGTGGAGGGTTCTCCAAAGTGAAGCACTCCTAAGGAACGTCTCCATCCTACACATCCAATAGCCAAAATTAGTACCATTGAAATGTGGAGGATGTACCGTAGATTGACTTTCGAAAAGTGTGGACGCTCCATCACGATCGTGATTGTTGTACGAAGTCAGCGGAGGAACGTTGTTATTGTTGGATGCCATAGCAATAACCTTGCGCTCTGATACCAAGTGTAGGGATCCTGTCTATGGAGAAAACACTAGAAGGGGGGTTGAATAGTGTTTAAGCAATTTAAAACGACTGTTGCACCAAATTAAAATGCTAACCAACAATAAAGTGCGGAATTAGATTTGAACCCAAATAAGAAACAAATGCAAACACAATTATGTTTCTAGGGTTCGGATTACCCAAGTCACTTCCCGACTTGTTCCCGGTAATCCTACGTCCCTTCCACCCGGATACCTCCGGATACTCAAGTTAGAACCTTAACCTGAGGTTTTCTTAAAAACCCACTTGTAGCAACCCTACAAGTGAAATCGAATACAATCGATGTCCTTGACTCCCACAACATAGGAGCAAGCAAACCGCTCTCACAACCCGAGAGCAAATTCAATATACGAAAATAATGAAATCTGAAAGCAACACTTACAATCAGATATGCCTTGAAGTAGAACTTGAAGGAGTGGTGTGTTGTGTGTTGAAGACTCTCTTGGAAGAGAGGAGAAAGCTCTTTCTCTTGACTGCACCAATTGCCTAGAGGATCACTCTTTGGTTCTAGGTTGAAGAGCAAGAGAACAAAGATTAGGAATTCTTAGGGCTATGGATTTGAGAGCTTTAAATTTTAGAATGAAAGCTTGAGATGAAAACTTGGAAGACTTGGTAACCCCTTAATGGAACAGTAGAAGCCCCATTTATAGGTTTCTCAAATCCACAAAACAATTTAGGCAAAAGCTCTTTTGGAATCCGTGAGAAAATTCTCAACGGATAGAATCTGAACTCGCGACAGTCGACTGTTGAAGAAACCACAGTCGACTGGTGCACAGTCAGCAAGGGTAGGTAAGAATTCATAACGGTAACTTACCACGTGGTCAGTCGACTGATGAAGCAAAGACAGTCGACTGTTAAACCAACAGGCGACTGTAAATCCTTCTACAAGCGACTGGCCGAGAGATGGTAAGCATAATGAAATCTGGAAATCCTGAAAGATAACAGGATAGACGACTGATGCAGATAATACAGTCGACTGTTAATCAGAACAGGCGACTGTAAATCCTAATACAGACGACTGTCAAATACCCTGAGAATTTCCAGAGAGCAGAGTCAATAAGTTGGCTCACAGACAGACGACTGTTGTAGCATACACAGTTGACTGATCCAAGGTACAGTCGACTGTATATACAACAAAAGTCGACTGGCCTTAAAAGTCAGATCAACGAAGTTTTGGGCAAAAGATAGACATGCGACTGATATACAAAACACAGTCGATTGTCACAATGACATGCGCCAGTGAATCGTTCATCAGCAGCCTGTGCGAAATAAACAGAAAGGCTCAAAACTAGATTGTTAAAAGCTTGTGCATAACAGGCGACTGTAGAACAAAACACAGTCAACTGTTTTTGAGACAGACGACTGTAAAACATTCAGCAGCCGACTGTTATAAACAATCCAAGCACAATCACAAAAGAAATGGATTGGTGTCAAAGGACAAATGATCTAATAATGTCCTAAGACAGAAATGATGATGTGTGTGTGTGCTCTATCAATGTTCTACTTCTATGCTACATACTAGAAGAGATAAAAGAAAATTACATTGATGAATTCTCTCTTCTATCCATCGTATGAGCCTGAAGACTTCATGGAGCTTCAATCATCATCACCGATCATCCAATCCATGTCATTTGCCTTCAATCAACTTTGAGTGTCATCCATTGCAAGTAGACCTCATAATTAGCTTAGGCAATGGATTAACTGCAAAATACGGGATTAGTCACAAGTATTATGTTTGTTCATCATTAACACCAAGTAGGGAGAAGTCCAATACTCAACATGGGGCCAGCTTAGTCGAGTCGACTTCAAGGTCCGCTTGCTACTGCTGCTTCTGGCTAATACGGGCTACTCGGTCGAGCTACAATAGATTAGAACTTCCTCCAAAATGATGCTCTGTTTGATGACGACTCAGTCGAGTAGGTGAACTGCTTGGTTGAGTTGCTTTGCTGCTCAGTCGAGCTAGGGTGCCTTGGAGAAAAGCTCAAAATCATCGATCTGTGTGATGCGACTCGGGTCGAGTCGGCTGTCTGCTCCTCCTCTCCTCCGATCTTCTTGCATACCTTGACGAACTCCCATGGAGCCTTGCCAATGACGTCTCGGACGTGCTGGATGTGTCCCGGTCCCAAAATATCTCCAATTCGCTCCAAAACTCCTAAAAATCTCTAAAGCTATACAAAACTCGAATATGGAATTAAAAGCACGATAATATATGAAAACATGGAGTTTGGAGGCAAATACGACATGAAATGATGCGATAAAAACATGGAAAATATGGACACATCAGCTTCTTGCGGTGGCAGAGCGGCGGCGGGGCAGCTTCGGGGGCGGCATTGACGGTGTGCTGGCAGCGAGGGCGGTAGAGACAGCGGGGAATGGTAGAGCACGACAGGGCACCGGAGGGGAGAGGGAGGAGCGGTGTATTGCCACAGGGATGCGTCGAAGAGCGGAGAGAGCGAGAGGGAGAGGGAGAGAGCTGAGGGTTTTTTTATTTTTTTAAAAATATTTTATTATCTGATTAATGGGGTTTAAGGCGGTATTTACTGGATAATTGGGTTCATGAATCCACTATTAGCCATTAATTAGCAATTAATAAGTGGGGTTTAGTATGTTGAATACGTTTTTAGAATTTCTTAAACGTGATACCACATTTAAGTGTTGGGTTAGGGTAAACTAGTTAATTAGGTTAAGGTAATTAGTTGAGTAATTGATAAATAGGTTAAAGTAAGGTAATAGTATAATGTTATCACAAAATAACAACTTTCACAAACGACTCCGAAAAATTACGAGGTTTGAGCGACAAAAAAATTTAAAAAAATCATTTACTCATTTGAACTTGTTCGATATTATCGTGAATATAGAAATTCACGTATGCTGAAACCTGACCGTTATATCCTACTCCTCTAATAAGAATTCCGTCCTTGGAATTTCTCGAACTCATAAAACAGATAATTGTTGTTATGAAGAAGCTCAAGCAAATAAAATGATAGGATGGAAGAATTGATGGATGATAATAATATAGTAAAATAGGTTGTAAATAAGATGAAATATAATGTGATATCATAGCTTCAAGAAAACAAGAGATGATGTTTAAGAATACTTACTATTAACATCACCATATCTTCCGTAATTAGCCTCGAGACTAGTAAAGTCCTTCGACTCGGTAAATAGGTGTGGGTAGCGTTCTCGCAAATCGTCTTCTCACTTCCATGTAGATTCTCCAGGTGAGTCGTGACGCCACATCACTCTTACAAGGTTGATGACTCTATTCTTGAGGGTCTTCTATCTTCGATCCATGATCTTGACTGGTCGCTACTCATAAGATAGATCTGGGGGTATAACAATCTCCGAGTAATCCACAATATGACTGGGATCACTCACATAGCGTCGTAGCTATGAAACATGGAAGACTTCATGTACTCCCTCCAAGGCAGGTGGCAAAGTAAGGCGACAGGCCACCTCACCTACTCGTTCCAAAACATCAAATGGTCCAATGTATCGTGGACTAAGCTTCCCTCTTCGTCTAAACTGAATCATTCCACGATTAGGAGAGATCTTCAAAAACACATAGTTTCCAGGATGGAACTCCAAATGTCTACGCTTTGCATCCGCCCAATGCTTGTATCGATCATGAGCCAACTGTAGTTTCTCCCTGATGGTCCTGACTACATCCACTGCTTTAATAATCGATTCTGGCCCGACGAGCTCTCCATCACCAATGTCATCCCATCTCAATGGAGAACGACACTTCCTGGTATATATCACTTCAAAGGGCACTATACTTATGCTGGCCTGATAGCTGTTATTGTAAGTAAACTCCACGAGATGAAGATGGTCTTCCCACGATCCTTTGAAATCCAACATACATGCACGCAACATATCCTCCAAGATCTGAATTGTGCGCTCCGATTGGCCATCTGTCTGAGGGTGATAAGCTGTACTGAAGCTTAAGCAGGTTCCCAGACATCCTTGTAAACTCTTCCAAAAGTGAGACATGAATCGAGTGTCTCTGTCTAAAACAATACTGACAGGGACACCATGCAACTTCACTATCTCCTTCATATACTTCTTGGCTAGCACTTCGATTGACTGGCCCACTCTGAAAGGAATGAAGTGCACTGACTTGGTCAATCAATCAATGATTACCCAAACAACATCATTATGCTTCATACTCTTAGGCAGTTCTGTCACAAAATACATCGTAATGTGTTGCCACTTCCATTCTAGAATGGGCAAAGGCTGTAACAAACCGACAGACCAGTGATGTTTAGCCTTCACCTGTTGGCACATTATACACTTCGTCACGCTACATGCAATGCTTCTCTTCATACCATGCCACCAGTAGTGTTCTTGCAAGTCTTGATATATATTGGTACTGCCTGGATGGATGGAATATGGAGAACTATGAGCCTCCTCCAATAGTTCTTCTCTGATGTCTCCAGTTGGTACATAGATGAGGTGGCCGAATCGCAAAGATCAGTCTTCGTGGATCTTGAATTCAAGCCTCTGACCTGCCACCACCATGTCTCTGATCCTTCGTAGCTTCTTATCTCCTGCTTGGGCATCCTTGATCCTGTCCACCAAATTCGACTTGATCTGAAGGTTGAGTAACGAAGATGTTACTCCTTGCAATATTACGTCCATCTCCAAGGTTCGTATCTCATGTCGTAGCCTCCATTACGATGTGAGGGTCATCACCGTAGGGAGACGACTTACTGCATCTGGTATGACTTTGACCTTCCCAGGATGGCACTGAAGGTCAACATCATAGTCTGCCATTAACTCGATCCATCGTCGGTGTCGCATATTGATCTCCTTCTGGGTAAGCATATACTTGAGGCTCTTATGATCTGAAAATATCTTCACATACTCGCACAACAAGAAGTGTCTTCAAAACTTCAGGGCAAAGATAACTACTGATAACTCAATGTCATGGGTGGGGTAGTTCTTCTCGTGGTTCTTCAGTTGTCTGGATGCATATGCAACGACTCGATCATGCTGATGTAGCATACACCCAAGCCCTTTACCGGATGCATAACAAAATACTTCGAAACCTCCAGTCCGATCTGGAATGACCAAAATCGGGGCCTGTCACGCCCCGCTTCCCAAAATGGACGGAGGCGAAGCGTGACTAAGGCCCGCTTAGGCCAGAGCTGAGAAGCTCGGACCCAATAAGCATCTGTAGGGGTACCATTTTAAAAGTTTCAGGTTCTTGCATTAATATAGTTCGAAACAACAGAAAGTACAGAAAGGAAGTTGCATTCATTAAATTAGAGATATAATATCCAACAAGTACAAAGTCAAGAAAAAAGAGAAGCCTAAGCGTGGCAACAAACTATCTAAAAGCAACTAAAAGTAGTAACCTCTGAAAGTGACGACTAAAAAGACCTCAAGGTCTGGTCCTCGTCAGGCACAAGCTCTGGGTCGACGTCCTCCACTCCTCGTACTCCAACGAGTCTGCCTTGTCCACGATCTCTGGCTGAACACCTGATGTACAGCACCCAAGAAAAAGGAACTGTACGTCAGGTAAAGTCTACAAGAAGGGTTAGACTTTACTGCAAGTGCACCGAACTTTAAACAACGGTTTACTGGTTGATTAACATGCTGAGGTTCTTTTACACAACAGTTTACTGGTTGATTAGCATGCTGTGGTTATAACAGGGTAACACAACAGGAAGTAACGTAGCAGGAAAGTAAAACGGGACAAGTAGTAGTCGTAGCGTGTGCTACCAACTACGAGACTATCCTAAAGGTGTCAGGACAAGACGGAACTAGACAAGACAAGACATGACACAACACGACTGACAGGACTAGTAAAACACGAAGGGTTCACGTCTTACGGTTCGAGGGGGATCAGACCCTCTCACCGTGCGCACGCTCAACCCTACCCCAAACCCCAGAACTCAGGACAGGAAGCACGGAGATCACTTTCGCAAGGAAAGCACCTGAAACACCCGTAGGCTTTTTGTAGCACAGAGATCACTTCCGCAAGGGAAGCACCTGAAACGCCTGAAGGCTTTTTGGTATCACAGAGATCACTTCCGCTCGGGAAGCATCTGAAACGCCCGAAGGCTTTTTGTATCACAGAGATCACTTCCGCTCGGGAAGCATCTGAAACGCCCGAAGGCTTTTTGTATCACAGAGATCACTTCCGCTCGGGAAGCATCTGAAACGCCCGAAGGCTTTTTGTATCACAGAGATCACTTCCGCTCGGGAAGCATCTGAAACGCCCGAAGGCTTTTTGTATCACAGAGATCACTTCCGCTCGGGAAGCATCTGAAATGCCCGAAGGCTTTTTGTGTAACAGGGACAAGACACGACAAGTGTAAGGAATAGTTATTCTAGGGTGTCCACACACACGCACACACAAGATAGCCCTACGATGTCAAGAGTTGTTGTTTGTCGAGCTTAGACTTCGTCGTCAAGTCTAAGTCGTCAGGGGCGTCCCAGACGCTATCATTTCATGTCCGGTTCTATACATTCACAGTCTAACAGTTCTAGCAATCTAAGACCAAAGCACGGTCAAAAACGCAAGTGGGTACACTTGCCTGCGATGGCGGGTGTGTCGTCCGTCCGGAGCGTCCCGTCCAGGCGTCGCGTCCGCGGTAGTCCGTCTGAAAAACTGTCACGGCGATAATGTCAGGTCGCCTTTTCAGTAAATCCTATTTGGGTTCATTTCTAGGTCATCGGGACTACCCTAATTTTCAGAGTCACGTTTTGGTGTTTTATCAGCCTAGATCGACCACTACCCTATATGCACAGAAAGTTGTCCAATGGTCGATTTCTACAGTGAGCAACGTTTTACTGGTGCGGGAAAGTAAATTTAATTATTGTTGTCCAGTTTTAGTTAGGGTTCAGTTTTGCTACAGTGTGGGTTTCGCTACGAGTTTGGGGACCAACCTCTCCGGTGTCTGGGGTAGAGCGGATGTAGTGTCTGGACTGCAGGAGATCTGCGTCGTCTATGACGTCTCGGCTACGGGTAGCGTAGCCAGACACGTTCTGGTGGCGGACTGAAAGTACGGGCAGTGAACGAGATCAGTTCGTCAATAAGACAACGTGCACGGCCAACAGAACGACAAAACGGCATCGCGGAGTCACGGAACAACGAGCAAAGGAAAAACAGCGGCCACGGGATCGTTAAACGATGCCGGGAGTCGAGGGGGTGTCCAGGTGATCAGGATGAAGGCGAGATTTATCTGTGCCACGGTTTTGTAACATCAAGCCAAGGAAGATCAAAACTCATTAAAATCTACCTCATGTATGTCAAACTAATACATCTGCATTAACATGTATTAACTGTACATATCATATGAACTGATAACATGCACATCTACAACCTACCCTAACAATAACAATTTTTGTGTTTTAAATAAACAGATATTATTTTTATGTCCAAAATAACCGCATGCTACCAATGTAGATATAGGAGTTAATATTAAGGCTAAACATTAAGGAATTAGGACTTACACATAGCTTAATAATTAATTAAATATATGGGATCATGCGCAGTACAGGTTAGCAACAATTCATGCAAAAACTAGGAGGCAACTCACGTGCTCATAATAATATATATACATGTTATTATGAGGTTAATGTTTACATTATTAGTACAGTTAGTAGTATTCACAAAACTACAGCATTAGCACCTCACATCATCATTCGCTTTGCTTCGCAGGGTAACGGTCTCGTGGCGCTGGGACGGAACTGCGGTCGAAGGAGGGGAGAGGGGCAGCGAGCTCCTCGTTGGCGGGGCGGTTCTCAGGCGGCGGTGAGCTCCGAACGGGGCGACGTCGGCAGCGGTTGAGGAGTGGCTTGGGGAGGTCATCGGGAACTCGGGATGGAGGATGGTTGTCCGCAAGGGCTGTCGGCGTCCGTGTGGATGATGGCGACGTCACTGGGAAGAGGATGTCGCCGTGGGTGTTGCGGGGAGGCCGGGAGATGAGCTCGCGTTGACGGGGAGAAGAGTGGGGTACCGCGAACTGGGCTTGGCGGTCGATGGTGACGGAAATTGAGGGGGCGGCTGCTGGAGATGAGTGCGCGGGCGGCAGGAGCTGCGCGCAGCGGCGGCGGGAAAAATGGCCCAGTGGATGTCTTGGCGGCGACGGGGAGGAGGAATCCGTGGATGGGGCCTAGGGTTTGGGGAGTTACGGGAGAAGGCGGCTGAGATGTTGGTGACCTAGGTTTCGCACGGGAGAAGGATTTGTGGCGGCTGAGTGAAAAAAATAAACTTAACCCTAGGTTTTAAATATTAGAGAGGGGGTGTTTACTGTACGGCTGTGATGAATTTGGGTAGGCCTAGGTTATTAGGTTTGATTTAATATATTACGGAGAGAGAACGTGGGTGAGAGGGAGCAGCTCTAGGGGAACTGGGCGATTGTTAAGATCTTAAGGGAAATAGATGAAGTTTGTTGTTACATGATTAGACTGAGAACGTGAAAAAAAAATCCCAAAGCAATTTTTCAAACAGTTCATTAGATTTTATTTATTTATTTATTATTATTTAAGAAAATATATATAATAATAATAAGGAGTTTGCCTTTCCTAAATATCGTACAGCTACTTTTAAAAAAAACATACAAATCTTATAAAAATTATAGAAACATATTTTATAAATTGTAGTGTGATAAGCAGATGGGTCCCTTGATGAGCAAAAATTTCAAGGAGAAAACCGTGGTGATCGCGCCTCCGAGATGATTGTGAATACGGGGTTCGGTCGCGCGTCTGAGCTACGGAGGACAGTAATAAAAATAATATGCTAAAAAAACACGTACGAGACAAGATACGCGCTAAAACTTGTACGGTCGGAAAGTGGCCGTTACATTCTACCCACCTTAGAAATGATTCCGTCCTCGGAATCACTCATACTAATACTAATTATAAAATCTATAAATACCTACGCATATAACTCACATCCTCCACACAATGGTCTCTAGTCCTATACTTTTAATCATCGTTCCTCAAATAATCCGTCATAATCCTTCTTTTCACTGGATAAAGCCACGACTAAACTCACCTCCTAATACTTAGTTATAAACTCATCACTTATTGTTCAAATTTCCAACTCCAAGTCCTCACAAAATAATAATAATCATCTTCTCATACCATACCTCTCCGCTAAACATCATCGCTCAATAACATCTTTTAAATTTCTCAATCTTTTCCCAATATTAATAAATCTCCAAAAATGAGATTCTAGTCAACCACCAATCCAAGACAAAAACTTGGTCTATCCTATACTACCTTCACAAATCAACAATCGCCGTGTCATCAATACATTCTCTGTCACATCTTCCCATAGATTTATCCGCCAAGTAATTTAACTATCAGAATCACATCTCATCCTACTCACTATAACTAATCCCAACCAATTTAAGTCCGACTACCTAACCATCCATTCATCTCAACACGTCATATTACTCCCAATGTCTTCTCACGTCAACTCAACAATCAAGTCTCGATGCTAATAAAAGCTCTACTCAATCTCATGATCACCCTAACTCCTACCATACTCTGTAGCCATCCCTATCTACCATTCGTCTAAGCCTCAAATCTGATAAGTTCTCATCTTCACACATATAATCTCATTCAACCAGACTTCTCCATTGAGTCCGCCACACTTCGGTTTCATAAATAAGTCTTGGACAGCTCATCTTCTCATCCGAAAGAAATCTATTCCAATATCATATTGTTCCAAAATCGATTAATCAATGCTATAACCAATCTCATCTCTCCCTGAGCCTACCCGCAAACAAAATCCTACAACAATAATAGCTAGTCCCAAAACTATAACAACCATAACATTACATTCCAAAATGGAGAGAGAGAAGAGAAAGGGAAACTAAAAACCAGTGACACATTTTTAAAACATTTGGAAAAAAAACGTGTGGAGTCGTGGTAATGGATGAGGAAGGATAATTGATTTGTGATCTTGTGAGCTAATTTCAAAAACTTTAAAGGTTTGGTTTAAAAGAAAAACAAGTTTTAATACAATCACACGCAGTCAAAGATAAGCTATTCTATAATCGCGAAAACTACGTCTAAGGAAATTGCCTGCTATGACCCTATTCATATATGTATGAATACCGTCATTCAGACATCTTCAATCATATCATGGTTAACACTGAGTACACATTCAAGACACAAAAGGCAATTATCAGGATCCTAAAGACGACACACTCATACAGGTCTACACACTCTACCTATACTCATGCATCACGACAACATCACAAACCAATGGGCCCACTACCAAACTATAGTTGACACGGCAACAACAAGCACTAATGTCTAAACAATAGAGGAAAAGAAAACTAAACCAAAAGAGAAACGAAATGAGATCGGAAAGAACGAGTTCAAATAAGGCGGGGTAAGAATGGTAGTTGGTTGGATGGAGCAAAAACATTCCTCAAAATAATTAGATAGATGAAAGGCGAATTACGTGTAAAATAGGATATCATATACTTTTATACTTATAAAAATAAGTAGTAAAAAGTGAGCAGATGGTAAAAATTATTACAATTCGGAATAAGAGTTAGATGAAGGAAACAAAAACAGGGTGAGGTAGCGGTTGTTTTGCAAATGAAAATAGGCTTATACCAAGATTTTTGAAATATGAGCACGATGGACATAGCGAGAAAGAAAAAAAATAATTTGGAATTCTATTTAGCTTAGAAAAATATATTCTAAAAGTGCGTGCGTTTAAGTGGTTAAACTAAATTTCGTAGTTTAGAAAAAGTGATATATTGAATTTTCAAAAAGGTATCAAGTTTTAAAACTGAAAAGATGACGATTCGAAAACGAGTACGAGGTATTGACTAAAAAAATTACGACCAATAAGGTTTCAAAGTCAATGAAAGAATTTTAACTCAACCAGAAACAAGAAATTTTAAATATATAATATAGGGGGGTTTTTTTTAGAAATTTAGCTGAGCGATAAACTTATTAATAAATTTTGAAAATACTCTTAGAGGAAGCTGAATTGGTCAATGAAGGGATTCGAAGGATCGACGATAATTTTCAGGAAACGATCACGTGAATCGGGAGACAGGAAAATGATCGCTTGAAGAATGTGTAGGATACGGACTGTGAAGAGCTACGATGGAACATTACGGTCGATAACACGAAAATGGTAATGATCAGGAAGACGCTAGAAGTCATGGATTCTATTTTTTTTTTCCGGGTCGCCTAAGATCAGGAGAGCTCGGCACTAAGGTTTCCTAATGGGCTAGACTGTAACCAGGATCTAATGGGAAGGTTCCCAAGAGAATCCAGGTTAGTTCTGCTGGGCCCGAAGTCGATGGGCCCGAACGAACAACTAAAAGAAGGGCTCTAGAAATCTAACATGGTCAGAGTCAAAAGGGTATTTTTAGGAAAAGGATGACTAAATATTAACCAAGGCGTCAGACTATCAAACCTGGGTGTCTATCTAAGTCCTCCTATCATTTAAGACTGTGAACCTAATTCAGACTTGTACGTGGATATTAAATGAATGCGGTACTTTTTATTGTTCCGAACTTTTGCATGACCTGCATGGGCCACCACTAAAACCTGTCACGCCCCGCTTCCCAAAATGGATGGAGGCGAAGCGTGACTAAGGCCCGCTTAGGCCAGAGCTGAGAAGCTCGGACCCAATTAGCGTCTGTAGGGGTACCATTTTAAAAGTTTCAGGTTCTTGCATTAATATAGTTCGAAACAACAGAAAGTACAGAAAGGAAGTTGCATTCATTAAATTAGAGATATAATATCCAACAAGTACAAAGTCAAGAAAAAAGAGAAGCCTAAGCGTGGCAACAAACTATCTAAAAGCAACTAAAAGTAGTAACCTCTGAAAGTGACGACTAAAAAGACCTCAAGGTCTGGTCCTCGTCAGGCACAAGCTCTGGGTCGACGTCCTCCACTCCTCGTACTCCAACGAGTCTGCCTTGTCCACGATCTCTGGCTGAACACCTGATGTACAGCACCCAAGAAAAAGGAACTGTACGTCAGGTAAAGTCTACAAGAAGGGTTAGACTTTACTGCAAGTGCACCGAACTTTAAACAACGGTTTACTGGTTGATTAACATGCTGAGGTTCTTTTACACAACAGTTTACTGGTTGATTAGCATGCTGTGGTTATAACAGGGTAACACAACAGGAAGTAACGTAGCAGGAAAGTAAAACGGGACAAGTAGTAGTCGTAGCGTGTGCTACCAACTACGAGACTATCCTAAAGGTGTCAGGACAAGACGGAACTAGACAAGACAAGACATGACACAACACGACTGACAGGACTAGTAAAACACGAAGGGTTCACGTCTTACGGTTCGAGGGGGATCAGACCCTCTCACCGTGCGCACGCTCAACCCTACCCCAAACCCCAGAACTCAGGACAGGAAGCACGGAGATCACTTTCGCAAGGAAAGCACCTGAAACACCCGTAGGCTTTTTGTAGCACAGAGATCACTTTCGCAAGGGAAGCACCTGAAACGCCCGAAGGCTTTTTGGTATCACAGAGATCACTTCCGCTTGGGAAGCATCTGAAACGCCCGAAGGCTTTTTGTATCACAGAGATCACTTCCGCTTGGGAAGCATCTGAAACGCCCGAAGGCATTTTGTATCACAGAGATCACTTCCGCTCGGGAAGCATTTGAAACGCCCGAAGGCTTTTTGTATCACAGAGATCACTTCCGCTCGGGAAGCATCTGAAACGCCCGAAGGCTTTTTGTATCACAGAGATCACTTCCGCTCGGGAAGCATCTGAAACGCCCGAAGGCTTTTTATGTAACAGGGACAAGACACGACAAGTGTGAGGAATAGTTATTCTAGGGTGTTCACACGCACGCACACACAAGATAGCCCTACGGTGTCAAGAGTTGTTGTTTGTCGAGCTTAGACTTCGTCGTCAAGTCTAAGTCGTCAGGGGCATCCCAGACGCTATCATTTCACGTCCGGTTCTATACATTCACAGTCTAACAGTTCTAGCAATCTAAGACCAAAGCACGGTCAAAAACGCACGTGGGTACACTTGCCTGCGATGGCGGGTGTGTCGTCCGTCCGGAGCGTCTCGTCCAGGCGTCGCGTCCGCGGTAGTCCGTCTGAAAAAGTGTCACGACGACGATGTCAGGTCGTGTTTTCAGTAAATCCTATTTAGGTTCATTTCTAGGTCATCGGGACTACCCTAATTGTCAGAGTCACGTTTTGGTGTTTTATCGGCCTAGATCGACCACTACCCTATATACAGAGAAAGTTGTCCAATGGTCGATTTCTACAGTGAGAAGCGTTTTACTGGTGCGGGAAAGTAAATTTAATTATTGTTGTCCAGTTTTAGTTAGGGTTCAGTTTTGCTACAGTGTGGGTTTCGCTACGAGTTTGGGGACCAACCTCTCCGGTGTCTGGGGTAGAGCGGAAGTAGTATCTAGACTGCAGGAGATCTGCGTCGTCTACGACGTCTCGGCTACGGGTAGCGTAGCCAGACACGTTCTGGTGGCGGACTGAAAGTACGGGCAGTGAACGAGATCAGTTCGTCGATAAGACAACGTGCACGGCCAACAGAACGACAAAATGGCATCGCGGAGTCACGGAACAGCGAGCAAAGGAAAAACAGCGGCCACGGGATCGTTAAACGATGCCGGGAGTCGAGGGGGTGTCCAGGTGATCAGGATGAAGACGAGATTTATCTGTGCCACGGTTTTGTAACATCAAGCCAAGGAAGATCAAAACTCATTAAAATCTACCTCATGTATGTCAAACTAATACATCTGCATTAACATGTATTAACTGTACATATCATATGAACTGATAACATGCACATCTACAACCTACCCTAACAATAACAATTTTTGTGTTTTAAATAAACAGATATTATTTTTATGTCCAAAATAACCGCATGCTACCAATGTAGATATAGGAGTTAATATTAAGGCTAAACATTAAGGAATTAGGACTTACACATAGCTTAATAATTAATTAAATATATGGGATCATGCGCAGTCCAGGTTAGCAACAATTCATGCAAAAACTAGGAGGCAACTCACGTGCTCATAATAATATATATACATGTTATTATGAGGTTAATGTTTACATTATTAGTACAGTTAGTAGTATTCACAAAACTACAGCATTAGCACCTCACATCATCATTCGCTTTGCTTCGCAGGGTAACGGTCTCGTGGCGCTGGGACGGAACTGCGGTAGAATGAAGGGAGAGGGGCAGCGAGCTCCTCGTTGGCGGGGCGGTTCTCAGGCGGCGGTGAGCTCCGAACGGGGCGACGTCGGCAGCGGTTGAGGAGTGGCTTGGGGAGGTCGTCGGGAACTCGGGATGGAGGAGGGTTGTCCGCAAGGGCCGTCGGCGTCTGTGTGGATGAGGGCGACGTCGCTGGGAAGAGGATGTCGCCGTGGGTGTTGCGGGGAGGCCAGGAGATGAGCTCGCGTTGACGGGGAGAAGAGGGGGGTACCGCAAGCTGGGCTTGGCAGTCGATGGTGATGGAAATCGAGGGGGCGGCTGCTGGAGATGAGGGCGCGGGCGGCAGGAGCTGCGCGCAGCGGCGGCGGGAAAATGGCCAAGTGGATGTCTTGGCGGCGACGGGGAGGAGGAATCCGTGGATGGGGCCTAGGGTTTAGGGAGTTACGGGAGAAGGCGGCTGAGATGCTGGTGACCTAGGTTTCGCACGGGAGAAGGATTTGTGGCGGCTGAGTGAAAAAAATAAACTTAACCCTAGGTTTTAAATATTAGAGAGGGGGTGTTTACTGTACGGCTGTGATGAATTTGGGTAGGCCTAGGTTATTAGGTTTGATTTAATATATTACGGAGAGAGAACGTGGGTGAGAGGGAGCAGCTCTAGGGGAACTGGGCGATTGTTAAGATCTTAAGGGAAATAGATGAAGTTTGTTGTTACATGATTAGACTGAGAACGTAAAAAAAATCCCAAAGCAATTTTTCAAACAGATTCCCTTATTAACAACAACCATCAGTATTTGGTTATTAGGAAATAGGTACCAAGGGTTTGGTTTTTTTTATTTATTATTATTTAAGAAAATATATATAATAATAATAAGGAGTTTGCCTTTCCTAAAAATCGTACAGCTACTTTTAAAAAAACATACAAATCTTATAAAAATTATAGAAACATATTTTATAAATTGTAGTGTGATAAGCAGATGGGTCCCTTGATGAGCAAAAATTTCAAGGAGAAAACCGTGGTGATCGCGCCTCCGAGAGGATTGTGAATACGGGGTTCGGTCGCGCGTCTGAGCTACGGAGGACAGTAATAAAAATAATATGCTAAAAAAACACGTACGAGACAAGATACGCGCTAAAACTTGTACTGTCGGAAAGTGGCCGTTACAGGGCCAAAGTTAATCTTCCCTTCGGCTCCTGGAATGCATCTTCACAATCCTTCGACCAGACAAACACCATGTCCTTTCTCGTCAATCGCGTCATGGACTCTGCGATCTTTGAGAAGTCTTGGATGAATCATCTGTAATAACCGGCTAGTCCCAAGAAGCTTCGAATCTCCATCACAGTTTTAGGGGCTAGCCAGTTTCGAACATCAGCTACCTTCTCGGGGTCAACAGATATTCCTTCTCCCGGCACGATGTGGCACAGGAAAGCCATCTTGTCTAGCCAGAATTCACATTTGCTGAATTTGGCATACAGTTTATGGCGCCTCAAGATTTTCAAGACCTTCCTCAGATGTTCTCTGTTCTCCTGAGCGTCCTTCGAGTAGTTGAGGATGTCGTCGATGTAGACAACTACGAACTTGTTCAGATGGTTATACATCACCTGATTCATGAGACTCATGAACACCACATGTGCATTAGTCACGCCAAACGACATTACCAAGAATTCATAGTGTCCATATCAGGTTCAGAATGTAGTCTTGTGAACATCCTTCTTATTTACCTTCACTTGATGATACACGGTCCTCATATACAACTTCAAATATACGCTCGATCCTCCAAGCTGGTCGAAAATGTCGTCGATGCGAGGGAGTGGATACTTGTTATTCACCATCATCTTGTTCAGCTCGCGGTAGTCAAAGCACATATGCTGGGATCCGTTCTTCTTCTTCACGAGTAGTACTGGGGAACCCCATGCAGATACACTGGGTCGTATCCATCCCTTTTGTATAAGATCATTCCAACTGAGCTCGAATTTATTCCAGCTCGGGTGGGGCCATGCGATAAGGTCCCTTGGATATCGACTGTGCTCCTGGAAATAGATCAATGGCAAATTCAAGGCCACGATCCAGAGGTAAACCTTTGAGTTCGTCCAGAAATACATCCAAAAAGTCATGTACTACTTCAGGGTTCTCTTGCTCCACTTCCATTATAGTCGCCACTGCCTTCGAAGGTCCGGCTCTGATTTCACTGGTCCTTCTAATCTACTTCTGCTGATAAATTCAAACTTAGGATGGTTGGGTATCTCGAATACTACCATCCTTTGATGACAGTCAATGGTAGCATGAATGTCCCTAACCAGTCCATCTCAAGAACATCATCGAAACTTGGCATCTCAATCACCATGAAATTGGCGAATAGATCACGTCCATAAACCATTACAGAGCATTGAAGACATATGCTAGTGTATAGAACCATCGACCGTGTCAACCTTCCAACGGGAAATCAGAGGTCCGATAGGGACAATGTGTGTGTTGACGAATCGACTCGCCAAGAAGCAATGTGTGGCTCCCAAGTCGAATTAAGTCTAAGATGATACCTACGGTTATGAGAATTAAGTCTAAGTCAATGATTTATAAATAGTTGGACACGGTACTAAAAGTGATTTCGCATACCTGTGATCACTTGACCAGTATCTCAGCTTCTTCCACAGTCATGGTATAAGCTTGGCGCTTCGGGGGTGGCGCCTGTCAACATGCTTACTGAAACACCCATTGTTGAAGAGGAAGTGGCAGTCATTACGGAGGTGGTGGTGGTCATTGCGGAGCATTCCTAGCAGGAGCATTAGTAGGGGCAGTGTCAGGAGTTGGTGGCCTCCTTGCTGGGTAGTCCTCCGTGCTATGACTATTTGCCCCACAGATCAAACAGAGGTTCAGATATGCTCGACACTCTGCCTTGATGTGCTCCAATTTGCCATAATGGAAGCACTATAAACATTGCTGTGGTGCTGTCCTTTTGAATTGAGTTGTCTGATCTGGACAACACATTTGTTTGGTTGGAGGCATAGGCGCCGATTAAATCCCACAGAAGTTGGAAGGGTGGTCGTCTTGGAGGAGCAACTAGCAACTGTTCTTGCTTGTCTTCTTTTTCCACATATTCATGCTTACAGGCTATATACTAGATCACATCATAAGTGGTCAGGTTTGTCGTGACCAGCTTCCTTTGAATGTCGATGTTCAAGCCATGTTGGAACTGCATGGCTCGGCTTAATGATGTTACCACCTTCTTAGGGGCAAACCTACTAACCCGAGAGAATTTCTGACGTGCGTTTATATTTTATATATTCATGCACATCTTCTTTGTGATTTTTTGTTGTTTTCTGGTGTTTCGTATAAATTCTCTCGTGATTTTTAGTTTTCTTTCACTTCTTTGTGTTTTTGTGCCAATGCAGGAGATTGCCAGCATTGGAGACATATAAAGCAGATATCATGAGTCCCTGGAGCAACGGGAGTTGTCACGCGCGATCCCGGGGGCCATACGTCGAAGGATCCCATATATCAACCCCCAACCGATCGGTTGGACACAGCCAACCGATCGGTTGGTGCACACGTATCCGACCAGGACAGGAGCTGAAGTGAAGAGCAGCTCACCCGATCAGTTCATCGATCGGGTGAAACTGACAGAGCTCTCTGTTTTGGAGCTGAATTCCAACTGATCTGGTGACATCTCACCTGATCGGTTCATCTATAGCCGAGATTTACAAATAACGACCCGAAGACTCAACCGGTCGCTTCAACCGACCGGTTGATGTAGCTAAAGCGCTGAAGGCCAAAACGACTAGGAGCTCACCCGATCGGTTCATGTATCAACCGATCGGGTGGCCACATTTTCTATATATAGTGACCTAGGTTTTCCCAGACGCGGTCCCCATTGTATTTTCTGTCTTTTTGGGATTTGTGACGGCTCGGAAATTATTTTAACTTGTAAGTTTTCTGATTGTTCTGGAACTTTAATATTGCATTAATACTATTGCTAGCTTCATAGTTCTATTGTTTGATTTTGATTTCAATGGTTGAATTTTGTTGTGATGATATTTTCGCCATGAATTGTGAGTAGTTCTCCAATCTGGGATTTTGGTGGAAGCCCCTTCATGGGTTCTCCCTAGAACGACCATAGGATTAGGGTTTCGATAGGATTTAGGAATTTAGATAGTTACGCGGGGTGTTTTATTGTCACTGGCGGGAGAAAGACAGCCTTTGACTGTCAGGCCAAGCAGAAATAAAATTGGCGTTTGATCCCCTAGCCATAGCTCACACCCCTAGCGTAGACATTGAATCCTAGCGCGTGGGAACGACAGGATGAAATGTTGGGAGCAATCGTTGCGAGCTTAGTGCTCCCGGAGTCGGTCGGTGTTAATAGACATGGGAATGCCCACCGACCGAACCCAGGAAGTCCTAGCGTATCATCCTGGGCATCGACCGGAATATCGGGCCCATGGGACGCTAGGTATCACTCTTAGAGGTAACGTCTCACCATTAAACCCTAAAATTCAATCGTAATCCTATCTATCGGTCGTAATAGAGAGGGCACATGATAGGTGGAAACCAAAGTCATGGGTTTCCTTTTATATCTTATATCCATCGTATTTCAATTTCGTGACAACCTACCGATTGATCGGGCTAACTCACCCATCGAGTGATCCGGTTCCTTCTTGACAACAAGCACAACACACGCCTAACTAAGTTCGACCCCAAGCCACACTACAACATTATGCGCTTGCGGTTACAAATATTTAAATCTGGTATCCCCGATCTCACTGCATATATTGCTAAATCTAGGAGACGTCAAGCTTTATGGCGTCGTTGCCGGGGACGGCAACGTGGTTGTTTATTTTAGGACCCTGTGAACCCTAGAGACTAGTTCACATCCTCACCACACGATAATTTTCGCATTCTACTTACTTTTTAATTTTTCATGGACATATTGTATATATTCATAGTATAGGGTTGGTATACTGAGTCGCCATACCTACATCACTACTTCTTATCTCTCCATTCATACGACCCGTGCTATTAACGTGCTCTCTATCCGTGCAGTCTCTCTATCCTTTTCTTGCTGGTTCTCCGCTCTAAAACAAGGATGTCGTGTGCTGTTTCAGGCGATATCTGGGCACATGCACACCACATCTGCTGTTTATCCCAGAGTCTGACAGAATCTTTAAGCGCTTCGAACATCCTTTCCTTTCAATCAGCTGCTGTAGAAAATCAAAAGAGGAATCATGATGTTCAGCAGCATCCCGACACGACAATTTTCTTCCCTTCCGATGAAGTGATGCTTATTGACATGCCCAGTACAGAATTCAGTGGGGAAGAGTTATACACCTATGGGGAGGTTTGTCTGGAGGAGCATTAGGCAGAGTTTGTCGGGTGTGTTGAGCAGGAATCTATCTTGTCCCTGCAGACCTCAACAGAGCACCCGGGATCTTGGGACCATGAGGAAGCTGAAGTAGTGGTGGAGAACTATCAACTGTTGAGACCTGTTTTCACGTTGAAGCTTTCTTTCCGGATGACTATCACGTACCTGAGAAAGACCCAGAGCCTTCCTCCGTAATCCCCTCACTACCTCGCGAGGCTTCGCCGTGCGAAACCACGGCTGAAAGTGAAGTTCCGGATGCTAGCATTCAGGAGACCCAGGAAGAAGTCCTTTCATTGGAGGATGCTCAGCTTGAGAAATATGTGTCGGGACCACATGAAGTCGAGATGAAGGAGTTACCTCCGGGATTGAAGGATGAATACTTGGGGGGGGAATTCAACGCATCCGGTCATAGTGAACTCCTCACTACCCGAAGATCAAATGACCAGACTACTTGATGTTCTAAGAAGATTTAAGAATGTTTTTGGTATGCAATCGAAGATTTGAAGGGAGTGAGCCTGGGGCTCTGTTCGCATATGATACTGCTTGAAGATGAGCAAGCTACCTCAATTGAGCCACAACGGAGACTGAATCCCATTATGATGGAAGTGGTTAAGAAGGAAATTGTTAGACTTCTCCATGCCGGGATTATATACCCTATTTCTGACAGTCGATGGGTTAGCCCGGTGCACGTTGTGCCTAAGAAGGGGGGTATGACGGGCATTCGTAACGATAAAAACGAGCTCATTCCCATGAGGACCGTCACCGGGTATCGGATGTGCATCGACTACCGGAAATTGAACAAGGCTACCAGGAAAGATCACTATCCTCTCGCTTTCATTGATCAGATGCTCGAAAGACTGATGAAGCACAACTACTTTTGCTTTATGGATGGATACTCCGGTTTTCTGCAAATTCCCATCCACAATGATGACCAGGAGAAGACAACTTTTACTTGTCCATTTGGGACGTATGCTTACAGGAGAATGCCATTTGGGCTTTGCAACGCCCCGGCTACATTTCAAAGATTGATGTCCGTAATCTTCTCCGATTACTCCCAGGATATAATGGAGGTCTTCATGGACGATTTCTCCGTCTATGGAACGGAGTTCGACTCGTGTCTCCGTAACATGACTAAAGTCCTCGAAAGGTGTCAAGATAAAGGACTAGTTATGAACTGGGAAAAATGCCACTTTATGGTCCAAGAAGGAGTCGTGTTGGGGCACGTTATTTCTTCAAGAGGGATAGAGGTGGACAAAGCAAAGGTGGATGTGATCGAGAAGCTTCCGCCCCCACTTAACCTTCGGGGAGTCTGTGGTTTCTTAGGGCATGCTGGATTCTACCGCCGGTTCATAAAGGACTTCTCAAAAATTTCTAGGCCCTTGACCCAACTCCTCGTGAAGGATACGCCTTTCGTCTTCGATGACGAGTGTATGGAAGCTTTCCGCCTTTTGAAGCAAGCCATCATTTTCGCACCTGTGATTCAGACGCCCGACTGGAGTCTACCTTTCGAGTTAATGTGCGATGCTAGCGACTAGGCGGTTGGGGCCGTCTTGGGACAGAGGAAGGACTAAAATCTGCACGTTATATACTATAGGAGCAAGACCCTCGACGAAGCCCAAAGAAATAATACGACCATGGAGAAGGAATTGCTAGCCTTCATCCATGCCATGGACAATATTGCGTTACTTTTCACTATTTCTTGTTTTTGTCGGATTTCAGGAAATATGGAGCGATCGGGAGCAAAAATGAGCTTAAAGGATTTTCACCCACTCCGGAGTGTCAACCATGGCTCTTTTGAGGGTTATTCTGCAATGGAAGACGAGTGGAAGAAGAAAGAACGTCGTAGGAGCGACGAGGAAGCGAAAAGATGGAGATTGGGCATTTTCAGCATGCCACTCGGCCGAATGAAGGAGTCACTCGGCCGAGCATTGAGACCCCGCTCGGCAGGTCAGATCGGACACGCAACAGAGATGTATCGGCGTGCACTCGGCCGAGCATCGCACGCCGACTCGGCCGAGTGAGGAGACTCCGTCCGTCCGAGTGGCACCCAGACGACGGCAAGCCAAAATGTCCAACTTACTGTAATCCGTCAGTCTGCCCCAGAAGCCCGACTCAGCCGAGTGACGAAAGCCGTCCGCCCGAGTACCAAATGCCCCTCGGCCGAGTGACATTTGCCACTCGACCGAGTGATGCCGAGGACACACGGCGCCCAGATTTTCAGACAGCCTCTCACTCTTTTGAAATTTGCTATCATTCCAGAAATCAAAGTATTCTTCTCATATTTTTTATGGATAGTATACTTCATGACGGTTCCAACGCCGCCAAGAACGCGCAAATCGGAGGTTGGATGAAATCTGGGGAATTTCTGCAAGTTGATGCTGCAGTGCTGGAATTTGCATGTCAGTGTCACTCGGCCGGGTCACATATTCCACTCGGCCGAGTGCGGCCTGGGCCCAGATTTTAAGTTGCGGTTTGGGCTGTTTTTGGGCACGAATTTGAGGGGTTTTCTAGGGTTTCTTGCTAGGGTTTTGGGGGAGTATTTAAGGGGTTTGTAGCCACCATTAGAGGGGATCCCCATTATGTTTTATTAGAGTTATTTTTAGAGGTTAGGCCATGCCCTAGGCCCCCTCTTGGATCTCAAAGCTTGTATTTTGGATTGAAGATCTTCATCAAGCTAAGTATTTTCTTCTTTTTATCTGAATCTTTGTTTTTCTATCTTTTGTATGCAAGCAATGATTTTTATTGATTCTCATATGCTTATTGCTATGCTAGAGTAGATTTGTTGTTCTAGGGTTTGGGGATGAACCCTATGGATCTAATTTCATATTTGTGATGAATGAATTTCGAAATTGCTAGAATTGCTAGGAGGTTAGGTTGTGATTGATTTATTACGGATATCTAGGGATTTCCATCGATCTAGGGTTTGCAAGAGATTGGATTCTAATCGATGGGAAGGCCTAAATATTCGATTTAGATTTACAATTGGATTTCTCTAGATTTGGTTTGCAAGAGATTGGACCAAAGCTAGGATTTTTTAATTGTAAATCTATACCCATATTCGTTTGCAAGAGATTGGACGAATACGAACTATCACCACCTAGATCGTAACTCGAGTTTGCACGAGAGTGGGCTCGAGGAGCGATTGGACGATGATGTCGATCTTCATGCTAGCGGCTTAGGTTAGGGTTTGCAAGAGATTGGGCCCTAATCTAGGTTTGCTATAGACCGGCAATAGCGCGAGAGCGTGAGCTTGGTTCTCTATTCAGTTACGACTAGTTCACCTCAACACAAGTCTAGTAATATTGAGATTCACTATTCACAATGACGAATGACGATCCGTAGTGGGAATTCCCTAACCCTAGACGTCTTTATTTGATTTTATATCTTCGTACTTTGCCCGACGATTGTGACAGGATCGTCGCAAGGCAAATTCTCTCTTTTATTATATTGTATTTGAATCGATATTTGACCAACATCTTTATCACCGACACCGACATCCACCACCATTTCCATTATATCACTCCATAATCATCTCCACCTATGAAACGTTCGTAGTCAAACCAACCTAGGATAGATTGGAGCACAACACCACCTCCCTGTGTTCAATAACACGCTCGCCACTTTGCCGTGCGCTTGTGGTAAAACTACAACCGTCGCTCCGGGACGTGTATCCGGGGCGCGATCAAGTTTTTGGCGCCGTTGCCGGGGAGGTGTTTCCGTTGGTGCCAATTTGTCACAATTAGGTTGATTAGACTACGAAAAAAAAATAAATAAATAAAAAGGAAATTTTCACCCCTGCCACCATTATTATCATTTCTATATTCTTTTGTGCCACTGATATCTTTTCTCCAGGTATTTATCTTTGTTGATCAGGTGCTATGGATTATACTACGTGGACCACAGATTTTGATCAGAATGCTCAGACGGGAGATTACTATTATGATCAGAGTGCTCAGATGGGAGAATACTATTATGATCAGAGTGCTCAGATGGGAGAATACTATTTTGATCAGAGTGCTCAGATGGGCGAATACCTTTTTGAGGAGGTGCACTGGCCCGAGCTTGATGAGAGACAAATGATCTTTTTTGATGAGATGCATGCACACCCAGGTTGAAGTGCAAGCCGGGCTTGAAAAGGGTAACCTTCTATTGGAACGGGTGAAGAGGCAACTTGAAATGAATATGCTCATGCTTAAGGCTGAAGGGATTTCCAAAGATATCAGTTCTGCTTCTTCATTTTATGGGCAAGAAGCATCGCCAGACTTACTACCAGAGCCAGAATGTGCCGTCGTCGATCCCACTTCCTACGATACATCTATTGCATATGAAGAGTGGATGGACGAAGAGGCAGTGAAGGAAGCAGAAACTGAGTCATATGCGCAGCCAGAGGAGCACGCATTTCAGAGATTATTGGAGGGTCTCTTGGAGTCAGTGAGGTTCACCGGTTCAGAGAGCATTACGGCAGGTGATGCATTTGAGCTACGATTTGCAGATTTTGTTATGAACCGTGTTTCAGCTGCAGGAACAATTGAGGAGGACATCCATGTCAGACTTGAGGGGGATAGACTATATTTTCGGATTTCTTGCGGGCATTCCCCTCCACATGATACATCCCCACAAGCTGACACACATGAGCAGCCAGCATCACCATCCCAGGGAGAGCCTACATTGATAGTTGATGAGAAGGCAAATGAGCACACTATCGAGCCAGAGCATGCTTTTGAGGAGGCCTTACACACCAAAGCTTATCACCGAGGAGGTCATGCATCGGGACGAGGACATAGCCATTCGTGAGGATCCCGAGCACTATCCTCCTCCATCAGAGCTTCCGCAGCCACCTCATCCTCCCACTGACGCAGAGGACTACCCCACAGAGCTTATGGCTCCCCTTCAGGGAGATCTCTTTACTCCCTCGCCCTTTATCTTTGATTTCCCTCCCGTGTATGATGTTTTTTTATGATTCATCGTGCCTTTTGCAGGATTCATGTACATACGATCAAGAGGTACGATGGGACGTATATGAGGAGGAGAGCGAGGAGTTAGCACCCATGGACGCATATGAATATGATCAAGAGGTGCATTGGGATGAGTCTGACGATGATGAGGAGCATCTCGATGAGGTCCACACCTATGATCTAGATTTACCTGAGCAGCATAGAGAAGACACCGTGGAGACAACTATCACGGCACGTGAGGACATTGGATTATTTCCAGGGAAGTATCGTCCACCACTATTTATTTCATATATTTCTATTGACGATCCTCTTTGGAATACTTTTATTATGAGGGTGAAATTTTTGCAGCGAACTGATGCATCCTATTCTCTGCAGGGTACAGGTGGAGTCCTTGTGGGAATGCTGGAGGATGCATTGCTAGAGTTCGTTGGTGTCCGTGGACATGTGCGCCTGGCAGAGCCACGGAAGGAGCAGTTGGAGCAGTTGCCTGCACCGGCAAAGATACTGGATCCGCCTTTTGCTATAGGTGATATCAATCCAGTAGTGTAGAAATTTTTATGCTTTCAATAAACCCGAATCCTCTCGACAGCGAGAGGACCGTATAGATTTGCTTGAATAAATATCACCTCATATGACGGCAACAAAAATTTTTACACCCCAAACCCATTATATATTAATTGCCCACTTTATATTTTGATGTGTCACATCCTTTTTGCTCACCACCCACCGAGCATTTCTTTCAAGTGAAACCTTACTTTCTTATTTGTTTGACTTGATATCGCTTAGCGAAGCCGTGATATTTTTGATCGAGTCATTTGAATAAGATTGTTTGGTATAAGCTTGGGGGAAAGCGCTCTCATGCATCATTGTATGTGCATGTAGTTGCATTAGGATTTCATGTCATTCATTTCATCATTTTTCATTCACCCCCTTATTATTATCGTTGTTCCTCATATTCTTCCACTATGATCACATTGAGGACAATGTGAAGTTTAAGCTTGGGGGAGTGCATTTCCATGCCATTTAGATGCATTAGTTGCATTTTTACTTTATTTTACGTTTTTTAGAATCTTTCAAAATTTTTGCATCATCTTTTTGATTTTCCATCTTATTTTCCTTTTATGTGTGTTCATGCATCATATTGTGTGCCTGATTTTCTTTTCTTTTCTTTCCTCTCTTTTATTTTTTCTTATTCCTTTATTTTTCTTTCTCTTCTTTTGCTAGATTTGTTCCTTATGATGATATCTCTTATTGCTTTAGCAACCATCACGATGCTTATTATTCCTTGCCATGCCACTTAGAGTATTCCATAGTCTTGATATTCACATGTGCTTGCAAATCTATTTCTTTTGATGATTCCTCTACATGAATGCATGATATTAATTGAAACTGAACGTATGGATTAGTGTTTAGTATGCTTTTGTTGGAAATGCACCAAGATTCACGCATCATTAGTATATCTGAAGCATCAGTTTTATTGTCTTATTCACCTTCTGTTGCATGCTTGATATGAAAGTACTCTTTACCGCTTGACTTCGCTTTTTATTGAGATGATTGAGAATATCCATGCTTACATATGAGTTTTAGTTGAAGTATTATTTTATTGAACCGTTCTTGCACATCTTAGAGTGAACCGAGTGCTACATTATTTCTTTCTCCACATATATCTTTTTATTCTCTACATGTCACTTGAGTTCACCTCCTAAAGCTACTTATATCGCATCTATTTCCCAAAAATCCCCACAAGAGAAAAGGTTAGCTCCAAAAAGTCCAAAAAGCCAAAAAGGAGCCAAAATCCAAAAATACAAATCATATAGCTCCTACAAAAATCCAAAAATACTAATGAGAAACAAATAGTTCAAAAAGAAAAAAAAAGAAAAATGTTTCTCTATCTTATTATTGGAGCAACAAAATACTTGGGAAAACCAAGGCAAAAATCCCATTTTCCACTATCATATTCCTTTAGATGCGATGCCTCAAGCTAAGCTTGGGGGGGTGAATTCATTTGACCATATGAGTGAGTATGACATTAGAGTGGAGACGTGCATGAATGAGAATATTCGATAATGCTTAGACTTTGCAAAATATATTAGATATGGTGATTTTTCATGATTTGAAATAAATATGTGAATGCCATGACTTTTATTCTATTCTCTATTGCATGCTTGGTGTGTATCTTATATGCTTCATTTATAACTTTTGATTGAAAAGTGCATCGCCAACATTTGTATATTAAATTCTATGAAATGCGTGATGTGGATATGAATTGATTGTATGAATTTAGAGAATCCCTTTTGTTGTTCTTAAAATATTGCAAGTACCATGTTTATGTAAGATATGAAATCCTTATAGCATGCGATTTGTATTTTCCAAGTCATCGTGATGTGTAGCTTATGGCTTGAGATCTGAGAGTATAATCTAGCGACCCCTTCCACTTCGTATTCTTTTATTTTCATTTACCTTACTTTTCTTCTCCCGAGTTCGTCTTTTTACTTATCTTCCTCGAGGACGAGTAAGAGGTAAGCTTGGGGGATTTTGATCGGTCCATATTTTACACCTTTTTTTTCTGCATATTTGCATGCCATTTCGATCACCCATATCACGCTTTTCACGAGTATTCGACGATATTGCGTTACTTTTCACTATTTCTTGTTTTTGTCGGATTTCAGGAAATATGGAGCGATCGGGAGCAAAAATGAGCTTAAAGGATTTTCACCCACTCCGGAGTGTCAACCATGGCTCTTTTGAGGGTTATTCTGCAATGGAAGACGAGTGGAAGAAGAAAGAACGTCGTAGGAGCGACGAGGGAAGCGAAAAGATGGAGATTGGGCATTTTCAGCATGCCACTCGGCCGAATGAAGGAGTCACTCAGCCGAGCATTGAGACCCCGCTCGGCAGGTCAGATCGGACACGCAACAGAGATGTATCGGCGTGCACTCGGCCGAGCATCGCACGCCGACTCGGCCGAGTGAGGAGACTCCGTCCGTCCGAGTGGCACCCAGACGACGGCAAGCCAAAATGTCCAACTTACTATAATCCGTCAGTCTGCCCCAGAAGCCCGACTCGGCCGAGTGACGAAAGCCGTCCGCCCGAGTACCAAATGCCCCTCGGCCCGAGTGACATTTGCCACTCGACCGAGTGATGCCGAGGACACACCGGCGCCCAGATTTTCAGACAGCCTCTCACTCTTTTGAAATCTGCTATCATTCCAGAAATCAAAGTATTTTTCTCATATTTTTTATGGATAGTAGACTTCATGACGGTTCCAACGCCGCCAAGAACGCGCAAATCGGAGGTCGGATGAAATCTGGGGAATTTCTGCAAGTTGATGCTGCAGTGCTGGAATTTGCATGTCAGTGTCACTCGGCCGGGTCACATATTCCACTCGGCCGAGTGCGGCCTGGGCCCAGATTTTAAGTTGCGGTTTGGGCTGTTTTTGGGCACGAATTTGAGGGGTTTTCTAGGGTTTCTTGCTAGGGTTTTGGGGGAGTATTTAAGGGGTTTGTAGCCACCATTAGAGGGGATCCCCATTATGTTTTATTAGAGTTATTTTTAGAGGTTAGGCCATGCCCTAGGCCCCCTCTTGGATCTCAAAGCTTGTATTTTGGATTGAAGATCTTCATCAAGCTAAGTATTTTCTTCTTTTTATTTGAATCTTTGTTTTTCTATCTTTTTGTATGCAAGCAATGATTTTTATTGATTCTCATATGCTTATTGCTATGCTAGAGTAGATTTGTTGTTCTAGGGTTTGGGGATGAACCCTATGGATCTAATTTCATATTTGTGATGAATGAATTTCGAAATTGCTAGAATTGTTAGGATGTTAGGTTGTGATTGATTTATTACGGATATCTAGGGATTTCCATCGATCTAGGGTTTGCAAGAGATTGGATTCTAATCGATGGGAAGGCCTAAATATTCGATTTAGATTTACAATTGGATTTCTCTAGATTTGGTTTGCAAGAGATTGGACCAAAGCTAGGATTTTTTAATTGTAAATCTATACCCATATTCGTTTGCAAGAGATTGGACGAATACGAACTATCACCACCTAGATCGTAACTCGAGTTTGCACGAGAGTGGGCTCGAGGAGCGATTGGACGATGATGTCGATCTTCATGCTAGCGGCTTAGGTTAGGGTTTGCAAGAGATTGGGCCCTAATCTAGGTTTGCTATATACCCGGCAATAGCGCGAGAGCGTGAGCTTGGTTCTCTATTCAGTTACGACTAGTTCACCTCAACACAAGTCTAGTAATATTGAGATTCACTATTCACAATGACGAATGACGATCCGTAGTGGGAATTCCCTAACCCTAGACGTCTTTATTTGATTTTATATCTTCGTACTTTGCCCGACGATTGTGACAGGATCGTCGCAAGGCAAATTCTCTCTTTTATTATATTGTATTTGAATCGATATTTGACCAACATCTTTATCACCGACACCGACATCCACCACCATTTCCATTATATCACTCCATAATCATCTCCACCTATAAAACGTTCGTAGTCAAACCAACCTAGGATAGATTGGAGCACAACACCACCTCCCTGTGTTCGATAACCCGCTCGCCACTTTGCCGTGCGCTTGCGGTAAAACTACAACCGTCGCTCCGGGACGTGTATCCGGGGCGCGATCAATGGACAAGTTCCGGCCTTATCTTGTGGGTGCCAAGGTAATCCTGCATATGGATCATGTCGCCCTCAAATACCTTTTGAATAAGAAGGAAGCCAAGCTGTGCATCATAAGGTGGATTCTCCTCCTCCAGGAATTCCACTTGGAGATCAAGGACAAGAAAGGGGCAGAGAATGTCGTTGCTGACCACCTGTCCAGGATGCCTACTCTCGATCCGGATGCTACTCCTATTGACGACTCGCTCCCTGACGACCATCTTTTCTCTATCTCCTCTGTTTGGACTCCATGGTACGCAGACATCGCCAATTATCTAACATGCGCCATCGTCCTCCACAATGTGAGCTATCAGCAGAAGAAGAATTTCTTTCACGAGGTCCGAAAATTTTATTGGGACGATCCCTATCTGTATAAGACCTGCAACAATGGGGTAATACGAAGGTACATTCCTGAAACAGAAGCAACCTTCATAATTTCTCATTGCCATGATCAACAGTGTGGAGGCCATGCGAGTGCTTATAAGACCACGGCGAAGATCCTCCAGAGTGGATTCTATTGGCCGACTCTTTTCAAGGCACATACGCTTATGTCCAGGCTTGCGACAAATGCCAAAGGACGGGAAACATCTTCAAGAGGAACAAAATGCCTCAGCATTACATTTTGGAAGTCGAGATCTTCGATGTTTGGGGAGTTGACTTCATGGGACCGTTTTCCCTCGTCCTCAGGAAAATTGTACATCTTGGTGGCCGTAGATTATGTGTCCAAGTGGGTAGAAGCGATAGCTAGCCCCACTAATGATTCCCGGGTGATGGCCGGATTCTTTAAAAACAATATTTTCCCGAGATTCGGCGTGCCTCGAGTCTTAATCAGTGACGGAGGGAGCCACTTCATAGAGAAGAAATTCGAAGCTCTTTTGAAGAAGTACGGAGTGCCGCACCGAATTGGGCGTGTCTATCACCACAGACAAGAGGCCAGGTGGAAGTTTCGAACAGAGAGATAAAGAGCATATTGGAGAAGACTATGGCTAACTCTAGGAAGGATTGGTCGTCGAAACTTTCAGACGTGCTCTGGGCGTACAGGACTGCATTCAAGACTCCGATCGGCACAACCCCTTACCGACTTGTCTACGGGAAGGCATGTCATCTACCTGTGGAATTGGAGCACAAGGCGTTTTGGGCCGTCAAGAATATGAATTTCGATGCCAAGGATGCAGGAAACCACCGACAGCTACAACTAAGTGAGCTTGACGAGATCCGGCTCAACGCTTACGAAAATGCCCGGATCTACAAAGAGAAGTTGAAGCGGTGGCACGACAAGGCATTTTGAAGAAGGAATTCAAGGAAGGAGACTTAGTTCTCCTATTCAATTCGAGACTGAGGCTCTTTCCTGGAAAGCTCAAGTATAGGTGGTCGGGACCATACCGAGTCACCAAGGTCTTCCCGCACGAAGCAATTGAGATAATGGGAAGAGATGAACCGTTCAAGGTCAATGGGTAGCGTTTAAAACATTATGCGATCAGCGAACCTGTAGTCTCTCCGGTCGGAATCTCAATGACCGATGGATCATCTACAAATCCTCCGGGTCCGAATTGATCACGAAATGAGGAGTCGAGCTACCGACTATAACCAAGCGCTTCATGGGAGGCAACCCATGTTTTAAACTTATATAGTTTCTCTATTTAGAATTAGTCTACCAATTTTTAGGAAATAAATACTGCTATGTGGATTTTTATCGGGAGACTTAGATGATTTTTGTATCTGTGTAGGAAATTTCCCTCAACTGATCGGGTGATGCTTCAACCGATCGGTTGAGCAGTATCTGAAGATGGCCGTATCCGGACATCAGCCAACCGATCGGGTGGCATGTGTGTCTGATCGGGTGGCAGATCGGGTGACAACGACAAAGCTCTCGGGAAATTTTGGAATTAAATCAACCGATCGGTTGAGCTGAAGCTGTGATCGGGTGGAAGACCGGGTGAAATCGACAGTACTCTCGGGAAATTTGTGAAGCGGTCAACCGATCGAGTGAAAACTCACCCGATCAGTTCGTCTGTAGCTGCTAATCCGCAAGAATTTTTCCAAAATAATCCATCCGATCGGGTGAACCCTCACCTGATCGGTTCGCCTACCCCTTTATATAAACCACCACTCACCCGACCTCATTCACCCGATTTCCTCATTTCCATTTCGCAAGGTCCCTCTCTCCTTCTTCCAAATTGATCCCCGCCATCACTCCCTATGCCCCTAAAATCACACCCTCAACTATTCCCACACTTCCCCACCATCAAAAACCTCCCATTGATCACATTCAACCGCAACTCAACCAAACCCTACCCATAACCCAAAAATTTCTAAATTTCAGATCTTGTTGGATAAGCGTGCGGCGGCTTCCCAAATCACTACATTGTACAACTGGGGATCAAGTATGGAGTATCTAGCTTGGATTGGCATCACTGCTGGGTAACCTCTTTCCAAGTTTTATATTTCCCCACTTATGTGCAATATTTTGATTCTTTGTCCACTTTCTACATTTGCTTTACCATAACTATGGACACGATCCCCCACTTAATTGTTCTTCCTCTACGTCATTAGCATGTCTAGGAAGGGAAAAGAGTCAGCATCCTCATCACGCAGACACAATCTACACGGCCCTTTCCCCCTTCTTTCATTGGCATTAATCCTTCTTTAGAAGAACAATCTGAATGTTTGCACGCCCTCCTTCATCGCCCCATGTGACCTACTCTTTTTGCTAATCGCCCCACGCTCGAATCTCTCGGACTTTTGCGGGGCGTAACCAAAATTTTCGAATGCATTGGATGCGATTTCCTTTTGCGTGCTCATGCCCATACACACCGGAATCTCACACTAGAATTCCTTAGTTCTCTCGAAATGTTCGATTGGGGCTTCAATTTCTGCGCTTTCAATAGCGATTTTTCGACGAATTTTGCCGAGCTTAAAAATATGCTGAATTTTCCTCAGCTGATCATCATGTTAAATGTTCAACTCATGGGCGGTCTGATATCTATTCTTACTTTCGGGACGATGGTGTTTGGCAACGGTTCACCCGGTATACCACATTTCCATCGGGGGCACTTGCCTCCTACATCATACACTCATGTTACCGCTTGCCCATTGCCTCCTCGCCAACACCATTTTTTTTCCCGCGTAGATGTATCCACGGTGTCTATGGATGATCTTTTCTTTCTTTATGCCATGTCCCACGACAGAATCCATGGACATGTCCCATTGCCCATAAACACCGCCCATTGGATCATCCACGAGATTTTATCGTTTAGCCGCGCAACTTCTGGATCTATCTACTGTGGTAGGATGATCACTCTAATTGTCAGTTGTATTTCGAAGCTGTTGACCAGTGCCCCATTTACGGTTTGGGTGCGGTGTCGTTTTACCGCAAGTGCACGGTTAGTGTAGGGTGCGGGTTTATCGAACTCAGGGAGGTGGATGGCTTGAATGGCTACTAGCCTCGCCTAGGTTGTGTGCTAGCTACGCGGATAATATGGGTGGAAGTGTAGAAATAAAAGAAAGAAATAAAAAAGGACACGAAAAGAATCCCCGCTAACACGGGCTAGAGCATTCATGACACTTGGCATTTGACTTGACCCAGGGTGAGACATTGCCCCAAAAGGTGGTACCTAGCGTCCATGGCCCGATATTTCGGTCGGTGCCTAGTATGCTAGGCCTACCCTGTTCCAGACGGTGGGCATTCCCATGTCCATTAACACCTTCCGCAACCGGGAGCATTAAGGCCACAATGATAACTCCCAACATTTTGTCCAAGCCGTTCCCACGCGCGAGGACTCGATGTCTACACTAGGGGTGTGAGCTATGGCTAGGGAGTCAACCGCCAAGTTTATTCCCCCTTGGCCCGACGGTCAGAGGCGGTCTTTCTCCCGCCAATGACAATGAAACACCCCTGCGTAACCCTAATGGCCAAATAGGTCGAATGTGATTTCTAGCAATACATCGAAGCAGATCTTGACTGGACAAGACACCGGACCCCAATCACAAACACAACTAGTGTGTTACCATACGAATTGGACTCAAATTACTAGAAATCCCCATTGACACATTTCATCGAACACATGCCATGCAACCAAGCCAAATGAAACAACCCAAGCATCAATCCTACTCTAACACGTATTAGGGTTCATCAACACTACTCCATGGTGAGAAACATAAAAACAAGCAAAACAAATGACATACAAACATTCACCATTGAGCAAAATGAAAACAATACAAAACAATGAAAACAAAAGAAAGGAATACTTATCTTGAGTATGAATCTTCAATCCAATACAAGACTTATTGATCAAAAAGACCTAATCTAAACTAACCTAACCTAAGCCCCCCGAGCAAAGGGGCTGAAAAAGCCCTAAAAACTAAAGAAGATCCCCTTTCAGTCGGCCAACCTCGTGTATTTATAGCCCCACTTCGAAACCCTAATGGTTCGGGTCCAAACCCGCAGAAAAATCGCCACCCGATCGGTTGATGAGTCAACCGATCGGGTGAGATCTTTGAAGATTTTCAACCGGCGCTGAGCCGAGCGGGTGGCGTGACCGGGTCTTCGTTCGAGGAATTGCGGCTACAGGTGAACCGATCAGGTGAGATGTCACCCGATCGGTTGGAATTCAGCACATTCAGACAGAGAGTTTCGTCGGTTCACCCGATCGCGAACCGGTCGGGTGAGCTGCTACTCTTCTTAAGTTGCTGCCCGGGTAGGATACGCGTGCATCACCCGATCGGGTGGCTAGTCCATCCGATCGGTTGAGAGCTGAGAAATATCAATCTTCATTGCTTTGACCCTCTGGATCGCGCGTGATTTCTCCCATTGCTCTGGGGACTCATTATATCTTCTTTTTACGTCCCCAACGCTGGAAATCTCCTGCATTCACACAAAAACATGGAAAAGTGAAAGAAAACAAGAAAACACGAGAAAACGAATACAAGACATCGGAAAATAGCGGGAAAACACAGAAGAAAACGTGCGTGAATATATGAAATATAAACGCATGTCAAAATCCCCCAAGCTGAACCCTTCCTCGTCCTCGAGGAAGACGAGTGAGAGTAGGAGCTCGGACGGAGAAAATAGAGAGAAAGAGAGAGAAAGAGAACTCTAAATCCTAAATCGCCCGTCAGGGCCAACAAAACCAAAAACGACTCACCAAGCAAATGCCAAATCACATCACTAAACCAAGGAATACGAGTCCAGACAAGTGCCGTGGGCCCACGCGGTGAAACGCGAGTGAGTGTGGTCGTGTGCTAGCAATCGGTGTCACTATCTACGATGTGCAATAAAACTCGATATACACAAATCCAAGAAATGACCCAAATATCGATTCGATTCGAATTAAACAGTGAATATAAAGCTCAAGCATGCATGAGAATAGAGCGAGAATCGAAACATATCATGCGTCAGGGACTCCACAACTAGGGTTAAGGAAATCACCACACTATAGCCTAGATAATAGCTAAAAAGTTCCTAAGCCAAGTGTTTTCGAAAACGATGGGGGTTGAGATGATGTGGAGTAGAACACTCGGTGCAAATTCTCGCCTTCCCTTTATTCTCGGTAAGTAGGAAAATATTCACACTCATATATTTTTTTGGGTTTTGGATATATGTATTTTTTTTTGGCTTTTTGGCTATACAATTTTCTCTTTTCTTTTCTTTTTGGGTTTTTCTTTTCTTTTCTCCCCTTTTTTTTGAATTTTTGGGTTTTTGGCTATACACATGTGTACTCTCCCAAGTGGGAGAACGGTACACGACGAGGGGATTTGCACCAAGTAAAATAAAAAGAAATCGGAATCTAAACACTTGGTCAAAGGAGATATTTCTCGCTAATCAGAGCATAGGCTAAATGGGTTATCCTAGTCCTTGTTTGTGGAATCCCGACACATGCAAATTGAAGCATACGATATAAACATATAACATGCATATAGAAGCAGACAGTAGAAGCAAATACCGCATATTCAAATCGAAGCATGATAATCTAGGGGTCAACCAAGGATAGGTATATAAATCAACATCACAAAGTAGAAGCACACAATAAGCTAGTCATGACACACGACTCACATAGAAGCATAGTGAACACACGAAGCATGAAATGCAATAGGACTCGGCTTCCTATGGTTAGTAAATGTGATCATCGTAGCTATGCAAAGTGTGTGTGTGTTTCAGTGGCAATTCATCATATGGGGTCATCTCTAGGAGAGAGAGAGAACAAAATATGAGAAGAAAAAGAAAACCACGATGGAAAACGACTCAAAAACGAAGAAAAACGACATAAATGACGCACGAAGTGCGACTCCCCCAAGCTGAAATTTGCGTTGCCCTTAATGCAATAATAGTTTATACGGGAGGGCAAAGAAAATGGGGGGGGTGCGCACCAACACAAAAAGTGAAAAACATGAAAAACACATGAGCGAAACTAAAAAATAAAGAAAAAGAAACACTCAAATAAAAGATATAAAACACGACGAAAGAACACATAGACACAGACACACAACAACGACACGCGAAAACATGCACACAAATCAATTCTCCCCAAGCTGAACATGACAATGCTAGCGAAATGATATGATCAATGTGATGCAGAAATATGCAAGGGGAAGATCGGAAAAGAAAATAAAGAAATCAAAATGCAGGAGAGACAGTGTGCTCATTCTCCTCGCAAGAGGATGTGGGGTGTGGGCGGTAGAAGTGATAGAAGGGCACAATATGATGGGTAATTATGATGCAAAAGCAAATTCTAGATACGCTCCCCTCGCTAATGAGAGGAGACGAGATCATTCAAATCTAAACTAAAAAACGGTAAATTTTTACACTACTGGATTAGGATACACCTGAGCATAGGCTGATCCAAGATCTAAAGTGGGGCAGGTAGCTGCTCTAACTGCTCCTTCTGTTGCTCCACCAGAAGCGTTGTGCCACGAGTGCCAATGGACCCAATAAATGCACCTCCAAGCATTCCTCGTAGGTGTCCACCTGTGACATGTAAAGGACGAGGTGCATTAGTCCATGGCAAGAAATTATTTCCCAAAATAAATGTATCCTAGAGATAATCATCAACATGAGATGGAAAAATAATAAAAGGGGGACGAATACTCCCTGAGAATGGGTCGCTATCCTCTGTACTAGCGACGACCATATCCTCGCTCTCCATGGGAAGTGGCTCTCCAGGTTGTGACACACCGCAGCATACCTCAAGGGAAGTAGATCTTGTGTCCTGCGAGAGATATGGTATGTTAAATATGTACGAGTCTAAAGAAATAGGAAGTGAAAAGAGAGACTCAAAAGTGGAGTGAGAGTGAGTATGAAAATCTCCCTGAATAGGGGCAATATGCTCAAGTAGATGCTCAGCCGTAGAAGAAGTGGAGAGCGACGGTAAAGGTAGATGTGACTCGGGCTCCATGAAGTGGACCATCGTATCCAAGCCCTCATGCACATCCTCCTCGACGATATGCTCATGCTCCACCATCTACCCGATGTCCTGAATGACATCCTCGTGGTTAACCACAGACCAAGGAAGAAGCAGCAACAGAGATGACAGTGGAGGTGGATGTGGGGCGGACCACTCGTATGTTGTCGTGGTGTCCGTGTGCTCACACACATCCTCCTCGCCGGTATGCATAAGCTCCGTGGTCTCCACGGTGCCCTCGTAGGACTCATGTGGGGTATCCAAATCAAGATGAGAAGTCTCTCCCACAAATCCTAGAGACATCTCCCCATCCTCACTATCACCGTCAAAAAATGCTTCGTCATCCAAATAGTAGGGTTGGAAAAATGGGGTATCGGCATAAGATTTGTCTATGGGGGCTGATGAGATGGTGGTCTCAACCATGAAAGTGGGTATATCCTCTCCTTCATCACCTCTCCTCGGTGTAGGCTCGGTGATTGGTACCATCAAGTTTTGTAATATTTGGCCTTGGTTAAACATGGCACTTTCAAGGAGAGACACGAGGCTTGATTCTTCTTGTGTTGGTGGAGGGATATAAGGTTGAGGAAATGGATGGGAGGTGTTTGGGCTAAGTTTGTGGGAAAATGTTTGGCCATGGTGTAGGGGGAGGCTCTCAAGCGTAAGTGGGCAATCATAATACACGTGCCCCACTATCCCACAAGTCTCACAAACCACAACTGAATAAGGATCGTATCCTCCCATCTGAGCATCGATATTTGATCTCCACATGGTTACACCAAAGATACATGGACAACAAAAATAAGAAAACTAGAGAAGAGCGTCAATAGTACAAGAAAATAACAAAAAGAAAATAAAATGGTGGGGGGAAAGTTTCTTGGTTATTGAATATTTGTTTTTAAAATATTTTTTTTGTGTTTTTATGCGTAGTCTAACGAACCCAAGCTAAGCTAATATCAAACCGAATGCCTCCCCGGTAACGACGCCAAAAACTTGACTGGCGCCCCATTTACGGTTTGGACGCGGTGTCGTTTTACCGCAGTGCACGGTTAGTGTAGGGTGCGGGTTTATCGAACTCAGGGAGGTGGATGGCTTGAATGGCTACTAGCCTCGCCTAGGTTCTGTGCTAGCTACGTGAATAATATGGGTGGAAGTGTAGAAATAAAAGAAAGAAATAAAAAAGGACACGAAAAGAATCCCCGCTAACACGGGCTAGAGCATTCATGACACTTGGCATTTGACTTGACCCAGGGTGAGACATTGCCCCAAAAGGTGGTACCTAGCGTCCATGGCCCGATATTCCGGTCGGTGCCTAGTACGCTAGGCCTACCCGGTTTCGGATGGTGGGCATTCCCATGTCCATTAACACCTTCCGCAACCGGGAGCATTAAGGCCACAATGATAACTCCCAACATTTCGTCCAAGCCGTTCCCACGTGCGAGGACTCGATGTCTACACTAGGGGTGTGAGCTATGGCTAAGGAGTCAACCGCCAAGTTTATTCCCTCTTGGCCCGATGGTCAGAGGCGGTCTTTCTCCCGCCAATGACAATGAAACACCCCTGCGTAACCCTAATGGCCAAATAGGTCGAATGTGATTTCTAGCAATACATCGAAGCGGATCTTGACTGGACAAGACACCAGACCCCAATCCCCAACACAACTAGTGTGTTACCATACGAATTGGACTCAGATTACTAAAAATCCCCATTGACACATTTCATCGAACACATGCCATGCAACCAAGCCAAATGAAACAACCCAAGCATCAATCCTACTCTAACCCATATTAGGGTTCATCAACACTACTCCATGGTGAGAAACATAAAAACAAGCAAAACAAATGACATACAAACATTCACCATTGAGAAAAATGAAAACAATACAAAACAATGAAAACTAGAGAAAGGAATACTTATCTTGAGTATGAATCTTCAATCCAATACAAGACTTATTGATCGAAAAAACCTAATCTAAACTAACCTAAGCCCCACCAGCAAAGGGGCTGAAAAAGCCCTAAAAACTAAAGAAGATCCCCTTTCAGTCGGCCAACCTCGTGTATTTATAGCCCCACTTCGAAACCCTAATGGTTCGGGTCCAAACCCGCAGAAAATCACCACCCGATCGGTTGATGAGTCAACCGATCAGGTGAGAGCTTTGAAGATTTTCAACCGGCACTGAGGCGAGCGGGTGGCGTGACCGGGTTGTCGTTCGAGGAATTGCGGCTACAGGTGAACCGATCGGGTGAGATGTCACCCGATCGGTTGGAATTCAGCACATTCAGATAGAGAGTTTCGTCGGTTCACCCGATCGTGAACCGGTCGGGTGAGCTGCTACTCTTCTTAAGTTGCCGCCCGGGTAGGATACGCGTGCATCACCCGATCGGGTGGCTAGTCCACCCGATCGGTTGAGTGCTGAGAAATATCAATCTTCATCGCTTTGACCCTCTGGATCGTGCGTGACTTCTCCCATTGCTCTGGGGACTCATTATATCTTCTTTTTACGTCCCCAACGCTGGAAATCTCCTGCATTCACACAAAAACACGAAAAAGTGAAAGAAAACAAGAAAACACGAGAAAACAAATACAAGACAGTAGAAAATAGCGGGAAAACACAGAAGAAAACGTGCGTGAATATATGAAATATAAACGCACGTCAGCTTCCACCCGGCCTCCCAATCCTGCCAGGTTGTACCCGTATCGATCGCGACTACTTGATTGATATCGGTATGCTCACTCCTTTCGGTTGTGATAATGCAGTCTACATTTATAGTCCTGATAACTCTCCTTTTGCCATCCTCCCACCATCATCTTCTGAGCGAATCCCCATTCGCAATCTCATCTACCGTGGGAGTTCTATCCAGATACTTGGTATTCCCCACTAGTACATCTTCCACCTTTGGAACCTCCCGATTGGCACCCGTATGTTGATTCACCCGGTGCCATCATTATCCACCACGATCCTCCAAAATTTTCGATCCACTAGTGATCTAGCCCGTTGCCCCTCCTTCTCCTGTCGGAACACCCTCTCGTTCGTCCTCACAAGATTCTTTCGTCCACTATTCCCCACCCTCCTCACCATCTCCCTACCATTCTTCCGACAGCAGCTCAGATTGACCTCCTCCTGCCATTTATTTCTGCATCACATTGATCATATCATTTTGCTAGCACTTGCATGATCAGCTTGGGGGAAATTGATTTTTGTTCATTTTGTCGTGTGATGTCTCTGTCGTGTGCTTGTTTATGTGTTCTTTGGATGTGTTTTTATATCTTTTATTTGTGTGTTTGTGTTCTTCGGATGTGTTTTTCATGTTTTTCATCTTAATGTGTCTGCGCGTACTTCCCCCCCATTTTCATTGCCCTCCCGTATTTACTATTATTGCATTGAGGGCAAAGCATGTTTCAGCTTGGGGGAGTCGCACTTTATGCGTCAGTTGTGTCTTTTTCCTCATTTTGAGTCATTTTCATCGTATTTTATTTTTCTTCTTATCTTTTTATTCTTCCTCTCCTAGAGATGATCCTACATGATGAATTGCCATGGAACCACACACACTTAGCTTAGCTACGATAATCACATTCACTAACCCTAGGAAGTCGAGTCCTATTGCATTTCATGCTTTGTGGGTTCACTTTGCTTTTATGTGAGTCATGTGTCGTAACTAGCTGTTTGGTGTGCTTCTACTTTGTGATTTTGATTTATATACCTGTCTTTGGTTGACCCTTAGACTATCATGCTTTAATTTTGAATATGCGGTATTTTGCCTTCACTATCTGCTTCTCTATGCATGACACACACACACACACACACACACACACACAGAGAGAGAGAAAGAGAGATATATATATATATATATATATAGTATGCTTCAATTTGCATGTGTCGGGACTCTACCAATAGGACTAGGATAACCCATTTAGCTTATGCTCTAATTTGCGAGAAAAAGTTTCTTTTGTCCAAGTGTTTAGAATTCGATTTCTTTTTTGTTTTACTTGGTGCAAATCCCCTCGTTGTGTACCGTTCTCCCACTTGGGAGAGTACACAAGTGTATAGCCAAAAATCCAAAGCCCAAAAAGAAAAAAAAACAGAGAGAAGCACAATCAAAAAAAGAAAAGAAAAAATGTATAGCCAAAAATCCAAAAAAAATACAAATACCCAAAACCCAAAAAAAATTTCCCGTTGTGAATACCATTCCTATCCACCGTGAATAAAGGGAAGTCGAGAATTTGCACCGAGTGTTCTACTCCACACCTTCTCAACCTCCTTCATTTTCGAACACACTTGGCATAGGAATTTTCTAGCAATTATCTAGGTTATAGTGCGGTGATCTTCTAGTTCCTAGCAGTCGAGTCCCCAACATATGATACGCTTCGATTCTTATTCTATTCTCATGCATGCTTGAGCTATTATTCACCGCTTATTCGATTTGAATCGATATTTGGGTCATTCCTTGGGTATGTGTATATGGAGCTTTATTGCACAATATAGATAGTGACACCGTCTGCTAGCTCACGACCACACTCACTCGTGCTTCACCGCGTGGGCCCATGACACTTGTATGGACTCATATTCCTTGGTTCAGTGATGTGTTTTATCGCATGCTTGCTTAGTGTGGCGTGTTTGATTTTGTTGGCTCTGATGGGCGATCTAGGACTTTGATCTCTCTTTCTGTCTCTTCCTTTCTATTTTTCTCTCCGAGCTCATACTCTCACTCGTCTTCCTCGAGGACGGGGAAGGGTTCAGCTTGGGGGATTTTGACGTGCATTTATATTATATATATTCATGCACGGTTTCTTTGTGATTTTTCGTTGTTTTCCGGTGTTTCGTATCCATTCTCGCGTAATTTTTAGTTTTCTTTCACTTCTTTATGTTTTTGTGCTAATGCAGGAGATTGCCAGTGTTGGGGACATATAAAGCAGATATCATGAGTCCCCGGAGCAACGGGATGTGTCACACGCGATCCCGGGGGTCATACGTCGAAGGGTCCCATATATCAGTCCCCAACCGATCGGTTGGACACAACCAACCGATCGGTTGGTGCACGCGTATCCGACCCAGACAGGAGCTGAAGTGAAGTGCAGCTCACCCCATCGGTTCATCGATCGGGTGAAACCGACAGAGCTCCATGTTTTTGGAGCTGAATTCCAACCGATCGGGTGACATCTCAACCGATCAGTTCATCTGTAGCCGAGATTTACAAATAACGACCCGAAGACTCAACCGGTCGCTTCAACCGACCGGTTGATGTATCTGAAGCACTGAAGGCCAAAACGACTAGCAACTCACCCGATCGGTTCATGAATCAATCGATCAGGTGGCCGCATTTTCTATATATAGTGACCTAGGTTTTTCCCAGACGCGATCCCCATTGTATTTTCTGTCTTTTTGGGATTTATGATGGCTCGGAATTTATTTTATCTTGTAAGTTTTCTGATTGTTCTGGAACTTTAATATTGCATTAATACTATTGTTAGCTTCATAGTTCTATTGTTTGAATTTGATTTCAATGGTTGAATTTTGTTGTGATGATATTTTCGCCATGAATTGTGAGTAGTTCTCCAATATGGATTTTGGTGGAAGCCCCTTCATGGGTTCTCCCTAGAACGACCATAGGATTAGGGTTTCGATAGGATTTAGGAATTTAGATGGTTACGCAGGGTGTTTTATTGTCACTGGCGGGAGAAAGACAGCCTTTGACGGTCGGGCAATGCGGAAATAAAATTGGCGTTTGATCCCCTAGCCATAGCTCACACCCCTAGCGTAGACATTGAATCCTAGCGCGTGGGAACGACAGGATGAAATGTTGGGAGCAATCGTTGCGAGCTTCGTGCTCCCGGAGTCGGTCGGTGTTAATAGACATGGGAATGCCCACCGACCGAACCCGGGTAGTCCTAGCGTATCATCCTGGGCATCGACCGGAATATCGGGCCCATGGGACGCTAGGTATCACTCTTAGAGGCAACGTCTTACCACTAAACCCTAAAATTCAATCATTATCCTCTCCGTCGATTGTAATAGAGAGGGCACATGATAGGGTGGAAACCAAAGTCCTGGGTTTCCTTTTATATCTTACATCCATCATATTTCTATTTCGTGACAACCTACCGATTGATCGGGCTAGCACACCCATCGGGTGATCCGATTCCTTCTTGACAACAAGCACACCACATGCCTCGCTGAGTTCGACCCCCAAGCCACACTACAACACCGTGCGCTTGCGGTTACAAATATTTAAATCTTGTACCCCCGATCTCACTACATATATTGCTAAATCTAGGGGACGTCAATTTCGCGTCATATTGGTCAACGTTCATCGATCCTTGCTTCAGATTGATGAATTTGGCATTCATCACCATCTTTGCCTCAGGTGGGAAGAACTGCTCGTTGAAGGTCCCATCTATCAACTGCATCTTTGCCACTGATACCCATGAGTCCTCTGGAACCCGAGTAGCACGTAGATTATCTATTATGCTTCTAAGCCATTCCTCGGCCTGGAGAGGGTTCTCAGCTCCAGCAAAACTTTTTGGGTTTAGAGATCGAAACTGACGAACACCTCCCTCAGCATGGTTTTCCTTAAGTAGGGCCTACCTCATAAAACTGGCCTGCTGCTCTTGCAGAGTGTAGATTCCCTGCATAAAGTCTTCCTGAGTCATGGTTTCAGGCGGGGGTGGTGCATTATTGATGTCATTGTTTTGACTGGTGTCGGATCCATCAGCTCTGTTAGGACTCCTGAAGGTGTTTCCGTCCATCGCTGTTACCTGCATTCATAGGAAAAGATCAGCTTTATTAAGTACTGTATACAGTACATCCCTATCTTACTATACCGTTCACGAGGTATTTTGTGCAGACCTGCATGGGTCACCAAATTTGTAGCGACCCGTTCTCAGAGGGCCATTACTTATTTAATTACACTTGCAGGTCTGTAGATTACCAGTGAAAATGACATAGCCACGATACAGAGATGTACAATAATACTCAAACCAGCGTACATTATTGCAGTCCATAGTTGAAATACAACACACAATAGCACTCTCACACTCAGTACATGAAAGGAAATACCAAAAGGAAATACCAAAAGAAAATACCGAAAGGAAATACAGAAAGAAAAATACAATAAGCACACCAAATTAATTATATCTAGAAATCAGTAGTCTCTTGGTCAAACTCTGGCTCCTCAAACTCATGGGACTCTTCTTCAATCTGTTCGTCGTCTGTCGGTGCCATAACATGGAACCGTAGGTAAGTCACAACAATTCTAGCAATAAAAATAAAAGTAGTGCAACAAGTATGGTAAGAACTGACATGCATACAAGTGTGATATGCGACGTAAAAAGAATAGCTGTACAAGGTGGATGAGTAACGTACAAGAGTAATCATGGTGATAGCAATAGTAAGACTAGCAGACATGATATGTAACAAGTGTAAACATGCAAGGTACTGAACAAGACGTACATATAGTCAATTGATTATTGTAGTGTTACTATTTATTAGCTAAACTATGTGACTCATGTAGGAGAGTATGATATGCAACCATGGGTCACTTCGTTGCCACAGGGAACTAATCCCAGACGTCGCTACACACTTTTGAAAACAGGACGGAAATTTATACTTTTAAAACGGGACGGGACGGGACATGTGAGGTGACTCCGGTCATAGCTCCTACACACTCTCTACAATGAGTTACCCCAACCCAGTGATGTGTCAAGTGTGTCAAGTTCTACTTTTACGTTTCATTCTAACATGATATTCCAATGTAACTTACAGACGTAGTTTACGCGTCATTTCATTCAAAGTTTTCAAGTTATAGGCAAGGGAGAACGAAACAAAGGAATTATTATGGTGATGAAATGGTCGAAGTGACTTGTTTAAACATATTTATAATGCAATCGTTGCAAATTGATGAGAATTGGGATTCTAACATTGATCCATGTATACACGGCCAGTCAGGTTTGGCCAAGCAGGTCACTATCCCCGCAAGCAGGGTGATCTAAACTTTGGTAAAAACGATCCTAGACACCGGGTGGTATCAATGTTAATAAGGCCAATCATCACATCTGCTCCATTTAGTAGAGTAGTTCCTTGTTTAGATTTTTACTACTATGATAGTTAAACCAGGACCACTGATTGACTTTCCTATTTAAAAGCAGAAGGCAAAGCAAAGCGGATGCTAAGAATTTGAGGATAAAGACAAGTCCAACAATTTTGATGTTGATTCCATGCTTTGGGCATGTGGTATTTCCATTAGTACACAGTTTACCCAAGTAGATGGTCGTGTGTTATAACCACCAAAGTTGAAAGTTGGCAATGTCGTATGCTTAATTTGGTGGTCGTTCCTCAGTTGATTAGTTCCCTATTAGATTAGGTATCTATTATTTGGTTCAAGTCAATAGCCGTTCTGAGGCTATTTATAAAATCCTGAGGTCATACTAGTACATTATCTAAATTTCTAAACTTAGAATTAGAGTAACTTACTGGTTTCGAGGTGGTCGTAGTAAGTCGGGGCTGGAACTAAAGCTCCTAATGGTACTGGTGCACGAGAATCGGTACTTGAAATCACAGGAAATAGTTGGTTATAGGCTGTACCAATTTCTATCTATTTATCTCGATCGTTTTATTTTATAACAGCTTGAAAAAGGTGTCAAAATATGTTCTGAATTTTTAGATAGGCTAGATATGGGAAAAATAATTTTATTTAAGAAGGAAATATTTTTCTGAAGCTTCTGGGTAATTTTAATTTTTAAAAGATCAAAATGATTTTTTTAGAATTTAAAAATGATTTGAAAACTAAGTTTAAATAGTTAAAGTAAACATTCAATAATTTCTTCAGAATGAAATACTTATCAGAATACTTCAATTACGTTGTCAAAATGAGCGTATCGTTATATACTACGACATATAATTTTCTCGTACGTTAGTGTACATGAAATTTTAAAGCTATTAAGTTTCAAGTGAAAATACCGTAATTAGATTTTAGCTTTAAAAATTCACTGAGGAAAATATACTTGCCTGATGGTGATAAAACCAGAGTCAACACGTTTGGAACGTCACGTTCGATTTTCTGGAGCTGGTCTTGTATTTTTCTGAGGCCTATACGATTTATTATCAATTTTATATCAGTTACGCAATTATATAACAGATAATAATATATAAATATGCGCATTTATACGCGTAAATACGTATTCTATTCGTTTATAAAACCATACCTCCTCCTTTTGAACACTGTAGTGCGCGGGGGTCGTTTGATAGTAGCGTCGGAGGAGCGGGGTTAGGCGGCGTCGGCGGAGTGGCGTCGGCGAGGCGAGGCGACGACGGTGATGGTGGTGGAGCATCGGCGATGGCGACGACGGCGATGGCAGTGGAGCGTCGGCGATGGCGATGAGGACATGAGCAGCAGTGGGGATCGCCGTGACAGCAGGGGAGGGGGCTTACAGCAGCTGGGGGTGCCGCTGGTCGGCGATGGTGGCGGTGCAGCGTCGGGCAGAGGAGGCAGAGGTCTAGCGGGGTCAAGCAGCAGAGCCGAAGGTCCGGCAGGGTCGGGGGGTGTTGGGGTGAGAATGGAGGGGAGAGGGAGGTAGCTGAGTGTGGGGGTTCGTGGTAGCGTGTCGAAGCGTCGCCGGGGTCGTCGACGGTGCCGACGGTGTTGGAGGAGCCAACGGTGGTCGGTGGAGAGGAGTGGTGACATTGGGGCACGACGGTGCACCGGAGGGAGGTGGTTGTGTGAGTGTGGGAGAGGGGCTTCTTGCAGTGGCAGAGCATCAGCAGGGGCATCTCCAGGGGTGTCGACTGTGTGCAGGTGGCAAGGGCGATAGAGACGGCGGGGAGTGGCGGAGCACGGCGAGGCACCTGAGGGGAGAGGGAGGAGCGGTGTATTGCCGCAGGGATGGGTCGAACAGCGAAGAGAGGGAGAGAGAGGGAGAGAGTTGAGGGTTTTTTTTATATTTTTTAAATATTTTATTATCTGATTAACGGGGTTTAAGGGGGTATTTATAAGATAATTGGGTTCATGAATCCACTATTAGCCATTAATTTGCAATAAATAAGTCAGGTTTACTATGTTGACTAAGTTTTTTGAATTTCTTAAATGTGATACCACGTTTAAGTGTTGGGTTAGGGTAAACTAATAGTTAATTATGTTAATGTAATTAGTCGAGTAATTGGTAAATATGTTAAAGTAAGGTAATAGTATAATGTTATCACAAAATAACATCTTTCACAAACGACTCCGAAAAATTACGAAACAAATAGCCACGGGATCGTATCGTTACGAGGATCATGAATATGAAGTCAAATTTAAGGTTTGAGCGAAGAAAAAATTAGAAAAAAATCATTTACTCATTTTGAACGTGTTCGATACTATCGTGAATATGGAAATTCGCGTATGCTGAAACCCGACCGTTACAGTCATTAAAGAAATTTTCAATTGGAAAACAATCGTCGGATGTTATTCTTGTAAATCAACTTTATGGAAATAATAGGTAAGGACTAGGGTATGTTTTTAAAAATGTTGAAAAGACAAAATATAGAAAAGTTCACATTGAAACAACAAAGGTTGGAAACCTTCATGCCAAGTGTTTTACATGTGGTTGTGTTGGTCATACCTCTTATTATTGCAAATATAGGAACATGAACATTAAATTCAAGCAAATTTGGGTTCCTAAAAATTTGATGACTAACGTGAGTGGACCTTGTTGGATTCCAAGGTCACACATAACATCTTCTATATAGGTAAGATGAAGATGGCGAGGAACTATGGATTGAACGCTTCATTATTTAGTTCCTTAGCCAAACCACAATGCGAATGTATGTTTTCTTTTTTGAACTTAATGAATACCTTCATAGTTGTAACGGCCGCTTTCCGACCGTTCGTGTTTCCTGCGTGCACGTGCTTTATCGTGCACGTATTCTTTTTGGATATTCCTGAGCTCCGGCATATGCGATGCGATATGCCGTTACAATCGTTTGAGAGTGTAGAATTTTATAGTAATTTTTAGGAACGTCTTTTCACCGCTCGTTTTCTCGCAAAACGATTTTGAAAGATGGGGGCGTTTTAGTCATTTGACTCAAAACGCCGTTCCCAATTTTACGTAAATTTTTGGTAGGTGTTACGCACGATCAGGCTCCGTAGATCTGTGCGTCTCGTCTCCACGATCGCCCCGGTATTTTCGGATTACATTTCTGACGTCCGGATTGAAAGATATCGCCCGGAATAACCTCGACCGTCGATTTTTCCCCAATCAGTTTCAAATTTCGAAATTTGTTAGCCAAATCTGGCTAAATCTCTTTTAAAATCATTTTAAAATCTTCCCTAAACCGTTTCTCTAACCTCCCCTGGGATTTCCCCTTTTGTGCACACTCCATCCTTATACCCTTCTCCCATTTTATCCATATCATATGCCTATTTAGCAAACCCCTATTATTATATAACATTAAATCCTAAACCATAACCCTAACTTTACCCTAACCCTAGGAATCTCTCCGCCGCCGGCCCCAAAACGAAAACCCCAAAAAAAAATCCCGACCTCCCTCACCCTCTCCCTCCGGCGCCGGCGAGATCTCACCATCGCCTCCCCTCATTTTCCTCGCCGCCGCGCCAGGCAGGCCGCCGTCTCACGCTCCCCTCTCAACCCACCATCATCTCTCTCCTCACGGCCCCCTCCCGATCGCCGGGCCCCAACCCCGTCAGCGGCTGTCCCCGACGTCGATTCGCCCCTCTCAGCCCGCTGCGCCGCCCTCGCAGCTCCTCAGCCCACGCCGTCCGTTTGACCCAGCGCCGCCGCGCCTCCACGGCGAACCCCACCACGATTCGATCCGACCCGCCGGTGCTCCCTCTCATTTTTCCCCTAGCATCCGCACCGAGGCCGCCGCCCGCGGTCGCCATCCGCTTCTCAGCGCTTTCCGATCGCCGGCCCCCGCCTCCTCGGCCACTCCCCGACGCCGTCCTCTCTCTCTCACCCTCGGTCGTCGCGATCCGCCGTCGTGACCCACGATCGCCGCTCAGTGCCTCCCGCCGCCTCCGCACGACGTCGCTCCGGCGTCCCCAAGCCCCGATCGCCCCCTTGCTGCCTCCGGCCGTCATCTCCCGCCGCCCTCGCGGCTTTCCCCCGAGCGCCGTTGTGCCGCCCTCACGGCCTCCACATGACGCCGCCCTCACAGAACCCCGTCGCCGCCATGCTTTCCTCTCACCTGCAGCCGCCTCCGCGGCTCTTCCTCTTCCGCTCCACTCCTCGCACTGCAACTGCTGCGGATAGCGCCGCCGCCGCAGACCCGTCCCGTCCTCGATCGCTGGTGATCTCGCTCCTCGCCGTGGGCCCAATCCCGTGCAGCGCTTCTCCGTCGCTGCAGCTCCCCGCTGCACCGCCGCTTGCTCCTCGCCGCGGCCGCCTGAGCAGATCTCAGCGCCGCCTTCCTCGCGGTCTCCCCGAAGCCCCCAAGCCGCTGCACGAGACCCCCGCAGCAGCTTCTAGGCCGAACGGACGTGGACTTACGTTCCAATGGAGTTCCGTCGCCTCCCGCGCCGTAGCTCGATGTTTTGCCGTTGGACCAATAGTGCTCGCTGCCCACATTCCGTCCGCTGCCCGGACGAGTCTCACTACGCTACCCGTAGTCGAGGCAACGTAGACGCCGTGGGGCTCACGATCTTCCGGCATCGTGATCCGTTACCATTACCGTTGCCTGAGACAATTCGTTGCGCTACCCGCAATCGAAGCAATCTTGACCCCATACCCGTAGCCATCACAATCCTGAGGCGATCCACGAGACGACCTCCACTGCTCTACCCGCAGTCGGGGACACGAGCACCGCCACCGCTTCCAGACCCGACGCCAGATTAAATGCGCGTTCCTCACACCAGGTTGGTCCCTTTAAACTCGTAGCGAAACCCACACTGTAGCAAACTGAACCTTAACTAAAACCGGACAACAATAATTAAATTTACTTTTTCGCACCAGTAAAACGCTGCTCACCGTAGATTCGACGACTGGACTTTTGAACTGTGCACATAGGATAGAATCGTCGAATAGGACTGAACATCAAAATTGTGACTTTGACAATTAGGGTAGTCCCGACAACCTAGATATGAACCTAAATAGGATTTATTGAAAAACACGACCTGACGCCGTCGCCATGACCTGTTTCAGACGGACTACCGCAGACGCGACGACTGGACGAGATGCCCTGGACGGATGACATCCTCGCCACCGCAGGCAAGTGTACCCACTTGCGTTTTTGACCGTGCTTTGGTCTTAGATTGCTAGAACTGTTAGACTGTGAATGTATAGAACCGGACGTGAAATGATAGCGTCTGAGACGCCCCTGACGACTTAGACTTGACGACTAAGTCTAAGCTCGACAAACAACAACTTTTGACACCGTAGGGCTATCTTGTGTGTGCGTGCGTGTGGACACCCTAGAATAACTTTCCCTTACACTTGTCATGTCATGTCCCCGTACACAAAAAGCCTTCGGGCATTTCGGAGGCTTTCCTAGCGGAAGTGATCCCTGTTACACAAAAAGCCTTCGGGCGTTTCGGATGCTTTCCTAGCGGAAGTGATCCCTGTTACACAAAAAGCCTTCGGGTGTTTCGGATGCTTTCCTAGCGGAAGTGATCCCTGTTACACAAAAAGCCTTCGGGCGTTTCGGATGCTTTCCTAGCGAAAGTGATCCCTGTTACAAAAAAAGCCTTCGGGCGTTTCGGATGCTTTCCTAGCGGAAGTGATCCCTGTTACACAAAAAGCATTCGGGCGTTTCGGATGCTTTCCTAGCGGAAGTGATCCCTGTTACACAAAAAGCCTTCGGGCGTTTCGGATGCTTCCCTAGTGGAAGTGATCCCTGTACTTCTTGTCCTGAGTTCCTGGGTTGGGGTAGGGTTGAGCGTGCGCACGGCAAGAGGGTCTGATCCCCCTCGAACCGTAAGGCGTGAACCCTTCGTGTCACACTTGTCTTGTCTTGTCACGTCCTGTTTGTCCTGTCTTGTCCCGTCACGTCCCGACTTGTCTTGACACCTGTAGGTTAGTCCCGTAGTCGGTAGCACACGCTACGACTACTGCCTGCTGCACTTTACTTTCCTGCTACGTTACTTCTCTTGTACTTGTTGTAACCCCAGCATGCTAATCAACCAGTAAAACGTTGTCCAAAAGTTGATACACTTGCAGTAAAGTCTAACCCTTCTTGTAGACTTTACCTGACGTACAGTTCCTTTTTCTTGGGTGCTGTACGTCAGGTGCTCAGCCAGAGTTCGTGGACGAGGCAGACTCACTGGAGTACGAGGAGCCGAGGACGTTGATCCAGAGTTCGTGCCTGACGAGGACCAGACCTTGAGGTCTTTTAGTCGCCACTTCCCGAGGGTAATACTTTTCGGTTTGTCTTTAAACTTGTGTTGCCATGCTTAGGCTTCTTTTAGACTTTGTACCAGTTGGATAATATTTCTCCATATAAATGAATGCAATTTCCTTTCTGTACTTTTGTTGTTCCTAAACTTTATAAATGCAAGAACCTGAAACTTTTAAAATGGTACCCCCCCTACAGACGCTTATTGGGTCCGAGCTTCTAAAGCTCGGGCCTAAGCGGGCCTCGTCACGTTTCGCTTCCGTCCATTTTGGGAAGCGGGGCGTGACAATAGTATTTTTGGTGTGTTTATTTTTGTGTGCTTGATTTGTCTTTTGTTTTGTATGCTAGTTTGTTTGCATGCTAGTTTAGTTCTTTTGCATGTATATCAAAAATAAAAAAAATGAAAAAGACAAAAGGCTATAAAAATGGAGCTTAATGTACATCTTTCTTTTGAATCATTTAAGTGATTAAATGAATGAAGAAATTGTTGTATTATTGTTATGGCTACATGCGCATGCTTGATTTTCTAAATAGCCATGACATGTTCAATGATTAGAATAATTTGTTTTCTACACCTACACTTTCACTTCCACGAATATTAAATATTGTTGTACATTTGGAGTCATCTTTTATGAAATATTGGAAAGTGAATGTAGGATGAAAAATAACTGAAAATCTAAGGGATATGATGGGTCTTGCCATGGATAAAAATTGAACACAAAAGAATTGAATGTGAAACAAAAAAATCGAAAAAGAATGAAAATAGCTCTGTATGAAAAATGGATACAATCCTTGGTAACGACACTACCCACGAGTATCCAACATATACTTTACAGGTAATCTTTAGTGTTGATTTTATACTCGTCAAGTAATGTCACCCCCACATCTAAGATTCCTTATAGGCTATGTTTTTGGGTGTGTTACCTTGAACTTATTTTTAATGAGTTGAGGAAAATCAATGCTATGTTATTTCATGTTTAATGGAAAATGTGGATTGGTTTTGGTTGAATTTCTTAAAAGTTCTCCTTATGTGCTTCAATGTTTAATCATCACACTTACACAAAGGTCTTGAAGTCTATGGTATAATTCTCATTGAATTTGAAGTACTTATTCTATGAATGTCTACATGCAAGTGTATGTCGTAATTTATAATGCTCACTATTTTGCATGTGGTATAAATTTGACTGCATGTATACACTTTTGATGATAACAAAAGGGGGAGAAAATATTGAGAAGATTTGTGCATTAATGCTTATGAATATGTGCATATATGAATATTGGTTTAAGGGGGAGCATTAATGAATAATGAATCAATGCATGAATATGTGAATATTTGTTTAATGGGGAGCATGTTTGTATGTTTGAAACATCATTGTTGCATACTTGTATGTTGCACATGATTGTTGCATTTGTTGCATATTGCATACATCCTCCATTATCACACTTCACACACACATGTCACGATGATATCATTTGAATCGTTATTGCAAATCTTATATTAGTTTGTCATCATCAAAAGGGGGAGATTGTTGGATACAACGATTGATGAATTCATGTTTGATGATAACAAACATGTGTGAACGATTTAATGTGTGTGCTAAGTGTTTTCAGGAATGGTACTCTCACAAATACTCAAAGAGAGACTAAGTAAAAGTGATGGAGAATTTGCCATGCATTAGCAAAGTGGACTTGGTCAAAGATGGAGATAATGTCTACAAATATTAGACTAAGTCAAAGATGGAAAGATAAGGATGAAATCAATTCAAATCCATATTTGAATTGATTCAAATCAATTGGTGCATGAATCAAATCCTAAAGCCATGCAAATTGAAGACTTGGTCAAAGATGGAGAGATATGGAGAATCTCATGCAAATCAATATAAGAGATTAAATGAGATCTTAAATGAAAACCTATAGCTACTCAAATTTAAATCCTATAGCCATCTATATTCAAACTCCATATCCATGTTGATTCATTCAAATCCTATTCAAGTTAGGATTCATTCCCATCTCCATCAATTATGGGATTCTAATTGATTCTAATTGATCTCATCCTCTCCTCAATAAACCCATATTCAAAGAGAGGTATTTTGAGAGGGGAGAATTAAGAGGAAACTCAACCAACACAAGGGGAAGGCTGCAACTTTTCATGTCCAAAAGGCCCTATGTTGCACAACATTGAATAGTCTATCCTCCCTTACGCAACCTTCTTCCTCCTTGCAAAAACCCCATTGCCAAAGAGCTTCAACTCCATCCTCCCACAAGGAAAGCTCCATTATCATCTCCTTGTGGAAGCTCAAGCAACCAAGGCCAAAGTTCCATTGCCCATCATCCTATTGACGCAAGTCTTCAAGCAAGGAGCCACATCCTCAAGTTGTTCTATCTCCAAGATACATTGCGCAAGCCATCAAGCACAAGGCTGCAAGTTTGTAAGCATCCACACCCTTGTTGTAATCTTTAACCATCGAAGGAGCTCCTCCTCCCTTCATTGCACAAGGCACAAGCAAGTTCTCCGAGGCTTCTTCCTCATTTTCATTGCGCAACTCCAAGGGAAGGCCATCAACAAACATTGCACAACATCTTAGGAGACACACCATCAAGGCTGCAACTTGCATCCATCTTCAAGTCATCAAGGCCGCTTCACTCAAAGAGGGATGTGACGTGACGACTACATCATCGTCAGACTTGATCTGACCTGAGCTAATTGACAGAGACGACTACTGCTACACAAACTGAGATTTCCTAAACTCTTTATTATTATATTTGTGTAGTAATAGCGATCTTTGTAGGAAAAACTTTAACATACTTATGTTTTGGTGTCTTGTGTAGTCCAGGACTAGACAAGAGGGTCTTGACGAGTTGGGGCTTGTCAAGAGAAACATTTACTAGGTTGATAGTGTTTTGTGCTCAGGGAGTATGTGTAGGATCCTGCCAAAACAACGTTAGGATCGATAAATGAAGTTGAGACTTACGCTTGCGTACGCGGCACGGTAATCTCGGAACTTCGCCCTCAGATTCGCCACAATGGTCGATACTTCGTCACGGAGGATCGAAGCAGAGTTTCACCGCCTAAATCTCTAACTAGAAGAGGATTTTAATGGAAGGGAGAAGAAGAACATAAGATGCCTTATGCAAACTTATGGCATGGAAAATGTGAATGAATGCCTTACCCTTGGGTCCTATTTATAGGCTTTAGGGGTGGTTATTGTAGGAAATAACCAATTATAAGCTTATTAGCCTATATTAGCACATTCATTTATCTTCTTCTTTATCCACTTATCAAGTGCCATTTTGCACTTATAAAGTGGCTTTTTCCACTTATCGAGTGGTCCTTTTCACACGAGAAAAGGTTCCCTTCGCGCATGCCTTCGTGCACGCGACATCTGAGGTCCGTATACCCTCATACATCCCCTCATGGGTGTATTTATGTCGTCCATATCCAACATCTCCCACTCACACTTGAGGGGATTTGTAAGGAAACATATTTTCCTTTAACTCTTCTGTTTGTCATACCGAGAAATAGGCCGTGTGACCGTCATGCGCATAGAGTCCGCTGTTGTGCACTTGTTAGAGATACACAACACTCCTCGAGGAGCAAAATTGAGTAGATCAACGCATGCTTTACCCTAGATTTATTTCTTCACATTTCTTATACTTTATATTCAACAATTGAATCCCATCTGGATTACAATTGGCTGGCCAGCTTTGAATCTTTAAAGTCCAAATGTGAATGCGAAATTAATCTTCCTCTTCTTGCGATCCTTTTGATCTTGACTTGACTCGCTTTTCTAACATGCCCCGCCGGACCGAATTAATCATAGTCCATAAGCAACATGCTAAGATAGCAATCACCCAGTCAAATATTAAGGAACCAATTAGAGTCCATAAAGGGTAACGAGTTAAGACCCATGTGGTCTTTGGGTCTCACATAATAGTAAATACAATTACTATTCTAACCCAATGGTCAAAATGCATACGTAGTATGAATACGTATTACAACATCGCTCCTTTCCCAGGGAGTGTATGTCTCAATGATGTTGTAAGGATGATGATCAGACACCACAATGTCTGACTTTGGGTCCCTTTACTACTCAAATAATCTTCTGGACCCACATCCCGCATAAGACAGATATGATCTCAAAATCCTCTTAGATCTTTTGAAAGCATCCATATGATGCAGATCTTTCATTCGACCATTTTGTTTAAGTCATGACTCTAAATCATCCGTCTGATGATTTTGACTTTAAACATGTCTCATCTCTATTCTATCCGTCTGATAGAATAAGGCGGTTGCTCATGTGAGAGAGCCAACCTCAATCTGTCCGACATACTAAAAAGTATAGCTGAGATTTCAAAAATGTACACAAACATTTCTCAAGAATTTCATATGCAATGTTTGAAAAAGAACTTATTCTTTTATTAAATTTGATCTTTCTCAGACATGGGAATATATATTGGTACAACTCAGCTCTTACGTAATCCTTGGGATGATTAGTGTTTGTAAAACACATCTCTGGGGATCGCCTTCGTAAGCAGATCCGCTATCATCTCATGCGTAGATATGTACCTTATGTCTACCTTCTTGGTCTAATCATAGTCTTTTGCAAATTTGTAGCGGATATCTATGTGTTTGGTCTTACAATGGAATTTCGGATCTTTGACATAGGCTATAGATGCTTGACTGTCGCTGTGTATGGGTACAGCACCTGAGTCACTTGCATTAATTAGCCTGTCTAAGAACATCCTAAGCTAAACAGCCTCTTGGACTGCCATGCTAAATGCTACAAACTCGGCTTCCATGGTTGAAAGTGCGATGCAGGATTGTTTCTTGCTACTCCAGGATATTGCACCAGATCCGAGTAGAAAAACATATCCTGAGGTCGATCGTCGCTCATCGAGATCACCCGCCCAATCAGCATCAGTGTAGCCTTCGAGCCTCAAGGCATCTCCTTGATAGCATAAAGCAAAGTCTGCAGTTTCTTTAAGATATCGCATTATCCTCTTAACCGCTTTCCAATGTACTTGCCCTGGGTTGGATTGGTAATGACTTACCATTCCAACGGCAAAACAGATGTCCGGTCTTGTAAACATCATAGCGTACATTAGACTACCAACTGCACTGGAATATGGAACTTTTTCCATAATCTCCTTCTCTTTTTGGTTCTTCGGACATGATTTCAAACATAAATTGTCGCACTTGCCTATTGGAGTATCAATGGACTTGCAGTCCTGCATATTAAAACGTTCTAGAACCTTCTTTATATAAGTCTCCTGTGAAAGAGAAAGAAGTTTCTTCGAACGATTCCTTGAAATCTTAACTCCAAGGATATATGCGGCTTCTCCTATGTCTTTCATCTCAAAAACTGATGAAAGCCAAGCCTTGATATCCATCACAAAGCCCTTGTCATTTCCGGCTATTAAAATGTCATCTACATATAGAGACATAATAACATACTTGTTCTTATTCCTCTTGATATATACACAGTTATCTTCATCAAGCATGGAAAATCCATTTGATAAGACAACCTCTTGAAATCGTATATACCATTGCCTCGAGGATTGTTTAAGACCATATATGGATTTAAGAAGTTTACAAACCTTATGTTCGTTTCCTTCTTTTACAAACCCTGTTGGTTGTTCCATATAGATCTCCTTGTCCAATTCCCCATTGAGAAAGGCAGTCTTTACATCCATTTGATGTAATTCGAGGTCTAAGCAAGCTACCATTGCCAGAATCAGGCGAATTGAGGTAAAACGAACAACAGGTGAGAAGGTCTCTTCGTAGTCTATCCCTTCCTGTTGCGTAAAACCTTTCACGACAAGGCGAGCTTTATATCTGTCAATAGAGCCATCAGCCTTATGCTTGATCTTGAGAACCCATTTGTTCCCAATAGCTCTACGTCCTCTGGGTAAGTCAACTAAGTCCCAAACTTGGTTAACTTTCATGGATTCTAACTCCTTGTTGCATCGCTTCCATCCATTTGTCTTTAGCAGGGCAAGATACGGCCTGTTTGAAAGTAGCAGGCTCGTCATCTTCTTGTAGTAAAGTCATAAAGGTTTGCGGAAATTCATCCTCAAATCTTAGAGGAGCCAACCTTGTACGACTACTACGTCGTATTTGAGATTCTTCAAGTCCTTGTTGACTCGAATTTAGATCAATTCTAATATCACTCCCACTTGGAATGTCGTTAGAATTGCTCCCACTTGGATCATTATTCCCGTATGGAATAGGATAATCGTCATTCGTATAATCCATTGGTGAAGGTTGAAACGTATTTTCGTTTTCACCAAGAATTCTCCCACTCGAATGAGGTAATCCTTCTTGATCATAAATCTCAAATAGAGATAAGTCCTGACTTATCTCGCCCTGTCTTGGAAACTCGTTTTCCAAGAAAGTGACATCCCTCGAGTCAAACTCAATTAGCCCACCATTGTCTTCCTGACTAACAAAAACATAACCTTTGGAGTTTTTTGCGTATCGTATAAAGATACATTTCCTTCCCCTTGGCCCAAGTTTGCCATACTTATGGGAGGAAATATGTGCGTAGGATGCACAACCCCAAGGTTTCAAAATGTTTAAGTCAGGAGACCTTTGGTTCCACAACTCATAAGGAGTGGAGCTAACTGATTTCGAGGGTACGCGATTTAAAATGAAAGCGGCCGTCAATAATGCATCACCCCAAAAGGTGATTGGCAAGTTAGCTTGCGCCATCATTGAACGGACCATTTCCATTAAAGTCCTATTTCTCCTTTATGCAACACCGTTTTGTTGAGGAGTATAAGGCATAGTTACCTGATGTACTATGCCTTTTTCATCACAAAGTTCCTTAAAACTTGTTGATTGATATTCACCGCCCCTATCGGTTCGCAAGACCTTAATCTTGTGATCTAATTGATTCTCCACTAAACTCATATAGTTTTTAAAGCAAGCCAAAGCTTCACTTTTGTGGGATATCAAATAGATATGTCTGAATCGGGTGAAATCATCAATAAAAGTGATGAAATAGGACTTTCCGCGTCTTGTCTTGACATTCATCGGACCACATATGTCCGAATGGATAAGCTGTAATGGAACCTCGGCCCTTGTGCCGGTTCCAAACGGCTTGCGATAAGATTTCCCCACAAGGCAATGTTCGCAGGTCGACATTTCAACCTTTGAAACATTGGATAGAAGGCCACGTTTGGCAAGTCTATCCATACGCGTTGGTCCAATATGACCAAGCCTTGCGTGCCAACAAATCACATCAGACTCATAAGTCTTAGAATTTGCAATAAGGAAATTTTTATTACATGAGGAATCATACATTGTACTCATTACAATAAATCCTTTAAATACAAACCCATTACCAATAAGAGTATTATTACAACTTAAGTCCACATTACAATCATGAAAAAACCAGTTATAGCCAAGACCCATTAATACGACCATAGAAATTATATTCCTTCGAATATCTGGAGCGAAGAGGACATCATGAAGTAGGAGAGTGCGGCCGTTGTCCAAGACTAGCTTGCAAGTCCCAACACCTTTCACTTCAACACGTGTGTTGTTTCCTACATAGATCCACTTCGTTCCTTGGGGTATCCGGTGATACTCCACGAAGGACCGTCTGTCCCTTGCTATGTGGTCGGTGGCACCTGAATCAATTATCCAAAATGGATTAGATTCCACAAGAAATATTGAACTAGAAACACATATGTAACTAGTATATTTACAAGTTACCTCGTCACCTCCACTCGTACACGAACGAGCATAGTGACCGAGCTTGTTGCACTTGAAGCACTTGATCATCTTCAAGTCTTTCTTCTTGTGCCATTTCTTGTGCCCACCCTTATGTTTGGGTTTCTTGGTAGACTCAGGTTGCTTATTACGTTCATTAGTGAACTTCGAAAGATCTTTCCGTTTCTTTCCCCCGTGTGAGGAACTAGCAACCATGTGCACTTCTGCACTTGGCTTGGCAGCCGCAAGCCGCTCTTCCTCTAATTCGAGGTGCTTGGAAACATCGCTGAAGGTCTTGATGCTCTCATTGTGAGTGAGATGCATCTTCATTTGGTCCCACCCATTTGGTAGGGAACGTATGACTGCTTGGATTTTTTGCTCATCAGTGAGCACATGACCTGCGTCCTTTAACTCTGAGATGAGATTCGCCATATGTCGCAGATGTTTCCCCATGGAATGATCTGGACGTTTCTTATATGAATCGAACCTTATAGTTAAGGCGCGAAGTTTGGACACCGATGTGCCACCGAACTTCTCCTCTAGCTTGGACCATATGTCCATGGCTAGGTCATGTTCTCGGAAGATGCGCATTATGTCATCAGCCATACTGCTTAATAACGTAATGCGCGCTATCTTGTTCTTTCGAGACCAAGCATGAAAAGCTTCCTTGTCTCGTCGGTGTTGGGCCGTAGTGCCCAACTCGGGTTCAATCATAACGTTCTTTAGAGTTTCGAGCACTTCTTGCTCCTCTAGAACGTAATGTATCTTGATGGACCAAAGTTTGTAATTATCGCCGTTGAGTTTTTCACCTCTGTTTAACTCAGCGACGATATTCTTTGAAGCGGAAGACATTTTACTTTTAAAATGCTGTAAAAGACACAAAACCAAAGGTTTGATCAAAAAAAATTGCATTGAAAATTCTTAAAATACAATTCCCATTTGAAGTGATAATAGAATATCCCATTTGGATAGTTCTAATTTCAACTCCCACTTGGAATGATATTTATAATTTGATAAGTTACTTTCGAAAAATATTGAAGATGTTACTCTAGAATCGGAAAGGTCACTATGTTTCCAATCACCATCTAGAGTAACTTTCAATATTTCTCCCTCACTTTATCAAATGTTAGTACTCTTATAGTACTTCGCAGCAGAAAAGCGTTTTTGAAAACGTATTTTTCAAAACGTATGAAAACGTATTTTTCAAAAAAATGTATATTTCAACTTAGTACCCTTATGATACTAGTGAAATATTCGACACTTCCTGACCATTTGTCGGGAATGAGCCGTAGCCGTGCCAAGGTCGGATCCCCCTTTTGGGGATTTTTCTGCAAACTATCGTCGCCGGCTCCCGTATGGATCCAGGCGTTTCCCCCCGTATGAGAGAATTTTGGTGCAGACGACTGTCGTTTGGCTCCGTATGGGCTAGTTGTAACGACCACTTTTCGTTGTACGTTTTTCGTGCACGTGCTTTTGGCAGTGCACGTGTTTGTTTTAGACTTTGTTCGTTACGAACACTTTCGTGTGATATGCCGTTATGAACGTCTCTGAGAGTATTAAATAGTGGCACTAAATTGGAACGACGTTTCTCGAGTCGTTTTCCCACAATTTAAACTTTTTGATGAGACGTGGCGATTTTCACTTTTGACGGGAGACGTTTCCATTTTTGGTTTCGTCGTCTGACGTCGAAATTGAGATCCGTCTTCTTAGTTAGCTCACATTCGTCGTCACGATCACCACGATATTTATTTTATAATTTTTGGAGTTTATTTGACCACTTTTATATTTTTAACAAGTTTTATATTATTTTTAATAATTAATTTATAAATTATTTCCGGCCAAATAAAATTTATTTGAGTTTTAAACGTTTTAAAGAATTTTTGAGCAAATTTCCAGCTCATTTGGACCAAGTCAAACCCTTGGATGAGTTGGAGTAATTGAATTTCAAATTTTAAATTATTTTAATATTCTAATCCTATTAGATTTAGCCCTAGACCAAGTCAACCCATCTATACTATATAAGCAACCCCTAGGAAGACCTATTTTCGCAAGAAATTAGCCCTAGCCTCTTCCAAACTTGAAATTGGACGTTGCGACGAATCGTCGCAACGTTGCGACGTTCAGCCCCCGCACGACCGAGAAAACCCACCGCATCCGCCCGCTCTGACCGGTCGCCTCGCCCGCACCCAAGCCGCTCCGCCCGCTGCAGCAGCCGCCCACGCCCGTTCCCCCGCTTGACCGAGAGAAGCCCTCGGTCTGACCGAGGCCCCGCTCCGCACAAGCACTCCGCACCGACGCCCGCCTCGTCGCCCCGCTCCGCTCCGTGTCTGATCGGTCGCCCCGCCCGCTGTGACCGAGCGCCCAAGCTTTGCACACCGCAGCCTCGCATCCCAAGCGCACGACCGACGGTCCCTATCGGTCTGACCGAAGGAAACGCCCGCACCCGAGCTGCTGCACACCCCCAACGCTGCAACAGCGCCGCCCAGCGTGTCTGACCGAGAAATCTCCCCGCACCGAGGCTGTACGACCGAGAGCCACTTGTCGCAACCCCGCACCCGTCGCACCGCTTGCCACCGTGGGCCCCCCCAAGTTCTCCAGAGTTATTGTGGGTCCCCCAAAGGCCCCTAGGACTACTGTGGGCCCCACCTAGGTGCTTGCTCTTCGAGGATCCGTCGCGTACGACGTCGTCGCACGTCGTAGCCCGTCGTCGCACGAGCTAGCTTTGGAATCTGGAACCGTCGCCCCGGTTGAAGCTCTGAATTTTCCAGCGAGGAATATATATTGGAATCAGGACTTGGAGCGCGATCTATTATTCCAACCCCCGGTGTCGCTACCCGACGCCGGTGTAGCTTTCGCGTCGTGTTGAGGTAACGCTTTGCACCCCTAGGACCCCCAACCCAATGCATGCTAATCAAGACTAAAATCAGTATTTTTAAAGTATTTTAAATGTTTTAAATTCACTAATCAAGATTAATAATATGGACTTTAGGCCGGTGGACTTGTGCACGTAGGATAATTGTGATTTTTGGACTCATTGGACGGTGTGCTCAGACGTCGTGCTTGCAGGCAAGTGAAACTTGCCGACTCTTGTGTAGGGCCATGTTTTAGGCCACTTTCTTGTTTTTAGCGTAAAAGAGACTAGTCAGTGAAATGATAGCTGGCTAGACGCCTACTTGATCTAGTTTGACAACGAAACTAGATCCGTCACCTAATTGATCTAGCTTGACAACGAAGCTAGATCCAACCCTTAAACTTGTTGTTCATGCATACTAAACTGTCACGTTTACTTTCCTTACCTGTACGCCTTACTTCTTGCCATGTCATGTCATCCATGCATTGAATGTTGCATTCGTAGCACACGCTACAATACTTGTACTTCCTGGCTCGTGACCAGAAGCGAGCATAGTAAGTTGCTAACCCCAACGCTCGATACGTAGACAGGCTAGGTGCACCCCTATGCCATACTTGTTAAAAACACTTCCTGGCTCGTGATCCAGAAGCGAGCATTACCGTTCGGGGGTAAGGCCCTGGCTCGACACGCGCTACAATACTTGTACTTCCTGGCTCATGATCCAGAAGCGAGCATTACCGTTCGGGGGTAAGGCCCTGGCTCGACACACGCTACAATACTTGTACTTCCTGGCTCGTGATCCAGAAGCGAGCATTACCGTTCGGGGGTAAGGCCCTGGCTCGACACACGCTACAATACTTGTACTTGTCTTGTGAATGATTCATGTAATACTTGTCATCCATGCCATGCCATGCTCGCACTTTACTTTACTTTACCTTACCTGCTGCACTCATACTTTAACTGCCATGTCATTGCATCATGCTAGAACTGCTAGGTTGCTCTTACTTGTACTTTCAGTTTCACTTGCACAAGTCTTTTAGACTTGCTGACATGTGCCCCTTTCTCTTTGGGTGTCACATGTTAGACCCTGAGCCAGAGATAGTTGTTGAGGTCGAGGTGTTGCTGACGCTGAGCCTGAGCCTACGTCCGTCGAGGAGTTCGTAGACACCGGAGACCAGTTTAGAGACTGTTGGCGTTGCTTTTGCTTTAGGTTGCTGTTAGATGTCGGTGCTTGCACCATTACCTTGTTGTTGTACTTTGTACTTTTGTTGGCCATGTTTGGGCCTTTAGTCTCTCTCTTATTTCAGCCTGGTGGCTTTTCTGCGATGTTGGAATTTATATTTATGGATATTCTGAGATCGTTCTTTTGTCTCATTTCATTATTATTATCTTGTTTCGTTCGCGTTGCAAGGACCTGCAGTTTTAAATTGATAGATGCTTATCGGACTTGCAGCTTTGTAGCTTCAAGTCTGAGCGGACCTTCTCACGCTTCGCCTCCATATTTTTGGGAAGCGGGGCGTGACAGGTTTTGTTGGTGGCCCATGCAGGTCCAGTCTTGCAATTGCAAATTAACGGAACAGCGATAATAACAGAATGTCCATTAAATAAATTGCAACATCCGAGTCAGAAGCCCTGAGTCTAGTCGTTTTTAGGACACTAGGTGATAAGAAGACTTAGTTAGACGTCTGTGCTTGATAGTTAGAGGCCCCTGATTGTAGTTAGACTCCCTTCTAGCAATTGATTTAATCGTCGTAGGAGTTACCTTAGTGGTTATTGCCTAACCCTGACCATATTAGACTTCTAGAATTTCCTTTTATCGTTCGCTTTTGGGTTCATCGATTTCGGACCAAGTTGAACGCATTTCTTTACCGTCTAACCTTTAGAAGTCTTAGCGCCTAGTTCCTAATCTTTAATTGGTCGACCGTAGGAGTTTCTCCGTAGCCTCTTCTGATTCATATCCTAGGCGTATGTATGTTTGGATCACCTGACCAATTTTCTTGCCTCGATTCACGAGATCGCCCCATGACGATCGTCGTCAATTTTCAAATCTTTCCGTTACAATCTTGAATCTTCCAAAAGTATCTTTCGATTTCCTCTTTCCTAGGTTTAAATTTGTTCAAAATTTTAATATACTTATACTTCATACTTCTTCATTGATTTAAATTTTAAAAACGTTTGTCGGAATTTTGAACTCTAGCTTATAATATTTTTCCCAGCCTATGTTTTCGTACTCATGTCGTCTTTTCATATATTAATTTTATTCTGAACCGTACTTTTATTTTGCTCAGTCCGATTTATAATTTTCCCTCTTATTTATGCCATTTGAATAATACATCGTGTTCACTTTTAATATACTTTTCATGTCACATGGAATTTCAGATTTCAGCAAGTTGGTTTTTGCTCGCCGTTCTCACTACTTCAGATTTTTGCAAAATTACTATTTTCATAAACTCTTCCCGCTTTAGACCCTCCATGATTTGATTTTAAAGCTTGCTACCAATTTTGATAATTCTACCATCAAGTTATAATTATTATCTTTCCACTCACCCTACGTGCTTTTAGAAAAAAAAATTTTCTAGACTAAAATGAATTTTAATTATTTTATCCGTACCAGGTTCGTTGTGTTCGTATATTAAGAACCTCGTGTAAATCGGGTTTTTCCATTTTTGGTGAACCATGGTTTTCTAAAAGAAGTTTCAAAATTGATTATTTTTCCATGGCCTAAAAGTTTTGAAAGCATTTAACCTGATTTTAAATTTTTCTGTTGCTTGATTCCATTCTTTGACTTTCAAAAACTTTTGACGACATTTTATTAAATTACTGACTGATGGAATTTTCTAAACCATGTCCTTAATATTCGCGTAAATGATTTTACTTCCTTTCAAAATGATTTTTAAAACCAATAGGCCATTTTCTATTATTTTGAATATTCGACTCAAATTTATTTTGAACAACTCGTTTTATCGATCCCCAAACATTTCTTCTCAGATGAGGATTTTAAAGTACAACCGTTTTCAATTTTGCGTATTTTAGCTTATGCTATTTATCCTAGTTGCTTTTCTGTACCCTATTCAAGCATCACTACACCTCCTTTTCCCTCAACCTAAACATCACCATCGAGCCAATGTTCGTCCAACCAAGCTGTCTTCCTGTATTCGTCCTATCTGAACTCGTGCTTAACGATCCTTCCCTCGTCACGCTCTCGACCTCTCTTTATTGCTTAGGCCTTAGGGTCCTTCAATGTCTGGTCAACTCTTAGTTGTTAGTAGACCCTTGGACCCTTATGAAGTTGTTGTGCGTTAGTAATTATAGATTTTTGTGTGGATAGCTATACTATACTAGGGATGCTTGTATATATGAGAGCTAGCGTTGAAATATCTAAGTTGTGTATGTAGTAAGAGATACTTATAATGGTTGAAATAAAATGATTGGTAAAGCTATGGGTGTGCTAGGTGTGATAATAATAAGTGTATGTATAGTTAAGTAAGTAGGCCTATTGAGTGACCCATATATTATTACGTATGAGTATGTGCTCGTACGTGGATATGAAATGTGCTTATATGTAAGTAGTTATGTTTCGTTGCATGAGTATATAGGTGATATATATATATAGGTAGTAGGGTTATAATTTTGATTGGTATTGTTTGCTTTCGCGGGATGTCGCATGCGTGCATACCGTGAGGTATACACGACTATTGCACATCTTAATTATGTACGTATAGAGGTGTTAGTATACTAATTATAGGTAGTAGGCTATGGTGTGAATATATATACATTACTTATGTGTGACTATACGATGAATGTTTGTACTAGGGAGGGTAGTATAAATATACATGTGTTGATGTCTGTGTTACTATTATTATGGTATATAAATTGATTTAACTATGTGGGTGTTACCTGACTAAGTATTAAAGTGTGATTGATTTATGGTATGCATATGGTTGTATTGGTAGACATATATAAATATTGGAGTGGTATTGGTATATGTATGAATGTCGTGCTACGTATATAGAATATTCTGATGTATGTATTGAGTCTCACTCAAGCTTGAGTGGGTATACTCTAAGTATATTGAATGTATGTTTGTAGTTTGAATATAGCAATGCTTGATGTATGTATAGTGACAGAAGTGTTTGTGCCTGGTTGAGTTACGCACATGATTGTGGGTCGCTACACCAGTATATAGTTATAGGTGCTGGTCTTGTGGTATAGCTATTTACTAAGGACTTGCTCTTGTGAACGTATGTGTACTAGCTAAAATAAGGTGTGTATGTGTGCTAGTTATATAATGGTATGATTGGTGTATGTAAATGAAAAGTTAGCGTGTATGGGTGTACACCATGCACGGGTAAGTATGTGCTTAGTTATAAGTATTGATGACTACGATATAAGTGGCGTGTCGTAAATACAGTTATAGGACCGTACGTGACGTGAATATAGGGTGAACTATTTGCATGTATTTGAATGATTATATATTGTGAAATTATAGTAGTGGTGAATGTATATTAGATATAGTGAATTTGATTTAAAATGGTATGGTGTGACTGCTTATGCGGAAGTGTTTGGTATTGAATGAATATTAGAGGGTAGTGTACCCTTGATGTTTGTGCATAGGTAGCTACCTATACGTAGAGCAATGATTGTATTTTCTAAGTGTGACACTATCCTTATATGAGTATCTGAAATACTGTTTTGTGTTTAGGTAAGTAGCAGTTATACAAGGGATGTATGTTTATATATATGATTGAAATACATGTATGAATTTGACTGACTATGATAGGTATAAGTGTATACGTACGTGAATGTATATACGTGTTGGTAGTATTAATGTTTGACTACTTAGTGCATATATAAGCACTTGTAATGACTATGCCTGGTTGAATTATTATATGACTTGATTTGGGTAGTTACTAGGGCGCTTAGCTATATTAGAAAGTCCGAGGACGGACTTTATTCTAAGGTGGGGAGGATGTAACGACCACTTTTCGTTGTACGTTTTTCGTGCACGTGCTTTTGGCCGTGCACGTGTTTGTTTTAGACTTTGTTCGTTGCGAACACTTTCGTGTGATATGCCGTGATGAACGTCTCTGAGAGTATTAAATAGTGGCACTAAATTGGAACGACGTTTCTCGAGTCGTTTTCCCACAATTTAAACTTATTCGATGAGACGTGGCGATTTTCACTTTTGACGGGAGACGTTTCCATTTTTGGTTTCGTCGTCCGACGTCGAAATTGAGATCCGTCTTCTTAGTTAGCTCACATTCATCGTCACGATCACCACGATATTTATTTTATAATTTTTGGAGTTTATTTGACCACTTTTATATTTTTAACAAGTTTTATATTATTTTTAATAATTAATTTATAAATTATTTCCGGCCAAATAAAATTTATTTGAGTTTTAAACGTTTTAAAGAATTTTTGAGCAAATTTCCAGCTCATTTGGACCAAGTCAAACCCTTGGATGAGTTGGAGTAATTGAATTTCAAATTTTAAATTATTTTAATATTCTAATCCTATTAGATTTAGCCCTAGACCAAGTCAACCCATCTATACTATATAAGCAACCCCTAGGAAGACCTATTTTCGCAAGAAATTAGCCCTAGCCTCTTCCAAACTTGAAATTGGACGTTGCGACGAATCGTCGCAACGTTGCGACGTTCAGCCCCCGCACGACCGAGAAAACCCACCGCATCCGCCCGCTCTGACCGGTCGCCTCGCCCGCACCCAAGCCGCTCCGCCCGCTGCAGCAGCCGCCCACGCCCGTTCCCCCGCTTGACCGAGAGAAGCCCTCGGTCTGACCGAGGCCCCGCTCCGCACAAGCACTCCGCACCGACGCCCGCCTCGTCGCCCCGCTCCGCTCCGTGTCTGACCGGTCGCCCCGCCCGCTGTGACCGAGCGCCCAAGCTTTGCACACCGCAGCCTCGCATCCCAAGCGCACGACCGACGGTCCCTATCGGTCTGACCGAAGGAAACGCCCGCACCCGAGCTGCTGCACACCCCCAACGCTGCAACAGCGCCGCCCAGCGTGTCTGACCGAGAAATCTCCCCGCACCAAGGCTGTACGACCGAGAGCCACTTGTCGCAACCCCGCATCCGTCGCACCGCCTGCCACCGTGGGCCCCCCAAGTTCTCCAGAGTTATTGTGGGTCCCCCAAAGGCCCCTAGGACTACTGTGGGCCCCACCTAGGTGCTTGCTCTTCGAGGATCCGTCGCGTACGACGTCGTCGCACGTCGTAGCCCGTCGTCGCACGAGCTAGCTTTGGAATCTGGAACCGTCGCCCCGGTTGAAGCTCTGAATTTTCCAGCGAGGAATATATATTGGAATCAGGACTTGGAGCGCGATCTATTATTCCAACCCCCGGTGTCGCTACCCGACGCCGGTGTAGCTTTCGCGTCGTGTTGAGGTAACGCTTTGCACCCCTAGGACCCCCAACCCAATGCATGCTAATCAAGACTAAAATCAGTATTTTTAAAGTATTTTAAATGTTTTAAATTCACTAATCAAGATTAATAATATGGACTTTAGGCCGGTGGACTTGTGCACGTAGGATAATTGTGATTTTTGGACTCATTGGACGGTGTGCTCAGACGTCGTGCTTGCAGGCAAGTGAAACTTGCCGACTCTTGTGTAGGGCCATGTTTTTAGGCCACTTTCTTGTTTTTAGCGTAAAAGAGACTAGTCAGTGAAATGATAGCTGGCTAGACGCCTACTTGATCTAGTTTGACAACGAAACTAGATCCGTCACCTAATTGATCTAGCTTGACAACGAAGCTAGATCCAACCCTTAAACTTGTTGTTCATGCATACTAAACTGTCACGTTTACTTTCCTTACCTGTACGCCTTACTTCTTGCCATGTCATGTCATCCATGCATTGAATGTTACATTCGTAGCACACGCTACAATACTTGTACTTCCTGGCTCGTGACCAGAAGCGAGCATAGTAAGTTGCTAACCCCAACGCTCGATACGTAGACAGGCTAGGTGCACCCCTATGCCATACTTGTTAAAAACACTTCCTGGCTCGTGATCCAGAAGCGAGCATTACCGTTCGGGGGTAAGGCCCTGGCTCGACACGCGCTACAATACTTGTACTTCCTGGCTCGTGATCCAGAAGCGAGCATTACCGTTCGGGGGTAAGGCCCTGGCTCGACACACGCTACAATACTTGTACTTCCTGGCTCGTGATCCAGAAGCGAGCATTACCGTTCGGGGGTAAGGCCCTGGCTCGACACACGCTACAATACTTGTACTTGTCTTGTGAATGATTCATGTAATACTTGTCATCCATGCCATGCCATGCTCGCACTTTACTTTACTTTACCTTACCTGCTGCACTCATACTTTAACTGCCATGTCATTGCATCATGCTAGAACTGCTAGGTTGCTCTTACTTGTACTTTCAGTTTCACTTGCACAAGTCTTTTAGACTTGCTGACATGTGCCCCTTTCTCTTTGGGTGTCACATGTTAGACCCTGAGCCAGAGATAGTTGTTGAGGTCGAGGTGTTGCTGACGCTGAGCCTGAGCCTACGTCCGTCGAGGAGTTCGTAGACACCGGAGACCAGTTTAGAGACTGTTGGCGTTGCTTTTGCTTTAGGTTACTGTTAGATGTCGGTGCTTGCACCATTACCTTGTTGTTGTACTTTGTACTTTTGTTGGCCATGTTTGGGCCTTTAGTCTCTCTCTTATTTCAGCCTGGTGGCTTTTCTGCGATGTTGGAATTTATATTTATGGATATTCTGAGATCGTTCTTTTGTCTCATTTCATTATTATTATCTTGTTTCGTTCGCGTTGCAAGGACCTGCAGTTTTAAATTGATAGACGCTTATCGGACTTGCAGCTTTGTAGCTTCAAGTCTGAGCGGACCTTCTCACGCTTCGCCTCCATATTTTTGGGAAGCGGGGCGTGACACTAGTCGACACGTTCATGTTCGACCAAGGCCTTTTACCGAATTGGTCGACCAAAACACCCGAATTGGTCGACCAATGATAATGGTCTGAAACTTCTACCGGCCAGGGCCTCTGCCCTGGCCGAGGCTGGCCAAGGGCCGGCCAGGGCCTCTGCCCTGACCGGCAAGGGGCCCTGGCCCCTCGGCCAGGGCCTCTACCCTGGCCGAGGCCGGCCAGGGCCGGCCAGGCCCCGGCAGTGGCCAGGGCGCCGGCCCTGGCCTCTGCCAGGGCCGGCCAGGCCGGCCCCTGGCCTTGGCCGAGGCCGGCCAGGGCCCCTTGGCCCTGGCCTGGCCTTGGCCACGGCCAGGGCCCCCTGGCCCTGGCCGGGGCCGGCCAGGTCCGGCCATGGCCGGCTATGGCCATGGCCGGCCATAGCCAGGCCATGGCTATTTGGCCTTGGCCGGCCATGGCCCATATGGCCATGGCCGGCCACCCCCTTATATGGGGTTGCCGCACACCCCCGCCGGAGGGGTGGCCGTGGTGGTTATTGGCCGTAGCCAAGCCCCTCCGCATGGGAAGGGGGGTGCGTTGCCTTCATAGCCCATTTGGCCATGGTGATCATGCACCAAAAGTCATCTTCTCCGATGTAGATAACTACCATCATCTTCCTCGATGAAGTACCCGTTCGTCGAGAAAGTAGTTAGTCTCTAATGGCCGTGTGCCAAAAATGAAAAATAACACACTTTTAAAGTTCGTAAACTACACGCTCCACATGAAGAGAGTTCACATTCCCTATGAATGGAGACTCAGCATCCATGAAGAGAGCGAGCTTGACGATATGAACGGTCGGTTCTTCCCGTCACGGAGAGTTCCTACCATATCTGTAATGATAGGAGACCCTAACGTGAAAAGAACAACCGCTGCGTTCTCTCCGTCACGAAGCGTTCCTACCATATTCGTAATGGTAGGATACCCATTCGTGAAAAAGACAACGCCTCGTTCATCGGTTCGACGTGGCGGTGGTTTTGACCGGGGCGAACCCGTATGGCTCTGATACCAATGTATGATCCTGCCAAAACAACGTAAGGATCGATAAATGAAGTTGAGACTTACGCTTGCGTACGTGACACGGTAATCTCGGAACTTCGCCCTCGGATTCGCCACAACGGTCGATACTTCGTCACGGAGGATCGAAGCAGAGTTTCACCGCCTAAATCTCTAACTAGAAGAGGATTTTAATGGAAGGGAGAAGAAGAACATAAGATGCCTTATGCAAACTTATGGCATGGAAAATGTGAATGAATGCCTTACCCTTGGGTCCTATTTATAGGCTTTAGGGGTGGTTATTGTAGGAAATAACCAATTATAAGCTTATTAGCCTATATTAGCACATTCATTTTTCTTCTTCTTTATCCACTTATCAAGTGCCATTTTGCACTTATAAAGTGGCTTTTTTCACTTATCGAGTGGCTTTTTCCACTTATCGAGTGGTCCTTTTCACACGAGAAAAGGTTCCCTTCGCACACGCCTTCATGCACGCGACATCTTAGGTCCGTATACCCTCATACATCCCCTCATGGGTGTATTTATGTCGTCCATATCCAACAGTATGGTGCAAACTAGGTGAGAGTTGAGTTGGGGCTCATATTTTATTATAGTTGTACAAAGAAACATATTATTGCTAGTATCTGCTTTGGAGCTAGACGTAGGTCGTTGGGGCGACCGAACCCGGGTAAATCTGTTGTGCACTCTGTGATTGCTTATTATTTACTCTGCATCCACTATAACTGCTTGTAATTAATCGTGGGTTAATTTTTATTAGCCTATTCACCCCCTCACCCCCTCTAGGCTTAGATCCAGATCCAACAAAGGAGACTCTTTGCCGAAAGGAGAAGGATACAAGCCCTTGAAACGATGGAGGAGATAGAGAATCCCGAGAATGGCCCTGAACCACCACTCGCTAGATCGCTCATGTACGACTCAATGCCCTTTAATGGGTCAGCATCTAGTATCCGTTTTTCGACAGTGGAGTGGAACAACTTTGAGCTCAAGCCATCCTTAGTGGACTTCATTCAAAGGGACCAATTCCTAGGGTCCCCCTCAGAGAACCCAAACTACCATCTCAATAATTTTCTGGAGAAGATGGATATGCTGAAGATGAATGGCGTCACCAACGACGCCATTAGGCTAAGATTATTCCCTTTCTCTCTTAGGGATAAAGCTAAGGATTGGCTTAGAAGCCATAGTCCCAACACATTCACCACATGGGATAGTTTATCTCTCGCATTTCTAACGAAATATTTTCCTCCAGGAAAACAGCGAAGATGCGAAGTGAGATAATGAACTTCAAGCAACCGGTGCAGGCGTCATTATATGAAGCTTGGGAGAGGTTTAAAGACCTCCAATGAATTTGCCTGCACCACGGCGTATCCGAATGGTTGCTCTTCCAGGCCTTTTACAACGAACTGATGCCAACCATGAGAATGTCCATTGATGCGGCCGCTAATGGCGCCATCATAAACAAGACTCCAGCTGAAGCAAAGAAACTGTTGGAAGCTATGGCAGCCAACAACGGCTCATGGAGTAATGAGAGGGGGCTCCTCCCCAAGGGGAGGTAAGTATGGTATCGATGAGGTAACCCTGCTCTCAGCTAAATTTGATGACTTGACCAAACAAATCTCTCTTATTGGGCTTGGTACCACTAATTCGCCTATGACAACAATGTGTGAAGCTTGTGTTGCACAGGGAAACCATGGAATCGAATGCCCTATGTCTATGTCGGTACCTCCGGGTATGACTATTGAGCAAGCCAATGCCCTATATGGAAACAACCCGAGGCCGTCGAGCAACCTGTATTCTGGCACATATAATCAGGGGTGGAGGAGCCTTGGATACAAGCCCTTGAAACGATGGAGGAGATAGAGAATCCCGAGAATGGCCCTGAACCACCACTCGCTAGATCGCTCATGTACGACTCAATGCCCTTTAATGGGTCAGCATCTAGTATCCGTTTTTCGACAGTGGAGTGGAACAACTTTGAGCTCAAGCCATCCTTAGTGGACTTCATTCAAAGGGACCAATTCCTAGGGTCCCCCTCAGAGAACCCAAACTACCATCTCAATAATTTTCTGGAGAAGATGGATATGCTGAAGATGAATGGCGTCACCAACGACGCCATTAGGCTAAGATTATTCCCTTTCTCTCTTAGGGATAAAGCTAAGGATTGGCTTAGAAGCCATAGTCCCAACACATTCACCACATGGGATAGTTTATCTCTCGCATTTCTAACGAAATATTTTCCTCCAGGAAAACAGCGAAGATGCGAAGTGAGATAATGAACTTCAAGCAACCGGTGCAGGCGTCATTATATGAAGCTTGGGAGAGGTTTAAAGACCTCCAATGAATTTGCCTGCACCACGGCGTATCCGAATGGTTGCTCTTCCAGGCCTTTTACAACGAACTGATGCCAACCATGAGAATGTCCATTGATGCGGCCGCTAATGGCGCCATCATAAACAAGACTCCAGCTGAAGCAAAGAAACTGTTGGAAGCTATGGCAGCCAACAACGGCTCATGGAGTAATGAGAGGGGGCTCCTCCCCAAGGGGAGGTAAGTATGGTATCGATGAGGTAACCCTGCTCTCAGCTAAATTTGATGACTTGACCAAACAAATCTCTCTTATTGGGCTTGGTACCACTAATTCGCCTATGACAACAATGTGTGAAGCTTGTGTTGCACAGGGACACCATGGAATCGAATGCCCTATGTCTATGTCGGTACCTCCGGGTATGACTATTGAGCAAGCCAATGCCCTATATGGAAACAACCCGAGGCCGTCGAGCAACCTGTATTCTGGCACATATAATCAGGGGTGGAGGAGCCTTGGGGGGCTTCCCCGTCCTGGTTGAGCCTTCGAATTGGTGCAGAAGGGGCGAGGGGAAGCCTCGGCCCTGGTTGAGACGCTCGGCCTCGGACAGACGTGCTCGGCCTCGGCTGGAAGGGGGACGAGGGGTAGCCTCAGTCGCCCGGGTAGATGCACGGCCGGCGGGCGGCGAGGGGGAGTCTCGGACCCGACTAAGACGCTCGGCCTCGGTAGGGCGTGCTCGGCCTCGGCAGGCTGAGCGGTGAGGGGAAGCCTCACTATCCGGTCGATCGAGCGGTCGGAGAGGGGCGAGGGGTAGCCTCGGCCCATTGATCAGCTGTCCACCTGCGTAGACGAGAACGCTCGTCAGGGGGCCGGACCTTGGTTCCGGCCAAATCCCCTCCGATGCCTAAGTCAGATAGTGATCTGAGAAAGGAGGCCCGGCGGAGACGGTTCGACTCGTGAGGAGATCGTAACGGCGTCTCTCGGCGTGAGCGGGGGAGGAAGGAGATGAATTGGGGGAACGAGGTCGTTGATGGAGTACCTTAGGTTTTGTTACCTGAGATGCGGTCCCTTTCTTCGTCGTCTTCCCGGCCCTTTTGTAGAGCTCCCAGCGCGGTTGCCCCTGGCCCACGTCCCACGCCCGCCATCGATCGCGCCCCATCAGTCCCCCCTCACCGCCGCCCTTTCCGCCATGCCAGCACCTTCCCATTATCGCCATTAGTGGTCGCACGTCCGGGGGAGTGGTTTTCGCAGGAGTGGGCGAGTGACCAGCGGGTTATTGGGGCCGGGTCGGATCGACGTTCGAGAAGGTCCCTTATAGGGCCTTTGCTCAATGGGCTTTTGAGGATGCAGATGGGCTCTCGACCTGTGGTCGAACTCCTGGGCTCGTGTCTTTTGGGTCTCGGTCAAATAGGCGTAACAATTGCCCCCATCGGTCGGGTTGATCGGCCTCGGCCAGTTTGACTCGGCCGATGTGACTTCTACCGATTTTGACAAGCTCTCCAGTCGATGCCGACTCATTTATTAGTCGTCATCATGAGTTGGCCCGTTCGATGTTTTTAAGGCGCGGGTTCCGAAGCACCGTCAGCCTTCAGATGTTGCCACGTGTAGCGGCAAGCTTATCCCTGCCGTTCGCGGAGTCGTCTTAAGTGGAAAAGCCGAGGGATTCGTGAGCCGCCATCCCGTCGCCTTTCTTCTTTGTGCTGATCCCCCTTCTGTCTGAGCTCTACCCCATGTCGTCTTCCTCTGCTACGGGTTCGGTTCGGTCGGAGCACGATGCGGCTCCGGGTCTGGCGGGTGGCACTCCTTCGGTGATTAGTCAGCATGGGGATGATCCTTCAGGGGTTCCTTCTGAGGTCTTGGCATGGCCTTCGTCGATCTGTGCCACCGCCATCGGGAGTATGCGCTCCTCCTACCTGCTTCCGCCCTACTCGGCTCGTGCCCCTGGGGCCGATGAGCGGATCTGCTCTCCTGGTCCCAATGAGGTCTGAATATATGAGAGGTGCTTTCACTTCGGGCTCTGTTTCCCGCTTCATCCTTTTATCGTGGAGTTCCTTCAGGCCCACAATGTGTGCTTGTGTCAATTCTGTCCCAACGCCGTCGGGATCCTCGTCGGGTTCGTTGTCGTCTGCATGCTGAAGGGTGTGGTGCCCTCTCTCCGCCTCTTTGCCCAGTTCTACCGCCTGAGCCTCCACCAATCGGGGGCGTGGATTTACATCAGTGCCCGCCCGAAGATGTCCCTGGTGCTGGGGTTGCCGAGCTCTCTGAAACGCTGGAAGGGGGAATACGTGTTCGTCACATTCCCCTCGAGCGTACACTTCCCGGCTCGGTGGGTGGCGGCCGGTGCCGTTGTTCTTAATCTGGGTGAGCCGACGGTCGCTGAGCAGCAGACAGCGAGGGACATGTTGGCAATTCCTCCGAGGGAGCGCTCGATCGACTTCCTCTTTAGTGACCTCAATTTGCGTAAGACGGTGTGGCCCCTAGGTAAGCTGCTCCGAGCGTTCGCCCCTCGAGGTCGCCCAGGTTCTGCTCTGTCTCTCGTTTATTCTTTGAGTGCAGGTGGGTTCCCTCTCGGTCCTTCTCCTGCCAGCGCTCTCGTGCAGGCCCCAAACCCGGATCCGCGCAGAAGGGACCATGTGTTGGCGGTCCGGAAGAAGCAGCGGGTTGTGACCGCATCCGGAGGCTCAAAGCGAAAGAAGATGTCGTCTCCCTCTCTCCCATTGCAGGGATCTCCCAAGAGGCTCCGTGAGGGGGTCGAGGGGGTCGACGTTCAGCCGACTGCTGACCGACCTCATCCTGCTCCCGTTGAGGTTGCTTGGCCGTGGGCCGGCCCTTCACCTCTTCCGGACAGCTCTCTCCCTGATGCTTACAGTCGGTATCTTGGGGCGTTCCGCTCTGCTCCTGGCGAGTTCCCTTCGTCAGGGGAGGGTCTTCTTTGTCCACGCTTTCCAGTGGGTGAGAAGGAGTCGGTGTTCTCGAGCCGCGGAGCCGCCGCTCGAGTGGCCGAGAACTGTTGTCTCCCTCCCGACCAGGCGGTGTTGGACGGAGTCAGAGGTGATTGCTTGGCTACCTTCGTGATCCAGGCTGGTCAACAGGTAGTGTGTCTCTGCTTGTCCCCCCGTTCTCCAGCTGTTTTTGCCATCTTACCTTCGTCGCTTTGGCACAGTTGTCCTCGGTGGGCCTCTCGATGAGGCGCCAATTCGCGGCTCTTCCCAAAGCCAAATCCGTGGCTGGGCTAGGCCCTGAGGTCCCTGGCGAGGAGGAGGAGGAAGCTGGTCAGTTGGAGGAAGCGCGGGTCCAATCCCTGAACTCCCGCATAACTGAGCTGTCCTCTGCCCTGGAGGCGGCGGATCGTGAGAGAGCTGTGGCTCTGGCCGCGAAGTCCGAGGCCGAGACGCGGCTCGCCTCTCTTTTAAAAGACGTCGACGCGTCTGGAGGGGTCAAGCAGGTCCCCGGCCCGGCTGCTGCCTCCGAAGCCTCGGAGCTCTCCGATCGTCTGGATGCGGCGGAGGAGCAGGCGAGGGCCCTTGCTGCCCAACTGGGAGAGAAATCCCGGGAGATCGAGAAGGAGAGGGCGGAGCACCAACGCCAGGTAGAGACCCTAGAGGCTCGGCTGCGTGGGCTCGAGGAGTTGGATCCTGCCCGGATCGCTCAGGATGCCGTGGTGGAGTATGCCACCTCCTTTGTGGAGACCGCCTTATTGGAGGCGTACGAGAAGGGCTTCGCCCGGTGCCAGTCCGAGATCCAAGAGAAGTTCCCGCTCTCGGGGATCAACTTCGAGAAACTTCGGATGTACTCTGACGCCGAACGGAGTAAGGGGGGATACCCTAGTGAGCCTCCAGCCTGTGGCTCCCCTGGCGCCCCCGGAGAAAAATGAGGGAGGGGAATGCCCCTCGACCTCTTCGTGTATCCTTCTGTATACCTTTTTGCTTTATCTGGAAGGGAATGAGTTTAAAACAAATTTATTTCATAGGAAACGATACATCTATTGAAAGTACTTGCGTAAATATTCCGCATTCCAAGTGCGAGTGAGAACTCTCCCTTCCATGTCGGCTAGTCGGTAGGCTGCGGGTCCGAGGACCTCGACGACTTTGTAGGGTCCCTCCCATCTAGCCGCAAGCTTCCCTTTGCGAGCAGTATCGGTGGTGAAGCCCGCCTTCCGGAGGACCAGGTCCCCGAGGTGGAAGCTTCTCCCCCGCACCCGAGCGTTGTAGTATCGGGCCACCTTCTGCTTTTGGCGGACGATGGTGGCCAGTGACTGCTCCCGTCGCTCGTCGAGGAGCTCCAGGCTGAGCCCTAGGCCCTGCGAGTTCCGGTCTTCGTCAAAGTATTTGAGGCAAAGAGATTCTTCACCCAATTCGACCGGTACCACTGCCTCGGCCCCGTAGGTGAGCATGAAGGGGGTCTCGCCAGTAGCCTCCTTGTGGGTCGTCCGGTATGACCAGAGTATCCCGGGGAGCTCTTCCGGCCAGTTCCCTTCGGCGTCCTTCACTTTCTTCTGGAGGGGCTCTATGATACACTTGTTGGCCGCTTCTGCCATCCCGTTGGTTTGGGGGTGTGCTACCGAGGCAAAGAGGAGCTTGATTCCCCATTCCTCGCAAAAATCTTTAAACCCTGCTGAATCGAACTGCTTCCCGTTGTCTGTGACGATGGCCCGTGGTACTCCGAATCGGGAGATGATGGAATTCCACACGAAGCTTTTCGCTTTCTTCCACGTGATGGTTGCCAACGGCTCGGCCTCGATCCACTTGGTGAAGTAGTCCACTGCCACGATCAGGTGCTTCCGCTGCCCTCGTCCTGGCTTGAACGGTCCGAGGATGTCGAGCCCCCATTTCGCAAAGGGGAGGGGGCTCACGATGGGGATGAGCTCTGACGGAGGAGTCGAGATGTGGTGGGCGTACCTCTGGCATTCTTGGCATTTCTGCACGTAGCTTGTAGCATCTTTGGCCAAGGTCGGCCAGTAGTACCCCTGCCTTAAGATCTTTTGCGCGACTATCTTGCCCCCGTGGTGATTCCCGCAGATCCCGTCGTGAACCTCCCGTAGGACGTAGTCAGCTTCTTGCGGTCCGATGCACTTCAGGTATGGGAGGACGTCCGTCTTGGTCCAGCGTCTCCGGTAGAGCGTCCCCTCATGGATCACGTATCAGAGTGCTTTTCTCTCCAGGGTTCGGCGCTCATCCCCATCGGCCGGCACCTCTCCGTGGGTGAGGTATCGGATGATCGGGTCCATCCAGGTGGGCTCTTGGTCGATCGCCATCACCTCGTGCTCCATCGTGCTGGGGGACGGCAGGTTCTCTACGTAGATGGTGCGGCCCAGCTCCTTTGGCGAGGACGAGGCCAGTTTTGACAACGCATCGGCCCGCGCATTCTCTGAACGTGGGAGGTGTAAGACCTCCACGTCCTTGAATTTGGACATCGCCGCTCTGGCGACTGGGAGATATCTCTACATCGCCTCCTCCCGTGCCTCGTAACTCCCTAAGAGTTGGTTGACAATGAGCTTCGAGTCGCTGAGGAGGCGGACGGACTCGGCCCCGAGCTCCAGGGCCAGCCTCAGGCCGTTGATCACAGCTTCGTATTCCGCCACGTTGTTCGTGGCCGGGAACTCGAACCGCAACGCGTATTCCGCGATGTTCCCCTCCGGAGATCGGATCGCAATCCCGGCCCCTCCTCCTGACTGCGTGGCCGACCCGTCCACATGAACTATCCACGCTCCTGGATCCTCTGGTTGAGAGTGGTCAGCCGAAAGAAAGGACAAGGGTTGAGCAGTTACCGTCCCCGGGCCTTCTCCCTCTGGGGGGCCATTTCCTTCCGTCGTGCATTCGGCGATGAAGTCGGCTAGGGCCTGTCCCTTGATGGCCGTGCGCGGTTTGAATCGGAGGTCGAACTCGCTCAGTTCCACTCCCCAGTTTAGCATCCTTCCCATTCGATCGAATCTCTTGAGGTTCTGTTCCAGCTGTGAGTCGGTCAGGATCAGTATGGTGTGGGCCTGGAAATAGGGTCAGAGCCTTCGCGCTGAGAGGACGAGGGCGTACGCCAATTTCTCCATGGGCGAGTATCACACCTCCGCCCCCTTCAAGATCCGGCTCGTGTAATATACCGGCCATTGCACCCCGCCGTCCTCCCGGATCAGCACCGAACTCACAGCTTCTTCCGCGCACGCCAGGTAAAGGCTCAGCGACTCCCCTTCCCGGGGTTTGGACAGGAGAGGGGGGCTGCGGAGGTACTCTTTGAGGTCCCCGAACGCCCGGGAGCAGTCTTCGTCCCAGATAATTGTCTTCCTATTGTTCGGAGGTTCCGCGATTGCTTTCCTCAGGACCTTGAAGAAGGGAAGCGATCTTTCCACTGATTTGGAAAGGAATCGCCCCAGGGCTGCGATGCGCCCGTTCAGCCTCTGTAGCTCCTTGATCGTCGTCGGCTCGCGCATGTTAACCAGCGCATCGATCTTGTCGGGATTAGCTTCAATACCATGATTAGTTATCATAAATCCCAAGAATTTGCCAGATCTTACCCCGAACGTGCATTTCGCGGGGTTGAGCCGAATGTGGTGTCGCCGCAACCGCTCGAAGGTCTCCCGCAAGTCGGCGATGTGGTCTTCCGGTCGCCTTGACTTGACAAGCATGTCGTCGACATAGACTTCTAGGTTCCTTCCGATCTGGGAGCTGAACACCTTGTTGACCATTCTCTGGTAGGTGGCCCCCGCGTTCTTCAAGCCAAAGGGCATCTTCCTGTAGCAGTAGGTTCCCCGGTCCGTCGTGAAGGCAGTCATCTCTTCGTCCCGGGGGTCCATCTGGACTTGATTGTACCCGGAGTAAGCGTCCATGAAGCTTAGCATCTCGTATCCCGAGGCGTTGTCCACCAGGTGGTCGATGCGCGGCAGGGGGTAGCTATCCTTGGGGCAGGCCTTGTTGAGGTCACTGAAGTCCACGCACATTCGCCATTTCCCGTTGGGTTTTTTGACCATCACCACGTTCGACAGCCACTCCGGGTACCGGACTTCTCTTATGAAGCCGGCATCGAGGAGACGCTCCACTTCCTCGGAGGCTGCCTTCATCTTCTCGCCGCCCAGGTTACGCTTCTTCTGCCTAACCGGTTTGAAGTTGGGGTCAGCGTTGATCTGGTGGACGATCACCTGGGGGTCCACGCCGGGCATGTCTTCGGGCGACCAGGCGAAGATGTCCAGGTTCGCCTCCAGGCATTCGATCAGCTGATCCCTCAGGTCCGGGCTCAGCCCTCTCCCGATCGAGACGAACCGGCCCTCGATGTCCGTGACCGGGATTTGCTCCTGCTCCTCCGCAGGGGTGGGCCTGGGCCCACTCCTTAAGTCGAGCGCGGCCATCCGGTCAGCTAGTCGATCCTCGGGACCTTCCTCCGCCAGTTGATAGCAGGTATTCGGTCTCCCCGCGTCGCCTTCGACTTGCCCCATCCCCCCCGGCGTTCGGAACTTAATGGTTCGATGGAGGGTCGAGACCACCGCGTCGACGGCGTTGAGTAGGGGTCGGCCGATGATCCCGTTGTATTCCGACCCGATCCCCAATACGATGAATTCCACCGCTAGGGTCACAGAGTCTGGTGTGTTTCCGAGCGTTACCGGGAGATGGATAGTGCCGATGATGGGGGTGGAGTGACCCGTGAATCCGACCACGGGACCCGAACGAGGTCGCAAGTCTTCTTTCTGCCGGCCCATCTTCTCCAGGGTTGACATAAATAGGACGTCACAGGAGCTGCCGGTGTCGACAAGCAGCCGTCGCACTAAGGTAGTGTCTATGACCACTGATACCACCAAAGCCACGTCCGAGCTGCGTGCCGTTATGGGCGCACTCGGTCTCCCGACCGGTGGGGAAGGGGAGGGCATCCCGGCCCTTTCCCCACAACTCTCCTCGCGTCGGTCCCGTGCCCCTTCTTGGCAACGACGGCGGGCCCTGTCGCCCTGCGTCGGGGCCTCGCCCTTCTTTCGCCGAGAGGAGGGAGGCCGCGTCATCGCAGATGTGGTTTGTTTCTTCGTGGGACAGTTTTCGTTCCCACAGACGGCGCCAGATGTTTCAGAGTGTTTTCTCACTACAAAGCGTTGACCGTGGAGAACCCGGTCAACGTGGTCAAGGGGCCCGCTTTGGGTCCCTTAGGGGGCTTCGAATTGGTGCAGAAGGGGCGAGGGGAAGCCTCGGCCCTGGTTGAGACGCTCGGCCTCGGACAGACGTGCTCGGCCTCGGCTGGAAGGGGGACGAGGGGTAGCCTCAGTCGCCCGGGTAGATGCACGGCCGGCGGGCGGCGAGGGGGAGTCTCGGACCCGACTAAGACGCTCGGCCTCGGTAGGGCGTGCTCGGCCTCGGCAGGCTGAGCGGTGAGGGGAAGCCTCACTATCCGGTCGATCGAGCGGTCGGAGAGGGGCGAGGGGTAGCCTCGGCCCATTGATCAGCTGTCCACCTGCGTAGACGAGAACGCTCGTCAGGGGGCCGGACCTTGGTTCCGGCCAAATCCCCTCCGATGCCTAAGTCAGATAGTGATCTGAGAAAGGAGGCCCGGCGGAGACGGTTCGACTCGTGAGGAGATCGTAACGGCGTCTCTCGGCGTGAGCGGGGGAGGAAGGAGATGAATTGGGGGAACGAGGTCGTTGATGGAGTACCTTAGGTTTTGTTACCTGAGATGCGGTCCCTTTCTTCGTCGTCTTCCCGGCCCTTTTGTAGAGCTCCCAGCGCGGTTGCCCCTGGCCCACGTCCCACGCCCGCCATCGATCGCGCCCATCAGTCCCCCCTCGCCGCCGCCCTTTCCGCCATGCCAGCACCTTCCCATTATCGCCATTAGTGGTCGCGCGTCCGGGGGAGTGGTTTTCGCAGGAGTGGGCGAGTGACCAGCGGGTTATTGGGGCCGGGTCGGATCGACGTTCGAGAAGGTCCCTTATAGGGCCTTTGCTCAATGGGCTTTTGAGGATGCAGATGGGCTCTCGACCTGTGGTCGAACTCCTGGGCTCGTGTCTTTGGGTCTCGGTCAAATAGGCGTAACAGCGTCCAAGTGTACACCCGAAAAACAACTTGTAGTTTGACCGTAAGCGCACGGTGTAGCGACGAGCGGGTATCGAACTCAGGGAGGACAAATGACCGCGTCTCTTTCCAATCACCTAGCTATCAAGAGAATCGAGAATAGTTTGGGGTATAACAGTCACAATTGTTCAAATATCAAGAGAAATATCAATTTAATAAAACGTCTAGGGATAGGGAATCCCCACTACGGACCGTCTCTCGTCCTTGTGATTCATAAGTTTCATTGTTGCTAAGCTTGAATATAGGTGAACTAGTCGCAACTTATTGTAGAACCAAGCTCACGCTCTCACGCTATTGCCGGTCTATAACAAACCTAGGATAGAGCCCACTCTCGTGCAAACCCTAGCCTAAGCCGCTAGCGTGAAGAACGACATCATTGTTCAATCGTATCCCGAGCCCACTCTTGTGTAAACTCGAGCTACAACCTAGGCTATGATAGTTCCTATCTGTCCAATCTCTTGCAAATGAATATTGGTATAAATTCACAATTAAAAATCCTAGCTTTGGTCCAATCTCTTGCAAACCAAATCTAGAGAAATCCAATTCTCAATCTAAATCGAATATCTAGGCCTTCCTATAAATTGGGATCCAATCTCTTGCAAATCCAAATCGATATGAATTCTTAGCTATCTGTAATTAATCAATCACAACCTAACCCTAATCAATTCTAGCATCAATTCCACAAATTCATCACAATTTAGAAATAGGGTCTATAGGGTTCATCCCTACGCCCTAGGACGACGGCACTACTCACTAGACATCATGCAAACCTCAAAAAAATCAATAATAATCACGGCACAATTCATTGCAAAAGAGAAATACTGCATAAAAATTGAGTTTTTAATAGGAATAGACAAACCAATGTAGATGCCAATGATTTCCAGCTGAGAATTCACCAAAGAGTAGCCGTCAAAATCTTAAAAGAAAGTCTAAAAATTAATTGTTCAAAAAGCTCTCTAAACTAGGGCAAAAACTGGGTTTAAATACCCTCTAAAATTGTCCAAAAAATCGTGACCAAACTGCCCCTGCGCAGCCCATAAATCGCAACCCTAGCAGCAGGCGGAGCGGTTCACTCGGCCGAGTGACCCTTGTCACTCGGCCGAGTGACAAACCCTGTAAAAAACCGGTAACTTCGGATGTTTCAGGGTCTGTCTTCGGGGGATGGCTCGGTCGAGTAGACTTATCTATTCGGCCGAGTGGTTATATCGTTCGGCCGAGTGGGTCTTCGTCAGAATCTTTGAAAATTCCAGTGTCTCTGGCCTTTCTCTGGGTAATTTCCCTGTACCACTCGGGCGAGTGAGATTTATCACTCGGCCGATTATGCTTTCTTCTTTCGGCCGAATATATGCTGAAAAACTCCGTGTGCGTATCCATTCTGGTCGGCCGAGTGGGACTTCTGGTTCAGCCAAGTGGCTATTGTACTCGGCCGAGTGATGTGCTGTTGTGCTTGTTTCTTCTTCTTTTTGCCTCCTCGTCGCTCCTATTGATTTCCTTCTTCTTCCATTCATCCTCCATCGCTGATAAGCCCTCAAATGAGCCGTGGGTAACACTCTAAGCGCTCGCAAATTTCTTGATCTCAAATTCGCTCCAAATCGCTCCATATTTCCTGAAATACGACAAAAACAAGAAATAGTGAAAAGCATCGCAATATTGTCGAATAATCGTAAAAACACGATATGGGCGATCAAAACGGCATGCAAACATGTAGAAAAAAGGTGTAAAATATGGAGTGATCAAAATCCCCCAAGCTTACCTCTTACTCGTCCTCGAGGAAGATAAGTAAAAGGCGAACCCTACGGGAAAAATAATAAAAAGAAGAAAACGGAAGAGATAGAAAATAAAGAAAGAAAGCAAAGAGAGAGGTGCTAGATCATTTTCTCAGGACGTGGGCCGTGCTTACTCATATAGCATACGTCGAATATAAAACACATGCCAAAGATTTTCATCTCGATATCACAGTCATATGGATGCATTCAAAATAGAAAACCCGAGAATATCAAAGCAATATGAAATATGGAATCGTTCTAGAATTAACATCGTCTGAAGCATCTAAAGCGGTATACATAATCATAGACTAACACTTTTCAATTGAATGCTTTCTATTTGGAGTATAAGAGACATCACACATCATGGATCAATAAGAATAGAAAGGTATGGTTTTCATGAAATGCATGCTAAGTTTCAATTCCTGGATTTCGTAAAACTTTAAGTAATCTCACAGAGTATAGAAAATTACCTAGCTTAGGTTGTCATGCGCAGTCAAGTAGTCACACTCTCACACATCATTGGATCCTCTCCTACAAGCTTATCTATAAGCGTGGTGGCATAAGTAAATCAATAAGTACATTCCCCATTTTTGGAGCTCCAATAAAAATAAAAACAAAAGAGGGAAGAAAGAGAGAAAGAGTATGATATGTGATCATGTATAAGCTTCTTTTCTCTTTTCTTTTCTTTGTTCTCTTTTGTTCTCTTTTTTTCACTAAGCATATATACATCTGAGATCCCAAATCAAAAGATAGAAAGATATTCATATTTTTTTCTTTTTGATTTTGGGGAATTGGAGCGTGTAATTTAATAGCGGGGGAAATGCCAATGATAGAATCGCTAAAGGGAGATTAACCAATGAATATAAGTATAGAAATAATGCTCAAGATATGTGGAGAAAGAAATATATGTAACACTCGGTTCACTCTATATGACGTGCACGACAACTTTCAGCAGAGTAATGTAATCTACTCAGTCTAATCTCAGAAAGTAAACTAGTCCAGTTATATCAACCTAACATACATTCATTCAACCTGAAAGTGAAGCGTACAATTTTCATGCAATAAGAAGTGATATAAGAAAGGAAAGCAGTACTCCAGATATAAGCAATCAATGCGTGAAGCTTGGTGTGTTTTCTACAAAGAGTATACATATAAATAATCAGATTCAGCTAATAAAAGAATTTCATCCATATTCATACATGAAAGTGCGGGTTACTATCTCAAATGCATAGCAAGACATGGCATATGATATCTGAAATGAAAACTATGGAATGACAAATTAATATGAAAAATAGAGATAAGCTAGCACCACGTCATCATCATCACAGAAAATTCATCTCTAGAAAAGATAAAAGAAATAAGGATAAAAAGGAAATAAAAACTACTACTGTACAATGCAGCACACTCAAGAAATAGAAAAACGTGATGCATGATAATAAAGGAAAAAATGGGTGGAAAAGGTGTAAGAACAAAGAAAAGGTGGAAAAAAATAAAAATAAAAGGTGACAAAAAAAATAAAAAGTGTGAGAACTCACTCCCCCAAGCTAAAGTGCACAGTGTCCTCAATGTGCAAAGTGTGGCACACCGAGAGACAAAAAGTGGGTGGGGAGGGTGGGGATGCATGCATGATGGAAAAAAAGGAAAATGATATGAGAATGCGGGTGATGCAGGCAGAGATCAAAATAATGCTGATATGAGTGTCCCCAAAAATTACTCCCTCTCTCCCAAACAGATATATATATATGACCATAAGGTGAACAAAACAGTGTGTGGAGGAGGGATGCAGAATCAGCAGGCTCACAAAAAGTATCAAGCGTATCGACATCAAAAATGTGGAAGGCATCCAGTGTGTGCCTAAGGGGGTGGGGGTGCACTAGCACCATCCTGTAGTGGAGGTGGTGGCAGGCGTGGTGGCTGTTGGGTGGGTGTAGGTGGTATGGGCACACGCGCAAGAATCTGATTCAGGCAAGCCTGAATACTAGGAAGTATGGTGACACGGGACTGGACTGCACTGACGGTGGCGGAGAGAGCCCTAAAGTCTCCTCTGAGTCCACTAACTGCCCCCTCAAGAGCACGAATGCTCTGAACTAGAGTGTCGGGGGGAGGTGGAGCAGAGGGTCGAACAGGTCGGACAGGTGAACAACGGGGCTGTCTCACACAACCGCCGTAAAGGATGGATGCAGCTATGGGGTGGTGCTCCGGTGCTGTGCTCGCTCAGTGTCGCTCAGCCTCTGTGTGAGGCTGAGACACAGACAAGGTAGACGAGGAAGGATCAGCAGCAGAAGCTGGAGTGAAAATAGACGACGAGGCGGGTAGAGAGGTCAGTGACACAGAAGTGGGGACAGACGTCACGACGCTCTCAGAGAAAACATCAGCAGTGGGGACAGACGGGTCAACGGCTGGGGTGGTCGTGAAGGGCACAGAAAGCGACTTCACATGAGTCTAGAACAAAAGTGAGGACAGGGCCGCCACTACGACGGTAAAGGAGGTCTCGCCGCTCTCTAAAATGGTAGTGGGACACTCAGGGCTAGCAGCAGAAATGGGCCCAGATGTGGTGGCGGTGGTGGATGAGGACTCAGTAAAAATGCTCCCGACACTAATAGAAGTGTGGACACTAACAGAAGTGTGGACAGAGGTGTTGGGAGGTGCAGACAGTTCAGGTGCAGGCTGAGGGATCACGGGGTCCTGGGGTGGAATGAGGGGCTCCTGCTAAGCACCCTCGGGCTCTAGTATGTAAGGGGCAGGGATGAGGAGATCCATCGCTGGAATCCAATCTCCACCTGCGGGTCCTATATGAGTCCAAGCAGGGCTTAGGAGAATCATGTAATCAGCAGCGAAAGGACCATGGAGCCACACCCAGTGCTGACGACCATGAGGACGCAACATCCTCATCTGGGCCATAACGTCTATCGATAGTGAAGTAGGGCTAAGTGGTCGAAGCAAGTCAGCAGGGAGGTCAACTCCGCACAAAAGAGCTAAGAGGGTAATCAGACCGTCGCAATAAATAGGCGTACGAGCGTCGACAGAAATAATGATGCGGTCGATGTACCAACTGGCGATATCAATCTCTACAGCGGGGACCGAAACGTCAGCTCCATCAAAAACCCTGGGACGTGTCATCGCATAGAGCATGTAGAGCTCTGGTGTCGACAAAGTCCAGGGCTCGTACCTCGCAAGAAATGTGGTCATAAGGCACTGTGCAATGCGAAGGACGGGTGGAGGACGGCAGAGGCCTTGGCCCTACTAGGGTCAAAGGCAAGAGGTGATCCTGTAATCCGGGTCCAGAAAGCGTGGGTGTCGAACGACAGGGGTGGGATGTGCGGGGAGCGTAAGCGCTGTCTGGGTCAGGGACAGCAGGCCACTGGAAGAATGCTCAGAGCATGTCAAGAGTGACCTGGCATTCCTGATTCATCAGGCAAAATGAGCATCCTCCAGTGGTCCGCTCAATAGAGCTAAGGACCTCTAGTGTCGAACGGATATAAGTGTCCACCGACACTGACAAGAAATCACGCCACCCAACGTTGTCGTACAACTGGAGTAGCCCCTCTAGAACCCCTAGGCACTCAAAGTTGGCGAGGTGCACGAACCTAGTGGGTACGATCGAGCGATTGGAGATACGCTCGAATTTGGCATGCTGGGCATCATCTCGAAACGTAATCCCCATCGCATCGAACGCGGGGGCAGGCTGTGCAGGTGGTGGAATGGGATCGGCAGGAGGCTGCTAAGTAGGTGGTGGTGGACTAGGTGGAGGGGAGTCCGCCCTAGCAGAAGAGGAGCCAGGATCACCTGACTTCTTTCGCTTGGAAGCGGGCTCCCGCGTGGGTGGTCTAAGGCGACGCGGCATATGTGCCGCGAGACGTGCCCACTACCCAAGTAAAAATGCAAAGTGCTAGATGATGGAATGAGTATACCTGAGCACGACCCGAGAGCAAAATCTGATGTGTGTGAAGAACGCTCCCTCCGCGAGGCTCCGAATGCGTCCCAAAGCTCCCCAAAGCTCCCCCAAGCTCCCAACCTGAAATGCAAACAATAAAATCAAAGAATGATAATCAATATACATGGGGGAGGTAGGGGATAACAGATATATATATATATATATATGAGTTGATTTGAGTTTGGGGCACAATGGGCGTACAAAATGGGAGAATGGAGGAGAAAATCGAGTTTTGGGTGAAATGAGGGTGACCGGCGACGTGGGAGGGCAGCACCGGCGGCGTGCAGTGGTGGGGCGGCGTCGGTGCCGGTTGGCGGTGGGTCGTTGGCCGGTGTGCGGCGGATCAGGCGAGGGGGGGTACGGTTCGGGCGAAGGGAGAAGAAGCGGCAGCGGGCTCGGGTGAAAATTGGGTATTTTTTGGGTTTAGAAATTCGTGCAGTTGCAGTGCATATATATAGGAATGTTACGACTCGGCCGAATGAAGAGTTCACTCGGTCGAGTGGGACATCGATAGAATTTCGAATTTATTTCCCACAAGTTACGACTCGGCCGAATGGCTTTTTCCACTCGGTCGAATGGATAAGTTCCATTCGGCCGAGTGACATAGCCACTCAGCAAGTTTTTAGAGCGTGCAAGGTATCTGATTCACTCGGCTGAGTGACAAGTCACTCGTCCGAGTGGCAAATTATACTGTAAATCGCAAAAAATAACAGAGAGTTGGTCAGAGCAATCTTCCCTGATCTGTACTCCACTCGGCCGAATGGAGTCTTTGCTCGGCCGAGTGACATATGTTACTCGGTCGAGTGGCATCCAGTTTTCTGCAACAGCTCTCTGTTTTTGCTCTATTCTTTGTTTTTCGTCCTCCAGTCAGTCCATGCCTTCTCCTGAGGCCTGAGCGCATTCTTGAAGCGCTCTCCCTTGCCTTAGTCATCCTCCATATGAATGATCTCTCTTTCTCCATCTCCTGTCATTAACAACAAAGCCCGTTGTCACGATTTTTATAGACACTAGACTCTAAACACTAAGAAAAATCTAGAATAAAAAATAAAAATGAACTAAAAATGATATAAAACTGTCGGGTTGCCTCCCGACAAGTGCTCGTTTAAGGTCATGAGCTCGACCCCTTATGATTTTCGTTTAGCGCGTGATGTTGGGCGCATGCGAGATACGCCCATCAAACTTGCCGGGAAGGCCACTTGAATTTGGTTGTTGATACTCGTGGGTTTTCCTCGGTGTCCCCTCATCATGGGTAAGGTTGGGGGATAAGTCCCCCAAGCTTGAGCTAGAACCAATCTTCTTCCTCACCGGTGACACCGATCTTTGGTTCGGTGGAGCTTTCTTCAAATTGTTGGCCGTTGAGAGCTTACAAAGCTCCTTTATCCTTGCGACATCAGTGTCGTCTTTATCATCGGTCGTAGAGCTATCCGGAGGGTCCTCCAACTTTTTTTCAATGCTAGAAATTTGGCCTTCTTCAAGGCCATCATCATGGAGAGCGCCGATGGAGTGCGGAATGGCTTCGTCGATTACCTCATCAAGGTGGTCCACATAGTCCAACTCCTCTTGGTAGGGCATATGCTTCATGGCTTTGGGTATGTGGAGCTCAACCTCGATGTTTTCGACATTCAAGGATAATGTACCTTCTCTCACGTCGACTATAACGCCGGCGGTGGCTAAGAACGGGCGTCCAAGTATAAGTGAAGTGTCGCCCTCCTCTTTAATGTCCATAATGACAAAGTCGCAAGGTAAGCATATCCCTCCTGGAACTTGAAGCGGAATGTCCTCCGTAATCCCCACCGGCCTAGTAACCCGACCATCTGCTAGTTGTATTCTCATGTCGGTTGGCTTCAAGTCGGTCCCGTATTCAATTTACGGAACATGCTAAGGGGCATTAGGCTCACACTTGCTCCCAATTCAACTACGACCTTTTGCAATGGGACTCCTCCAAGTGTGCATGAGATGCGAAAGCTTCCGGGATCCTTGAACTTCGCGGGCTCCTTTTCCCTCCGGGTGAACCAAGTTCCTTGTTTGGCAAGCATTATTTTCTCCTTCCTCCTCTTTCCCGATATTAAGTCCTTCAAGAACTTTGCATACGAGGGGATCTCCACTTTAGCATCCAAGAAAGGTATGTTGAGGCTTACTCCCCTCAAATATTCATGGAACTTGGCGAGCCTCTTCTCTATTTTGGCTCTCGCCAACCGTTGTGGAAAGGGCACCGACGGCATGTAGGTGCACTCCTCAGTAGGCTTCCTTATCTCAGAATTAAAAACTTCTTGAGGCTCTTCCGTGCTCTCCTATTCAATAGCCGGCTCTTTGTCGTTCAAAATCTCTTCCACGGGCTCCTTGGTTTGGACCATGGCGGGAGTGGTATCCTTTCTGCCCCTAGTTGTGACCGCCACTACCGCATTTATGTGACCGGTATTGCTCCGTGGATTGGGCTCCGGTTGAGCCGGTAAATGTTGAGTGATTTTGTTTAGCAATGCAAGTTGCTCTCCAAGTTTCACAACGACGGTATTTAGCGAATCTTGTTGTGCCGTCAACATAGCATTGATTTTTCTTTGCTCCACCATGAATTCCTCCACCCTAGCTTCATGATCTGATCGTGGTTGAGCTTGTGGTGGGTTTGGAGCTCTCCAACCTTGGTTATAACCGGGCGGTCTATACGGTCCCGCTTGTTGCCTAGGCGGGTAATTTTGTTGCGGTGGCCCCCTTGGTTGATATTGAGGTTGTGGAAGTGGAGGCCAAGCTTGAGTTTGTTGCGGCGGTGGTGGGTTTAGAGCCCCTTCATTATTTGCATACGAAAATCCCGGATGGTTCCTTGCGGCCAGGTTGGCCCAATAACCGGAGTTCCCCGCAACATATTGCACTTGTTACCAGGCTCCCTTTCCATGCTCTCCTCCTACGAACATGACTTGAGATTGGTCTTGCCAATCACTCATATTGCTTCCCGTCGTAGATGTGGAGGTAGCTCCATGTGGCTCGGTGATATACTTCTCCAATCTCTCCACTACCTTGTGGAGAGAGTCGAACTTATTGGAAAGCTCTGCTACGACCTTGGCCTCATATATTCTCGTTGGCTTCAAGGAGGTAGAAGATTGCCCTCGCTCGTCGCCCCATTATTGATTATTAGAGACCATCTCCTCTAATAGGGCCATAGCTTCATCCGGTGTTTTGGAAAGAATGGCTCTGTTGGCGGTTGCATCTATGATTTGCTTAGTGCTCGGTTGGAGTCCATTATAAAAGCTGGGAACTAGCTCCCATGCTTCTATGCTGTAATGGGGGCACTGATGCTATAGATTCTTAAAGCGCTCGCATGCCCCGTATAGGGTCTCTTGCGTTCCTTGCTTAAAGGACATGAGTGCGCTCCTAATCTTCACTGTCTTAGATGGCGGGTAGAATTTATCAACAAAAGCACTAGCCAACTCTTCCCAAGTAGTGAATATCCCTTCCGCCTGCGTCCTCAACCAATATAGAGCCTTGTCTCTGAGGGTGAAGGGGAAGAGTCTCAAATGGATCGCATCGGCGAAAACACCCGGCATTTGAAAGGTGGCGCACTTAGACAAGAATAGCTGGATGTGATAATATGGATTTTCATGGGTGTTCCCATGGAATGGGTCTTGTTGCATTAAGACCACTAATCCCGTTTTGAGCTCAAAATTCTTATCCACCGCCAACTCCGGTATAGCGATGGAAGAAGCAGTGGAGGAAGTCTTAGGCCGAAGCCTATCTCTGATGGATATAATTCTCGCCATATGTGCCGCTAGTTCTTCCGGTGTCTCCGGGCGGTTCATAGCATTATCCTCTATATTGAGTCTCTTCTCGGCTCCGATCCTCTTCTCAATACGTTCGATCTCCGGATCAAATATTATATCCTCTGGATCCGTCGTTGATCTCGTGTACATACAAAGAAAAATAGAGTTTCGATGGAATTGTTAGTATGATAGAGGAGTAAAATAAAAAATAATAAAACAAAAAAATAGATAAGTAGAGAAAATAAAAAACTGTAGCCTCCCCAGCAACGGCGCCAAAAACTTGATCGCCTCCGAGTGTACACCCGAAAAACGACTTGTAGTTTTACCGCAAGCGCACGGTGTAGCAGCGAGCGGGTATCGAACTTAGGGAGGACAAATGACTGTGTCTCTTTCCAATCACCTAGCTATCAAGAGAATCGATAATAGTTTGGGGTATAACAGTCACAATTGTTCAAATATCAAGAGAAATATCAATTTAATAAAACGTCTAGGGATAGGGAATCCCCACTACGGACCGTCTCTCGTCCTTGTGATTCATAATTTTCATTGTTGCTAAGCTTGAATATAGGTGAACTAGTCGCAACTTAATGTAGAACCAAGCTCACACTCTCACGCTATTGCCGGTCTATAGCAAACCTAGAATAGAGCCCACTCTCGTGCAAACCCTAGCCTAAGCCGCTAGCGTGAAGAACGACATCATTGTTCAATCGTATCCCAAGCCTACTCTCGTGCAAATTTGAGCTACAACCTAGGTTATGATAGTTCCTATCCGTCCAATCTCTTGCAAACGAATATTGGTATAGATTCATAATTAAAAATCCTAGATTTGGTCCAATCTCTTGCAAACCAAATCTAGAGAAATCCAATTGTCAATCTAAATCGAATATCTAGGCCTTCCTATCAATTGGGATCCAATATCTTGCAAATCCAAATCGATATGAATTCCTAGCTATTCGTAATTAATCAATCACAACCTAACCCTAATCAGTTCTAGCATCAATTCCACAAATTCATCACAATTTAGAAATAGGGTCCATAGGGTTCATCCCTACGCCCTAGGACGACGGCACTACTCACTAGACATCATGCAAACCTCAGAAAAATCAATAATAATCACGACACAATTCATTGCAAAAGAGAAATAATTCCTAAAAATTGAGTTTTTAATAGGAATAGACAAACCAATGTAGATGCCAATGATTTCCAGCTGAGAATTCACCAAAGAGTAGCCGTCAAAATCCTAAAAGAAAGTCTAAAAATTAATTGTTCAAAAAGCTCTCTAAACTAGGGCAAAAACTGGGTTTAAATACTCTCTAAAATCGTCCAAAAAATCGTGACCAAACTGCCCCTGCGCAGCCCATAAATCGCAACCCTAGCAGCAGGCGGAGCGGTTCACTCGGCCGAGTGACCCTTGTCACTCGGTCGAGTGACAAACCCTGTAAAAAATGTAACTTCGGATGTTTTAGGGTCTGTCTTCGGGGGATGGCTCGGCCGAGTAGACTTATCCATTCGGCCGAGTGGCTATATCGTTCGGCCGAGTGGGTCTTCGTCAGGATCTCTGAAAATTCCAGTGTCTCTGGCCTTTCTCTGGACAATTTCCCTGTACCACTCGGGCGAGTGAGATTTATCACTCGGCCGAGTAGGCGTTCTTCGTTCGGCCGAGTATACGCTGAAAAACTACGTGTACGTATCCGTTCTGGTCGGCCGAGTGGGACTTCTTATTCGGCCAAGTGGCTGTTGTAGGCGGCCGAGTGATGTGCGGCTGTGCTTGTTTCTTCTTCTTTTTGTCTCCTCGTCACTCCTATTGATTTCCTTCTTCTTCTGGTCATCCTCCATCACTGATAAGCCCTCAAATGAGCCGTGGGTAACACTCCTAAGCGCTCGCAAATTCCTTGATCTCAAATTTGCTCCAAATCGCTCCATATTTCCTGAAATACGACAAAAAACAAGAAATAGTGAAAAGCATCGCAATATTGTCGAATAATCGTGAAAAACGCGATATGGACGATCAAAACGGCATGCAAACATGCAGAAAAAAGGTGTAAAATATGGAGTGATAAGAGGTAGAGCCTCCGCAATCTGGACCCTACAAGGAGAAGCAAGTAGAGAAGGAGCAAGGGAAGCCCGCTAACGATCCTGCCATGACTTATTTGCCAAGAATTCCATTACCTTCGAGATTGGCAAAGGCCAAGTTGGACAAGAAGTATGGGAAGTTCTTCAAGCTCCTGAAGCAGCTGAACATCTCCATCACTTTCCTCGAAGTGATTTCTAAAATTCTTACATACGCCAAATTCCTTAAGAAAATAATAATGAAGGACGGTAGGAGGGAGAAAGTGGTGCTCTCTGCGAAGTGTAATGCCATTATTCAGAGGAAGATGGTAGAAAAGCTGGAGGATACCGGGAGCTTCCCCATCACATGCGTCATAGGAGATTTGGACATTAAAAGTGCACTATGCAACTTGGGGGCGAGCGTCAGCTTGATGCCCATTAGGATATGCGAGAAGCTAAATCTAGGTGTGCTCCAACCCATAAATATTTCGCTACAATTGGCAAATCACTCGGTGAAGTATCCCCTTGGAGTAATCAAGGATGTGCTGGTGAAGATTGGAAAGATATTGGTTCCATGCGACTTCGTCTTCATAGACATACCGGAAGATGTGCGCATGCCGATTATCCTGGGTCGACCCTTTCTAGCCACGACTGGAGTCCTTATTGACGTGAAAGGAGGGAGACTCTCCCTCAATGTTGGAAGAGATAAAGTCGAGTTTGACCTTAAGAAGTCGATAAGAAACTTCACGGAAGTCGACCGTATAGACCAAGTGAATCTCCTTGAAGAAGCAATCAAGGAGACAAACTTGGAGGAGCTATTTCTGAGTGACAACGTGGAACCCCCATCAGGAGAGAGGCTAAGTTGAAGGAATTGATGATGGATGAGGAGTACGAGGTAGCCACCAACGGAAATCTTAAGGAAAAGCCGCCAAGATTACACCAACTAGACCCCGAGGAGATGAAGAACCAAGGAGGGAACCACCTGGAGCTTAACGAGGAGAAGAACCATGGAGACGAGCAAATCTGGGACTACTCCACCCTCAAACAGCCATGACAACACCCATATATGGAGTCGAGCTCACGAATTAAAACAAGCACTTCTTGGGAGGCAACCCAAGTGTTTTTGAATTAGTTTTTATATCATGATTTTGATATTGGCTCTAGCCTTGAATAGTGTTGTGTCTATATTTTCCATGTTTTTACCATGCAGTTCCATGTCTTTTTGATCGCCCGAATCCATATTTTCGTATTATATCCCGCTTTTCTCAATATTCTTGATCCTTTCGAAGTTTTATGTGTTTTCAGGGAATTCGGCACGATTCGGAGCGATATGGGGTTCTGGGCACAACATCGATTCCACAGCTCATCTCGCCTTGCCACGATGACCTAAGGAGGCCAAAGAAGCAAAGGAGAGGAGTAGAATAAGAGAGAAGAAGTGTCACGGTCGCTTTTCGACCGTGTGTGTTTCGTGCGCGTACTTTCTTTTCGTACGCGTATTTATTGTGACCTCCTTTTGTATCCCAAACGTGCAAAGTTATATATCGTTGTAACCCTCTGAGAGAATACTTATTTGTGGAATTTTTTATGAACATCATTTCACGGGTCATTCTTCCACAAATCAGCTTTGAATGAAGGGGTGTCGTAACTTTTAGACTTCGATGTTGACCTTTTTATTTTTAGTACCATTTTTCGTTAATCTAGCACGTGACCGATGAATGTAGTCTCGATCCTCTCGTCAACACAGTTGTCCTGATATTTTTCTTGTATTTTTCGGACACCGTTAGACTGACCATTGACCCTAATTACTTTTAACCTATAATTAGCCCTAGCTAATCCCTAATTCAAACCCTAATTAAATCTAATTAAATCTAATCACCTTTGATCCTACGTATCACATGATATCTTCCTAGCCTATTTACACCCTAAGTCTACCCTCTCCCCCTCTCATACTCTCTCTCTCCAATCACCCTTAATTCCACTCCTTTTCAACCCCACTTTGCAAACCCTCATTGTTAAAACGTGAAACTTCCCTAGGGTTTCCTCCCCCAAGTCGTGGCCACCGACCTGCCGATCGGCCCTCCATTGCCGTCGACTCCCTCTCTGGCCTTCCCCATGCCGGTAACCCCTCCTCAACTGCCGGCCACCATTTGCAGCCAGCCGCAAGCCCCCTAGAACTGCCGTTACCGCGCCTCCCCTAGGCCGTGCAGCCTTGGCCATGAGTCCCCCTGCCGTTCATCTCCACCTTGTCGCTGTCCCACGGCCATCTTCGTCGTAGTCCGACGTACCTTGCTCGCTACCAAAATCCAACCCTTGACGTTGCTATCCGACGTCAGTGTAACTCTTACATCGTGTTAAGGTAAATCCTTGATCCGTAGGAACCCAAACACCCGCCTGTTTAACAAGATAAAAATCGTAAATTTCATTGCTTTGGTTAAATAACTAATTCAAGATAAATAAATACGGGACTGTATGTTGGTGATTGATTTGGCACATAGGAAGATCTGGAGCACCGTTGAACTGAGAATTGCGGACGTTAGTTCAGGCAAGTGAAACTTGCTCGGTTAATATTAAATCCATGTTTAGGCTATTTTGAGAATTTGTGTAAAAGAGGCTAGGCGGTGAAATGATAGTCGCCTAGACACCATGCTTGATCTAGCTTGACAACGAAGCTAGATCCGACACCCATACTTGATCTAGCTTGACAACGAAGCTAGATCCGACACCCATACTTGATCTAGCTTGACAACGAAGCTAGATCCGACACCCTTGTCATGCCATGTTCATGCATATCATATGTCACGTTTACTTTTGATATAACTGTATGCATTCAATAACTGCTTTTATACTATCATGTTACATATCACATGTCATTTCATGCATTGAATGTCTTGTCATGAATGTGTAGCACACACTACTACTGAAATGTAAGCTGCGGCGAGTAGGATTCTGTCTCCTATTGCATAAATGAGGCTAGGTCAACCCTATGCCATAATGAACACTTCCTGGCTCGTGATCCAGAAGCTGAGCGCCAATTCAGACACACGTGGAGGGATAGGGTTAAGCGATCACTTAGCATAGAAGTATGCCCGTACATCAACTTCAACTGAAAGGCGTAAACCATGTGCACATCGTGACATGCATGCTTTTCGTGAAATCGTGAAATATTGTTTAGTAGCTTTTCGCTACAACGTGACATGTAATGATAACCATCATGTTCATTTAAATTGCTGCATTCATGAAATAATATGCCATGTCATCATATTTAAACTGCTAGTTGCATTCATCCTATAGCTGCCATTACTCTTATATTTCCTTGCACAAAAGTCTCCCTTTTCCTTTTGGAGATTTTTGCTGACATATGCCCTTTTCTCTTTGGCTGTCCCATGTCAGGCTTTGAGTCTGAGGTCGTTGCTGAGGAAGACCAGTTTGCTGACGTCGAGCCTGAGGCTTTTGCTGACGTCCAGTTCGAGGGTACCGGAGACCAGTCATAGTCTCAGTTGGAGGCTTTTCTTAGTTGCTGTTGTTAGTTTTTGGTGTGTAGCACCATTTTATGTTTTAGTTTTGGCCATGCTTGGGGCCTTCTTTTTAGACTCTCTTGTACTTCTTTTATGACATATCTCTGGATGTTTTGAATTAAAATTGGAAGTTGTTTTGAATTTTGGTTATTTATTGCCCACGTTCATTATTATTATTATCGTTGTTTCATTGCAATGCAAGAATCTGTGAATGGATGAACACACAGACGCTTATCAGACTGTAGCTTCACAGCTTCAAGTCTGAGCGGACCTCTTCACGTCTCGCCTTCCATACTTGGGAATCGGGGCGTGCCAGGTTTTTGTGGTGGCCCATGCAGGTCGTTGCACCTGCGAAATATCGAAACAATGATAATAATAAAACATCCATTGAAACGTTCGAAACATTCGAGACATAAAAATTTGTGTCTAATGTGAACGATTTTCTTGTCTTAGATGGTATGAAGACTTAGATAGATGCACATGTTTGATAGTCAGGCACCTTCGTTAAGATTTAGTTGTACTCATCTTAGGATGCCCTGGTAGCCTCTCTCCCAGCCCTGACCATATTAGATTTCTAGACTCTTTCCTTTAGACGTTCGCTTGGGCCCATCAAATTTCGGGCCCAACAAAACGTATAGATCGTCGCATTCATTAGAAATTCTTGGTGCTAAGCTTCACCTAATCTTTAGACGGCCTGGTAATTAAACCCCCTGATTTCTATCATTTTCCTAATCATTACACTTTTGAGCTAATGTCCATAGAATCCCATCGTAGCAGATTCACTAAGTTATTTTCAGGTCGTATTTACGTTTTGAATATTTGATTCACTTCCTTACTTTCGATTCATGTGATTCCTTCATGTCGTTCATCATCAATCGTTGAATCATCCCCATTACCATCTTGATTCTTCGAAAAGTATTTTCAATATTATTTTTTGGATTCCTCCCCCAGTTTAAATTCTTTGAAAACATTTAGCATGAACTTAGACTTCCTACCCTTCAGTTGACTTAAATGTATTCTTTGAAGTTCGAAACTTTTTCGCCGAAATCTTTAAATTATTACCTTATAATATTTTCTAACTATATCTTTCATACTCATGTGAATATCTTACTTCCTTCATATAATGACTTTTCGATAATCCATTATACCATTTCTCCTCTTACTATATATATACTACTCAAACTTATTTCAAACAACACATTGTGCCGACCTCTAAATATTTTTCTATGTGAAAGAGAATTCCAACTTTTCAAGTATGTCCGTTTTTATATTCTTCGTTTTTTCCTACTCCAAAGTTCTTAGTACAAATCTAGTTCCAATTGCAGAACAGTCACTTCATCTCTATACTAATTATTTTTCGTTTAATCCCTACTTCGTATTTTAACTTTTATCATCTACACACTATTCTCCTATATTTTATAAGGATATTATTATATCTTTCTTTCCCTTACTTAAATATTCACACTTATATCTCTGTTTCACCTAACCAAGCTATCTCCGTATCTGCCCCTCATCTGAACCTGTTCATCCCGATCTTGTTCATTACGCTATGTAATTTCGGTTCCCTTACCATTTGCTTAGTCATCATACTAGTGCTTGTCGTTACCTATGTCAACCTTAGTATAGTATGGTGGGCCCATTAGTATTATTGTGATGTCGTCTTCATGCATGTATATAGGTAGAGTGTGTGGACTCGTGTGTGTGAACCCCTGCATACCACTCATGTATGAGTGTGCTACCCTTAGTATATTAATTTTTGTCTCTTGTGTTATATATGCATACTCAGTGTTATTCATGATATATATGAAGTTGTATGAATGATAGTATTTATAAATATATGTGTGGGTAGCTATAGCACTTTAGGAATGTCTGTGTATATTAGAATTGGTGTTGGAATATCTACTAGTGGTGTATGTAGTTTGGAGGTACTTGTAATTGCTTGAAATAGTATACTAGTAAAGTCATGTGCATGTTAGGTGTAATGATAATATGTGTACTTATAGTTCAGTGTGTAGGCCTATTACATGATCTATATATTAGTACGTATGTGCGTGTGCTCGTACGTAGATATGTACGTGCTTAGTCATAGGTAGATATGTACATACTGTATGAATATGTGTGATATACGTATGGTAAAAGGGTTATAATTTTGTATAGTATTGCTTGCCTTTACGGGATGTTGTGTGTGTATGTGTATACCATGCGGTATACACGATTATTCTATGTCGTAACTGTGTATGGATAGGTATATGCAGTAGTATACTAATTATAGGTAAATTGTTATGGTGTGAATATATTATATGTATGTCTATGTTTTGTGTAGATATATGGTAAGCATATAAGAATGTAGGTATGGTATGCATGCAATGAGTATGCATGTGGTAATATGTATGTGACTATACGATGTATGCATGTATAGGATAGTGTAATATGATTGTATACGTGTACTGATATTTGTAATATTATTATAGTATGTAAAGTGATTGCATTATAGGGGTGTTACTTGACTAAATATAAAGTGTGAATGATATTATTGTGTGTATATGATAGCATGTGTTTTTACCTGTATAGTGTGACGAGTAACATGTTACGTTGGTATATATATATACTAGTCATAACCCGTGTCCGCGGGCACGGTTCATTTAAGATTTTTCCCCGCAAAATCTTTGTTCCCCTAAAAATTATTTCCATAACCAAAATTGCATGGAACAACAAATTAGCGTAAAAATATTTAGCGACATGGGCGCCTTCGGTGCGGAACAACAAATTCGATGCAGGCGCCTTCGACACGGAACAATAAATTCGACACGGGCACCTGCGGCACGAAACAACAAGTTAGCGTAAAAAATTTAGCGGGGCTCCTTTGGTGTGGGCGCCTTTGGGTACGGTTCATTTACGACCCCCCTCAAAACCCGTGCCCGTAAGGCACGATTCATTTAAAATATTCCCCCTCAAAATCTAAGTTTCCCTAAAATTAAAGCACAATAATTATTATTTAGTTCTCATAAAAATTTTAGTTCCACCAAAATTTACTTTCCCCTGAGAATTTAGTTCCTCCCAAAAAATTTAGTTATCCCAAAAATTTAGTTTCCTTCTGATTTAATATGTGCCCTAAGTGGCATTGTTCATTTAAAATATTCCCCTTTCAAAATATTGGATTCAATAATTTTAAACGAACAAAAATAATTATAGTTATATCATTAGAACAATACCAATATATTTCAAGATAGATCATTATAAAAAATTTAGATAGTTAAATTTATTTCAAAAATATTTTTTTGTTACTAATGTTATATGCAAAAAAAATCGATGTTGTTGTTGCGAGTTGTGGGTGTTTGGAAGTTTCTAAAGAATGTATCATCCATACTTTGATAATTATTAAAAGCATGTATTATCTACACTTTGTTCTTCAAAATTATATATGCATAAGATGATTGTATAGGATGTTATATTGCATTGTTATCTAAGTGGCACTAAAAATGTTATATTGCTTTTCTATCTAAGTGGAATTAAATGTTATATTGCTTTGAATTTTATATTGCTTTGTAGGTTTAAACATTTGGTAAGGTTATGTGATACACTTGCAGGTATAGATGCTCACTGATACATGGATCTTTTTTTATCAGGTCAAATTTTTTAGCAATAGAAAACTTCTCTATGTATATATATATTAAAGGGAAGCAGAGATGAATGGTAACATAGATGATCTTGGAGAGGTAATGATGGAGACCTGGATTGTACTGAAGCATCGAGTGAACACTCAAGAAATTCACAAATATTGAGTTAACGTATACAATTGAAGCATTTGTTTTTATTAATTGGTGTAAAAAAGACAGGGCTGAATGACTGATGTATGTATGTATTTGTTAATATCCTCGTATTTTTAAATGTCCATGAGATACAAATGGCATCATCAAACTTTGGGGCTACTTCTTATGGTTCGGAGATTTATAATTTATGGACATTTCTATGTTTTTTAAAAAAATGAAGTATTTATTCTTTCGTGGATCTCTAATGGTATTATATAAATAGATTCATTCCTCATTTTTTGATAGAGAAGACTTAATCTGAAATGTATATCTTTCTGAACATTTGATAGTTTGATAAATATATTCTAATCGGATAAACAATGTTACTGTAGTTTGTTCATGTCTTGACGTATCACTATGCACCGAAGTTTATATCAGTAGAACGCAACAAACTATGCAAAGCTGCTTCTTTCCAACCACAAAAAAATTAAAAATATAAAAAAGTTTTCACCTGGAACGTTTATATTTTCCATTTTGTGAAGCTACATATATTTCCAAAAATACATCCAACAACAAAATACAATGAGTGAATAAACAAACAAACCAATTAATGCTCCATAACAAACAATTACCATTCATGGCTTATAGATAGATCATTTAAAGAATCAAGATCTAAATGTGTTCATAATAGATTTCCCCATTTACACAAAAAACACATAAGTCTCAGTAATTCTACTGAAAAATATTACCCATGCCAAAAAATTACAATTCACATCTCATAATAGATTCCCCTATTTACACATAAAAACACATGGGTCTCAATAATTCTAGTTGATACCAAGACCCCGCAAAAGTAGAAGTCATAAAATTATCAGTATTCTCTTCTTTGAAAACAAAAAAAGTCATAGAAATAACACCATTCACATGGCTCCCCCCAATTGCACATACATGCTTAAGTTACATTTCCATCGGCAATGTTGCCTCTGTAAGCTCTGGCATTCGATTATGATTATTTACCCACACAATCGCAAATCCAATTTCATGAGTAGATCCAACATAGGGTATCTACTTAAGTACATATGTTCCAATAAATTAGCCCTAGTCGCGCAGGGTGACGATGTATGTCCATGGAATCATCAGCTTAGAACAACATATGTGAGAAGCTTAGGATGCCATGTGTGAGATGAATCTGCAAAATAGAGATGATACTTTATCAGTTTATAGAATGATGAAAATCATTCAAACAGAATATATGGAATGAATTTAAACACAATGAACCTGGTGCATTATTTTTAAAGAAATCGGGAAAAAAATGCTTGCCTCTATCATCCACATTTAAAGATGGCACTAACAGAGCCAATGTCTTGGCTTTGTAGTCGTTTTGTGAACTCTCTTATTCAATACTAATTTAGTAAATTATAAATTCACTTGGCTGTCAAATTCAAACATGCTTGCAGGAAGATATGTTCTGGCAATCAAATAAATATGCTTGCAATCAGTACATATAGTAAACCAAAAAGAGTTCATGTCTTATAATTGATGGAACTCTAATTTAGTATGTTTTGGAAATCAAAGGAACTCTCTTATAATTGCATGTCTTATAATTATCTTATTTAGTCTGTTCCAGCATAAAAAGGAACTCTAATTTGATTGCATGTCTTATAATTATTGTCTTATAACTATAAGGAAGATATGTTCATGTCTTATAAATGTAAACCAAAAAGAGTTCATGATTTATAATTGCTGCATGTAATCAGTACATATAGCTCATGCTTGTAGATGCACTTGTTAAAGCAATCAGTAACCACAACATATCTTCTCACATTTCTAACCCAGCCAAATATTGGAAGGTATTATAAATATTGAAGATTGTCATGTAACTGTTATCCTCGTTTGAATTGTCTGTCATACATGCTGCATAATTTATAAAGTTCTTATATTTGGTTTACATTTTGTAGTTAGATGATTCAATTCTGAAAACCATTGAAACCGCTCCTGACAATGATACAATTTTGCAGTAGGCACATTAATATTTAATTGAAGATCATTATATCATTTTTCACTTCTTGTGCAAGTGCTTTCAGTTGTTTCCATTTTATATGAACTATATCCTTATGTAGCAACACCAAAACTGTTGGACTCCTACAATTTTTGGATAATCCTTTTCCAAAGACTGCTAGATTGGCATATAAAGAAAAGAGAGTAAATATAATGGAAATTAACATGTTAACAATGATCTATATGAAACTTGTCAATTGATATCATTCTTTAAATCCAACTTCATAAATCATTTTGATATATTGCTGCATATTGTCACAAACAGCTTTTGTTATGTGTTGTTCCTCCAATACAGTCTCATTGTCTGGATTGGTTTAAAACCAATCTCTTTTTCTAATTTAGTTGCATGTGCAAGAATATTTTTCCCCGTGGAAGAAAACCTTGCCATGAAAATTGCACAGGCAGAGAGCATCTGTGAATTTGCATGTCTCTCAGCGTCAAAGAGTTCTAGTAACCTGCGAGAGGTTGATTTCAATGCAATGCCTATAGTACAAAATAAAAGATTACAATCAAGGGTGGATTCTCTCCTTAGAACCTGTAATCTTAATAATGCATTCACTATTATGCTTATATCTGCGATGTTTACGATTTGAAATCTATGTATTCTTCGGCATATTGTGCCATGTGTCTATCTATTTCTTGTACAATTTAGTTTTATTTCCTTGTTGATTCATTATTACTAAAGTTGTCATTCTCAGGAAAGAGTGGCAGCATGCTTGGGCATTAACGGACAAATATCTGTGAATGATCTAATGGTTGCAAAAGATTGGATGTAGGAAGCTATAAAAACACATTCTATGAGTTGGCTCTGTAATGCACTCAATCAACATGTATTTTAATGATTAGATATTTCCCCCATTTTTTCTAACCATTTCTTATGTTCCTATTTCATATAACATCAGATGTTTCATGACTTAGAAGTTTTAAGTTACATAATCTGTGTGACGAAAGAAACTGTAGTTTTCTATACACTGACATTTGTTGTAAATGGTAAGTTAGAATAGGAATGGGGGTCCACAATTATCTGGTTAAGATTATGTTCTAAACATGAGAACATATCTCCTGGCAAAGATTTTGAGAACAACTTGATGATGCATGTGTACCTTTGAATGTGAAGTGAGCCATGTTTATGATATTCCCTTCCTTAAAGTTTTGCATTCTTCTTTGAGAACAATGTTGTTATACAGCTTAGACCCCTCAATTTACAGATTTGCAGCAAATTATTAAATTATTGGGCTATCTGGAAAAACACATAACAAAAGGAATGAATTTTTGGGCTATCAGGAACGTGAGAGAGTTTTAAATTAAATCTTGAGTTACAAAAAAGAGAGTTTTAAAACCTGAGATACCACAATGTAGCTAGGATTGTGGGGGGTATAGCTCTTCCATGATCAGATGGACAGCTTGTTTACAAATGCGCTTAGAGATATGATCTGAAATTTAAAAAACATAAAATAGTTAATCAATTAATTAAGATGTGACATTAAAACCTAAATAAACTTATACCACTCTGACCTCTTCTTCTGTAATTCTTCCATCAGTGTTCTTATCACCCCTGCATCAGCTTTCTTATCACACAAATATTTAAGCAAGCAACCTATTTACATTTCAAAAAAGTTTAAAGCTAGCAATCAATAATCTGGTTCATGATTTGATCCCAGAACTCTTTAAGCCGGCATTCAAATAAATAAGCAAGAAACCCACCATTCACAGCATCATGTAAACTATATTTTGCAGCACAATGAGATAGTGTTGAAGAGAGTAAATTGAAATTTTGGGTATTCTCATTATCTCATTGTGCTGCAAAATATAGTTTGATATCTCCTACTGTAAGAGAAGGACATGTTAAGCATTTGAGCTAAGTCATGTGGCTGATTAAGAGGAATTGATTCAACATGATATTGTTTCAAACACATCTTTCCTGTCAAATGGTCTGTGTATTATAGGGCATACCTTGCTTGCAGTTCTTTATGTTTTAAACCTAATTGTGTTTGTTTTACCTTCTCTCCCTCCATCGATGTGTGTTTGTGTTTGATGTTATTTTTTTCAATATGTGCATTTTGTATTCTGATGCACATGATCTAAACAAATATTGTTCAGTTTGTGGGCAAAAGGGTATCCTCAGAGGACAAATTTTGAATTCATTCGGCATTTACTACCAAAATGTGCCAGCTGTTCTCTTCTACCACAACCTTCGCAAGCTCAAATACTTTACCAAGTTTCACTCTTACGACCTTGAGTTCAAGGCTCATTTCCTAAAGGGTTCTCTCCCAAATTATGTGGTCATTGAGCAGCGATACATGGACTCCAAGAGCAGGCCCATGACACTACATTCTCCTTAAATGTGCACGGGATCGTTGACGGGAAGCTTGAGTTCAAAGAGCTCGAAAGGGTCGTCGCCTACATGCACGGTTGGGAACGCGCCCGCTGCCACCCCGTATGCTACAACACATATGAGGTGGTCAAAGATCGAGACATGTACAAGATCACCGATGAGTTCCTCTTCCAATGGATAGTGGCTAAACATCTCGAGAACCCGCAGTCTCTACCGCTGCTCGACGATGCTATCTTCATCATCATCGGTGCCTCCAATGGCATAGGCCTCGAGATCTCAAGGTTGGTCGTCACATTGTCCTCCAAGTGTTTGTAGTAATTACTCAAAGAATAAAGTTAATTTTTTGTTTGATTTTGTTAAAAATAGGCAGCTATCTAGCAATGGCTTCTAATGCTTCATCAGTTCTATTAAGGAAGAGATCTGGGAATAATGGATGCTTCTTCTTCTTCGTCTATTTCGAGAAATTCCCAAATGGAGAGTTGTCGGGTATGTAAGTAATGTGGAGATTTATGTAGCAATGTGTTGAATTCGTTGTTTATTCAGTCCCAATATTTTAGGGTTATTGCTTAAATTATAGACTAGATGTGATCTTGGTTTTTAAATTACTGCGTAAATTATTTTTAGTGACTTATTTACTTGATTCCAGAGGCAACACTATGCAGCCGGCTTCCATGCAGCTACAAGAGCAGTGGGCGGTTGTGGAGTTTATGTCAGGTACAGAATCGATCTTTTAGGGTTAGAAGAAACAAGCTTCCTCTCTCATGTTCATAAATGCGTTAAAATTCGTTCCTTTTGATTCGGTTTAACCGAATGCTCTAAGGTCTGTACGATTCTAATTACTAATTGAGATCTGTTTTGAATGAATTAATTCTGATTTTAGTTTAGTTTGTGATGTGTGATTTTGAGATTGAAATTTTGTAGGGCCTCGCCCGTGCTCTCTAGGAGCAGGTAAGATTTGGGTTAGGGGTTGATTTCATTGGATCTTTCTTAAAAGTTTGCTCTTTTTTATGCTGTTGATCTTGATTGAATTGGTTGCATGAGAGGGTTTACATGATGCTGAGAATGGTGGGTTTCTTGCTTATTTATTTGAATGCCGGCTTAAAAAGTTCTGGGATCAAATCTTGAACCAGATTATTGATTGCTAGCTTTAAACTTTTTTGACATGTAAATAGGTTGCTTGCTTAAATATTTGTGTGATAAGAACGCTGATGCAGGGGTGATAAGAACACTGATGGAAGAATTACAGAAGAAGAGGTCAGAGTGGTATTAGTTTATTTAGGTTTTCATGTCACATCTTAATTAATTGATTAACTATTTTATATTTTTTAAATTTCAGATCATATCTCTAAGCGCATCTGTAAACAAGCTGTCCATCTGATCATGGAAGAGCTGTACCCCAACAATCCTAGCTACATTGTGGTATCTCGGGATTTAAAACTCTCTTTTTTGTAACTCAAGATTTAATTTAAAACTCTCTCACGTTCCTGATAGCCCAAAAATTCATTCCTTTTGTTATGTGTTTTTTCAGATAGCCCAATAATTTAATAATTTGCTGCAAATCTGTAAATTGAGGGGTCTAAGCTGTATAACAACATTGTTCTCAAAGAAGAATGCAAAACTTTAAGGAAGGGAATATCATAAACATGGCTCACTTCACATTCAAAGGTACACATGCATCATCAAGTTGTTCTCAAAATCTTTGCCAGGAGATATGTTCTCATGTTTAGAACATAATCTTAACCAGATAATTGTGGACCCCCATTCCTATTCTAACTTACCATTTACAACAAATGTCAGTGTATAGAAAACTACAGTTTCTTTCGTCACACAGATTATGTAACTTAAAACTTCTAAGTCATGAAACATCTGATGTTCTATGAAATAGGAACATAATAAATGGTTAGAAAAAATGGGGGAAATATCTAATCATTAAAATACATGTTGATTGAGTGCATTACAGAGCCAACTCATAGAATGTGTTTTTATAGCTTCCTACATCCAATCTTTTACAGCCATTAGATCATTCACAGATATTTGTCCGTTAATGCCCAAGCATGCTGCCACTCTTTCCTGAGAATGACAACTTTAGTAATAATGAATCAACTTGGAAATAAAACTAAATTGTACAAGAAATAGATAGACACATGGCACAATATGCCGAAGAATACATAGATTTCAAATCGTAAACATCGCAGATATAAGCATAATAGTGAATGCATTATTAAGATTACAGGTTCTAAGGAGAGAATCCACCCTTGATCGTAATCTTTTATTTTGTACTATAGGCATTGCATTGAAATCAACCTCTCGCATGTTACTAGAACTCTTTGACGCTGAGTGACATGCAAATTCACAGATGCTCTGTGCAATTTTCATGGCAAGCTTTTCTTCCACGGGGAAAAATATTCTTGCACATGCAACTAAATTAGAAAAAGAGATTGGTTTCAAACCAATCCAGACAATGAGACTGTATTGTAGGAACAACACATAACAAAAGCTGTTTGTGACAATATGCAGCCAATATATCAAAATGATTTATGAAGTTGGATTTAAAGAATGATAACAATTGACAAGTTTCATATAGATCATTGTTAACATGTTAATTTCCATTATATTTACTCTCTTTTCTTTATATGCCAATCTAGCAGTCTTTGGAAAAGGATTATCCAAAAATTGTAGGAGTCCAACAGTTTTGGTGTTGCTACATAAGGATATAGTTCATATAAAATGGAAACAACTGAAAGCACTTGCACAAGAAGTGAAAAATGATATAATGATCTTCAATTAAATACTAATGTGCCTACTGCAAAATTGTATCATTGTCAGGAGCGGTTTCAATGGTTTTCAGAATTGAATCATCTAACTACAAAATGTAAACCAAAGATATGAACTTTATAAATTATGCAGCATGTATGACAGACAATTCAAACGAGGATAACCTAACAATCTTCAATATTTATAATACCTTCCAATATTTGGCTGGGTAAGAAATGTGAGAAGATATGTTGTGGTAACTGATTGCTTTAACAAGTGCATGTACAAGCATGAGCTATATGTACTGATTACATGCAGCAATTATAAATCATGAACTCTTTTTGGTTTACATTTATAAGACATGAACATATCTTCCTTATAGTTATAAGACAATAATTATAAGACATGCAATCAAATTAGAGTTCCTTTTTATGCTGGAACATACCAAATAAGATAATTATAAGACATGCAATTATAAGAGAGTTCCTTTGTTTTCCAAAACATACTAAATTAGAGTTCCAACAATTATAAGACATGAACTCTTTTTGGTTTACTATATGTACTGATTGCAAGCATATTTATTTGATTGCCAGAACATATCTTCTTGCAAGCATGTTTGAATTTGACAGCCAAGTGAATTTATAATTTACTAAATTAGTATTGAATAAGAGAGTTCACAAAACGACTACAAAGCCAAGACATTGGCTCTGTTAGTGCCATCTTTAAATGTGGATGATAGAGGCAAGCATTTTTTTCCCGATTTCTTTAAAAATAATGCACCAGGTTCATTGTGTTTAAATTCATTCCATATATTCTGTTTGAATGATTTTCATCATTCTATAAACTGATAAAGTATCATCTCTATTTTGCAGATTCATCTCACACATGGCGTCCTAAGCTTCTCACATATGTTGTTCTAAGCTGATGATTCCATGGACATACATCGTCACCCTGCGCGACTAGGGCTAATTTATTGGAACATATGTACTTAAGTAGATACCCTATGTTGGATCTACTCATGAAATTGGATTTGCGATTGTGTGGGTAAATAATCATAATCGAATGCCAGAGCTTACAGAGGCAACATTGCCGATGGAAATGTAAATTAAGCATGTATGTGCAATTGGGGGGAGCCATGTGAATGGTGTTATTTCTATGACTTTTTTTGTTTTCAAAGAAGAGAATACTGATAATTTTATGACTTCTACTTTTGCGGGGTCTTGGTATCAACTAGAATTATTGAAACCCATGCGTTTTTATGTGTAAATAGGGGAATCTATTATGAGATGTGAATTGTAATTTTTTGGCATGGGTAATTTTCAGTAGAATTGCTGAGACTTGTGTGGTTTTTTTGTAAATGGGGAAATCTATTATGAACACATTTAGATCTTGATTCTTTAAATGATCTATCTATAAGCCATGAATGGTAATTGTTTGTTATGGTGCATTAATTGGTTTGTTTGTTTATTCACTCATTGTATTTTGTTGTTGGATGTATTTTTGGAAATATATGTAGCTTCATAAAATGGAAAATATAAACGCTCCAGGTGAAAACTTTTTTATATTTTTAATTTTTTTGTGGTTGGAAAGAAGCAGCTTTGCATAGTTTGTTGCGTTCTACTGATATAAACTTCAGTGCATAGTGATACGTCAAGACATGAACAAACTACAGTAACATTGTTTATCCGATTAGAAAATATTTATCAAACTATCAAATGTTCAGAAAGATATACATTTCAGATTAAGTCTTCTCTATCAAAAAATGAGGAATGAATCTATTTATATAATACCATTAGAGATCCACGAAAGAATAAACACTTCATTTTTTTAAAAACATAGAAATGTCCATAAATTATAAATCTCCGAACCATAAGAAGTAGCCCTAAAGTTTGATGATGCCATTTGTATCTCAGGGACATTTAAAAATACGAGGATATTAACAAATACATACATACATCAGTCCTTCAGCTCTGTCTTTTTTACACCAATTAATAAAAACAAATGCTTCAATTGTATACGTTAACATCAATATTTGTGAATTTCTTGAGTGTTCACTCGATGCTTCAGTACAATCCAGGTCTCCATCATTACCTCTCCAAGATCATCTATGTTACCATTTATCTCTGCTTCCCTTTAATATATATATACATAGAGAAGTTTTCTATTGCTAAAAAATTTGACTTGATAAAAAAAGATCCATGTATCAGTGAGCATCTATACCTGCAAGTGTATCACATAACCTTACCAAATGTTTAAACCTACAAAGCAATATAACAACGCAAAGCAATATAACATTTAATTCCACTTAGATAGAAAAGCAATATAACATTTTTAGTGCCACTTAGATAACAAAGCAATATAACATCCTATACAATCATCTTATGCATATATAATTTTGAAGAACAAAGTGTAGATAATACATGCTTTTAATAATTATCAAAGTATGGATGATACATTCTTTAGAAACTTCCAAACACCCACAACTAGCAACAACAACATCGATTTTTTTTGCATATAACATCAGTAACAAAAAAATATTTTTGAAATAAATTTAACTATCTAAAATTTTTATAATGATCTATCTTTAAATATATTGGTATTTTTCTAATGATATAACTATAATTATTTTTGTTCGTTTAAAATTATTGAATCCAATATTTTGAAAGGGGAATATTTTAAATGAACAATGCCACTTAGGGCACATATTAAATCAGAAGGAAACTAAATTTTGGGGGTAACTAAAATTTTTGGGAGGAACTAACTTCTCAGGGGAAGTAAATTTTGGTGGAACTAAAATATTTATGAGAAGTAAATAATATAATTGTGCTTTAATTTTAGGGAAACTTAGATTTTGAGGGGGAATATTTTAAATGAATCGTGCCTTACGGGCACGTGTTTTGAGGGGGGGTCGTAAATGAACCGTACCCAAAGGCGCCCGCACCAAAGGAGCCCCGCTAAATTTTTTACGCTAATTTGTTGTTTCATGCCGCAGGCGCCCGTGTCGAATTTATTGTTCCGTGTCGAAGGCGCCTGCATCGAATTTGTTGTTCCGCACCGAAGGCCCCCATGTCGCTAAATATTTTTACGCTAATTTGTTGTTCCATGCAATTTTGGTTGTGGAAATAATTTTTAGGGGAACAAAGATTTTGCGGGGAAAAATCTTAAATGAACCGTGCCCGCGGGCACGGTTTATGACTAGTATATCTATATTATAAAACATGGATGTTATCATGGGTTATTGCATAAGAGTTTTTGGATAAGAGTTGAGAAATTGGTTATAAATGAGGGTTGTTATTAAGAGAAATGGATAAGATAAGAGAAATTGGATAAGATAAGAGAAATTGGATAAGTGAAGAGAAATTGAGTTTGGGGGGAAACTATTTGATATGAGGTTTGAAATTTTAAATTTGAAACAAAATTTGTGGGGGGAATAAAATTTTGGGGGGAAGAATTAAATTTTGGGGGGAAGAAAAATGTTTTGGTAGATTATATATTGTAAAAATTTGGGGACTTGAATTTTGGAGGTAAATCTTAACCTTGGCTTTAATCTGGTCACATCAGGTGGAACGCTGATGTAGCGGTCACGCAGATTGCTGAGGTGGCTCTCAATCCCGCTATAAGATTCATTTGATTCGTTCTCTCAAAAAACCACGCTTCTGTATCTCGCTCTCTCAGACCCCAGACAAGAAAATTACGCAGCTGTCTCCCCACAAGAGTTTGTCTCTCGCTCCATCAAAACCCCAGCCCCCAGAAACCCTAGCCCAGATCATTCCGCCCCTTCTTTGCTCACGGACCTGCTGAAGGTTGAAGGAGAGCACGCAGATCACTAAGGTGGCACTCAATCCAGCTGCAAGATTCATATGCTTCATTCTCTCAAAAAGACCACACCTCTGTATCTCTCTTTCTCAAAACCCCAACAAGAAATTTACGAAGCTGTCAACCCACGAGCCTCTGTCTCTCACTCCCTCAAAACCCCAGCAAAAAAGGTTACATTTTGCCCCTAGAAACCCTAACTCCGGATCATTCTGCCCCCTCTTCGCTCGCGGCTCTGCTGGAGGTTGAAGGAGATAGCGGATGTGGTCACAACCGTCATCTACAATCACATTCTTGAGGTTTGATTATTGGATTAAAGTTAATTTATTTGGTTTTCGATTGGGGTTTTAAGTTGACTTATTTGGAGAGGGATTTTTGTGTCTGGTTGAATTTTGAATTGAAAGTTGAAATCTTTATTTCATTTGCCATGAAATTTGTGGCTGGTTCTTATCCGATTCTCTTAATTGTGAACTTTTTTGGCAGTGTTCGATTGTTGCTTCTCCAAAATTTTGCACTAAAAGTCTAAATTGCTACAGAGAAGTAAGAGAAGATCAATATATGATGATCAGAAAAAGTATTACTTAAATGGGCATTAAGCTTCAACCTTAACATACGTAATTACAATTAAAAGTTGTTGCCTTTTTCTGGAAATCATTCACTGTTTGATGAAATGCTAAACAGAAACAATTCCAATGTTTTGCAGAATCTGGACTCTGTTGACCTGACCGACGGTCCAAGCTGGTCGATGTCGTAGAGGAGTCGTGACGGGGATTTGGCAAGGGACATGTCAAGTTGGTTGGTATGCCCTCGCTCCACCGCTCTCTATCTCTTCTCAGTGTATAACCAACAACAACAAAACACTGTACATATGAAAAATCTCTACAACTATCTCAAAAGAATCATATTGAATCATATTTCACTCTTAACTCAAGTGAGCTTCTTCTATCTTTACCCCATTTGCTTGGTTTTTGTTTTTATTGAAAGTTATGGGTTGGGGACTGAGTTGCTAACTATAACTACAAATTTCTGAATTTTCTATTTGTTTGGTATTCAGCCCACTTCAAATCTCCTTTTGTAATTGATATTAGAGTGTTGAAGAGAGTAAATTGAAATTTTGGGTATTCTCATTATCTCATTGTGCTACAAAATATAGTTTGATATCTCCTACTGCAAGAGAAGGACATGTTAAGCATTTGAGCTAAGTCATGTTGCTGATTAAGAGGAATTGATTCCACATGATATTGTTTCAAACACATCTTTCCTGTCAAATGGTCTGTGTATTATAAGGCATACCTTGCTTGCAGTTCTTTATGTTTTAAACCTAATTGTGTTTGTTTTACCTTCTCTCCCTCCCTCGATGTGTGTTTGTGTTTGATGTTATTTTTTTCAATATGTGCATTTTGTATTCTGATGCACATGATCTAAACAAATATTGTTCAGTTTGTGGGCAAAAGGGTATCCTCAGAGGACAAATTTTGAATTCATTCGGCATTTACTACCAAAATGTGCCAGCTGTTCTCTTCTACCGCAACCTTCGCAAGCTCAAATACATTACCAAGTTTCACTCTTACGACCTTGAGTTCAAGGCTCATTGCCTAAAGGGTTCTCTCCCAAATTATGTGGTCATTGGGCAGCGATACATGGACTCCAAGAGCAGGCCCATGACACTCCATTCTCCTCAAATGTGCATGGGATCGTTGACGAGAAGCTTGAGTTCAAAGAGCTCCAAAGGGTCGTCGCCTACATGCACGGTTGGGAACGCGCCCGCTGGCCACCCCATATGCTACAACACATATGAGGTGGTCAAAGATCGAGACATGTACAAGATCACCGATGAGTTCCTCTTCCAATGGATAATGGCTAAACATCTCGAGAACCCGCAGTCTCTACCGCTGCTCGACGATGCTATCTTCATCATAATCGGTGCCTCCAGTGGCATAGGCCTCGAGATCTCAAGGTTGGTCGTCACATTGTTCTCTAAGTGTTTGTAGTAATTACTCAAAGAATAAAGTTAATTTTTGGACATATATGTAGCTTCACAAAATGGAAAATATAAACGTTCCAGGTGAAAACTTTTTTATATTTTTAATTTTTTTGTGGTTGGAAAGAAGCAGTTTTGCATAGTTTGTTGCGTTCTACTGATATAAACTTCGGTGCATAGTGATACGTCAAGACATGAACAAACTACAGTAACATTGTTTATCCGATTAGAAAATATTTATCAAACTATCAAATGTTCAGAAAGATATACATTTCAGATTAAGTCTTCTCTATCAAAAAATGAGGAATGAATCTATTTATATAATACCATTAGAGATCCACGAAAGAATAAATACTTCATTTTTTTTAAAAACATAGAAATGTCCATAAATTATAAATCTCCGAACCATAAGAAGTGGCCCCAAAGTTTGATGATGCCATTTGTATCTCATGGACATTTAAAAATACGAGGATATTAACAAATACATACATACATCAGTCCTTCAGCCCTGTCTTTTTTACACCAATTAATAAAAACAAATGCTTCAATTGTATACGTTAACATCAATATTTGTGAATTTCTTGAGTGTTCACTCGATGCTTCAGTACAATCCAGGTCTCCATCATTACCTCTCCAAGATCATCTATGTTACCATTCATCTCTGCTTCCCTTTAATATATATATATACATAGAGAAGTTTTCTATTGCTAAAAAATTTGACCTGATAAAAAAAGATCCATGTATCAGTGAGCATCTATACCTGCAAGTGTATCACATAACCTTACCAAATGTTTAAACCTACAAAGCAATATAACAACGCAAAGCAATATAACATTTAATTCCACTTAGATAGAAAAGCAATATAACATTTTTAGTGCCACTTAGATAACAAAGCAATATAACATCCTATACAATCATCTTATGCATATATATTTTTGAAGAACAAAGTGTAGATAATACATGCTTTTAATAATTATCAAAGTATGGATGATACATTCTTTAGAAACTTCCAAACACCCACAACTAGCAACAACAACATCGATTTTTTTTGCATATAACATCAGTAACAAAAAAATATTTTTGAAATAAATTTAACTATCTAAATTTTTTATAATGATCTATCTTTAAATATATTGGTATTTGTTGTGAGTTGAGGGAGGCCTTTGGCCTCCCCCCTCAACATCTCACCATTACTCCCCACTACGTTAGTGGGGAGTCCCTTGGACTCCTATTTTCTCTTAATTGAATATATAGATAGCCATGGCTTGTGCCATGGCTACTCCTTATGAGAGATTGTTTACTCTCTTCTCTAAAATCCTTCAACACGTTATCAGCACGTTTGCTCTAAAATCTTTGAGCTTTTCATCCCGTCTCCCCTCAAAAATTCAATCACTACGCGCGAAGGAATCTTTTGATGCGGCGAAGCAATGCGTGGATTTTTTTTTGGCGTATCGGGAGCGGGATTACTATCTACGGATTTTTTTTATTACGATCGTCCCTAGATCTTTTGATCTAGAGGTAACTTTTTCGATCCCATACATACTTACAAAATATTGTTCGCCATGATTTTACATAGCTTTTCTCGAGGCTTGTATAAATCTGCAACATCTTGCTAAACATCTAAAAAAAATTATGTGTGGTTAATAACATTACTGAATTGATGTGAATTCCTATAAAAAGAGGTAATGTTTCATATTCACATAGCCAAGTTATGCTTGAGATACATTACTGTATATGCTTGAGAATTGAGCCAAGCACCTAACATATAATGGTACCATACTTAACATTTAACAAGCTATTACCTTAATGGGCAAAACATTACTTACAAAGGGTAAAACGATGAATATGAGATTAAACCAATCTATTTTTCCTTGGATACCTTGTTTTGACTAGCAATTTATACTCGCAATGAGTTGCCATGATTAGATTGGACAAAGATAAATTTACTCAGTCACATTCAACATTATGGTTCCCATTCAAGTGTATTTACAGAAGCAGTCTTAGAATATGCTATTGGGAGTAATCGAAGTCTATTTGTTAGCAGTTAGAATTTGGTATCTTCTTACTGCCAATTAAGAGTGGGCCGGTTCGAATTTGGGCTAGAAGCCAAAATTATGAACACTTGAAAGGGACTCAAAAATCCAGGAGGCACCAAGACAATGGCACACTTGGCAGCATAAAGTATTAAATTATGAACACTAGTTTGTGGGCCTAATATTGAGACCCTTGTTGTTTTCTTTGATTCTGGATAAAAAGGAAGGGATTTTAGGGACAGACTTAGGGTTTGGGATTTTTGGAATTCCTCAGCCCAAAAATGGGCTGAAGGGCACTATTCTGTTTATTTTAAATAAATTAAATATCTTCATTATTGGGCCTGCAGCTCATTTGTAACCTGGTTAATAATTTTTATGGGCCTGCAGCCCAATTTTATTAATAATTGGTTTTGCCTACCAAAAATGGGCCAGAAACCCAGAAATTCCTATTGCAATCTTCATTGTGTTAATTAAAATTTTGATTATTACAGTAGTTTAGCTGTTTATTTGGGCCTGAAGCCCAGATTATACATGAAAATAAGTTTTATGGGCTTGCAGCCCCATTCAGCTTAATTATTATTCGGGTTTTCCCCAATTGGGCCAGAAGCCCAGTAAATCCAATTGCCAGCTTATTTTGTCAATTAAAATTTTGCCAATGGGCCTAACGCTCAAGTATTAATGATATTTTAATTTGACTAATTCGGCCTGAAGCCAAATTAATTCAAAATTTTTACACTGGGCCTGCAACCCAAATATTAACAATATTTTAATTTGACTACTTAGTACAAGAAGCCCATTAAATTTCATTGCAATAATTAATTTGTTAACTTTGGGCAAATGGGCCTGCAGCCCAAATATAAATGAAATATTACAATGATTAATATTTTTGGGCCTACGGCCCTATTCAAACTATTAATTTATTTTAATTCCTTGTCATGGGCCTGTCGCCCAGTCTTTCATATTGCTAAAATAATAACACTATTGCATTATTATTAAATTATGGAATATTAGGATTTTTTTCAAAATATAATTATCTTAAGGATCCTGCGACCGCTCTGCCGTTAGTAAACTAACCTAACGGTGTATGACGTCCCCCCGTGGTCTGAGAGATTATTATATTTTAGAGTCTATTTTTCCATATTTTATATGCATGTGTTATATACATGCGTGGTTGTTTATTTTATGCATGTAGCATTTATAAACTGCGTGGATGTTTATGTAAGCTAAAATGTGATTTTTGGGATCGGCCAATTTGATACCCTTTAAATTCCTTGCAATTTACTTTTCTTTTTTGAGAGAATTTGTAAGTGAGGATTATATGTATTTTTTCCAAAGACCGGTGTACCGACAAAATGAAGACGGCGTCGTAAATTTGAAAATATAGGGATCCATTTTGGGTTTCCAAGTTGTATTTTTCTTTTCTTTATGGACTGTATATTCGAACATTGGACTTTGTACATTTTTGGGTATCTGGCCGATCCCCACATTTTGCTTACTTTATTTGTTATGCGTGAATTTCAATTTTAAATTAATTCATGCTTATTTTAAATTGCGTAGGTAAAATGGCAAAATTGGCAAGCGTCGATTTCGAAGTCCTTGACTATGCAGGGAAGAATTACCTGAGTTGGTGAGTGGACCTGAAGTTCCACTTGCGTTCGATGGCCCTCCTTGGGTCCATTTTGGCTCCTTCCTCGGCCCCAGCAGCGGCCGATGCTTCTGCTGCATCCAGCAGCGGCACTTTAACCATTGTATCCGATGTAGATAAGGCGAAAGCCATAATCTACATTAGGAAACATATAGATCGGACCTTAAAGGCCGAATACTTAATGGTTGAGGTCCCAAAGGACCTGTGGACAACGCTGGGCACGGTATAAACATCTAATTGATGTTATATTACCGCGTACCAGTAATGAACCTCAGACTTCGAGACTATAAGTCCGGTGCTGAGTATAATTCTGCACTTCATAACATCACCTCACGCCTGAAGTTGTGCGGTGAAGAAGTGACAGAACAGCGCATGTTGGAAAAGACATTTACCTCGTTTCACGAGAAAAATGCAATCCTCATGCAGCAGTATCGTGAACGTAACTTCACGCAATTCTCTGATCTGATCTCATGCCTACTTAGGGCAGAGCTGAATCGAGACTTACTGCTAGCCACTCATAATTTACGTCCAACCGGCACTGCCCCTATCCCTGAAGCCTACCACGTTTCTCCCCAGAAGTGGAAAAACAAGAAGAATGATAATAATAACAAAGGGAAAGCTGTGATGAAGAATGTACGAGGAGCAGCACCCCGTCCAAAAACAACAATACATGAAAGAGTAACTTCATATGGAAGCAAAAGAACACTAACCAAGTGTCACTTCCTAAGAAGAACTGGGAGGATAAATGCCATAGATGCAGCATGACTGGCCATTGGTCCAGAATCTGCCGCACTCCTCGCCACCTCCAGGAACTATATCAGGCGAGCCAGAAGTCTCTGCCTGAAACAAACTTGGCGGCTGTTCAGCCACCAATGATGTTCACTGCAAATGACTTCGAGAACGACGACCTGCTCGATTAAGCTTCATCTTTTATCTATGCATTTAAAATTCAATGTTGCATCATCTTTAATTTGCTTAAGAACGAACTTTTATTTTGAATGTCTTTTTCATTGACTTAAATAAAATTTCGCTTTACTTATAGATGAAGTATGGAATATTGTGGACAGTGCCTCGTTGCACTGGTGTAGCATTGATATTGCTCCTACATACAACGAGACTATAAGATGCAAATTCTCCTCTTAAACGTATAGGAAATCTCCAATTTTCAAGGATATTTCTTTTAAAGAAAATAACTTGAAAATTGTGGATAATATATATTGAATATCAATATGTAACTCGTCAAGAAAAATGGCCAGAAGACCATCTACTTACGATTTCATTGGACCCCCGTCGGGCCCCTATAATTACAGATATTCATCCTATAGAAAGCCAACTCGACTGAGCACCAGAAGTGCCTTTCTTTGCCATAATTTTTAACTCTGGTAAAATGGACTTGGTCATCCTGGATCAGCAATGATGGACGCATCATCAAATGAATCCATTGGAGAACCTGAAGATTCTTCAAAAGGTTGAGTTTCCTTGTCCCCCTTTGTCATAAGGGAAAACTAATAGAGAGACCTTCCCTCCTGAAAGTGGGTTTAGAGTCTCCTGGCTTCATTGAGAGAATACATGGTGACCTTTTGCAGGCCTATTCACCCCGCAAATGGCCCATTTTCGGTACTTCATTACTGTACTGATATATGCATCTACTAGATGGTCTTATGTGTGCCTTTATATTCACTCGCAACCTAGCTTTCTCAAAAGCTTATAATGCGGGTGAATTTACTACACATATCATTCAAGACTTCTGCCAAGTAACTGGCATTAAAATTGAACATCCTGCAGCATGTTCAAACTCATAACGGGTTAGCAGAGTCTCTGGTAAAGAGACTCCAATGGATTTCACGTCCATTGTAAAATCGCAGTTTCCTTTTGATGTTTAGGTACCATCACACTTCATTCCGCATCGCTTATCACGATACGGCCCGTTTGTTGCCATATCTTATTGCTGATGCTGTTTGCTTATGGTTTACCACCAAGTCTTGATAAATGTGAATTTGATGAGCATAATCTCATTGAAATATGCACGCAGTCTAAAGAAGCCTGAAGCTTCTGAGACCATATCATGGGACACAAAAGTCCTCATCTCGTTATGATCCGCATACTTTTTCTGTGTGAAGTTGAGATCCAGAAGATCCTTCACATTAAGACTAAAGTACATCAATTGTCGGATAAAATTGCGGACAACCAGAAGATTGTTTGTTCACACGTCCCCGCTGCCAACACGCCAGCTAGGATTGACATTCCCAAAGATGGATGCAATCCACCGGCAGCAGAATTGGCCGTACCTCAATTGAAAAGAGGACGCCTGCCAGGTTCAAAATATAAAATTCCTCAAAATAGGAAGATTCCTGGATATATCAAAATGATCCAACCACAGGATGCTGAGCTCAGACCAGCAACCTCTCCCCTCCTAATTTCCCCTGCAGAGGAAACAACAGGATAAACATCATTATATTACGTACGTACTGGAGAGGTACTGGACAGATATAGCACAGTCGTCGACGACGGTTTTGCTTTCGCTATTGCCGTTCACGTCGCTGAATACGACGATGAGTCTACCCACTTTTCTATAGCGTAAACGCATAGATTGGCCAAAGTGGGACGCGGCAATAAGAGTAGAGCTGGACTCACTCTTGAAAAGCAAAGTCTTTGGACCAGTAGTCCATACACCTGAATGTGTAAAACCTGTGGAATATAAGTTGGATTTCATAAGAAATTGAAATGAATGAAATGTGATCATTTTCCTACTAAGCCTAAACTTCTCTGAAAAAGCCAATACATGCAGCTCATGGACGTTGTGACTGCATATATATACGGCAATATAGATATATAGATCTATATAAAACTTCCAGAAGGGTATACTCTACCCCCAGAGATGAAAGAGAGACGTAGAAACGTCTTTTCCATAAAGGCTACAAAGATCATTAGTTGATCTTAAACAATATTCTGCATGTGTATCTTTTTCGAAAGATCGTTGACAGGATTTGTGATATTCGCCGTATAGGTGGTCGACTTAAAGCTAATAGGATCTCCTGCAGAGACCATTTATAAATCTGATAGCTTTAAGCATATCTTGTAAATGAAAAACCTTGGTATAACAAGGTATTATCTCGGCTTATATATTTAACACCTTCGTGGTGGAATCCTTTAATATCCTTCATACACCTGGAGTATATGAAGAATGATGTCCACTTGCATCCTATTAAAAATGTATGCTTATTTATGACACCTTCCAGTAGCTGGAAGAGGGGGAGGACATCCTAGGTCCCGAAGAGCCTAGCTTTAGTGTACTTGTTACACTTCTTTATCTGGCCAACTGCACGTGTCTTTGATAGAACGTCTGCAGTAAAGTTGTTAACCAGATAAAGTGTTGCCCTGGAGAGCACCACTAGACCAAGGATAAGCTGCTTCTGCGCAACTTCCAAGGGTCAAGGAATATATATCGCATATGCTGGTTTAAAGATCATCGCAATGACTAAAACACAATAGGCCGGCCACCTCCTAAATATCTACACATCATCCTACAATGTCTACATCTTCTGAGAAGCTCATCATCCAAGAAGCAAGTATTAGAAACGCTCAGCCAGGTCCAGCAGTACCTCGCAAACACACTGAAGACTGATTCAATGAATACTTTAGTGGCGTCATCTACCAAACTTCGAAGAGCTTTCCACTCCAGAACACCACTGCTTTACTATATCCGCTAGATGAGTGAAACTTGTATAGATGAGTGCTGATTGTATTTTCTTTCAGAACATGATGGATGTATAGATGAATAGGATATGATTGTATAGATACATAGGAGATCTGCAAGCCTGAAGCTTGTACAGATCAGGGAGAGTCCCTTGATAGTTGTACTCTTTTCCCTTAAGCTGCTGGTTTTTCCCACTGGGTTTTCCACAGCTAAGGTTTTAACGAGGCAACCATAGTGGCTCTGGATCCAGAAGTATCCACCACATTAGCATACTGAATCCTGAAGTATTCATATGCTTAACCCAAGGTAATGGAGAGATGAGGGGGAGTGTTGTGAGTTGAGGGAGGCCTTTGGCCTCCCCCCTCAACATCTCACCATTACTCCCCACTAAGTTAGTGGGGAGTCCCTTGGACTCCTATTTTCTCTAAATTGAATATATAGATAGCCATGGCTTGTGCCATGGCTACTCCTTATGAGAGATTGTTTACTCTCTTCTCTAAAATCCTTCAACAGTATTGTTATAATGATATAACTATAATTATTGATGTTCGTTTAAAATTATTGAATCCAATATTTTGAAAGGGGAATATTTTAAATGAACAATGCCACTTAGGGCACATATTAAATCAGAAGGAAACTAAATTTTGGGGATAACTAAAATTTTTGGGAGGAACTAAATTCTCAGGGGGAAAGTAAATTTTGGTGGAACTAAAATTTTTATGAGAACTAAATAATAATTATTGTGCTTTAATTTTAGGGAAACTTAGATTTTGAGGGGGAATATTTTAAATGAATCGTGCCTTACGGGCACGGATTTTGAGGGGGCTCGTAAATGAACCGTACCCAAAGGCGCCCGCACTAAAGGAGCCCCGCTAAAGTTTTTTACGCTAATTTGTTGTTTCGTGCCGCAGATGCCCGTGTCGAATTTGGTGTTCCGTGTCGAAGGCGCCTGCATCGAATTTGTTGTTCCGCACCGAAGGCGCCCATGTCGCTAAATATTTTTACGCTAATTTGTTGTTCCATGCAATTTTGGTTGTGGAAATAATTTTTAGGGGAACAAAGATTCGGCGGGTTATGACTAGTATATATATATATATAATAGTGGTGTGTTGGTATAGGTATAAATATCGTGTTATGAATATAGAGTATTCTGGTTCTTGTATGGGTCTTTGAGTCTCACTCATGCTTGAGTGGGTATATTCTAAGTATATTATTATATTATCTGTGGTTTGTGTATTGTGCTATGAACATAGCAATGGATGATGTGGGTATAATGATAGGTTTGGTTGTACATGGTTACGTTACGCACATGGTTTTGGGTGGCTATACCATTATATAGATATATGTGTTGGTTTTGTAGTATAGTTCCTTACGAAGGTTTAACATGTTTGAATGTATACATGCTAGCTAAACTTGGTGTGTAGAATGTGCTAAGTATATAGTGGTATGAGTGGCATGTATGAATAGTATATTAGTGTGTGTGGGCGTGCACCATGCACGGGTAAATATGTGCTTAGCTATAGGTGTTTGCGACTATGGTATGTGTGTTGTGTCTTGAATATAGTTATAAGATTGTATGTGATATGTATATATGATGAAGTATCTACGTGTATTTGAATAACTATATATTTGTGTATTTATAGTTGGGGTGAATGTATATTAAATATAGCAAACATGATTTAATATTGTATGGTGTGATTACATGTGTTGATTTGTTTGGTGTTGAATGTACACTAGGAGACATACGAGAGTAGTATATCCATGTTTGTTTTGTACATATGTAGTTATTTATACATGAAGTACTACGATTGTATTTGCTAGTGTGAACTATTTTTTATGTAGGTATCTGTACCATGGTTATGTGGTCAGTGAGTGATAATTATATAAGGGATGTACGTGACTATATGAATGATTGAAATACGTGTATGAATTTGATTGTCTATGATAGGTATAAGTATAGAATGTGCATATATATACATGTTTGTAGTATTAATGTTTGATTACTTAGTGCATATATAAGCACTTGTAGTAACTAAACATAGTTTGAATTATAGCGTGTTATGTTTGGGGTAGTTACTAGAATGGCTAGATATATTTTTAGTTAGAAAGTCCGAGGATGGCCTTTGCTCTTTGCTCTAAGGTGGGTAGGATGTCATGCTCGCTTTTCGACTGTGTGTGTTTCGTGCGCGTACTTTCTTTTCGTACGCGTATTTATTGTGACCTCCTTTTGTATCCCAAACGTGCGAAGTTATATATCGTTGTGACCCTCTGAGAGAGTACATAATTGTGGAATTTTTTATGAACGTCATTTCATGTGTCATTCTTCCACAAATCAGCTTTAAATGAAGGGGTTTCGTAACTTTTAGACTTCGACGTTGATCTTTTTATTTTTAGTACCGTTTTATGTTAATTTAGAACGTGACTGATCATCGTAGTCTCGATCCTCTTGTCGACACAGTCGTCCCGATATTTTTCTTGTATTTTTCGGACACAATTAGACCGACCCTTCACCCTAATTACTTTTAACATATAATTAGCCCTAGCTAATCCCTAATTCAAACCCTAATTAAATCTAATTAATTCTAATCACCTTTGATCTTACGTATCACATGATATCTTCCTAGTATATTTGCACCCCCTAAGTCTACCCTCTACCCCTCTCACACACTCTCTCCAATCACCCTTAATTCCACTCCTTTTCAACCCCACTTAGCAAACCCTCATTGTTAAAACGTGAAACTTGTAGGGAATTGGCGGTACCCTTAGGGCACAAAAACTCTAGTCCCGTCCTAAGTCGGACGGAACATAGACAGAAAAACAATTACAGCGGAAGAAAAACTTGTTTATCTAATTAACATGCAGTTAAAACAATTTTAACTTAGCCCTAAGGTCCAAGACCCTTAGCCAAGATCTATGCCAACTTGGGATGGATCGACCATCCCAAGAAGGATCTAACCTACTGCGATTAAATTAAACTAATGCTTATTAAACTACATACCCGGAATCTCAACCCTGGAGCAGGCGAGATGTTCCGCACCGTCTTCCGAGCTGCTCCCGTCCCACGCCGAGCCGCTCCTCAAACCGCTCCCCGAACCGCTCCTCGAACTGCTCCGCATCCCGAGGCGATCAATCCCGTGTCGCCGAGCCAACCAACCGCCGAAGAAAGTTTCACGTGAGTGAAACCTTCGCCAAGATTTCGGATCCAGAATCCGAACTCCTTTGCGGCTTTGCTAGAGCCCTCAGGAGTAAGGAAGAATTTAGGGAGATAAAGAAATATTAATTTAAGCTTAGATCCGAGCGTGCTCCAACATTTACGAGAACCACTCAGATCTAGAGCTTGGGACGAGTTTTGAGGAGGAGAGCAGACCCCTATTTATATAGGCGGCGGACTCTCCCCTTTTCTCAAAATCCGATGTGGGACTATTAATTTGAGTTGATTAAAATCAAGTTAGTTTGAACTTCACAAAGTGCAAACTTCCATGAATTTTAACTCACTCACTGTTGAACTTCAGGATTAATACAAGCTATCAATTCGAACGGTGTTCAACGGTGAACGCATAGGAAAAAACCGTTCGTCAATCGGAGTTCGTTTGATCCTCCAATTGAGTGTCCAAAGATCAGCCCAAGGCTTGATTTTCGACTAAAATCAGCCGTCTAAACTTCCCAGTAAACCTAGGGTTCTGCACCCATTGGTGGAGCCCAACAAGTGGGCCCCACAGATTCAAAATCTGCTGACTGGGCGCCCAGGCCCAGACCTGGGCACGGGCGCCCAGGCGCCTAGCGCCTGGCTCCTGGTGCCCAGGCGGGCGCCTGGGCCGGGCCAGGCGCCCGGCCCAGAACGCCTGGGCGCCCAGCGCCCAGGCGGCCCAGGCGTCCTGGGCCGCCTGGGCCCAGGCCCAGGCGCCCAGGCGCCCAGGCCTAGGCCTGGGCCGGGTGCCCAGGCCCAGGCGGGTCTGGGTGTCCAGGCCCAGGCCGGCCTGGGCTTTACTGGGTCTGGCCAGCAGGCCAGACCAGGTCCAGACTGGGCTGGTCTGCCTGGTCTGACCTGATCTGACCCTTTGGGCAGTTTTGGACATAACTTGATCATCTGGCGTCCGATTTGGACGCCGTTCGAACCTGGGTCTAGACCGGGACATTCCCGTCTTACCCGTGAACCTTTTCTTGCGTTTATATTATTAAATATTGTTTTAAACAATTTAAAACACATTTAATCACTTTTGCATCAAATGTAAAATAGTCCCTATCTAAGCTTAAATTATCCTATTGCATCAAATGCAATTATTCCATCCCTTTGCATCAAATGCAAATTATTCTCCCTAACTAATTTCTACCTATTACTAGACGAAGAATCGCACTCTGTGTGAGACCCTACAGCCTGACCCTTACAACAGGTTGGGCTCGAAGCCCTATACGGTAGTGACCACGAGCAGTGGTTGCCGTCCCTGCTTCAGGAATCATCATTATGTGGTTGACTCATTGACATGAGTCTTGACGGGACCACCCTGACTGTTTCCGTGATGAATTTCGCAGTTATAGTCTTTTCGCCTTAACTATGTCGTGTGGATCAAGTCTGGGGTACGGTCAAACTGTCAACCCCAATAACTTGACTCCGGTTAGTTTCGATCAATCTTTAGTCAATTAATGTTGGACTTCTTCCAACATACTCTACGCAGAGTTTTTACTAAAGACCGAACTAACTCTACGACACTAACTCCCATTGACCGGGAGAGACGAATCCTCTCTTGATCATTACTCGCCTCGTACGTTTCAGGTGACACCCAATCAAAAGACCTTTCGACAGGCCTTGCCTCGAAGCTAGGTCAGTTGATCTAAGTGGCACCGTTCACGCACAGGTTCGTCAAATGACCTCAAGTCAAAAGACCAACTTGCCTATCATCACTAAGAGTTATCATTGACAGATTGGTCAACGTAACCATATGATAACTCTTGTGGATCGTTCAGTGAACTCATTCTCAAATGAGCACATGTGTCTCCTCTCCGACTTCGCCAAGTCGAACGATCATGAGATCATCGCCACCGCTTAACAGTGAAGACTAAGACACAATGGTCTATCCGATGTTTCGATATCCTTGTCTCGAAACATCTACGACCACGAACCCTTTTATACTTATGCTACAGACGGTCAAACATTTCTCCATGATCGAGATACTCATCTCGATATCTGTTTGACCTTGCATAAAGTCTCAGGACTTTACCTAAGTTAATGTCTAATGTTATCTACATTATAAAATAACTTAGATAAATCATTACCAAACAGCTTACTGTTATTTCGAACAAGATGTTTGTGCTATTCACACAGAGATAAATAGCCTGGAGGGCATTATTCTCCTACATCTCCCACTTACACTCAGGCCCATTTATCTCGGTATCTTATACCGTTTTTACACATAAGTTTTCCCGACTTCATGTGGTAGAGCCTTCGTGAGTGGATCTGCTAAAACCGTCTACACTATAGACTTAAGGGGTTTCTATGTTCATGTTAGACCAACCATTTGAATCTCATTCAAATAATTCACTTGGTCTTTTCGGAATCCATAATATTTTTATTTACTTGGATCTTATCCAATTCATCGTACCTTACGATAATAATTTTTAATTAGTTATTGGTCATTTCAAATGGCTCATATCTATTTCTGATAAAGTATCAAACCTTTTGATAACTTTGTCAAAATAAATGATCCATCCCTTTGATGTCTCGCATGTAATTTATACGCTCCCACTGACCATGAAAACTCTCTGGCTAATTCATATAAGTTGGTCCGTCTAAATCATATTTAGAAAAATGAACTTATAAGTGAATGCTCCAATTTTCATGGTCAACATGAGCGTTTTACATCGAGTTTGGTCCGAGTAGATCTGTACACATCTGTTGGCGAGATGGTTTCAACATAATCCGTTTTATAGGAATTAGGATGAAAACCGTTTTCGACCAACATGATTGTACTTCACTACGTTCTTTCTACACCAATCTTTCAACTTAAAGATTTACTTGCAGAAAGTGAGGAAACATTTTCCTTGGGCACGTAAACTAAATTCTCAAATTTATTTACGCACTCTGACCTGCATCAAGTTTTAAATCGGAGTTACTATTCTGAATTTCATCCTGGAAGTTGACTAAGTCATCATCAGTTATGATGTCTAACTCGACAATTCGTCTCACGAGTTTCGAGTAATTTTACAACTTCCTTACGGTTGATTTAATGAATATCTTATTGATAATGTCCTCATAGAACATTATCAAAACCTAAGCATTACAATCTGGGACTTAACCCAGAGGGAGGACTTAACTCAGAGTCACTAACAATGGATCACACCAAGTCTAACTAAGTGTGATTCATACCTTTTAACACACAGATGTGTTAACAGACTTGACCTGAGAGAAAATCACATTTTGTTTTAATTACGCAAGATTTTATATAGCTAAGTATTTGACCATTCGATCTGATCGAATCAGTTTAAATACTTTAGTCATTTCGTTCTTTATTTTATCAGACTTGTATTTCATCAAGAACACGTGTCTTAATAAAATATACGAATAACTTATTTTGGTTAATATAGACTCTGGTACATCAGTATGTACAAGACTGAGTTCGACAACTCATTCTCCCACTGTCTTACAGATGGGTTTCGGCCATTATATCTAAGAGGTTAAGACTCACAAATGTCCGTAGACTTCATAATACGAGAGGTCAGACCCCTCTTTATGTGACTTGTGAAGCTTAATCTCTCGATACGGCCTAGTCTATTTTGCCATTTTAAGTTAGCTTCTATCTTGTGTATTTATATATTAACATTTAATATATTATAGTTGTCACAAATTACTTAACACAAAATATTGCTTCAGAAGCAAGGTGACGACATTCGTCAAAAATGTGTTAGACGTCTTTTGTATAACAATTATTATGAAATCGTGACTTCAGAATATGTCACATTTTCATTTCCTCCTACTTATGCCTTTACTAATGATAAATTAAACTAACTTTCTCAATTGACTTTCCTGAGTGCCTTCTTCCTTTTCTAAATCACATTTAGATATTAGTTAGCCCATCATAAATAAATAGCCATGCAAATCGCATGTATCCAAACGCTTGAGAGTTGCAATCTCGAGTGTAGCTCAAGAAGTTGCTTGTCTCAAGATCCGGTTGGGATACATGGTCTTGCACCGCTCATGCACTCGTATTCGACTCAAACGGTTTGATCGAATTCTCAAACTTTGCGGATCAAAATTGTTTGTCCATACAACCTTGAGGGTAGCTTGACAAGTTGTAGGGAGAAACATACTTCGAATATCCTATATGTTCAAGCTGCCTCATATAGAGACGAGTGACATGTAGCGTTAATTTATTTGTTGGACCCAGAACTTAATGAAATCATATTTCTTAAGTCTGTTCTTTAGAAGGTCATTTAATTTGTCAACGAGAATATAGTTTAATTCTATCAACTAGAATTTAACTTTGATATTCAATTTATCAACCTGTTTGACCAGTTAACTAATTCGAATATTATAAATTGATTCCTTCGGTAAACATAGTCTTGCCCTAGTTTAGCATACGTTCAAAATTAAATATAGGTAGAATGGCTTTTATCTATCTATATCCTCCCACTATTTTTACGATCGTTTTAAAGCTTAATAACGAACGATTTAATCGAATTAAAATAATGGGTAAGAGATCCAATCACCTTGAGCCTAACAACCTTGAGTGTAGCTCAACAAGTTGCTTTACTCTGCGATCGGAAGATGACTCTTCATCGATCATATCAGATATGACTCTCTTAATTGGTTTTTGCCCCTAGCCATTTGTAATCATGAGTGTGCTCATCCAAATCACAATGTCTAGTCTAGTCGGACCCTTGTTTTTGCGTCTATCCTGACTTGCCCCTTCGCTCGGTGTATTCACGACACGTCGGTTTGGGTCAGGTCTTAGACTTACATCAAGTTAAACTACATCGTTGACTCAACTTACGTCGGTGCTCGGTGTATTCACGACAACGTCGGTTTGGGTCCAATCAAGATTTCATCTTATGCATTTAAGGAATTGGTTTCTATAAGATTGACATGTTAAGCTTGAGTGTAGCTCAACAACTATAACACGGGTCCTATAGTTGCCAACCCCTAAAACAAGGAGGGCTACGGCTAATCTTGAAAAAGATCATTAACGTATTTGACTTAGATATAGTCCAGGGTGTCATACAATCATGATTCGCGACATTGCGGTCCAGCGGAACTCAGCCAGGGAATTGACTAAGCCAGGATCACTATCCCTTAAAGGGTGATCCAGAACTCTTAGCCAAGCACATTGACTGGATCATGGTCCATTGAATGAATCTTGTCATTTTTGTATGTATGCCATAGACTAAACAGCTTTTATTAACAACTAAATATTCCTATCAACTAGTTGAATCCTTAAATTCAAAAATTTAGGATTTGTTTAATAACTTTTATTAAGTCCTTATCAACTATAAGGTTCACGTGCTATCCTAATCATTATTAGGATTTTAATAAATTTTATTAACAACGCTAAAAGCGAAGTCCTTTAATGAGAATTAATAATAACAATTAGAATTAAGATTTTCATTAAAAGGACTACCCTAATCAGGAATTAGGTCTTGAAGCATTGTTAATGTTTTATTAAAACATAGCATGTCATTAAAATTCAATTAATAAATTTTAATCATTTTTAATGGCTAACCTAAAAGGGTTGTCTTGTGTTATCAAATAAGGGACAAGAAGAACTAGCCATTAAAATAAAGCTACACTAATTTTTTCGCATAAAATGAAAGTGTACAATTATTTAACAATTAAATAGACTAAAGTTTATCGCATAAAAATTTTAGACTTTTAAAATCAGTTTTAAAAATATCTTATAAATTTAAAACATCACTTTAAAAATTTTCCATGTTCAAAAATTATTACATACAATTTTTAAACATCTAAAACATTTTAAACTTATCGCATAAATTTAAAGCCTTAAAATAAATTTTAAATTTATCACATAAATTTAAAACAACATTTTAAAATTTCCATGCTTAAAAATTTATCATATAAAATTTTTTAGGCATCCAAAATAACTTTAAACTTTTAAAGATTTAAAATTAGTTTTAAAATTATTACATAAATTTTAAAAACGTCACTTAAAAATTTTCATGTTCAAAAATTTATCACATAGAATTTTGAACATCAAAAACATTTTTTAAAATTATCTTATAACTTTAAAAAAAATTAAAAGTATTTAAAAAGCATTAACAGGTTTAATGAAATCGCAGTGCTAGATCGACTACGCAAACCTTGCTCTGATACCACTGTAGGGAATTGGAGGTACCCTTAGGGCATAAAAACTCTAGTCCCGTCCTAAGTCGGACGGAACGGAACATAGACAGAAAAAAAATTGCAGCGGAAGAAAAACTTGTTTATCTAATTAACATGCAGTTAAAACAATTTTAACTTAGCCCTAAGGTCCAAGACCCTTAGCCAAGATCTATGCCAACTTGGGATGGATCTGACCATCCCAAGAAGGATCTAACCTACTGCGATTAAATTAAACTAATGCTTATTAAACTACATACGCGTAATCTCAACCCTGGAGCAGGCGAGATGTTCCGCACCGTCTTCCGAGCTGCTCCCGTCCCACGCCGAGCCGCTCCTCGACCCGCTCCCCGAACAGCTCCTCGAATCGCTCCGCATCCCGAGGCGATCAATCCCGTGTCGCCGAGCCAACCAACCGCCGAAGAAAGTTTCACGCGAGTGAAACCTCCGCCAAGATTTCGGATCCAGAATCTGAACTCCTTTGCGGCTTTGCTAGAGCCCTCAGGAGTAAGGCAGAATTTAAGGAGATAGAGAAATATTAATTTAAACTTAGATCCGAGCGTGCTCCAACATTTACGAGAACCGCTCAGATCTAGAGCTTGGGACGAGTTTTGAGGAGGAGAGCAGACCCCTATTTATATAGGCGGCGGACTCTCCCCTTTTCTCAAAATCCGATGTGGGACTATTAATTTGAGTTGATTAAAATCAAGTTAGTTTGCACTTCACAAAGTGCAAACTTCCGTGAATTTTAACTCACTCACCGTTGAAATTCAGGATTAATACAAGCTATCAATTCGAAGGGTGTTCAACGGTGAACGCATAGGAAAAAACCGTTCGTCAATCGGAGTTCGTTTGATCCTCCAATTGAGTGTCCAAAGATCAGCCCAAGGCTTGATTTTCGACTAAAATCAGCCGTCAAAACTGCCCAGTAAACCTAGGGTTCTGCACCCATTGGTGGGGCCCAACAAGTGGGCCCCATAGATTCAAAATCTGCTGACTGGGCGCCCAGGCCCAGACCTGGGCACGGGCGCCCAAGTCTGGGCGCGGACGCCCAGGCGCCTGGCGCGGGCGCCCAGGCGCCATCCTGGCGCCTGGGCCGGGCCAGGCGCCCGGCCCAGAACGCCTGGGCGCCCAGCGCCCAGGCCTGGGCCTGTGCCCAGGCCTGGGCCTGCGCCCAGGTGCCCAGGCCTAGGCCTGGGCCGGGCGCCCAGGCCGAGGCGGGTCTGGGTGTCCAGGCCCAGGCCGGCCTGGGCTTTACTGGGTCTGGCCAGCAGGCCAGACCAGGTCCAGACTGGGCTGGTCTGCCTGGTCTGACCTGATCTGACCCTTTGGACTGTTTTGGGCATAACTTGATCATCTGGCGTCCGATTTGGACGCCGTTTGAACCTGTGTCTAGACCGGGACATTCCCATCTTACCCGTGAACCTTTTCTTGCATTTATATTATTGAATATTGTTTTAAACAATTTAAAACACATTTAATCACTTTTGCATCAAATGCAAAATAGTCCCTATCTAAGCTTAAATTATCCTATTGCATCAAATGCAAGTATTCCATCCATTTGCATCAAATGCAAATTATTCTCCCTAACTAATTTCTACCTATTACTAGTCGAAGAATCGCACTCTGTGTGAGACCCTACAGCCTGACCCTTACAACATGTTGGGCTCGAAGCCCTATACGGCATTGACCACGAGCAGTGGTTGCCGTCCCTGCTTCAGGAATCATCATTATGTGGTTGACTCATTGACATGAGTCTTGTCGGGACCACCCTGACTGTTTCCGTGATGAATTCCGCAGTTATAGTCTTTTCGTCTTAACTATGTCGTGTGGATCAAGTCTGGGGTACGGTCAAACTGTCAACCCCAATAACTTGACTCCGGTTAGTTTCGATCAATCTTTAGTCAATTAATGTTGGACTTCTTCCAACATACTCTGCGTAGAGTTTTTACTAAAGACCGAACTAACTCTACGACACTAACTCCCATTGACCAGGAGAGACGAATCCTCTCTTGATCATTACTCGCCTCGTACGTTTCAGGTGACACCAAATCAAAAGACCTTTCGACAGGCCTTGCCTCGAAGCTAGGTCAGTTGATCTAAGTGGCACCGTTCACGCACAGGTTCGTCAAATGACCTCAAGTCAAAAGACCAACTTGCCTATCATCACTAAGAGTTATCATTGACAGATTGGTCAACATAACCATATGATAACTCTTGTGGATCGTTCAGTGAACTCATTCTCAAATGAGCACCTGTGTCTCGTCTCCGACTTCGCCAAGTCGAACGATCATGAGATCATCGCCACCGCTTAACGGTGAAGACTAAGACACAATGGTCTATCCGATGTTTCGATATCCTTGTCTCGAAACATCTACGACCACGAACCCTTTTAGACTTATGCTACAGACGGTTAAACATTTCTCCATGATCGAGATACTCATCTCGATATCTGTTTGACCTTGCATAAAGTCTCAGAACTTTACCTAAGTTAATGTCTAATGTTATCTACATTATAAAATAACTTAGATAAATCATTACCAAACAGCTTACTGTTATTTCGAACAAGATGTTTGTGCTATTCACACAGAGATAAATAGCCTGGAGGGCATTATTCTCCTACAAAACTTCCCTAGGGTTTCCTCCCCCAAGTCACGGCCACCGACCTGCCAGCCGGCCCTCCATTGCCGTCGACTCCCTCTCCAGCCTTCCCTATGCCGGCGCAACCCCCTCCTCATCTGCCGGCCACCATTTGCGGCCAGCCGCAAGCCCCCTAGAACTGCCGTTTCCGCGCCTCCCCTAGGCCACGTAGCCTTGGCCACGAGTCCCCCCTGCCGTTCATCTCCTCCTTGTCGTTGTCCTACAGCCATCTTCGATGTAGTCCACCGTACCTTGCTCGCTGCCAGAATCCAACCCCTGACGTCGATACCCGATGTCAGTGTAGCTATCGCATCGTGTTAAGGTAAATCCCCGATCCGTAGGAACCCAAACACCCGCATGTTTAACAAGATAAAAATCGTAAATTTCATTGCTTTGGTTAAATAACTAATTTAAGATAAATGAATACGGGACTGTAGGTTGGTGATTGATTTGGCACATAGGAAGATTTGGACCACCGTTGAACTGAGAATTGCGGACGTTATTTCAGGCAAGTGAAACTTGCTCGGTTAATATTAAAGCCATGTTTAGGCTATTTTGAGAATTTGTGTAAAAGAGGCTAAGCAGTGAAATGATAGTCGCCTAGACACCATGCTTGATCTAGCTTGACAACGAAGCTAGATCCAACACCCATACTTGATCTAGCTTGACAATGAAGCTAGATCCGACACCCTTACCATGCCATGTTCATGCGTATCATATGTCACGTTTACTTTTGATATAACTGTATGCATTCAATAACTGCTTTTATACTATCATATTGCATATCACATGTCATTTCATGCATTGAATGTCTTGTCATGAATCTGTAGCACATGCTACTAATGAAATGTAAGCTGCGGCAAGTAGGATTCTGACTCCTATAGCATGAATGAGGCTAGGTCAACCCTATGCCATATGAACACTTCCTGGCTCGTGATCCAGAAGCCGAGCGCCAGTTCAGACACACGTGGAAGGTTAGGGTTAAGCGATCACTCAGCGTAGAAGTGTGCACATACAACAACTTCAGCTAAAAGGCGTAAACCCTGTGCACATCGTGACATGCATGCTTTTCGTGAAATCGTGAAATATTGTTTAGTAGCTTTCCGCTACGACGTGACATGTAATGATAACCATCATGTTCATTTAAATTGTTGCATTTATGAAATAATATGCCATGTCATCATATTTAAACTGCTAGTTTCATTCATCCTATAATTGCCATTACTCTTATGTTTCCTTGCACAAAAGTCTTCCTTTTCCTTTTGGAGATTTTTGCTGACATGTGCCCTTTTCTCTTTGGGTGTCACATGTCAGGCTTTGAGTCTGAGGTCGTTACTGAGGATGACCAGTTTGCTGACGTCGAGCCTGATGATTTTGCTGACGTCCAGTTCGAGGGTACCGGAGACCAGTCCTAGTCTCAGTTGGAGGCTTTTTCTTAGTTGTTGCTGTTAGTTTTTGGTGCGTAGCATGATCGCGCCCGGATATACACCCGGAAAACGACTGTAGTCTTACCGCAAGCGCACGGCGTAGTGGCGAGCGGGTATCGAACTCAGGGATGACAATTGACAGTACTCTATTTTGATCACCTAGATATCGATGGAATAATGGAATTGTTTGGATAATATTGTGTCACAATCATTCAAATAGAAAATAGAATTCAATATAATAAAAACGTCCAGGGATAGGAAATCCCCACTACGGATCGTCACTTATCCTTGTGCAAAGCTTGAATTGAGGTGAACTAGTCGCAACTGAATATAGAACCAAGCTCACGCTCTCGCGCTATTGCCAGTTTATAGCAACCTAGATTAGAGCCCACTCTCGTGCAAACCCTAACCTAAGCCACTAGCATGAAGATCGACATCATCATCCAATCGCATCTCGAGCCCACTCTCGTGCAAACTCGAGCTACGATCTAGGTTATGATAGTTCGTATTCGTCCAATCTCTTGCAAATGAATATTAGTAGAGATTTATAATAAAAATCCTAAGTTTGGTCCAATCCCTTGCAAACCAAGTCTAGAAAATCTTGATTATAAACCTAAATCGAATATCTAGACCTTCTCATCAATTGAGATCCAATCTCTTGAAAATCCCAATCGATGGAAATTCCTAGCTACTCGCAATAAAACAATCACAGCCTAACCTTACTTCAATCCTAGCAACAATTCAATTCATTCATCACAATTCAAAGATATGATCCATAGGGTTCATCCCCATGCCCTAGAACGATGAAACTACTCGCAATTCATCATAGAAATCTCAGAAATAAAGCAATAGATCATAGCACAATTCATAGATAAGAAAGAACAATTCATAAAAATAAGAGTTTTAAAGAGAAAGATCAAACCAAAATTGCGCGTCTACGATCTCCAGCTGAGATTTACAAAAGGAATAGCCGTCAAAATAATATTCAAGTCTCTCCTAAAACTAGGAACAAAACTAGGTTTAAATACAAGTCAAATTCGTCCAGAAAATCCTGACAGAATTGCCCCTGGTGCAGCCCAAAAACCTAATTCGCGTAGCAATCGGACTGCGTCACTTGGCCGAGTGACAATGTCACTCGTCCGGCCGAGTGACAGACCCAATAATATAACAGAGAATTGAGGATAATTGGGGGTCTGTCGCTTTGTTTGACTCGGGGAGTGGGCTTCTTCACTCGGCCGAGTGAGCAATCTTGCTCGGCTGAGTGGGTCTTCTCAAAATTTCCAGTAAGTTGGCTGCTTCTCGGAAGAAAATCCCTGTCGGACTCGGGCGAGTGAGTTTTCTCACTCGACCGAGTGAACCTCCTTGCTTGGCCGAGTGAACTATGAAAATCGGCAGTCTGTATCCGTTTCACTCGGCCGAATGCAGTCCTTCACTCGGCCAAGTGAACTATCTGTTAGACCAAGTGAGCTGCTTCTGGGCTCTTTTCTTCTCCTCCTCGCCTCCTCGTCAATTCTATCAAATTTCTTCCTCTTTCGCTCATCCTCTAGCACTGTTAACTCCTCAAATAAGCTGCGGGCGATGCTTCGGTGTGCGTGAAAGTCCCTTAATCTCATTTTCGCTCCAGATCGCTTCATATCTCTTGAAATACGACAAAAACAAGAAATATTAAAAAGCAACGCAATATCATCGAATAATCATGGAAAATGCAATATGGGCGATCAAAATGACATGAAAACATGCAGAAAAAAAGGTGTAAAATAAGGAGCGATCAAAATCCCCCAAGCTTACATCTTACTCTTCCTCGAGGAAGATGAGTAAAGGGCGAACCCGGCGGGTAAAAATAAGGAAAAAGGAAAAAGAAGATAGAAAAGAAAACGAAGAGGGGGCGCTAGATCATGTCCTCAGGATGTGGACTTGCTTACTCAAATAGCATACGACGAATAAAAACATGCCAAAGATTATTATCTCGATATCATGATCATATAAGGGTGCATTCGATATAGAAACCCAAGAATATAAAATCAATATGAAATATGGAATCATTCTGGAATTAGCATCGTCTGAAGCATCTAAAGTAGTATACGTAATCATAGATCGCACACTTTTCAATTGATAGCTTTCTATATGGAGTATAAGAGGTATCACACAATATGAACCAATAAGAATAGAAAGGAGGGGTTTTCATGAGATGCATGCCAAATCTCAATTCCTGGATTTCTTTATACTTCTAGAAATCTCCCCGAGTATAGAAAATTATCTAACTTAGGTTGTCATGCACAGACAAGTAGTCACTCTCACACACATCATCGGATCCCATCCCCCAAGCTTATTTATAAGCATGGTGGCATCAAATAAAACAATAAGACTTTTCCCCATTTTTGCGGCTCCAAAAAAATGAAAAATAAAAGAGGGAAGAAAGAGAGAAATAAATGAAATGGGATCATGTATGAATTTCTTTTCCTTTTTTTCTTTTTCTCTTTTGCTCTTTTTTTCTTTCTTTTTTTGTAATCACATATATACAATCAGGATCCCAAATCAAAAGTCGGAGAGATGTACATGTATTTTTTTCTTTTTTTTTCTTTTGTGGTGTTGGAGCATGAACTTTAATGGTAAGGGGAAGATGCCAATATGGGATTTGCTAAAGGGAGGTTCACCAATGATTTTAAGTATAGAAATAATGCTCAAGATATGCGGAGAAAGAAAAATATGTAACGCTCAGTTCACTCTTTAGAATGTGCACGACAACTTCCAGCAGAGTAATGTAATCTACTTAGTTTGATTTCAGAAAGTAAACTAATCCAGTTATATCAACATAGCATACATTCAATCAACCTGAAAGTGAAGCGTACAATTTTCATGCAAAAAGAAGTGATATCAGACAGCATAGCAGTACTCCAAATATAAGCAATCAATGCATAAAGCTTGGTGTGTTTTTTATGAAAAGTATACAATATAAATCATTAGACTCAGATAATGGTAGAATTTCATTCACATTCATCTAATGCAGGTTACTATTCGCGAATGCATGGCAAGGTATAGCATATGATATCTGAAATAAAAACGATGGCATGTCAAGATAATATGCATATAGAGGTAAGCTAATTCCACGTCATCATCATCACATAAAATTCATCTCTAACCAAAATGGATAAAGGAAATAAGGATAAAAGAAAAATAAGAACTACTATACATATGCAGCACACACAAAAAGTAAAAAAAACGTGATGCATGAAAAAAAAACATGAAAAAGTGGATGGAAATAAGTGTAAAACAAAGAAAGGTGGAAAAAATGAAAATAAAAATGAAGAAAATGAAAAGTGCATGAAACACTCACTCCCCCAATCTAAACGGCACAGTGTCCTCAATGTGCAAAGTGTGGCGCACGGAGAAAAATGATATGGGTGGGTGGGTGAGGATGCAAGCATGATGAAACTGAAAGAAAATGAGATGGATGTGCAGATGATGCATGCAGAGATCAAGATCGTGTAATATAAGTGTCCCCAGAAATATCTCCTCTCTCCCAAGATGATATAGACAAATATGAGCAAAAAGTGACCAAAATGTGTGGGGGGAGGAGCGCAGAAATCAGCAGAAAAGATAGCATCAGTCATAGCAGAAGCAAAAATATGGGAGGCATCCAGTGTGTGCCTAAGTGGGTGGTGGAGCACCAGCACCGTCCTGTGGTGGAGGTGGCGGTGGAGGTGGCTGCTGGGTAGAGGGACGGGTGGCGGCAGGTGGCGGCTGTGACAGTCACATAAGAATCTGGTGCAGGCTAGCCTGAATACCAGGGAGTATAGCGACGCGGGACTGTACAGCACTAACGGTAGCGGAGAGAGCCCAGAAATCTCCTCTGAGCCCACTAATGGCCCCCTCTAGAGGACGTAAGTACTGAACTAGGGTGTCGGGGGGCGGTGGGGCAGAGGGTCGAATAGGTGAGGAACGGGGCTGTCTCGCACGGTTACCGTAAACAACTGGTGCAACTATAGAGTGGGGCTGTGGTGCTGTGCTCACTAGGACTCGCCCAGCCTCTGTGGGAGGCTGAGACGCAGGAATGGTCGAAGAAGAAAGAGCAGTAGCAGAAGCTAAAACGGTGATAGAGGGAAAGGAGGATAGAGAGGTCGATGACACAGAAATGGGGACAGATGTCACGACACTCTAGGTGAAGACAACTTCAGTGGAGACGGAAGGGTCAACGACTGGGAAGGCCGTGAAGTGTGTAGAAAATGACTCCCCGGGGGGTTGAGAATAAGAAGGTGGGCAGGGTCTCCACTATGGAAGTGAAGGAGGGCTCGCCACTCTCAATAATGTCGGTGGGGCAGAGGGTCGAACAGGTGAGGAACAGGGCTGTCTCGCACGATTACCGTAAACAACTGGTGCAACTACAGGGTGGGGCTATGGTGCTATGCTCACTAGGACTCGCTCAGCCTCTGTGGGAGGCTGAGACGTAGGAATCATCGAAGAAGAAGGAGCAGCAGTAGAAGCTGAAACGGTGATAGAGGGCGAGGAGGACAGAGAGGTCGATGACACAGAAATGGGGACAGACGTCACGACACTCTCGGTGAAGACAGCTAAAGTAGAGACGGAAGGGTCGACGACTGGGGAGGCCGTGAAGTGTGTAGAAAATGACTACCCATGGGTCGAGAATAAGAAGGTGGACAGGGTCTCCACTGCGGAAGCAAAGGAGGGCTCGCCGCTCTCAATAATGGTGGTGGGATGCTCAGGGCTCACAGTAGAAATGGGATTGATGGTCATCAGCATAGTGGAGGAGGAGGAGGTGGTGGTGGACTCAGCAAGTGTACTCCCGACACTGACAAAAGTGTGGACTTAGGTGTTAAGAGGTGAAGACAAATCAGGTGCAGGCTGAGGGATCTCCGGGTCCAGAGTTGGAAGGAGGGGCTCTTGCTGAGCGCCCTCAAGCTCTAACACATACGCAGCAGGGATGAGGCCGTCCATCGCTGGAATCCACTCCCCTCCTACGGGTCCAATATGAGTCCGAGCGGGGCTCGGAAGAGCCATGTAATCTGTGCCGAAAGGACCGTGCAGCCATACCCAGTGGTGCTGACCATAAGGATGCAACATCCTCATACGGGCCATAACGTCTATGGAAATGAAAGTGGGGCCTGAGGGTCGTAGCAAACCATTTGGAAGGTCTACTCCGCACATAGGAGCTAGAAGAGTAATCAGACCGCCGCAACAGATAGGCGTCCTAGCGCCGACAGAGATAACGATGCGGTTCAAGTACCAACTAGCTATGTTAATCTGAGTGGCGGGGAGTAAGACGTCTCCACCTACCTCTAAGGCTCGCGCTCGAGTCATCCCGTAGAGCGTGTAAAGCTCATGGGTCGACATCGTCCCGGCTCATACCTCGCTAGGAAAGTGGTCGCCATGAGGCGCTGTGCAATGCAAATGCATGGGTGGAGGATAGCGAAGGCCTTGGCCCAGCTAGGGTCAAATGCAAGAGGTGATCCCGTGATACGAGTCCAGAATGTGTGTGTGCCAAATGACGGCAGGGGATGTGCGTGGGACTATAGGCTTGGTCGGGGTCCGGGACAGGCGGCCACTTGAAGTAGGCTCGGAGCATATCGAGAGTAATCTCGCACTCATGATCCATCAAGTGAAATGATCATCCCCACGGAGTCTGATGAATCGAACTAAGGACCTCGAGTGTCGGTCGGATATAGGTGTCCACAGACAACGACAAAAAGTCACGCCACCCTACATTGTCATACAACTGAAGCAGTCCCTCAAGTACCCCTAGGCGCTCAAAATCAACAAGGTGCACAAACCTAGAGGGTACGATCGAACGGTGGGAGATACGCTCAAATCTGGCGCGGTGTGCGTCATCTCTGAACGTAATCCCCATCGTATCAAAAGCGAGGGCGGGCTATGTCGGTGGAGGTGGAATAGGTGAGATAGGAGGCGGAAGTGTGGGTGGTGGCGGGCTAGGTGGAGGGGAGTCTGCCCTAGCAAAAGTGGGGCCAGGATCGTTGGTCCTCTTCCGTTTGGAAGTGGACGCCCGTGTGCACGACCTAGTACGTGGCAGCACGTGAGCCGTGAAGCGTGCCCACCCAAATGCGAAGTGTTGTATAAGAGGAACGAGTGTATCCAAACACGACGCGAGTACAAGCGATGGATGCGTCCAGAGAATAGCCTCCTCCGAGAAGCTCCAAATCAGCTCATGTATCATCCCCAAGCTAGCCTGCAACACAAATTCCAAATTAGCAATGAATATCAAAAAGTATGGTGTAAGATCATGGATAATAGATTGATAGATATATATATAGATTAATTTCGATTTGGTACTGAGTTGGGCTTATGAAGTGGGGAAATAGAGAAAAGGGGGGATTTGGGGCAAAATGGGGGATGCGCGGCAGAGGGGGCACCAGCACCAGCGACGGTCAGAGGGTAAGGACGGCGGCTCGGGGTTGTCGACTCGGGCACGACGACCGTGCGGCTCGGGCAAAGGGAGAGGCGATTCGGGCGATAGGGGAGAAGCTCGGGTGGCAGCGTAAGATTTGGGAATTTTTCGGGGATTTGGGGATTCGGGCCGCGACGTTCCGAATATATATGATAAGTCACTCGACCGAGTGACGCGTATACTCGGCTGAGTGGCTCAGTTAAAAAATTTTCAAAAGTCTTTCGCAAAAGTAGCGACTTAGGCGAGTGTCACTTCCCACTCGGGCAAGTAGACAGAAGTCACTTGGCCGAGTGGAAAGGCCACTCTGAGCTTTTCAAGTGCTGAAAGTGTCTGATTCACTCGGTCAAGTGACAAAGTCACTCGGCCAAGTGGCATATAAAATAGAGAGAGGTGTTTTCAGAATCTTCCTTGATCAGTACCCTACTCGACCGAGTAGGGTCTTCACTCGGCCGAATGACAATGTCACTCGGTCGAGTGGGCTGCTAATTTCAGCTCCAACTCTCTATTTTGCTCCACTTCCTGTTTTTCTTCTCCTCGTTAATTTCTTCCTTCTCCTGAAGCCTGAGCGCATTCCTGGAGCGCTCTCTGTTGCCATGGTCATCCTCCATTCAAATAGTTCCTCGTTCTCCATCTCCTGTCATAAAAAATAGAGCCTGTTGTCAGGATTTTCATCTACTCTTGACTCTAAACACTAACAAAGATCTAAAACAAAAAAGAAAAGGAAAAATTCAACTAAAAATAAGATAAAACCGTCGGGTTGCCTCCCGACAAGCACTCGTTTAAGGTCTTGAGCTCGACCCCTTAAGATACATGTTTAATGCTCGATGTTCGACGCATGTGAGATGCGCGCGTCAAATTTTTCGGGAAGCCCACTTGGATTTGGTTGTTGATGTTCATATGAGTTCCTCATATCCCCTTCATCATGGGTGGTAATGGGGGTGAGTCCCCCAAGCTTGAGCTTTTACCGTCCTTTTTCTTTGCCGACGGTGATAATTTATTGTCCGGCGGAGCTTTCTTCATATTCTTCGCCGTGGAGAGTTGCATAGCTATCTAATCTTTACGACATCAGCGTCGTCTTTGTCATCGTCCATAGAAGGATTCGGCGGGTCTCCCATCATGTTGCCATCTTTAAAAGATTGGCATTTTTTGAAGCTGTCATGGTGCTGGGCTCCAATGGCAAATGGCATGGCGTCTTCAATCACCTCGTCGAGGATGTCCACGTAATCCACGTCCTCTTGCCAAGGCATATGCTTCATCGCCTTCGAAATGTGGAACTCAACTTCAATGTTTCCGACGTTCAAGGACAAGGTTCCTTCCCTCGCGTCAACTATCACACTGGCGGTGGCCAAGAAGGGGCGTCCAAGAATCAGCGATGTATCGCCCTCCTCCTTAATGTTCATTGCCATGAAGTCGCACGGCAGGAAAATTCCTCCCGGTACTTGTAGCAGTATGCTCTCCGTAATTCCAACCGGTCTAGTGATCCGACCGTCTGCTAGTTGTATCCTCATATCCGTCGCCTTTAGGTCGGTCCCCGTATTTAATTTATTAAACATCGTGAGGGGCATTAGGCTCACGCTTGCTCCCAAATCTACCAAAGCTTTTTGTAGCGGGACTCCTCCAAGCGTGCAAGGAATTTGAAAACTTTCGGGATCTTTAAACTTTGTAGGCGCTTTCTCCTTCTGGGTAAACCATGTACCTTGCTCGGTGAGCATGCTCTTTTCCTTCCGCTTCTTTCCCGCAATCAAATCTTTTAGGAACTTCGCATAAGACTGGATTTCTACAATAGCATCCAAGAAAGGAATATTCAAGCTCACTCCTCGCAAGTACTCCAGAAAATTGGCGAGCCGCTTCTCAATCTTTGCCCTCGCCAACCGTTGTGGAAAGGGTACTGGTGGCATGTAAGTGCGCTCCTTTTGTGGCTTATTAATTTCAGATTTTTCACCGTCTTTTGGCTCTTTTGGGCCCTCCTCTTCATTGACCGGCTCCTTGTCATCCAAAATTTCTTCCCTCGGCTCCTCAGTTTGAATCATGGCAGGGGTACTGTCATTCCCGCCCCTTGTAGTTACCGCTACAACCACATTTATGTGGCCGGTATTGCTCCGTGGGTTTTGTTCCGGTTGAGCCGGTAATTGTTGAGTGTTCTTATTGAGCAATGCTAGTTGCCCCAATAATTGTGCCACGACGGTGTTGAGGGAGTCTTGTTTGGCCGTCAATCTAGCATTTATCTTCTTTTGTTCGACCATGAATTCTTCAACCCCCACTTCATGTTCCGACCTTGGCGGTGCTTGTGGTGGATTGGGTGCCCTCCATCCTTGATTGTACCTCGGAGGTCTATATGGCCCCGCTTGTTGCCTCGGTGGAAAGTTTTGTTGTTGGGGTCCTCTTGGTTGATATTGCGGTTGTTGTGGAGGTCGGGCTTATGGTTGTTGCGGTGGTGGATTCAAGGCTCCATCATTATTAGCATATGAAAATCCCGGGTGATTTCTCGTGGCCGGGTTTGCCCAATAACCAGTGCTTCCCGCAACATATTGAACTTGCTCTGTAGCTCCTTCTCCTTGCTCCCCTCCAATAAACATAACATGAGCTTGGTCTTGCCAGTCGCTCATGCTTCCTACCGGTGTAGAAACGGTGGAGGCTCCATGCAATTCACTAATCAACTTCTCCAATCTCTCCACGACCTTGTGAAGAGAATCAAACTTTGTAGAGAGCTCCGCTACGGCCTTTGCCTCATATATACTTGCCGGCTTCAAGGATGACGAAGAATGTCCCCTCTCGTCGCCCTATTATTGGTTATTTGAGGCCACCTCCTCGAGTAAGGCCGTAGCATCATCTGGAGTCTTTGACAGAATAGCTCCATTGGCTGTTGCATCAATTATTTGCTTCGTGCTTGGTTGCAATCCGTTATAAAAGCTATGCACAAGCTCCCATGCCACAATACTATGATGGGGACATTGGTGTTGGAGATCCTTGAAATGCTACCATGCCTCATATAGAGTTTCTTGAGGTCCTTACTTGAAGGACATGAGTGCGCTTCTTATCTTGATTGTCTTGGATGACAGATAGAATTTGTTAACAAATGTGCCTGCCAGCTCATTCCAAGTAGTGAAGATCCCCTCAGCTTGCGTCCTTAACCAATACAATGCCTGGTCTCGAAGAGTAAATGGGAAGAGGCACAGTCAAATGGCGTCAACCGGCACGCCGGGCATCTGGAAGGTGGCACATTTAGCCAAGAATGACTGCAAATGGTAGTGAGGGTTTTCCTGTGAGTTCCCATGAAATGGGTCATGTTGCATCAACACTACTAGTCCAGTCTTCAGCTCAAAATTCTTATCGGTCGCCAACTCCGACGTGACTATGGAAGAGGTGGTAGAATTGGTCTTAAGCCGGAGCCTATCTCGGATGGAGACAAGCCTATCCATACGTGCCGCTAACTCCTCTGGTGTCTCCGGTCAGGCCATATGATCTTGCTCTATAGCAAATCTCCTCTCAGCTCTAAGCCTCCTTGTTGTACGCTTAATCTCACGATCAAATAATATATCTTCTTGGTGTGCCTTCGATCTCGTGTACATGCACAGAAAAAGAAGTCTAGATAGAATTGTTAGCACAATAGAGGAATAAAAAGTGAAAAATAATAAAAAATAAAAAGAAATAACTAAGTAAAGAAAATAGAATACCGTCACCTCCCTGGCAACGGCACCAAAAACTTGATCGCGCCCGGATATACACCTGGAAAACGACTATAGTCTTACCGCAAGCGCACAGCGTAGTGGCGAGCGGGTATCGAACTCAGGGATGACAATTGATAGTACTCTATTTTGATCACGTAGCTATCGATGGAATAATGGAATGATTTGGATAATATTGTGTCACAATCGTTCAAATAGCAAATAGAACTCAATATAATAAAAAGCGTCTAGGGATATGAAATCCCCACTACGGATCGTCACTTATCCTTGTGGATCATGAATCTCAATGTTGCAAAGCTTGAATTGAGGTGAACTAGTCGCAACTGAATGTAGAACCAAGCTCACGCTCTCGTGCTATTGTCGGTATATAGCAAACTAGATTAGGGCCCACTCTCGTGCAAACCCTAACCTAAGCCACTAGCATGAAGATCGACATCATCATCCAATCGCATCTCGAGCCCACTCTCATGCAAACTCAAGCTACAATCTAGGTTTTTATAGTTCGTATTCGTCCAATCTCTTGCAAACGAATATTAGTATAGACTTATAATAAAAATTCTAGCTTTGGTCCAATCTCTTGCAAACCAAGTCTAGAGAATCTCGATTATAAACCTAAATCGAATATCTAGGCCTTTCCATCAATTGAGATCCAATCTCTTGCAAATCCCAATCGATGGAAATTCCTAGCTACTCGTAATAAACCAATCACAACCTAACCTTTCTTTAATCCTAGCAACAATTCAATTAATTCATCACAATTCAAAGATCGGATCCATAGGGTTCATCCCCATGCCCTAGAACGACGAAACTACTCACAATTCATCATAGAAATCTCAGAAATAAAGCAATAGATTATAGCATAATTCATAGCTAAGAAAGAACAATTCATAAAAATAAGAGTTTTAAAGAGAAAGATCAAACCAAATTGCGCGTCTACGATCTCCAGCTGAGATTTACAAAAGGAATAGCCGTCAAAATAATATTCAAGTCTCTCCTAAAACTAGGAACAAAACTAGGTTTAAATACAAGTCAAATTGAAAATCCTGACAGAATTGCCCCTGGCGCAGCCCAAAAACCTAATTCGCGTAGCAGTCGGACTGCGTCACTCGACCGAGTGACAATCGAGTGACAATGTCACTCGGCCGAGTGACATATCCAATAATAAAACAGAGAGTTGAGGATAATTGGGGGTCTGTCGCTCTGTCTGACTCGGGCGAATGGGCTTCTTCACTCGGCCGAGTGATCAATCTTGCTCGGCCAGTGGGTCTTCTCAAAATTTCCAGTAAGTTGGCTGCTTCTCGGAAGAAAATCCATGTCGGACTCGGGCGAGTGAGTTTTCTCAATCGGCCGAGTGAACTTCCTTGCTTGTCGAGTGAACTATGAAAATCGGAAGTCTGTATCCGTTTCACTCGGCCGAATGTAGTCCTTCACTCGGCCGAGTGAACTATCTATTCGGTCGAGTGAGCTGCTTCTGGGCTCTTTTCTTCTCCTCCTCGCCTCCTCGTCGATTCTATCGATTTATTCCTCTTCCGCTCATCCTCTAGCATTGCTAACTCCTCAAATAAGCTGCAGTCGATGCTCTGGTGTGCGTGAAAGTCTCTTGATCTCATTTTCTCTCCAGATCGCTCCATATCTCCTGAAATATGAAAAAAACAAGAAATAGTGAAAAGCAACGCGATATCGTCGAATAATCATGGAAAATGCAATATAGGCGATCGAAATGACATGAAAACATGCAGAAAAAAGGTGTAAAATGAGGAGCGATCATAGCACCATTTCTATGTTTTAGTTTCGGCCATGCTTGGGGCCTTCTTTTTAGACTCTCTTGTACTTCTTTTATGACATATCTCTGGATGTTTTGAATTAAAATTGGAAGTTGTTTTGAATGTTGGTTATTTATTGCCTGAGTTCATTATTATTATGTTTTGAATGTTGGTTATTTATTGCCTGCGTTCATTATTATTATCGTTGTTTCATTGCAATGCAAGAATCTGCGAATGGATGAACACACAGACGCTTTTCAGACTGTAGCTTCACAGCTTCAAGTCTGAGCGGACCTCTTCACGTCTTGCCTTCTATACTTGGGAAGCGGGGCATGACAAGAAGAGATGAGGAATAAAGAATATGAGAATGGAGAAGAGAAGTTGAAGATGGAAGAAAATTTCCAGATGGCTCGGCCAAGCGCAAGATGCACTCGACCGAGCTATGACACGCCAAAGAGCACCAAGTCCTTCTTCGGGGCGCTCGGTCGAGAGACCAGCCCGCTCGCCTGAGCTAGTAGTCAGAGAAGCCCAACAAATGCAAGGCGATGGCTCTGTTAAATTGGAACTTAATTCGCTCGACCGAGCGACATGACGCTCGGGCGAGCGACTCAACTCGCTTGCCCAAGCGGCCCATTCCAAAGCACCAAGGCAGAGTGCTACACAAGCCACTGTTCGGCTGAGCGAGCACTGCACTCGGCCGAGCGGTAGGTTGGCAGACTCTAATTTGACTTGAATTAATGTGTTTCAGGTTTGTTTTCTTGTAAAACCCGAACCCAAACTGTTTTGTATAAATAGTGAACAACTTTTAGAGTAGGTCAAGCTTTATTTTTCTGTAGCTAAACACTTTGAGCTATTTTGGGAGCTCTCTCTTGGTAATCTCTTTTGTAATCTATTTTCTTGTTTTGTGGTTGGATTTCTTTGCCATTGCTCTTATTTCTCATGCTCTCTCTATTCAAATTAATTTCATGCAATTTGACTGGTTAGATATGCATATCTTTATTGTTATCATATTTAGATCTTTTGCAATGCTAAAGTAGTGAGTTTCTAGGGCTTAGGGAGGATCCCTAGGAGCTTTGGGATTGGATGTCGGGTTAGACCTCCGTTGGACGAATCTAGGGTCTCCTTATGGTGATTTGAACAAGGGTTTTGGGGGATTATCCTTAGGATTGGAGGACCGCGAAAGTGACACCGTATCCTAGGGATAATCCCCACCAATCCGATTTGGGATTAGTGGTCGTTTTCCGGGGCTCGTGCTCATGGGGGTGACCCGAGAGCTGGGGTGACCACTAACCCCCAATTCAATAACCGGTGACTATAAAAGTAGCATGGCCGCTAGAATCAACCATAGGATGGCGTCGCATTCTGTAGAGTACGCGAGTACCTACGGATTGCGAGGCGGGACCCAAGTGTCAAGCGTAATGCATGCATTCATGTATGAAGTCGATTGCTAGAGCACAGCTCCATATAAGGATGTGTTAGATGAGCGTAACGATGAAAGTCTAACGCCCGTTCCCATCTTTTGATGTAGCACTCCTACCCTAATCCATCATCTGACGGAGGGTATATTGACCCAAAATCCATTATCGACGGCCCTAACGGGGAATCCCGAAAGCCTTGGACGTTTAATATTTAGTCAATTCCACTTCCCTCAACCAATCAACCAAATCAAATGTGACAACCCCGACCATACATTCTCCTCCTTCCACAAAAAGCTAAGCGTTAGACGACCGCCTCCCTAGAGTTCGACAATCTATACATACTATAACGCATTGTCCGCTTGTGGTGTTCTCGTCCGTGCACATCAGGCAAGGAACAATTAGCTCCCATTTTCCTTTTTGAATAAGCCCCCAAATCCCAGGATTTAACTAAGTGTTTGTTTGCAAGTAGGAAGAAGGAGAATATGGAGAAGAAGCATCCACACAGCTGCGTCACGTAAATCCACACGGTCGTATGGAGAATAGGAGAAGAAGAATTCAATGCGCCCGCATGAGGATGACACACACGGCCGCGTCGAGCAAGGGTAATTCTAACCCTAAGTATTTCCACTCCATACGACCGTGTCGTTAAGTCGATACGACCGCGTAACTTACTATCTGATCAAGCCCACATCACACTTCTCAGAAGATTTTCACGACCGCGTCATTTCACACGACGCGACCACCAAAATTCTTACTTTTAACTCAATCTACGCGGCCGTTTAAATCATTCACAAACGGGCCGCGTATATCTCTATAAATTTGAGCCCAAAATTCCAACTTCTTAAAAGATTTTCACAACCGCATCATTTTACACGATGCGGCCATGTCGATCTCCATTTTGGACAAATTGACGCGGCCGTTTTAATTTAATCAACACGGCCGTGAAACTCTCTATATTCCAAGGCCAAAAATCTTCAAAACGCAAAGGAGTTTTTGTAGACGCGTTGTTAAGTTGACGCGACCGCGTCAACCCCATTTCCTTACCAACTCCATGCAGCTGTTTCATTTCATTCACGTGGCCCACATCTCCAGCTTATATAGTATATATACATTCCCAAGCCCTAAACGGCCTGCCTGTGCTCATTTCGTGCGAAACGGTTCAACTTCATCTCTTCCTCTCGACTCGATCCCCCTCTAAAGCCCCCCCAATCTCTCTCCAGCACTCCCCGATCACCCTCCAAGCTCATGTCCTCCACCAACACACCCTTTCGCCCCCTCCTCCATTCATCTCAACCGTTCAAATCAAACCCTAGCGACCAACTTTTGGGTTTTCACGGCTCGAGCTCGACGCGGCTTACAAGGGTGCACGCGCTTAGCTTGGAGCAGCTTGGGGGAGTCCTCTACTGGCGTTGGTGAGATCGATTTCAGCTAGGAGATCCCTCTTAGGTAACTTTGCTCCTTTACTCGCTAATTTTTCAATATTTATCGCTGAAATTGCTTAAGCTTCACATGAGTCTGCACACACATCATTTCATACATCTTGCATTGCTCACTTTCTTCACACGATGCCTTCCAGAGAGTGCAAGAAGAAGGTTACCATCAATGGCCCTACCCAAGGCAAGGACAAACGTCGAAAGACAAAGGCTTTTCAAGCCGAACTTGCCCGAGCCCATGCCATCAGTGAGAGGGGAGGTGAACCACTTCCTGCTCCTCAGTTGGACACACTAGGCATCAATTTCATGAGTGAGGATGAGCACACAAAGTTCATATCACTTAACTCACGTGCTATAGTGCCTACCAAATTCCTAAGCGTCACCGCTCTTTCAGCACTAGGCCTCCTTGACGTAGTCAGTACCCTCCTCCAAAACCTCAAATGGGAGGAGTTCCTAGAGTGGGAGGGTAGGACCTACAAGAGGCTCACTTTGGAGTTCCTCTCCACATTCAGGACTTATCATGCGGGTTTCTCATTTCATATCATGAACAAGGAGTACGGCCTATCAAAGGACTCCTTGAACCCAATCTTCAAGTGGCCTAGAGCTTTAGAGCCTGAGGCAATCCACCACAACCAGCCTTACCCCCCTGAGTTTGATGCGAATGATTTTTGGTTTTGGATCACCAAGCTCCAAGTCTTCCGCAAGACTCGATCGAAAGCATCTAGCATCATTCACCTTGGCCTCCGCATTGTCCATCGTATCATTACGAACACTCTATTCTGCCAAATTAAGACATGCCAGTTCTCTCAGGATGAGCTCTTATTTTTGCGGTGTGCCTCACAGGGTCGTGTCCTTCGTGAGAGTAGCAATCATGTCCCTCACTATATCCTCCATGCCGGGTCATGGCTTATGCAGAGATTCCTTCATATCCTAGCCGACCCCAGATCTAGTATCTGTTGTGGGGGCCTCATCACTATCATTGCCATGCTCCCTCTTGTCTCCTACAAGATCCTAGACTCCCTGACCCCAGTTCCTGGCCCCACCTCTCTCGATCTCTCGGTGCTCACCAATATGCACATTATTCGAGCTATTGATTGGGAGAGATATTTTTGGCTATATGGCCCAGCTTCCACTCCCTACACTAGGCTCCCCAAACCTAGACTTTTTAGGCATGGCACTACTTTGAGGTGGCTCTTCTCGCTTAATACCGACATATCCTTTGGAGTCCAGGCACCAGTCCAGCTTCCTGACCCTTGCCAGCCCCAGCCCTGTGACCCTGCTGATCCTTCTCCTTCCACATCTACTGGCCCAGTAGTCAGGCCCACCCTTCGTCGGTTCCAGAGGAGATCTCGACACCATTTCGAAGGTACTCGCAGCACTGCACCTCTCCTACTTACACATGTCAAGCAGTTAGCTCGTTTAGAGGAGGAGTTTAGGCAGTTTACACCTTCCATCGTCACCACCCTGACTGAGATCAGAGACACACTCTATGATTTCAAGACTTCATTTGAGGGCCTCGCTCTTGAGGTCGTGACTATTTAGTCCCAGTTTGATCAGGTCTACCAGTACCACCACAGTCAAAGACACTATCCTGCTGCTGCACCACATCTCTACCCGTTCATTTCACACCCCCACCCATCCCAGCCATCCCATCTGCCACAGACTTCTCAGACTCCAGCTGCTACATCTACCCCCACCCCTCTTGTAGATATCCCCACTAACTCACTACACGTTTCCATCCCACCCCAACCATCTCTGGTCCTTGAGAACACCACCGTCATCACACCATGCATCATGACTACACCACCACCTTCCCCACAGCCTGATCCTAGGATTGTGCACATTTCTACCCCTCCACCATCACCCCATCCCAATTCAATGATTCCACACACTTCTCCACCACCCATCACAGAGTCCGTCGACATTCCATCCCCTTCACATTCTCCCTCACCTCCTCGCACATCTCCACCACATGACGACACCATCATCCTTCTCTTATCATCCTCAGAGGACGACTGGACCACTCCATCACCACCTCCACCTCGACCAACAAAGTCTGAGCTTATCCATACCACTCCATCCCTGCCACACATTAACACGACAGCCGAGCATTTAGCTAATCACGCTGTCCCATCCACTCCACCCACTCCACCCACCTAGCCACCACCTAATGGTGGCTCAGTATGACTGGAGCACTCATCTTTGCACTCCCTCACCATTTTGACCATGCATTACACACTTGCATTATTTTCAAGCACGTTTTTAAATAGCCCCACTCGATCTGGGGCAAGGGGTAACTATACTTCGGACATGCTTTGTTGAGATCGGTGAAGTCGACGCATATTTGCCACTTGACGTTCACCTTTTTCACCATCGCAACATTCGAGAGCCATTCAGGGTATTTGACCTTTCGAATGAAGCCCGCCTCTAGAAGTTGATCCGCTTCCTCGATTGTGACTTCATCTTTTCACCCCATATGCTCCTCTTCTTCTGCTTCATGGGTTTGGAAGTTGGGCCGACTTCCAGCTTGTGGGATATTACCTGGGGGTCGATGCCGGGCATATCCCTTGGGACCAGGCGAAAATGTCGGCATGATCTCTCAAGAGAGACATCAACTACTCCCTTAGGTTGAAGGGGAGCATTGACCCAATGGAGACAGTCTTTCCTTCTTCTTCAGAGATCCGGATGTTCTCCGTCTCTTCGACTGCTGTAGGTCGTTGATCCTCGCCATTGGGATCGACTAGATCTGTATGTCCTATCCTTCTCAAAGAGGTGGACAGAGAGTAACACGACCGGGCATGCTTTTGATTTCCTTTTCCCTTCCCAACTCCCTCAAGAGTTTGGAATTTGAACATTTGATGGAAGGTCAAGACCACCGCTTCTATAGCATTGAGCAGCGATCTGCCAATGATTCCGTTGTACGCTGAGTTGATCTTCACCACTATGAAGTTGGTCAGATGAGTGACCAGTCGTGGATACATACCAAGGGTCATCGGTAGGGTGATGATGCCTGCTACTGGGGAAGAAAGTTCGACGAATCCTACAAGAGGTCCCGAACAGGGTCTCAACTCTGTTGAAGACATCCTCATTCTCTCCAGTGTGGTGAAGAAAAGCACATCGCATGAACTCCCCGTGTCGATGTGCAATCTCTTCATGACGATCTCATTGATGGTGGCTGTGATGACGACGACATCAGCATGTGGCAATTCTACACCCTCTAGATCTTCATCTGAGAAGGATATAGAGGTGTGTAGTCTCTGGGGCACTTTCTACCCACGAATATTGTCATCAACCTTTCGACGTAGAAGCTTTGTAGTGATGTTGATAGTTCCGGGTGCAGAGAACCTCCCATTATCATGTTGAAGGAATTGATGCTGGGAGGTGTCAAGGCATCTCCGGAGAGTGTTGATGGATGAGTCGACATGGTCGAGATGTTTTGTTGACTGGATGTCGACTCATTTTTCCCACAGATGGCGCCAAACTGTTAAGGCCAAAAATGACCGAAACAATCAAGATGCTGACGTGGACCCTTTCTTGCTGAGTTGGAGCCGCGTCAGTCGGTTGAGTAGAACCCTAGGTTGGAAGAATCGTTGGTAGATGTAGTCGACTTGTGGCACTCGTTCGACCCTAGAATGGATCGAGCTTTTATTTGTTGATGTTGTGAAGCTCAGATACAACCCTCGGGTAAGATCGAGACTCGAATATCTATACCACAAAGAAGCATCAGGGGGGTCAGATCTGGATCCCGACCCAATTCCCCTCCGATGCTTAAGTTAGAATGGGACTCAAAAAAGGGAGGGAGCTTGGAGCAGCTGAGATCGACCCACGGAGGCTCGTCTCGAGTTTAGTGTCACAAACTCTTTCATGGAAGAAATATAAGTTGAAATGTTTAATCCCAAAGTATCAGATCTCATACCTTGGGAGTTGGAACCCTTTTAGCATTGTCCTTTCAGGTATTTATAGGTGTTGGTCCGACGATGGTGAATAACGGTCCCTCAATGGTTTGGGCGGGATCTTCTCTGGGATTGGTGACAACGGCCATCCATTTACTCGGTCTTATTAACTCCCCCTGAATATCAGCGGGTGCCTAACGGTCGAGTGAGTTGTTCGCTTGACTGAGTATTACTCCGCCTTAATGATGGATTGCGGGTTATAGACTCTAAATGGGCCGCATATTTTGACAACATTTCGTGGGCCGTACCCGTGCACCAACAATGGCCCCCATCATCCGTGTCTTAGGAAACTGCACTGATTAAGACTGCATGATGTGTATTCTCCTTAAATGCGCACAGTTTTTGAAATGGTTGATTTGATTCGTACCACCAAAACCATTTGTTTCTGAATCAATCCTCATCGTTTCTTGAAGTTGGGCTTAGACACGTGTCGCTCATCAGTCATCTGTTGGTTGAGCTCCTTTGTATAAAAGAAGAGGATGAGAAGAAAAAGACTTTCTTGCTCTGCTTTCGTTATCTTTCTGAAAACTCGACTCCATCATTACTTCCTTTGGAGTTTGCTTGATCTCTCTAAGGTACCTTCCCTAACCGATCTTGATTTCTCTCTAGATCCATATAGGCATGTTTCCACCGGTAAGGATACAGGAGCCAGCTTATAAAGAGCTCGTGTTGCTCCATCGACCTCTTCAACGCGACGATGTTCCTGGTAAAGAGAAAGTGGTTCACATAGAATCCGTGCTCCTATTCATCGAAGGGATCCGAAGTCAGAGGTCCCTCGAGTGATTCTGGAGAAGGTGCCAGAGTTCTCCCATGATCTGGTTGCTAGGGTTTGGTCAGATTGCATTTGTCCTCCTTACAAGGTTAGGTTGCCCGGGTTTGATGAGAGAGTTTTCTTTCCAAGGAAGAGTGAGGTTGGAGCGTACCCCAAATCTTTTCATTTTGGGCTTCGCTTTCATCTTCACCCCTTCATCAGGGAGATCATGTGCTCCTTGGGGCTTTCTCTCTGTCAACTTGCACCCCAGCCATTTCCCCTATTCTGTTTCATCGCGCTTTGTGTGATCTGTGGGGTTCGACCATCCGTTTGGCTATTTAAGTATTTCTTCCGGATTATAGTCGACCCTCGCAAGGTGTGGTATCACATCGTCGCTCGCCCAATGATGAGGCTGACGTTGCCCCCGGTTTGCTAGCCGCAAATGGCCGGGGGACCCGCGTGAGGGTTTAGATATTTGTAACCGCAAGCGCACGGTGTTGTAGTGTGGCTTGGGGGTCGAACACAGGGAGGCTAGGATGTGCTTGTGTCAAGGAGGACCGAAATCACCCCGTGGGCGAGCTAGCCCGAATCGGTTGATGGGTTGTCACTGGAAAGGAATGCAAGGTATGAACAATAAGAAAATAAACCCGGGACTTTGGTTTCCACTCCAACGAGCGACTCTCGCCGATACGGCCTACGAGTAGGATGGCGATCGGAATTAGGGTCTAATGGTGAGACGTTGCCTCTGAAAGTGGTACCGGCATCCCATGGGCCCGATATTCCGGTCGGTGCCCAGGATGATATACCGGACTTCCCGGGTTCGATCAGTGGGCACTCCCGTGTCCATTAACACTGATCGATTCCGGGAGCACTAAGCTCGCAACGATAACTACCAATGTCTCATCCTGCCGCTCCCGCGCGCTAGGATTCAGCGTCTACGCTAAGGGCATGAGCTACGGCTAGGGAGTCAACCGCCAAGTTTATTCCCCCTTGGCCCAACGGTCAAAGGCGGTCTTTTTCCCGCCGATGAAAATAAAACACCCCGTGTAACCGTTAGATTCCTAACCCCTATCGATTTCCTAACCCTATGGATGCATCGGGAAGAGCCCCGAAGGGGTTTCCGCCAAAATCCCAGATTTGGGAACTACTCACAAATATTCATTAAAAAGCGATCTAAACGAAAATGAACCGTTGAAATCATAATCAGACGATAGGAATGCGAAGGTAGTAGAGCAATTAAGATAATACTAAAGTTTGAGAAAGATCCGAAAACTTACAATAGAAAAGTAATTACAGCCGTCACAAATAGGAGAAAATAGTAAAAACTAGCAGCTCCCCGTTTCTGGAACCCTAGGGGTCCTATTTATAGGATCTTGTATCACCCGATCGGTTGACAAGTCAACCGATCGGGTGATCCATTACAGATAATAAACAGAAAACGACGGACTTTCACCCGGTCATATGAACCGGTCGGTTGAGTTCTTGGAGTGACCGGTTGGATCTTGGCGCCATCGGGTGAAGGGATCGGTTGGGTGCCCGTGTCTCGGCTCCTCAGCATCAGCTACAGATGAACCGATCAGGTGAGAGTCACCCGATCGGTTGGAATTTGGCTTGAAAAGACAGAGAATCAGCCCCGTTTGAACCGGCCTGTGAACCGGTCGGGTGACATTCACTTGAGCTCCGGCTGAGACCGGGTGGTGCACGCGTGCATCACCCGATCGGTTGGAGATGACCAACTGACCGGGTGAGGGGCTGAAAGATGTAATCTTCGTCGTTTGACCCCCTGGATCACGCGTGACTCCTCCAGTTGCTCTGGGGACTTGAGATATCGTCGTTAAACGTCCCCTACGTGGGCAATCTCCTACAAACATGGAGAAACAAAGAAAAGTGAAAGAAAACGAGAAAATACGAGAAAACGAATAAAAGACGGCGGAAAATACGGAGAAACACGAAAGAAAACGTGCGTGAATATATGGAATATATACGCACGTCAAAATACCCCAAGCTGAACTCTTCCTCGTCCTCGAGGAAGACGAGTGAGAGTAGGAGCTCGGAGGGGAAAAATAGAGAGAAAGAGAGAAAAAGAGAACTCTATATCCTAGATCGCCCGTCAGGGCCAACAAAATAAAAAACGACACACCGAGCAAGCAAACACCAAATCACATCACTAAACCTAGGAATACGAGTCCAAACAAGTGTCGTGGGTCCACGCGGTGAAGCGCGAGTGAGTGTGGTCGTGTGCTAGCAGACGATGTCACTATCTACATTGTGTAATAAGCTCGATATACACAAATCCAAGAAATGACCCAAATATCGATTCGATTCGAATTAAGCGGTGAATATATAGCTCAAGCATGCATGAGAATAGAGCGAGAATCGAAGCGTATCATGCATCGGGGGCTCCACAGCTAGGGACAAGGAAATCACCACACTATAGCCTAGATAATCGCTAGAAGGTCCCTATGCCAAGTGTTTTCGAAAACGAAGGGGGTTGAGATGATGTGGAGTAGAACACTCGGTGCAAATTCTCGCCTTCCCTTTATTCTCGGTAGATAGGAAAAATATTCACACTTGAAATTTTTGGGTTTTGGGTATTTGTATTTTTTTTGGATTTTGGGCTATACAAAAATTTTCTTTTCTTTTCTTTTTGGGTTTTTCTTTTCTTTTCTCTTTTTTTGGATTTTTGGGTTTTTGGCCATACACATGTGTACTCTCCCAAGTGGGAGAACGGTACACGACGAGGGGATTTGCACCAAGTAAAATAAAAATGAAATCGGATTCTAAACACTTGGGCAAAGGAGATATTTCTTGCTAATCAGAGCATAGGCTAAATGGGTTATCCTAGTCCTTAATTGTGGAATCCCGACACATGCGAAATGAAGTATACGATATATATATATAGCATGCAGAAGCAGACAGGGGAAATAAATACCGCATATTCAAATCGAAGCATGATAATCTAGGGGTCATTCCTGGACAGGTATATAAAGTAAAATCACAAAGTAGAAGCACACCAAACAGCTAGGCACGACGCACGACTCACAAAAAGTTAAGTGGACCCACGATGCGTGAAATGCAAGAGGACTCGAAATCCTAGGGTTAGTGAATGTGATTATCGATGCCATGCTAGGTGTGTGTGATTTTGTGGAGATTCATCATAGGGTTCATCTCTAGGAGAAAGAGATAAAAAGAAGAGAAGAGAAAAAAGAAGAAAAAAATAAAAAACCCGATGAAGACGACACAAAAACGAAAAAGAAAGACTCAAATGGCGCACACAGTGCGACTCCCCCAAGCTAAAGCTTGCATTGCCCTCAATGCAATATGAGTGAGTACGGGAGGGCAATGAAGATGGGGAGAAATACGCACCGACACAAAAAGAAATGAAAACGAGAAAGACACAGAGATGAAACTGAAAATAAAGAAAAATCAAAATCAAACCACACGACACGACACTCAAAACGGGAAAAACAAGCACACACACAAAAATGAGAAAAAATGAAACACGGCAACACACCAAAATAGACGTCCCCCATGCTAGACATGACAGTGCTAGCGAATAAAATGCGAACGTGAAATGCAGAAATATGCCAGGGGTAGTCAAAAACAAACAAGGTGAAATCAAAAATCAGGAGAAGGTGAATCCTCGCCCTCCTCGGAAGAGGGTGTGGCTGGGTGGTCGGGGGAGGCTGGGGGTGTGCGGAGAAGTGGGGAACGAGGTGGAGGAATAGGAGCAGCGGTGGTGTGAACGATGGGAGGAGTGTCGGTGGAGGTAGGTGGTGGTGGTAGGACGGCGATCAAGGCGGTGGTGAAAGGAATAGAAATGGGGGGAGGTGGTGACGGTAGTGGGTGGTGGTGGGAGAGATTTGGAGCGCACCGGCAATTTCCTCCGACGCACGTATGAAGTGATGGAGGAGGAGGGAGGAGGTAGCGTGGGTGCGATGGAAGTGGTCGGGAGGGGGGAAGTGGATACCGGGATGGGAATAGATGAGGGAGGAGAAGAATGTGGTGAGGGAGGTGATGGATGTGGGGATGTGTGGGAGGGTGGAGGAGAAGATCGTCGAGGTGGTGAAGGTGGAGATGTGTGGGAGGGTGGAGGGGAAGATCGTCAAGGTGGTGAAGGTGGAGGTGGACCGTGATGTGAGTGAGAAGGCGAAGAATGGCGGCCACGTTCCTCTCAAGTGCGAGGAAATGTGGGTGAGTGAGAAAGGAGGACGGTGATGGGTCCGAGGAGGCAAAGGACATGGCGAGATCACGGAGGGCAGCGACCTCCCTTTCAAGACCAAGACGGGCAGAGACCTGGCGACGACCAAAGAATGTGGACTGACGTGAGGCAGAAGTGGTGCCGCCAGGTAAGGTGGAAGTGGTGCCGGCGGCGGTGGTCATGCCGGTACAGGAGACAAGGCCAGAAATGGCCGCTAAGAGGTGCTCAGCAGTGATGGGGCCCGGTACAGAAACGGGACGACTCGGGCCAGCCCCCATATCTCCCCGAGACGCAGAGATATCTTGCTCGCCTAAGGGGCCGGCAGGGGACGGTGGTCTGCGTGCGTCCGCGGGAAGGAAAGGAAGGTGCAACCCCGCTAGGAAGTTCGGATCAGGTGGGAAGGTCCAATCTCCCACAAGAGCTATGGTCATGCGAGCGGGGTTGGGAAGAATGGTGTAAGGGGCTGGGGGGTGGCCATAATTGAAGATGAAGCGGCCATCGGAGTGGGGTTTAATCATGTGAATGTGCCGCAGGACATCAATATCTAGCTGTGAGGGTCCTGCGGCAGCGGGAAGATTATTGGGGATGGGAATATTAAATTGGGGGTAAGAACAAATGATAGTAATGATGCCCCCACAACAAAATTTCCCCTTACCGGCCCAGCTGATCTCGAGAAGCTTGTAAACAAGCCAATCGCCGCCATGGATGGGGACGGTAGGGGCCCTAAAGCTAATCCCATCATCGTCCCGAACAAAAGGGAAAGTCATGGCCCAGAGGATAAAAAGGTCAGGGATAGTCACGGTGCCAGACTCGTCCCTGGGAAAAATGCAGATGATATGATCCTATGGGCCAAATGAAATACGGGGTGGATGATGGAGGAGGCCTTGGCCCTACCTCGGGGATAGCTAGGGAGCAGCGTAAGGCGGAACCAGAATTGATCAACTTTAAACTCGGGCGTGTACCCGTAGTGTCGGATGGAGTCATCCCCAAGATTGGGGAAACCAAATATATCGTTAATGGTATTCAGATTGGTGGTGACACTCTTGTTACGTACCCGGAATTTTATGATCGACCTGGACTCCCAAACAAGTGTAGAGAGAAATTCGAGGGTGAGTGACGCGTAGGATAAGGCAGAGGCATTAAGAAAGGCCAACCAACCTAAGTTAGCGAAAAGAGATTCGACTTCGGTGAAGACACCGAGATCGACTAGTGACTGTGTGTGCGGGAACTTAGTTGATAGATGCCCCCGAGCATCGAGCCTACGATAAAAATCCTTGTGTTCCTGGTTCCTAAAGATATACCCATGCGGGCCCAACATTGGGTCCACAGGGGGGATAACGGGCGCGCGAGGGCCTAGTGTCAGTGCTCGTGTGTGGGGAGGGGGACGTGTTTGTTTTCGTCTCTTTCGAGATGGTTCCTCCTCCCGCAAAATCTCCTTCCCCTTGTCTTTATCCTTAGCCATGTGTGAGTGTGCGTGTATGAATGAGTGCAAAAAGCAATGAATGCACACTAACACAAGCAAAATGAGCAAGCACAATTTATAGGGCAAAAATAGAAATATGAGCGTAGGAGCGAGTGTACCCAAGCGAAATGGCGAAGCTTGCTCGTAGATGTCCCCACGCCGTGCAATGGGAGGAGTGTGGAGCCGCGGTGATCTTCTTCAGCAAGAATTTTGAAAATGGGCGTTGTGTGGGGGGATTAGGTCAGAAATTCGAAATGAAAGGAGAGAGGGAGTGTAAATGATGGAGAGATTGATGGAGGAGGTGGAGAGAGGGAGTATTGGAGGAGTGGAGGACGTGGGGGGGTGAAATCCGGCCGTTGGGGAGGAGAAGGAGGTGAATCGACGGCGGAAAGGGCGATCGGGCGAGGGTGAATGCGAACGGGTGGTCGGGGGTATTTATAGGGTTTTAAGTCGAACCGATCGGGTGACTTGTCACCCGATCGGTTGACTGTTAGGTCAAAAATTTTTGCTAAAGAATTGCTACATGTGAACTGGTCGGTTGACTTGTCAACCGATCGGTTGGCCGCTCCACTCATTTTCCCTGAGAATTGAGGGTTGCTCACCCGGTCGCCTCAACCGATCGCGCTCTAACTCAAACGATCGGTTGATATTTTCCAAAAATTTCCCGAGAATTCTCCCCAGATCACCCGGTCTGTCACCTGGTCTCTTCATTCTTCACCCGATCGGTTCATTTGGGGACAGATGCGGCTTGTATCTGATACATCCCAACCGATCGGTTGAGTTATCAACCGATCAGTTGGGGCCTTGTTTCCTGCAAAAACCAACAGATTGTCTAAGTCCCTGAACGGATGTTCTTGCGGCTGATTTTATTTATAAAAATGGATAAAATAAAGTCAAAAATAACACTAAAAAGTGAGGCAAAAGTTTAGAGCATTGGTTGCCTCCCATGAAGCGCACTTGTTTAACGTCGTTGGCTCGACGCCCGCAAGTGATGTTCACGGTGGTTGATACGGGTGATGCCCAAAGTTCAGCATCTCTTCTTCATCGGAGCTCACGGCCTTTGGAGTAGTCAGCAGCTGGAGAAAAATTTGCTCGACTACCCTCTCCTTGTTTTTGGGATCCGGGGGCTTCTCTTTCGTATTGGCGTTCACCGCCATCTTCTTAAGGATCCGGACCTCGTCTTTGGTGAGGTCCATGGGTTCTTTCCCCGTTTTCCTCGTAGGAGGAGCCTTGGGGAACCCGGGAGGGGTCGTACGTGCTGCATTCGCTTTCCCAGCAGCATCATTGTTCTTGGGGCCGTCTTGGTCTTCTGAATCCCCCAAGTTATCTGGGGGATTTCTTAAGAGAATCTCCCAGGAGCTCTCTTCAGCAGCTTTATCTTCTTCCACCTCCAGCAAATTACACCGAGGGTCATCTGGGGGATCGGGGTACTTCATGGACAACCCCAGATCAAATTCAACCTTTTCTCCGCTGACGTTTAGCGAAAGTTTTCCATTCTTCACATCAATCAACCCGCCAGCAGTGGCCATGAAAGGCCGTCCCAGGATGATGGGGGTGTGTGCGTCTTCAGGCATGTCCATGACAACGAAGTCCACTGGCACATGCACCCCTTTTACATTGACGGGGAGGTCATCCACAATCCCCACCTGATATTTGACCGACCGGTCAGCAAGTTGTAGGGTCATACCGGTGGGCTCCAGATCACCCATTCCTATCCTCTTATACATCGATAAGGGCATCAAACTGACACTCGCTCCGAGATCGACGAGTGCACGATGAATCTTTACTGCCCCGATCGTGCAAGGGATTGAGAAGCTCCCCGGGTCTTTAAGTTTCGGCGGATTTGCCCTCTGGATGAGAGCACTACACTCCGCCGTCAACACTACTTTCTCCTTTCTAGACCCTCTCGTCACCAAATCCTTCAAGAATTTCGCATAGGAGGGGATTGTTTCGATTGCTTCCAGGAAGGGGATTTGCAAGCTCAGATCCTTGACCATGGCGAAGAACTTGCCATATTTCTCATCGATTTTGGCCTGAGCTAACCGTTGTGGAAAAGGCACAACGGGTTTGAACACTTTCAGGCTCCCTTCCTCGTTCTTCTTCTTCTCTTCTTCAGAGACTCCCTCCGGAGTCGTAGGATTTGATGACGAAGCACCGGCGTCGTTTGATTTTTCGATCGATCGCTCGACGACCAACGGTGCTTCCGGTCTGTTAGGGGGCACTCTAGTAGGGATTTGTGTCCCACTTCTCAGAACGATAGCGGACACATTTGCGTGCTCGTGCACGAGTGCCGACGTTGGGGTTGCTCCCCTCGGGTTCACCTCAGGTTGTGGCGGCAATTGGTTTTGTGACCTTGAGAGGGTCGCCTCGTGTAACCCCAGCTGGGTTACTTGGTCCGTGAGGGCCCGCTGACCCATTTCCAGCTTTTGATTGATCTTCTCCTGGTTGGTTATATATTGAGTCAAGAGAGACTCAACCGGAGAGACGGCCCTATGTTGGCCATACTGCTGCTGCTGCTGGATTGGCTGTTGATTCCTGGGGGCGTAATATTTGTTGCTGAGGCTGCTGCTGATATTGTTGCTGCTGAAACTGACTCTGCTGTGGCCTAGTCGGCTGATATGTTTGTTGCTGCGGCTGCTGAGGCGGCGAGGGCTGGAATGGTGCCCGGTAACCAAAGTTAGGGTGGTTCCGGTTGTTTGGAGAGTAGGCCGGGTTGGAATTGGTTCTTGGTGGATATGGCGCATTTCTCGTGGGGTTGTAAAATAGTGCGCTCGCCTGATCCAACGGTGGTGAGACGACACCACCATCGAATTCCCCAAAAACTTCGGATTCTACCGCAGCAATCTGTTGTTTACCGGCCCCACCGGCTCCTACCATTAGTGCGGAGATCTGGGTCGAAAGCAAGTCGAACTTGCTTGAAAGTTTGTCGACGTCCTCGACTCTGTGTATACCCCCAGACCTGGGTGTGGCTCTCTCGTCACACCACCGCTCATTGTTGGATGCCATATTTTCCAGAATAGTCCGGCATCTTCCTCGCTCCTTGACATGAAGGAACCCCCAGCCGCGGCGTCCATAGAAGATTTTAGGTCATCTCTCAGCCCATTGTAGAACAGATTAATAATCTGCCACTTCGGAAGCTCATGGTGAGGGCATCTTCTCTGCATCTCCTTGTATCTCGTCCAAGCTTCTTGCAAGGACTCGTGGCTGGCCTGGGAGAAGGAGGAGATCTCGCTCCTCAACTTCATGGTCTTCCCCGGAGGAAAGAACTTCGTCAGAAAAGCGTTGGAGAGCTTCTCCCAGGTATTGAAAGTGTTGGGGTCCTTTCCCCTAAGCCATTGCTTGGATTTGTCTCACAACGAGAAGGGGAACAGCTTCAGACGGATCACCTCAGTTGTGACACCGTTAATCCGGAAGGTGTCACATTTCTCCAAGAAGGAGTCTAGATGCGGGCTCTCCATGGGTGCACCCGAAAACTGATCCTGCTGGATCCATGTCACCAAAGACGGCTTTAGCTCGAAGCTTTGGGCCGTAATAGCTGGAGGACGGATGGCGGAAGTGGACTCGATAGATGGCATCGAGTACTCCAACAGGGACTTGCGAGGCGGGGTGTTCTCCTCCATGGCTTCAGGATCCTCTCTTCTTCGCTTCTCGGCTGCCAAATGCCTAAGGGTGGCGTTAATCTCTGGATCAACGGGGATCAAGTCGTCGAGACTTCTTGAACTCCTGCGCATGGAAAACAACAAACACCTGTGAAGCGACAAGTGGGAAAGAAACAGATAAGATAAGAAATAAAAATAAAAAATAAAAATAAAAATAAGAAAAGAAAAAGAAAAAGGAAGAATGCGAAAATTATCGCGAGGTAGGGATAAGAGCTAGACACTAGGGTTCAAGAGATCCTAAAATAACAAGCACGTTGCCTCCCCGGCAACGGCGCCATAAACTTGACGTTGCCCCCAGTTTGCTAGCCGCAAATGGCCGGGGGACCCGTGTGAGGGTTTAGATATTTGTAACCGCAAGCGCACGGTTTTGTAGTGTGGCTTGGGGGTCGAACACAGGGAGGCTAGGATGTGCTTGTGTCAAGGAGGACCGAAATCACCCCGTGGGCGAGCTAGCCCGAATCGGTTGATGGGTTGTCACTGGAAAGGAATGCAAGGTATGAACAATAAGAAAATAAACCCGGGACTTTGGTTTCCACTCCAACGAGCGACTCTCACCGATACGGCCTACGAGTAGGATGGCGATCGGAATTAGGGTCTAATGGTGAGACGTTGCCTCTGAAAGTGGTACCGGCATCACATGGGCCAGATATTCCGGTCGGTGCCCAGGATGATACACCGGACTGCCCGGGTTCGATCAGTGGGCACTCCCGTGTCCATTAACACTGATCGATTCCGGGAGCACTAAGCTCGCAACGATAACTCCCAACGTCTCATCCTGCCGCTCCCGCGCGCTAGGATTCGGCGTCTACACTAAGGGCGTGAGCTACGGCTAGGGAGTCAACCGCCAAGTTTATTCCCCCTTGGCCCAACGGTCAAAGGCGGTCTTTTTCCCGCCGATGACAATAAAACACCCCGCGTAACCGTTAGATTTCTAACCCTTATCGATTTCCTAACCCTATGGATGCATCGGGAAGAGCCCCCGAAGGGGTTTCCGCCAAAATCCCAGATTTGGGAACTACTCACAAATATTCATTAAAAAGCGATCTAAACGAAAATGAACCGTTGAAATCATAATCAGACGATAGGAATGCGAAGGTAGTAGAGCAATTAAGATAATACTAAAGTTTGAGAAAGATCTGAAAACTTACAATAGAAAAGTAATTACAGCCGTCACAAATAGGAGAAAACAGTAAAAACTAGCAGCTCCCCGTTTCTGGAACCCTAGGGGTCCTATTTATAGGATCTCGTATCACCCGATCGGTTGACAAGTCAACCGATCGGGTGATCCGTTACAAATAATAAACAAAAAACGGCGGACTTTCACCCGGTCATATGAACCGATCGGTTGAGTTCTTGGAGTGACCGGTTGGATCTTGGCGCCATCGGGTGAAGGGATCGGTTGGGTGCCCGTGTCTCGGCTCCTCAGCATCAGCTACAGATGAACCGATCGGGTGAGAGTCACCCGATCGGTTGGAATTTGGCTTGAAAAGACAGAGAATCAGCCCCGTTTGAACCGGCCTGTGAACCGGTCGGGTGACATTCACTTGAACTCCGGCTGAGACCGGGTGGTGCACGCGTGCATCACCCGATCGGTTGGAGATGACCAACCGACCGGGTGAGGGGCTGAAAGATGTAATCTTCATCGTTTGACCCCCTGGATTATGAGTGACTCCTCCCGTTGCTCCGGGGACTTGAGATATCATCATTAAACGTCCCCTACGCAGGCAATCTCCTGCAAACATGGAGAAACAAAGAAAAGTGAAAGAAAACGAGAAAATACGAGAAAACGAATAAAAGACGGCGGAAAATACAGAGAAACACGAAAGAAAACGTGCGTGAATATATGGAATATATACGCGCGTCAGAGGCTCATATACGATCACCCGCTCTTTGATCCTAGTTGGGAAGACACATTCATGTTTTTGTTCTCCGTGACTTAGGACCGATGCTTAATAGTTGGAGTTCTCCGAGTCCTAACCTCGCTAAAGGGTCCAAATTAGCACCAGAGGAGGTCGAGGCCAGGTTACCGCCAGGAGAGGTTGAGGCGGTTAAACTTCTAGTGAGCCGACTGAGGCGAGAGAGGTCGACTTCGTATTTGTTGGATGGCCTTCGACTGAAGATCATTTCGTGGAGTCCGGGTAATGTATAATGCTTTTTTGTCTTTATCGTAGCCACTCATGATAATTATATCCGTTGTTTGCATATATGACTAGCGGAGCTCACAGAAACGTGGACCCTGGATTGGGTCAAATCTGGAGAGAAAAATGCAAGGAGAAGAGAAGCACTAAGGGATCAAGCACTCGGTCCTCCTTTCCCCTTAGTCAGAGCTCTTCCTTTGAGGGAGGCAAGGTCAGGTGGACCTCGAGGTCATCTTCTCGTGCCTCATCGAGGGAGGCCCCGAGTCGAGCTGTCACTCACTCTGTTCTGTACATTGCCTCCATCATTGTTTCAGAGTCTCTAGTGGTGGAAGATGCTGACGCTGTTGTGGTTCTTGAGCCCACTGAGACTATCAGCAAGAAACGGGGTCCATACTCCTATAAGGGGGAGGACTCAGAAAAAAGAAGGCGGGTCGAGGAGACGAACCCTTCAGTTCCACCCATGGTGAAAGGTCAGGGGGTGGCCGGTCTCGATCCTCAAGGGACGATTGAGACCCTCATGGCTCCTCCATTAGACAGATGGCCATGGGGCAGCATCGACCCACCTACTCCCTTGGTCGGCCCGATCCCCTCGGAGTTCGATCGAGTTCTGTTGCTAAACCAGCTCTCGTCTCATTACTCATGACCTGTTTGAGGCGAACCTCATCAGTTTCCCTTCATCATCTAGAAGGAAGATTCGTCCCTGTCGGACTTTGGGACGACTGCTCGACTGGTGGAGAACTCCATTCTCCCTCTGGATTTGGAGCTCCTTCAAGGGTTGGACATCGAAAGGGTGGATAACTTATTCGTGGGGTGTGGATATCAGGTAAGTCATTCGCCTTTTGTTTATTGACTCGTGGTTTGGCCGTTTTTTATTGACGCTTTCTGAAGATGTCCATCCTTGGCACCGTATTACGCTGCCAGGTCGTCAACGTAATTGAGGGAGGGCGGTGGGTGGAGGCGGCTGAGCGCAAGGCATCCGAGCTTGAAGCCTGGATGAGGAAGATGGAAGGTGAATTAGGGAGAGCTCTTGTGACCAAGGCCGAGGCCGAGTGGGCAGCCTCGGAGGCCAAAACTAGCATCTCGTCCATGGTTGACCTAAGAAAATCTGCTAAGATTCAATAGGGGAGGGAGATGTCTCAGTTCCAGGTGGACATCGAAGTTTCGAAGCGGGAAGTAACTGAGCTTCGAGTCAAGGCTTCTGACTCGGAGAGGTCGGTGGAGGCTTGCAAAGTGAAAGTAGCTGAGCTTCGGGCCAAAGTTGTCGAGTCAGAGAGAGTCGCTGCGATTCATAAGGATGAGTTTATGGCGAGGTTTACAAAGGCAATGGAAGCTTTCCAGAACGTCTTTTTGCAGAGGGGCACCCCTCCCTCCTAGGCTGGCAGAATTTTGACTTAGGTTTTTGGTAGGCCCAAAAATGTGCTTCTCTCAAGCGTAAGAGTCCGTACAAGTAATATAATCTGGTAGTCCAGATGTCGAATCCTCAGGAGAAAATCTGTTGCAACTACAGCTTAAATCAAATAGAAATCCAACGAAAAGAAGCTAACCACTTATGGTGACGATGATTTTAATGGGTTTGATCGTGGTGAACAATGCAAACAAAGAAAAATCGTGTATGAAAATATCGATGAAAAGTATGCACATGGTATGGGTTCATTAAGGTCCATGAGTCGTATTAATTTGGTTGACGAATATAACACAATGAATTCTCTTTTTGAGAGCAATTCACCGGAAAATACCCAATATAACTCAATGAATTCCCCTTTTGGGAGCAATTCATCGGAAAATACCCTTTTGGGGGTTCAAGCACAAAATTCAATAAGATCGTTGCTAAAGTTTTAGTCTTTTAAATACGATATGAAAGTCCCTTTTGGGGAAAGCAAAACTCACCCTTGTGGGGTGATCATCTACTCTAACACTTTGTTTTGGAAAATGAAGAGAAGATTTAATAACAAAGACTATAACTTTATCAACGTTAACAATTTAGCACAACGAATATTCAACCAAACGAACACAAATCATATCTCCTAACTACACCATACCATACACAATAAGAATTTAGCTACTCATGGTGCAAGAAAAATCAAGTTTCATAGCAAAATACATCATTCTAATAGCAAAATACAATAGAAAAGCACCAAATACGGGGTATAAGTTTAAGAATTTATCACCAAATCTCCAATATAGACACCAAAACTCTCTGGAAATAAGAAGAATAGCCTCTGGAATTTTACAGAATTTTTCAGATGAGAAATACGGCTCCTAGAGCCTCCAATACGCCCTGCATAGGCCGTATTTCTTCATTTAATTGGTATTCTGCATTCAAAAATACACAGTAATTAGCATAGATCTCAGAAAAATACAAATAAATATTCGTTGGAATCGTGAGATTGAGACCAAGCCATGAAAAATATAAAAAGGCAGAAATACCCAATAAAATTCATACTTTGTGCACAAATCAATGGTTTGCTCTAATAAATAATGATATACAAAATACAAATGTACTAGAGCCCAATTAAGCATCATTTACACACAAAATATTGCTAGAAGAGGGGGTTAAATAAGAAATATTCAACCCGAATCACACCCCCCAACTAGCGATTTGCTAGTCCCTAGCAAAAAAAGAACGATGAATACGGATGATTAGTAAAACAATAAATTCTATCAATTGCATATGGTGTGGCTCAATAACACGCTTTCCAACTTGATCTAGACTATCAATATACACAATCCATGAACAAGATCAATCACATGAAATTTTCTCTAATTTAATTTGAATAAATAACATGCAAGCATTATTTTGCGCAAGCGAAAGTATAACACGTCGTTATATTCTAGTTTTCTTGTTTCCAAGGAATTGGCATCTCAAAAAGTAACCGTTAAAATCATGGGTATTGAGGTTTCTTAGTATATTCACCATTTCTTTTCTTTTATTAGTTCCGTGTAACGCGCATCAAGCAATATTCGCAGAAAATGGTATAACTTGGATCGCTCCATCAAATGAGTGGGTTTCCAGTCAATGGCTCCCAAATCAGACGATAATAGGGCATTAGGCCAAAAAGGACTCCTCGGACTGTACTACTCGAGCCAACCAAGTTATTTGTTTAGACATACTTATTCATTTTTTTCTTTGTTGTTTCTTCATTTTTTTCTCCTTTTTTTTCTGTTTTTTCGTAAGCAACTCAACACCCATTCTTTGAACATAAACATTAATAACAATGGCCAAATTCCTCTTCAACTTAAAGATTGTTCTAATAAATCGTGTACACTTAAGCTTTTTCATCACTTTAGCATGCATGAAATAAATTCAAACTATTTCGAGATATTAATCATGGAAATTGAAAGTTTTCATGAATAGCATATTAACGGTAATTCCATGAAGGAAAAATAATTAACTCAAGCCACAAACAATTTTTATAACTCAAGCAATGTATAATCATCCGTATTTGTGGAATGTGAAGGAGTTTTAAAATGATGAGATTTGGTGATTTATTCTTCTCTTAGCAAAAAGAAAAAAAATCCTAAGGTCTCATACACACCCCCCAACTAAAGATGGACATTGTCCTCAATGTCGAAAGGGGTACGAGTTTATTCAAAGCAAGCAACCTAGAAAGCATATAAAAACTACACTAATGGAAAGAACACACCGTGGTCAAATGGCGGATCCCGAATCTTTAATTGTGGAGGAAGTTGTTCAATTTGCTCCTTACGCTCCTCGGCAAGTAATCTTCCTCCAACGACTAAACTGGATCTTAGTAACGTAACTCCCAGCATCTCTATAAGATGTTCACCTGTATCCTGCAAGAGATGAGTCACATCAATCCATTTTAGTCTAAGATTCTTCTTAATAAAAATATTCCAAATGTAGTCATCAAAATAGTTGAAATAAATTAAAGCAAGTTGACGACTACTCCCTGAAAGATATGCACTACTCTCGGTATGATGCTCAGTCATTGGGGAGAGGGGTAAATGATTTTGGGAAAAAACTGGAGGAGGGAATGGTTCTGGCTCCATGGCGATAATCTCAAAACCCTTGTCCCTAGTTGTGTCCTCCTCCTGTTCATTCAAAATTTCTAGCTCGTCCTCTCTTTTGTACACACTTCCTGCCATGTAGATATTTTTATTTGTGTTCTCAACATGACATGGTTCGCTCGATATACCTGCAATAGAAGATAAACTCGTATTAGATTCTTGAAATTGAGTTTCAAAAGCATTACTTTCTTCTAGGCAAGTGGCAATCAGAGTAAGATTTTCAAAGGATTTTTGAATCTGCCGACTCCGAGCAAGGAGGTTCTCTTGGAATTGATGGGATGTGGCCTCCTGTGTCTGAATAATCAAGTAAACTTCCTCTTTCAATGATTGCAAAGGTACGTCTATGCTTTGCTCCCCTTGATCAAGGAATGAAAGCTCCGTTGAATCGCTCTCTGAAGTCTCGTCCATGGTTTCTTCATTTTCTTGCAGAGACTCCATGTATCTCCACGCCTCTGTCGGCGTCATGACTCCCAAAAATTCCTGCAGCTGTGGTCATAGTCCATCTAGGAAGGACTCCATAAGCTCGTTCTTTGTGTACCCATGCTGCGGATAGCTCGATATTATGTCTGTGAACCTCCTCCAGGCCTGAAAGAAAGTTTCACAATCAGTCTGATTAAAATTAACGATCTTGAGCTTCTCCATCCTATGTTTGTGTGCATTAGCATACTCTGCATCATGCCAATTGTTTATGCAATAGAAATTCATATACTCCATTTTTAAAAAAAATAAATAAACAAAAGCTTATGTATAATAAAGTGGAAAGATCTTACCGAAGGCCCTCTGAATGAAATAAGCTGTGGTAACAAACCATTCTCCCCGGCAACGGCGCCAAAAACTTGGTAGGCCCAAAAATGTGCTTCTCTCAAGCGCGAGAGTCCGTACAAGTAATATAATCTGGGAGTCCAGATGTCAAATCCTCAGGAGAAAATCTGTTGCAACCACATCTTAAATCAAATAGAAATCCAACGAAAAGATGCTAACCACTTATAGTGACGATGATTTTAATGGGTTTGATCGTGGTGAACAATGCAAACAAAGAAAAGTCGTGTATGCAAATATCGATGAAAAGTATGCACATGGTATGGGTTCATTAGGGTCCATGAGTCGTGTTAATTTGGTTGAAGAATATAACACAATGAATTCTCTTTTTGAGAGAAATTCACCGGAAAATACCCAATATAACTCAATGAATTCCCCTTTTGGGAGCAATTCATCGGAAAATACCCTTTTGGGGGTTCAAGCACAAAATTCAATAAGATCGTTGCTAAAGTTTTAGTCTTTTAAATACGATATGAAAGTCCCTTTTGTGGAAATCAAAACTCACCCTTGTGGGATGATCATCTACTCTAACACGTTCTTTTGGGAAATGAAGTGAAGATTTAATAACAAAGACTATAACTTTATCAACGTTAACAATTTAGCACAACGAATATTCAACCAAACGAACACAAATCATATCCCCTAACTACACCATACCATGCACAATAAGAATTTAGCTACTCATGGTGCAAGAAAAATCAAGTTTCATAGCAAAATACATCATTCTAATAGCAAAATACAATAGAAAAGCACCAAATACGAGGTATAAGTTTAAGAATTTATCACCAAATCTCCAATATAGACACCAAAACTCTCTGGAAATAAGAAGAATAGTCTCTGGAATTTTACAGAATTTTTCAGAGGAGAAATACGGCTCCTAGAGCCTCCAATACGCCCTGCATACGCCGTATTTCTTCATTTAATTGGTATTCTGCATTCAAAAATACACAGTAATTAGCACAGATCTCAGAAAAATACAAATAAATAGTCGTTGGAATCGTGAGATCGACACCAATCCATGAAAAATATAAAAAGGCAGAAATACCCAATAAAATTCATACTTTGTGCACAAATCAATGGTTTGCTCTAATAAATAATGATATACAAAATACGAATGTACTAGAGCCCAACTAAGCATCATGTACACACAAAATATTGCTAGAAGTGGGGTTAAATAAGCAATATTCAACCCGAATCAGTTTTATGTAACCGTTTTGTTTTGAAATGAAATAAATGAACTTTCGAGGTTTTGAGTTTCTTCTATCTCCAAGTTTCATTTGAGTATATGTGCATGTATGGCCCCTCAACGACACAATTTTCAATTTTCTAAAAATCAATTGTAAGTTGGGTCATTGATGTTGGATCTAGATCCTAGCCTAGAGGGGGGTGAATAAGCTAATAAAAAATTCTCGCGCAACCCACGAGAAATCACACGCAGTTAATAATCACAAGCGGAGTAAATATGAAGCAAACACAGAATACATGCAGATATACCCTGGCTCCAACTCCACACCTAGACTGTACGCCACTCAACAAAGTGCAGAACTCTATCAACCTAGTAAATGTGTTTATAGACTGCACCAACACATCAAGACCCTCTTGTCAAGCCCCAACCAGACAAGTCCCAAAAGAGCACAAATATTGGTAAAGTTTCCCCTACAGAGATCTACACACAATCACAAATATATGATAAAATAAAGGGTTTAGAAATGCTCAGATTGTGATGGTGTGTTGTCTCTGTCATTCAGCACGGCGTCAGCTTCAGTTTGGCACAAACGGTGTCTTGATCTGGCTCCTGCATGTCAAGTTGTAGCCCTTTGAAATTGAGTAACAAATTCATCTATACGTAAAGCAATCCAGTTCAAACTAATTATTTCTAGGTCCGTGCGTATAGCAGCTCCTTAAATCAAATAATCCACGTCAGCAGCCTTTGCGTTTGTTTTCATTTGCATGGGGGTCGTCCACGTCAGCACTTCGTTTCTAATCCACCGTCGACTCGATCTAGGGCAACTCCATTGTCCGACGTCTCCGAGCATCCCAACTTCGATGGTGGCATCTTTGACTTCGGGCTTCATGATCAGCGACTTCGACGACCTCGAACGGCGACGACTAGGACTTTGCTGCTCTTTACGACAGCGTCTCTCTAGTGGCGGTGAGCGCTTCAACAACGATGACAATGAGCAGTGTGCTTTCTTCTCCGACAAGTTTGCAGTCTCCGATCACCTTCCTTCGATGGTGAGAGCTCGACGGCGACGGGCACTTCAACGACGGGCTGTCTACTCGACGGTGTGGGCGTCAACTTCTCCATCTTCTATGGTGTCTTCTCTGACTCGAATCGCATGGGCTGTTCAGTGTTGAAGGCAACATTAAGAGGATCTCGGGAACTTGGCTTCGATGTCTTCAAGGCAATTCTCCGACGGTGGGCTTCGTCATGCAGCAGGCCGTGAGGATGCAGACTCACGGCAATGGCAAGGCGACGTGGGCTTCAGACTTCAGTGACGAACAGACTCCGGTGGTAAGAACGACATCCTCAATGGCTGTCACGCCCCGCTTCCCAAAAACACGGAGGCGAAGCGTGACGAAGGCCCGCTTAGGCCGGGGCTAAGAGCCCAGACCCAATAAGCGTCTGTAGTTTTCCATAGCGAAAGTACAGGTCCCTGCAAGTTAGTACGAAATAACAAAAGTACTGAAAAGAAACAGTTCATTTTATTCCAAAATTTATCATCAAAGTACTGAGAGTCTAAAAATGCCGAAAACGGCTACAACTGCTGAAAGGGAAACTAATGGTGCAAGCACCCAACCTAGACGAGAAAAGTAAGAGTGCAACGCACCCAACTCAAACTGAAATGGATAACTCTGGAACAGCAACAGAAGATCTCTAACTCTGATCGTCCTCTGGATTGTACTCCGGATCAGCGCCCTCCGGCTCCAAGTCAACTGGCAAGTCCGCCTCATACTCGTACTCTGGCTCCACACCTGACGTACAGAACCAAAAGAAGGAAACTGTACGTCAGGCAAAGTCTACACAAACGGTCAGACTCTACTGCAAGTGTATCAACTATTAACAATGATTTACTGGTTGTTTTAACATGCTGGGGTTATAACTGAGTAACGAAAAGTAGCGTAGCAGGGAAAGTAAACGTAGCAAGCAGTAGACGTAGCATGTGCTACCGACTACGGGACTAACCTACAAGTGTCAAGACAAGACGAGACGGGACGGGACAGGACAAGACAAGACGGGACAGGACAAGTAAGACACGAAAAGGGTTCATGCCTTACGGTTCGAGGGGGATCAGACCCTCTTGCCGTGCGCACGCTCAACCCAACCCCAAACCCAGGAACTCAGGACAAGATTTACAGGGATCATTTCCGCTAGGGAAACATCCGAAACACCCGAAGGCTTTTGTGTAACAGGGATCACTTCCGCGGAGGGAAGCATCCGAAACGCCCGTAGGCTTTTTGGTAACAGGGATCACTTCCGCGGAGGGAAGCATCCGAAACGCCCGTAGGCTTTTTGGTAACAGGGATCACTTCCGCAGAGGGAAGCATCTGAAACTCCCGTAGGCTTTTTGGTAACAGGGATCACTTCCGCGGAGGGAAGCATCCGAAACGCCCGTAGGCTTTTTGTGTAACAGGACACGACATGACAAGTGTAGGGAAAGTTATTCTAGGGTGTCCACACGCACGCACACACAAGATAGTCCTATGTTGTCAGCAGTTCATTGTTGTCAGGCTCAGGCTTCGTCGTTAAGTCTGAGCCATCACGGGTCGTCCCGGACGCTATCATTTCACGTCCGGTTCTCATCTTGCACAATCTAACAGTTCTACAAACTGGAACTAAGGCACAATCAAAACGCAAGTGGATACACTTGCCTGGAATGACGAGTGCGTCGTCTGTCCGGGCCGTCTCGTCCAGTCGTCGCGTCCGCGGTAGTCCGTCTGAAACAGTCACGACGACGGCGTCAGGTCGTGATTTTAGAAATTCCTATTTAAGTTCATTTCTAGGTTGAACGTGGCTACCCTAACTGTCACGAGTCAAGTTGTCCGATCAGCCTATCCGACGATTCTATCATATGTGCACAGTTCAAAAGTCCAAACGTCGGTCTACGGTTACACATCAATTTAAGAGAGCAGAAAATAAATTTACTGAGTTAAGTTGCCGGTTTTAGTTAGGTTTTCAGTTTTGCTACTGTGGGGGTTTCGCTACGAGGTAGGGGAACCAACCTGTCCGGAGTCTGGGGTAGAGCGGACGTAGAGTCTGAACGGCGACCGATCTGATTGGCACGGCTACAGATCGTCTCCTAGCGGTGTCTCGGCTACGGGCAGCATAGCCAGACACGTTCTGGTAGCGGGCGAAACGCATGAACAGCGAGCAGTGTGTCGGGTAGGCGTACTACGGCTTTCGGAGAGCTGCAACGACAACCGAGATGAACGGTTCGTCGTACCCAACGCCTACAACGTCGGGAGTCATAAGAAGAGTTCGTGACGTAGGAAGACGCCCCCAGGGGATGCAGGAGGCTGTCGGAGAGCTCCAACAGCAAGGAGAGGCGGCGAGATCTTGGCGGCGCGTCGGAACGTCGCCGAACACCCAAAACAGCGAGCAACTACGCTGTTACAGGGGGTTTCGCGGCCTGGGGTCGCTGTCAACGGCGAGGGAAGGCAAAGGGGGGTTCACGGCGATGGCGTGGGGGCTCCGACGGTGGCGGCAGCGGCGGCGGCGACCGTCGCGGGCTGCAGCAGCTGCTGTGCGCGCTTGCTGGCGTTTTGCGGCGGTTTCCGGCGGCGATAGGCGGCGGCCGGGGTTGCAGTCAAGAGAGAGGAGGTCGGGGAAGCTGTTGTTGACGGTCGGCGGTGGCGGCGGCCTCTGGTGAGGCTCAGGTGGAGGGGGAAAGGGTTTTACGTGGAGGGGGAAAGGGTTTTAGGGCCGGCGCAAGGGTTGTGTTGCGGCTGTGAAAGTTTTTAGAAAAAACTTAGGGTTTTCTTATAGGGGTGGGGCCCACGTGACTAGGGAGAGGGTTCACGTGATGGGGCTGCCACCTAACTAGGTTTAGGGTTTAATAGGGTTAAGTTGCTAGGGGTAATCTTGTAATTAACGGGGTCTGAAAGTGCATAGGTCAAACGGTGCCCAAAAATTATAAGAAAAATACCGGGGCGACCGGGGCGACGAGAGCAAGAAGTCAGAAGAGACGGATTACAATTTCGATGACGAGAAACGAAATTAAAAATAAAAACGCCTCAAGTCAAAAGTGCGATACGCGACGTCTCCTCGGAAAAGGTCAAATCGTGGGTGAACGGCCCGTGAAATGACGTTGCAAGTCAACACGACAAATGCAGTACCCTCAGAGAGAGTCACAACGACATATCCCACGATAGGGTTCGGAAACAAACAAAGTCTAGAGTAAAAACGTGCACGGTCAAGCGCACGTGCACAAAGAACTTACGATCGGAAACCGACCGTTACATCCTCCCCAACTTAGAAATGATTCCGTCCTCGGAATCAACATCATGCACTGCTCGGAAATAGATGCGGAAAGCGCTCTCTCATATCATCTTCGCGCTCCCAGGTGGACTCTCCAGGTGATCCATGACGCCACATCACTCTGACCAGGTCGACTATCTTATTCCTCAACTGCTTCTGTCGACGGTCCAAAATCTGCACAGGCTGCTGGTCATATGTCAGATCCGGGCGAACTGTAATCTCTGAGAAGTCCACAGTGTGCGATGGATCACTGACGTACCGACGTAACTGAGATACGTGGAATACGTTATGAACACCCTCCAAAGATGGTGGCAGAGCAAGGCGATAAGCCACTGCTCCCACACGCTCTAGCACATCAAATGGCCCAATATACCTTGGGCTCAGCTTTCCCTTCTTCCCGAAACGAATAACTCCGCGGTTCGGAGAAATCTTCAGGAAGATGTGATCTCCCGGCTGAAACTCCAAGGGTCTCCTCTTGGCATCAGCCCAATGCTTGAAGCGATCCTGTGCAACTCTAAGCTTCTCCCTGATGTCCCTCACGACATCCACAGCTTCCACTATCATCTCGGGACCCAACGGCTCCCGATCACCGATGTCATCCCAGCTCAGTGGTGAACGACATTTCCTTCCATATAAGGCAGCAAACGGCGCCATGCCAATGCCCGCCTGGTAGCTGTTGTTATATGAAAACTCCACCAAGTGAAGATGGTCCTCCCAAGAACCCTTTAAATCGAGCGTACAAGCTCGCAGCATATCCTCCAGAATCTGAATAGTCCTCTCGGACTGGCCATCAGTCTGCGGATGGTACGCCGTGCTGAAACTCAGACTCATTCCCAAATTCTCCTGCAGACTTCTCTAGAACTGAGATGTAAACCTCGTATCCCTGTCCGACACGATGCTCACGGGGACTCCATGTAATAGTACAATCTCCTGCACGCACACGGTCTACGTCACGACTATTTCAAAGAGAAAATCAACATAGAAGTAAAAGTAGAACGGAACTTTACCTCCAGATACTTCCTCGCCAAGCTTCCGTCCAAAAACTTGCCTCGTCTCAAATGTTGTGAGAACTACTCCCAAGCGCAGGAGATCGTGCAAGTAATATCCTGGTGAGTCCAGGTATCGAATCCGCGGGACAACTGACCTGCAAAACTACGAATGTCAATCTGAAAAGAGTAATAATACGATTTTAGCCAACCACCTATCAAACACGAAGATATAGGATCAAGAGTATGGAATAAGAAATGAAAATCCTACGATATTTACGGTGACTTTGGAAGGGATACAAGTATGGGGAGTATGTGTTGGGTTTGATTTTGTTAGGGTGTGTGCAATCAATGAATATCAATACCTTTTCTATAACTCAACGTTTCGTCCGGTCAAGGCACGAGAACGTCGGAAAGTATGGCGATCAAGCGTATGAAAACGTGCCAAAGAATTAATCAAGTGCAAATAGGGCGAAAAGATATAGGCATCAATAATTACGACACCCTAACTACGTCAACACCGACACATATAAAGTGGATGTGCTACGGTTGTGAGTTCATTAGGAGTTAATAATCGCTGAAATATCACGTCTTTTATATAACTCAACGCTTCGTCCGGTCAGGGCACGAAGACGTCGAAAGATGAAACGATGAAAACTAGTCAAAGTGGCCGTATACGCATCACTAGCAACATTGATTTCATTAAACGATAAATGCAACAATAAGTTCAGATTAGTGAACATGAATTGGCTAGCCTTGTCAGGGCCTAGCCATACGGGATGTAAATAATATCGACAATAAGCAAATACCCAACAAATACGTTGTAGAAATCAATGTTACGAGTGATTTTGACATGAAAATAGGGCTAAAGACATGAAATTCATCAAATAAATACTCCTAATTACATCACAACCATAGCACAAGGAGATTAGCCACGCATGGTGCAAAGGAAATCAGATTTCATAGCCAAATACATCGTTATAATAGCCAAAATACGATAAAATACACCAAATACGGGGTATAAGTTCAAGAATTTATCACCAAACCTCCACTTTAAAGCCCAAAACTCCTTTAGAATAGAAAAAATAGCCTCTGGAATTTTTCAGAATTTTTCCCTGGAGAAATACGCACAGTAGCCGCTCCAAAAGTCCCAAAATACGCCAGCCTCCTCCCCAAAACCCTAGAAATACCTTATATATTACGCATTGCGGGTTTTGGGGGTATAACGGGTCGAAACCCGATCCATTTTCGTTAAACCCCAAACCCAATAGCCGGATTAAATCACCGCCACACGATCAATGCGGGATGCGTTCTAGAGCCGCCACGTGGGCTTTGAGATTTGCGCGCGCCCGCTCCGCTATCGCATCCGAATTCGCTTCGGCCTCGATCTGGAGCGTTGGTTCGCCATCGGACGGACAGGAAGTCGCCACGTCGCCACTTGTACGCTCATTTTCGAATACGAGGCGGGGCCGCTCTGGACCGCTGGATCTTAATCGAACGGCGCTGGGAACGCCGCGTCGCCCGCTCCGTTGAGTTCATCCGCATCCGTTCGATCGCGATCGAACGAGCATCAAATGGCCACGTCGCTGCCTCAGTGGGATTTTGAATTTCGAATCGAAATTCGTCTGAGCCGTTGGATTCAGCGGCAAGCGCGTAAGATCACGCCACGTGGCCGGATGAAAGCCCCAGCGCCGCTCCATTCTTTGTGCGATCCGGTCCGTTGGATTGAAATCCAACGGGTACTATAAAGCCGCGTCTCCAATCGCTGTAGAACGTTGGATCTGAGCGGGAAAGCGTGGATGCGCGCCACGTGTCCCGACCCGCGTATTTACGCGCGTATTTGCGTATTTATGAGCGTATTTCTCCATTTAAACTGTAATCTGCATTCAAAAATACACAGTAATTAGCACAGATCTCAGAAAAATACAAATAAATATTCGTTGGAATCGTGGGATCGAGACGATGCTATGAAAAATATAAAAATGCAGAAATACACAATTAAATTCACGTTTTGTGCACAAATAGAGTAATTTTTCTAATAAATGATGATAAGAAAAATACGAATGTATTAGAGATAAATTAAGCATCATATGGGCATAAAATAGGACTAATAAGGGGGTTAAATATGAAATATTCACTCCGAATCACACCCCCCAACTAGCGTTTTGCTAGTCCCTAGCAAAAAGAGCGATAAATACTGATGATCAATAAAAATTAATTCTATCAACCGCTTATGGCGTGGCTCAACAATACGCTTTCCAACATGATCTTGACTATCAATATACGCATCCATGAACAAAACCAATCACATGATATTTTCTCTAATTTAGTATGAATAAATAACATACAAGCATCGTTTTGCGCAAGCGAAAGTATAACACGTCGTTTTTCTCTAGTTTTCTTGTTTCCAAGGAATTGACCTATCAAAATAATCATTCAAGACATGGGTATTGAAGTTGCTTAGTATATTCACCATTCTCTTTTCTTTTATTCATTCCGCGTAACGCGCATCAAGCAACATTCGCAGAAAAATGTATAACTTGGATCGCTCCATCAAATGAGTGAGTTTCCGGTCAATGGCTCCCAAATCAGACGATAATAGGGCATTAGGCCAAAAAGGACCCCTCGGACTGTACTACTCGAGCCAACCAAGTTATTTATTAGTGACATACTTCATTCATTCATTTCGTTCATTTTTCTTTTCTTTTCTTCATCTTTTTCTCTTTTTTTCTTTGTAAGCAACTCAACACCCATTCTTTGAATGTAAACATCAATAACCAAGGCCAAATTCCTCTTCAACTTGAAGACTTTTCAAAAAAAAATCGCGTATACTCAAGCTTTTTCATCACATTAGCATGCATGAAATAAATTCAAACTATTTCGAGATATTAATCATGGCACTTGAAAAATTTTCATGAATAGCATATTAACGGTAATTCATGGAGGAAAAAATTAATTCAAGCCATAAAAAAATTTTAGAACTCCGTTAATGCATAATCATCCGCATTTGAGGTATATGAAGGAGTTTAAAAATGTGAGATTGGTGGTTCATTCTTTCCTTATGTCATGCTTTTGAAAAAAAAAATCCTGAGATCTCGTACACACCCCCCAACTAAAGATGGACATTGTCCTCAATGTCGACGAGGGTACGAGTTTATTCAAAGCAAGCATCCTAGAAAGCATATAAAAATCTACACTACTGGAAAGAACACACCGTGGTCAAATGGCGGATCACGAATCTTTAATGGTGGAGGAAGTTGTTCAATTTGTTCCTTGCGCTCCTCGGCGAGTAATCTTCCTCCTTTAGCTAAATTGGACTCCAGCAACACAACTCCAAGCATCTCTATAAGCTGTTTACCAATGTTCTGCAAGAGATGAGTTATGTCAGTCCAAATTATTTTCAAATTCTTTGCCATAAACATATTCCCAATATAGTCATCAAAGTAGGTAAAGTAAAATAAAGCATGGTGATGACAACTCCCTGAAAAATGTGCACTACGCTCGGTATGATGCTCGGTCAATGTGGAGAGGGGTAAATGATTTTGGGAAAAAACTGGGGAAGGGAATGGTTCGAGCTCCATAGCGATATTCTTTAAACCAATGTCCCTAGTCGTCTCCTCCTCCTGTTCATCCAAGATTGCTCGCTCATCCTCTACTTTGCACACACTCCCTGCCATGTCAATGCTTTCATTCGTGACTTCATCGTGACATGGCTCGCTCGATATACCTGCAATAGAAGATGAAATCAAATTAGATTTTGGAAATTGAATTTCAAACGAATTATTTTCTTCTACGCAAGTGGAAATCAGCTTAAGGTTTTCAATAGATTGCTGAATCTGTCGACTCCGAGCGAGGAATTTCTCTTGGAATTGGTGGGACGTGGCCTCCTGTGTCTAAATAAGCAGTTGAACTTCCTCTTTCAAGTGGTGCAAAGGTACGTCTACGCTTTGCTCTCCTTGATCAAGGCTTGAAGGCTCCGTTGAATCGTACTCTGAAGTCTCTTTCATGATTTCTTCGTTCTCTTGTAAAGACTCCATGTAATTCCACGCCTCTGTCGGCGTCATGACTCCCAAGAATTCCTGCAGCTGTGGTCGTAGCCCACCTAGGAAGGACTCCATAAGCTCTTTCTTCGTAAACCCATGCTGCGGATAGCTCGAAATTATGTCTGTGAACCTCCTCCAGGCCTGAAAGAAAGTTTCACAATCAGTCTGATTAAAACCAACAATCTTGAGCTTCTCCATCCTATGTTTGTGTGCCTTATAATATTCTACATCATACAAATTGTTCGTGCAATAGAATTTCATGTATTCCATATACTCCATTTTTAAAAAGAAAATAAAAAAAAATCCTAGACTATAAGATGGAAGGATCTCACCGAATGTTCCTCCAAACGAACTGAAATCGTAGATCGCAAGTATTGTTGTCCCCGGCAACGGCGCCAAAAACTTGCCTCGTCTCAAATGTTGTGAGAACTACTCCCAAGCGCAGGAGATCATGCAAGTAATATCCTGGTGAGTCCAGGTATCGAATCTGCGGGACAACTAACCTGGAAAACTACGAATGTCAATCTGAAAAGAGTAATAATACGATGTTAGCCAACCACCTATCAAACACGAAGATATAGGATCAAGAGTATGGAATAAGAAATGAAAATCCTACGAATATTTACGGTGACTTTGGAAGAGATACAAGTATGGGGAGTATGTGTTGGGTTTGATTTCGTTAGGGTGTGTGCAATCAATGAATATCAATACCTTTTCTATAACTCAACGTTTCGTCCGGTCAAGGCACGAGAACATCGGAAAGTATGGCGATCAAGCGTATGAAAACGTGCCAAAGAATTAATCAAGTGCAAATAGGCCGAAAAGATATAGGCATCAATAATTACGACACCCTAACTACATCAACACCGACACATATAAAGTGGATGTGCTACGGTTGTGAGTTCATTAGGAGTTAATAATCGCTGAAATATCACGTCTTTTATATAACTCAACGCTTCGTCTGGTCAGGGCACGAAGACGTCGGAAGATGAAACGATGAAAACTAGTCAAAGTGGCCGTATACGCATCACTAGCAACATTGATTTCATTAAACGATAAATACAACAATAAGTTCAGATTAGTGAACATGAATTGGCTAGCCTTGTCAGGGCCTAGCCATACGGGATGTAAATAATATCGACAATAAGCAAATACCCAACAAATACGTTGTAGAAATCAATGTTACGAGTGATTTTGACATGAAAATAGGGCTAAAGACATGAAATTCATCAAATAAATACTCCTAATTACATCACAACCATATCACAAGGAGATTAGCCACGCATGGTGCAAAGGAAATCAGATTTCATAGCCAAATACATCGTTATAATAGCCAAAATACGATAAAATACACCAAATACGGGGTATAAGTTCAAGAATTTATCACCAAATCTCCACTTTAAAGCCCAAAACTCCTTTAGATTAGGAAGAATAGCCTCTGGAATTTTTCAGAATTTTTCCCTGGAGAAATACGCACAGTAGCCGCTCCAAAAGTCCCAAAATACGCCAGCCTCCTCCCCAAAACCCTAGAAATACCTTATATATTACGCATTGCGGGTTTTGGGGGTATAACGGGTCGAAACCGATCCATTTTCGTTAAACCCCAAACCCAATAGCCGGATTAAATCACCGCCGCACGATCAATGTGGGATGCGTTCTAGAGCCGCCACGTGGGCTTTGAGATTTGCGCGCGCCCGCTCCGCTATCGCATCCGAATTCGCTTCGGCCTCGATCTGGAGCGTTGGTTCGCCATCGGACGGACAGGAAGTCGCCACGTCGCCACTTGTACGCTCATTTTCGAATACGAGGAGGGGCCGCTCTGGACCGCTGGATCTTAATCGAACGGTGCTGGGAACGCCGCGTCACCCGCTCCGTTGAGTTCATCCGCATCCGTTCGATCGCGATCGAACGAGCATCAAATGGCCACATCGCTGCCTCAGTGGGATTTTGAATTTCGAATCGAAATTCGTCTGCGCGGTTGGATTCAGCGGCAAGCGCGTAAGATCACGCCACATGGCCGGATGAAAGCCCCAGCGCCGCTCCATTCTTTGTGCGATCCGGTCCGTTGGATTGAAATCCAACGGGTACTATAAAGCCGCGTCTCCAATCGCTGTAGAACGTTGGATCTGAGCGGGAAAGCGTGGATGCGCGCCACGTGTCCCGACCCGTGTATTTACGCGCGTATTTGCGTATTTATGAGCGTATTTCTCCATTTAAACTGTAATCTGCATTCAAAAATACACAGTAATTAGCACAGATCTCAGAAAAATACAAATAAATATTCGTTGGAATCGTGGGATCGAGACGATGCTATGAAAAATATAAAAATGCAGAAATACACAATTAAATTCACGTTTTGTGCACAAATAGAGTAATTTTTCTAATAAATGATGATGAGAAAAATACGAATGTATAAGAGATAAATTAAGCATCATATGGGCACAAAATAGGACTAATAAGGGGGTTAAATATGCAATATTCACTCCGAATCAAGACTGGCCCACCTAGAAAGGAATAAAGTGCGCAGACTTGGTCAACCGATCCACGATCACCCAAACTGCGTCGTTCTGCCTCGGGGTCCGAGGTAAACCAGTCACGAAGTCCATCGTAATATGCTGCCACTTCCAGTCCGGAATAGGAAGCGGTTGCAGCAACCCGGCAGTACGATGGTGCTCAGCCTTCACCTGTTGGCATATCAGGCACTTGGCAACACTCCGTGCCACGCTCCTCTTCATGCCAATCCACCAATAATTCAGATGGAGGTCCTTATACATCTTGGTGCCTCCAGGATGTATAGAATAAGGCGAGCTATGAGCCTCGCTCAAAAGCTCCTCGCGGACATCACCTGCAGGTACACAGAGTCTACTGCCGTACCGCAGCGATCCATCCTCATGAATCACGAACTCCGTCCGTAGTCCAGCTTCAACCCGCCTCCTGATCCTCTACAGCTTCGGATCTCCTGCCTGTGCTGCCTTGATCTGATCCACGATTGTGGACTGAATCTGCAGATTCATGAATGAATGAACTACACCAGGTAGGACAACCTCCAAATCCATCTCTCTCAACTCCTGCTGAATCCTCCAGTCGGCTGTATGCATCATCGCGGCAGGGAGTCTACTCAAGGCATCAGGCACTACGTTCACCTTCCCCGGATGATACTGCAAGTCAATCTCGTAGTCAGCCATGAGCTCTAACCATCGCCTCTGACGCATGTTGAGCTCCTTCTGCGTAAAGATGTACTTCAAGCTCTTGTGATCGGTGAAAATCGTCACACTCTCACCTAGCAAGAAGTGCCTCCAAATTTTCAGTGCAAAAATCACTACTGCCAACTCCAGATCGTGCGTCGGGTAATTCTTCTCATGAGTCCTCAACTGACGAGAAGCGTACGCGACCACATGGCCATGCTGATGCAAGACGCACCCTAGGCCCTTCCCTGATGCATCACAATAAACCTCGAAGCCTCCGCTTCGATCCGGTACTGCCAACACCGGTGTCATGGTCAATCTCGCCTTCAAGATACTGAAGGCCTCCTCACAAGCATCTGACCAGAGAAACTCCACATCCTTCCTCGTCAGCTTCGTCATCGGCTCCGCAATCTTCGAGAAATCCTTGATGAACCGCCGATAATAGCCTGCTAAACCCAGAAAACTCCTGATGTCTGATGCTGACTACAGAGTCGGCCAATCCCTGACTGCTCTGACCTTCTCCGGATCCACAGATATGCCATCACCGGACACCACGTGTCCCAGGAATGCGACTCTGTCCAGCCAGAACTCGCACTTGCTATACTTGGCATAAAGCTTATGTCTCCTCAGCGTCTCCAGCACTGTCCTCAGATGACAGCTGTGCTCCTCATCAGACTTCGAATAAATAAGAATGTCATCAATGAAGATGACAACAAACTTGTCCAGGAAGTCATAGAATATTAAGTTCATCAAATTCATGAACACGGCTGGAGCATTGATCACGCCAAACGGCATGACCACGAACTCATAATGTCCGTATTTCGTCCGGAATGCTGTCTTCTGAACATCGTCCTTCTTCACCTTCAATTGGTGGTATCCACTCCGCAAGTCCAACTTCGAGAAGACTCTCGAATCTCCAAGCTGGTCAAAGATATCGTCGATGCGCGGCAGCGGGTACTTATTCTTCACGGTGACAGCATTCAATCCTCGATAGTCCACGCACATCCTGCGGGACCCATCCTTCTTCTTCATGAGTAGAACTGGTGCGCCCCATGGCGACACACTAGGGTGGATGAAACCCTTCTGCAACAACTCATCCAACTGCTTCCGCAGCTCCTCGAGCTCAGCGGGAGCCATACGGTACGGCGCCTTCGATATTGGTTGCGCTCTAAGGCTCGGTACGGGATCAATACCAAACTCTAAGGCTCGGTCGAGTGGCAAACCTGAGATATCCTCTGGGAAGACGTCGTCGAAGTCTCGGACGACTGCTGGTCGTTCGATCTCCATCTCCATCGGCATAGCTGCAACAATCGGCACCACCGGCGTGGCCCGATACTTGATGGGTCCAAGCGACTCATCTCTGCTGCGGAACTCAAACTCTGGATGGCCTGGAATCTGGAACACCACCCTCTTACTGCGACAATCGATTGAGGCGTGGAAATCTCCCAACCAATCGATGCCAAGAACGGCATCAAAATGTGGCAGGTCGTGGACAATGAAATCTGCAAAGAGCTCGTGTCCACTGACCACCAAAGGAATCGATCTACATCCCAAGTTCACTGTCACCACTCCGTTCCCTGTGGTGATGTCCCAACACTTGGGAAGTGTATGGGTGGGAATGGAGTGTCTTGTCACGAATCTCCGGGATAAGATGCACATGGATGCACCGGAGTCGAACAAGGCCAAGCCCGGGTGAGAAGACACTAGAATGGTGCCTAAGATATTAAAAGAAGCTACGGTCAAACCAAGCTACTCTAACAAACAAGTCAGGCAAGCAAGACTAACAATTTAAAAGCTAAACTATGAAATGAAAGACTAGAATCAAGGAGTTACCTACAATAACTCCATCCAGCTCCTAAGTCTCCAAAGCCGTCATGGTGTAAGCCGGCCTCTGGGGCTGCGCTGCTCTCTGAAACATCTGCCTCTGTGGCGCCAAGGGTGGTCCACTAACGGCAGGTCCTCTCTGAACTGGAGCAGGCGCTCTCATCTGCAGCGGGGCTGGCGCTCCAACTACAGCATGACGGGCTCTCGGACAATCCTTCACAGCATGCGAAGCATCTCCGCAAACTAGGCACAGTCCCATCTTCTTCCGACAATCCTTCTGAACGTGTCCTGGCTTCCCGCAGTAATGACACGGTCCCTTGCTCTGACTCTGAATGGGTGCTCCAGGCCTCTTAAATGGTACTGTCTGAACTGGTCTCATCGCCGGCCTAGCAAGTGGCCGGTACTGCTCCATAGGACGCTTCCCCTTATCAGCTGGAGGGTCAGGTAGGAGTGAAATAAGCTCATGATTCTTCGCAGCATCCAGCACCTCCCTCATAGTCGTGAAACTCGCCGAAGACATAGAATCTTGAATCTTCGGACGCAGTCCCTGTTGGAAACGATCAGCTCGCTTCTCCTCCTTATTCACCATATGCGGAGCAAAGCGACTCAGCATCTCAAACTCCGCCTCATACTCCTCGACGGTCATGTTCTCCTGCTTCAGATCTATAAACCTGCTCAACAGCTCCCTCCTAGTAGTCTTGGTGAAATACTTCGTCCTGAACATAGACCTGAAAATCTTCCAATCCACTGGCTTCTCCAGACGCCTCTCCTCAAGGCGCCACCAGTTCCTCGCATTCTCCGTCAGCTGCATCTTCGCTATCTCCACTCGGGTATCGTCTGGAATCTTCGCAGCAACTAACTTCTCCTCCGTGCTCTGGATCCACTCGTCAGCAGCTAGGGGTACCTCCTTCCTTGAAAATGTCCTCGGCTGGAGCTCGTTGAACTGCTTCACTCCTGGAGCAGCTCGAGGGGCAGGCAGAGGTGGGGGTGGTGCAACTGGAGCAGCCTGGGTAGCACGCTGGGACTGCTGAACTAACTGATGCTGCACCTCCAGCATCTCTCTCATCACGCCCAGAACCTGACGGAAGTCTCCGCTCTGGTCTTCCTGAATCCCATCTCCAGAGCTCCCCGATCGGGTAACACGTCGTCCTGCCATCCTATTGACAGAAAGACACAGATTAGACTCGTACAATTTCCGGATGATACTAATAAAATGAAATTTAATACTTCAATTAGTCCGTACTCGCAGAAGAGGGGACCAGCATGGGCCACCACTAAAACCTGTCATGCCCCGCTTCCCAAAAACACGGAGGCGAAGCGTGACGAATGCCCGCTTAGGCCGGGGCTAAGAGCCCAGACCCAATAAGCGTCTGTAGTTTTCCATAGCGAAAGTACAGGTCCCTGCAAGTTAGTATGAAATAACAAAAGTACTGAAAAGAAACATTTCATTTTATTCCAAAATTTATCATCAAAGTACTGAGAGTCTAAAAATGCCGAAAACGGCTACAACTGCTGAAAGGGAAACTAATGGTGCAAGCACCCAACCTAGACGAGAAAAGTAAGAGTGCAACGCACCCAACTCAAACTGAAATGGATAACTCTGGAACAGCAACAGAAGATCTCTAACTCTGATCGTCCTCTGGATCGTACTCCGGATCGGCGCCCTCCAGCTCCAAGTCAACTGGCAAGTCCGCCTCATACTCGTACTCTGGCTCCACACCTGACGTACAGCACCAAAAGAAGGAAACTGTACGTCAGGCAAAGTCTACACAAACGGTCAGACTCTACTGCAAGTGTATCAACTATTAACAATGATTTACTGGTTGTTTTAGCATGCTGGGGTTATAACTGAGTAACGAAAAGTAGCGTAGCAGGAAAAGTAAACGTAGCAAGCAGTAGACGTAGCGTGTGCTACCGACTACGGGACTAACCTACAGGTGTCAAGACAAGACGGGACGTGACGGGACAGGACAAGACAAGACGGGACAGGACAAGTAAGACACGAAAAGGGTTCATGCCTTACGGTTCGAGGGGGATCAGACCCTCTTGCCGTGCGCACGCTCAACCCAACCCTAAACCCAGGAACTCAGGACAAGATTTACAGGGATCATTTTCGCTAAGGAAACATCCGAAACGCCCGAAGGCTTTTGTGTAACAGGGATCACTTCCGCGGAGGGAAGCATCCGAAACGCCCGTAGGCTTTTTGGTAACAGGGATCACTTCCGCGGAGGGAAGCATCCGAAATGCCCGTAGGCTTTTTGTGTAACAGGACACGACATGACAAGTGTAGGGAAAGTTATTCTAGGGTGTCCACACGCACGCACACACAAGATAGTCCTATGTTGTCAGCAGTTCATTGTTGTCAGGCTCAGGCTTCGTCGTCAAGTCTGAGCCGTCACGGGTCGTCCCGGACACTATCATTTCACGTCCGGTTCTCATCACACACAATCTAACAGTTCTACAAACTGGAACTAAGGCACAGTCAAAACGCAAGTGGATACACTTGCCTGGAATGACGAGTGCGTCGTCCGTCCGGGGCGTCTCGTCCAGTCGTCGCGTCCGCGGTAGTCCGTCTGAAACAGTCACGGCGACGGCGTCAGGTCATGATTTTAGAAATTCATATTTAAGTTCATTTCTAGGTTGAACGTGGCTACCCTAACCGTCACGAGTCAAGTTGTCCGATCAGCCTATCCGACGATTCTATCCTATGTGCACAGTTCAAAAGTCCAAACGTCGGTCTACGGTTACACATCGATTTAAGAGAGCAGAAAATAAATTTACTGAGTTAAGTTGCCGGTTTTAGTTAGGTTTTCAGTTTTGCTACTGTGGGGGTTTCGCTACGAGGTAGGGGAACCAACCTGTCCGGAGTCTGGGGTAGAGCGGACGTAGAGTCTGAACGGCGACCGATCTGATTGGCACGGCTACGGATCGTCTCCTAGCGGTGTCTCAGCTACGGGCAACGTAGCCAGACACGTTCTGGTAGCGGACGAAACGCGTGAACAACGAGCAGTGCGTCGGGTAGGCGTACTACGGCTTCCGGAGAGCTGCAACGACAACCGAGATGAACGGTTCGTCGTACCCAACGCCTACGACGTCGGGAGTCGTAGGAAGAGTTCGTGACATAGGAAGACGCCCCCAGGGGATGCAGGAGGCTGTCGGAGAGCTCCAACAGCGAGGAGAGGCGGCGAGATCTTGGTGGCGTGTCGGAACGTCGCCAAACACCCAAAACAGCGAGCAACCACGCTGTTACAGGGGGTTTCGCGGCCTGGGGTCACTGTCAACGGCGAGGGAAGGCAAAGGGGGGTTCACGGCGACGGCGTGGAGGCTCCGGCGGCGGCGGCGGCGGCCGTCGCGGGCTGCAGCAGCTGCTGTGCGCGCTTGCTGGTGTTTTGCGGCGGTTTCCGGCGGCGACAGGCGGCGGCCGGGGTTGCAGTCGAGAGAGAGGAGGTCGGGGAAGCTGCTGTTGACGGTCGGCGGTGGCGGCGGCCTCCGGCGAGGCTCAGGTGGAGGGGGAAAGGGTTTTGCGTGGAGGGGGAAAGGGTTTTAGGGCCGGCGCAAGGGTTGTGTTGCGGCTGTGAAAGTTTTTAGAAAAAACTTAGGGTTTTCTTATAGGGGTGGGGCCCACGTGACTAGGGAGAGGGTTCACGTGATGGGGCTGCCACCTAACTAGGTTTAGGGTTTAATATGGTTAAGATGCTAGGGGTAATCTTGTAATTAACGGGGTCTGAAAGTGCACATAGGTCAAACGGTGCCCACAAATTATAAGAAAAATACCGGGGCGACCGGGGCGACGAGAGCAAGAAGTCAGAAGAGACGGATTACAATTTCGATGACGAGAAACGAAATTAAAAATAAAAACGCCTCAAGTCAAAAGTGTGATACGCGACGTCTCCTCGGAAAAGGTCAAATCGTGGGTGAACGGCCCGTGAAATGACGTTGCAAGTCAACACGACAAATGCAGTACCCTCAGAGAGAGTCACAACGACATATCACACGATAGGGTTCGGAAACAAACAAAGTCTAGAGTAAAAACGTGCACGGTCAAGCGCACGTGCACAAAGAACTTACGATCGGAAACCGACCGTTACAATGGTAGGTTTGAAGCTCCTTCTCAATGGCAGGGAGAGTTGTAGCTTGTCCTGGGTTGTGCTCTTGGAGTTGTGCTCGCATGGGAGCTCGACTTGAAGATTTGTTGGAGAGACAACTTGTAGCTTTCTTACCTTATGTGTATGCTTGATTATTTTTTGGAGAAGAGTTTGCGACAAGCAGGGTCTTTTGAGCTTGAGGGGATGCTTGTGATGCTGTAGAGATAATGATGGAACTTGGCTAGTAGATTATGGCCTTGGAGAAGAAGGTTGCGGCAAGGTAAAGATTTTGCTTTTTTGGATATGCTTGCAGCAAAGAGGAATATAGGCTAGGGTTTTTAACAATATGGCCGGCCTTCTATTTTATTTTATTCTTCTCCCGTTGCTCCCTATTGATGAGGGGCATATATAGATGTGGGGGAGAGAGGGTATGGCTTAGGTAGAATCCCATACAAATAGGGGTTATATATTTGACTTCATCTTTGAGTAGGAAAATAATGGGATTGGCTTGAATATGAAATTTGAAAGAGATTTGGATGGGATCTTAATTGATATGATCAAATCCATAGTGATTTGATCAAATCCATAGTGATTCTCTCCATCACATCCCATATTGGACCAAGTCCAATTGCTATGTATATAGCACTTTGACCAAGCCCATTTGCTACGTGAATAGCAATTTCTCCAACGAAAGACATAGTCATCACTTTGAAGAATTACGTCCTTGCCATCATTGAAATACACTTAGCACACACGTTAAATAGTAACACACGTTTGTCAGTATCAAACTAGAGATCCTAGATCGTCGCATCCAACAATCTCCCCTTTTTGATGATGATAAACTCATAAAAGATTTGAGCAAATAAATGTGTGTGAAGTATGATGAAGGATGTAGTGCAATATGATGTATACAATGAGAATGTAGAAAATGAGCAAGCATTACTAGCATGCACAGTTTACCAAAGTGAAAAGCATGCTCCCCCTATTTCTAAGCTCCCCCCATTTATGTATTAGCTCTCCCTTCAACAAATAATACCATGCTCCCCCGCCAACAAATACCACCATTTGATACCAAATCTTTCTAACACTTTTTCTCTTTTTTTACCAAAATCTTTTTCTTTCTCCTCTTTGTTATCATCAAAAGTGGACTAATGAAGTCATCAAATATCACATGCAAAAATAAAGTATTATCGAGTATAGCTAGCAATTTGCATGTATTTTCTACAAGGTAGACAAATCAAGTTCAAAGAAAATAATGTTGTAGACTTCACCACCATTGTGTAAGTGTGATAATAGAAACATTGAAGTACAAAGGGAGATTCAATTTTGAACATCAACCATAACCAATCCACATTTTCCATTAAACATGAATATCACTGGGATTGATTTTTTCCCACCTCACTAAATATGAGTTGAAGTTACCAAACCCCAAAACATAGCCTATAAGGACTCTTAGATGTGGGGTTGGCATTGCTTGACGAGTAAAATACACCAACACTAAAGATTACCCATAAAGCTTATGTTGGATACTCGTGTGTAGTGTACTTGCCATGAATTGTATCCATTTTACATACGGAGCAATTTACATGTTATTTTTTTCATATTCATTTCTTTTCGTGCTCAATTTTTATTCATGGCAATACACACCATATCCCTTAGATAATTCAGTTTGTATTCATCCAACATTCACTTTACAACATTCATCAAAAGAATCTCCAAAAGTACAACAAGTTTAATATTCGTGGAAGTGCGTATGTAGGTGTAGAAATCAAATTAATCATTTCATGAAGATGTCATGGCTACAAAATGGGTTCTAACATGCGCATGTAGCTATAGCAATAATACAATGATTTCTACAAAGGATATGAATGAACATTCGACTAATACCACTTATAATGAATCATTAAGAGGTATTCATTAAGCACATTTTTTTGGGTTTTCAATTTTTTTTTGTTTTTCTTTAATAAAGAACTAAAACAAACTTAAAAAGCAAACAACCAAGCACACAAACAAAAATTAAATCAAGCACACACACAAAACTATGAAGGTATGCAATGAATGCAAAGAGGGAAAAGAAATATACCTTCGCATCGCTATTTGACTAAGGAGCTAAAAGAGTGAAACTTTCAATTTAATGATCCTCACCAAATCTCCATCCCACCTACATGAAAGGTGTTAAAGTGTGACCTTGAAATCCAACAAGGTCCACTAGTGTTAGTCATTAAAGTTTTAGGAACCCACACTTGTTAGAACTTTATGTTAGTGTTCATAAACTTACAATAATAGGATGTGTGAGCAACACTATCACAAGTAAAACACTTTCCATGCATATTTTTCACAAAAGAAGGCACATTGTGGAATTTCCTAAATTTGGGCTTTTCAACGTTTTTCGAACCAAATCCAAGTCCTCTTGTATTATTGCCATATAATTGATTTTCAAGTATGGTATCCAACGAATGTTTACCAATTGAAAATTTTCTTTGTGACACTTCTAGATTAGAAACTTTGGATTTTAATAATTTATTCTCATCCACAAGCAAAGTACACTTACTTATAAAAACTCTCTTGTTTTCCTCTTCCTTCTTTTCAAATCAATCATTTTTTCTTTTAAAGTCATTATCCAACCTGCAGAATTTATCATTAAGCTCTTTAATCACATAGTCTTTTTCAGTTTCGAGCTTAGTCAAATCCAGCTTAAGCATGCTAATATCATTCAACAAGGAAGGACAAGTAAGACAAGTAGCTTTTTCAAGCATGCTAGCGTTTTCTTTTTCTAGTGACACAATTTTAGCGTTACATGCAACAAGTTCCTCTTTAAGAATGTCTACTTCATCAGAAATGTCACAGTTTTCTTTTTGTAATTTAAAGCTAGCATCCCTATAGTCATTCAACGTGAGTTCTAGCTCATTAATCTTATTTTGCATTCCTTTACAAACATCTAACAATTCAGCTTTAGTGAAGGAATTTACTTCATTGTTGTTTGCCATTAAACAGACGACATCAGAATGGGCTACCACCTCTTCATCCTCATCCTCAGCTTCGCTGTCCTGTCCCAAGTTTATCTTTAGCAACATGAGCAGTCTCTTGTCTGCATTTCTTTGCAAAGTGTCCCCTTTTCCTGCATTTGAAGCATTCAACTCTATTAGCAGAATCTTGTTCAGAAGAATTTTTATCGTAATTAAAAGGGTTAGAGCGAATGAACCTTCTATGCATTTCTAATCTTCCTTGAGAAGTTCTGAAAAAATTTCTGAAATTTCTAACCATTAGCACCATCTCCTCCTCATCATCTTTATCTTCGCTAGCTTTCAGAGCAAGTGCCTTTGAAGCTTTTTCTTCTCCTCAGGTTTCTCTCTTTCTTCAGTATTTTGCAATTCAAGCTCGTGAGACATTAGGTTACCTATCAAGTCCTCCACCCTCATCTGTAATAGATCCTTTGCTTCTTGGATGAAAGTGACTTTAGGCCTGAAAGATCTTGGCAGCGCTCTTAATATCTTCCTCATCTGTTCAAGGCTAGAATATGGCTTACCGAGAGAGCTAGACTTGTAGACGTTGTTGGTGAATCTCGCAAACATCTCTGATATGGTCTCTGATGGTAGCATAAGAAATCCCTTGTACTCTGTGCTCAGAAGTGCAAGTCTAGACTCCTTCACATGTGACGTTCCTTCGTGCGTCACCTCCAATGTATGTCATATTTCCTGCGCAGTTAAACAATGTGAGATACGATTGAATTCAGATTTATCTAATGAACAAATGAGATCATTCATAGCTTAAGGATTAAGAGAATAAATTCTCCAATCATTATCATCCCATTTATCATCATGTTTAATCATCTCAACATTTTCAATTTTAATGACATGTGATTTATATCCTTTTTCGACAATTTGTCATACTTTATAATCAATAGAAATTAAGTAGATTCTCATACGATTTTTCCAATAAACATAACCTACTCCATTAAATCTAGGGGGACGTGATATGGACCGACCCTCAGTAAAAGCACTATCAATGGGATCCATGGTCAATCCTAGGCTAGATCCTAAAACCTGCTCTGATGCCACTTGTTGGATCTGGATCCTAGCCTAGAGGGGGTGAATAGGCTAATAAAAAATTCTCGCGCAACCCACGAGAAATCACACTCAGTTAAACGCACAAGCAAAGTAAATAAGAGACAATCACAGAGTATGCACAGATTTACCCTGGTTCGGTCGCACCAATGACCTACGTCCAATCCCAAGCAAATACTAGCATTAATACGTTCCTTTTGTACACCTACAATGGGGTCCTAGCTCCAACTCCACACCTAGACTATACCACACTCAACAAAGTGCAGAATTCTATCAACCTAGTAAATGTGTATATTGACTGCACCAATACATCAAGACCCTCTTGTCTAGCCCCAACAGACAAGTCCCAAAAGAACACAAATATTGGTAAAGTTTCCCCTACATAGATCTACGCACAATCACAAATATATGATAAAGTAAAGGGTTTAGAAATGCTCAGATTGTGATGGTGTGTTGTCTCTGTCATTCAGCACGGCGTCAGCTTCAGTCTGGCGCAAACGGTGTCTCGATCTGGCTCGTGGATGTCAAGTTGTAGCCCTTTGAAATTGAGTAAACAAATTGGTCTGTACGTAAAGAAATCCAGTTCAAACTAATTATTTCTCGGTCTGTGCACACAGCAGCTCCTTAAATCAAATAATCCACGTCAGCAGCCTTTGCGTTTGTTTTCATTTGCATGGGGGTCGTCCACATCAGCATTCGTTTCTAATCTGTCGTTGACTCGATCTAGGGCAACCTCTGTCGTCCGACGTCTCCAAGCATCCCAACTTCGATGGCGTCTTCGACTTCAGGCTTCATGATCGGCGACTTTGACGGCTCCTCCTCGAATGGCGATGACTCGAACTTTGCTGCTTTCCACGACAGCGTCTCTCCAGCGACGATGAGCACTTCAATGACGGCGACAATGAGTAGTGCTCCTTCTTCTCTGACGATTTCACAGTCTCCGATCACCTTCCTTCGATGGCGAGAGCTCGGCGGCGATGGGCACTTCAACGACGGGCTGTCTACTCGACGGCGTGGGCTTTAATTTCTTCGTCTTCTACGGCGTCTTCTCCTACTCAAATCGCATGGGCTATTCTGCGTTGAAGGTGATGGTGAGAGGAGCTCAGGAACTTGGCTTCGACATCTTCATGGCAACGCTCTGATGGTGGGCTTCTTCGTGCAGCAGGTCTTGAGGATGCAGACTCACGGCAACGGCAAGGAAATGTGGGCTTCGGACTTCAGCGACGAACAGACTCCGGTGGCAAGAACGGCATCCTCAATGGCAGGGTTCAAGCTCCTTCTCAATGGCAGGGAGAGTTGTAGCTTGTCTTGGGTTGTGCTCTTGGAGTTGTGCTTGCATGGGAGCTCGACTTGACGATTTGTTGGAGAGACAACTTGCAGCTTTCTTCCCCTAGGTGTATGCTTGATTATTTGTTGGAGAAGCGTTTCTGGCAAGCAGGGAATTTTGAGCTTGAGGGGATGCTAGTGATGACATGGAGATAATGATGGAACTTGGCTTGTAGAATATGGCCTTGGAGAAGAAGGTTGCGGCAAGGTAAAGATATTGCTTTTTTTGGAGATGCTTGCGGCAAAGAGGAATATAGGCTAGGGTTTTTAACAATATGGTCGGCCTTCTATTTTTTTTGTTCTTCTCTCGTTGATCCCTATTGATGAGGGGGCATATATAGATGTGGGGGAGAGAGGGTACGGCTTAGGTAGAATCCCATACAAATAGGAGTTATAGATTTGACTTCATCTTTGAGTAGGAAAATAATGGGATTGGCTTGAATATGAAATTTGAAAGAGATTTGGATGGGATCTTAATTGATATGATCAAATCCATAGTGATTCTCTCCATCACATCCCATATTGGACCAAGTCCAATTGCTATGTGTATAGCACTTTGACCAAGCCCATTTGCTACGTGAATAGCAATTTCTCCAACGAAAGACATAGTCATCACTTTGAAGAATTTTGTCCTTGCCATCACTGAAACACACTAAACACACACGTTAAATAGCAACACATGTTTGTCATTATCAAACTAGAGATCCTAGATCGTCGCATCCAACAATTGATTCGTCAGGCATATTCTCCAGATAACTGTGATCCTTAGATCATGGACCATGAGGGCACGCTTCATTTGGTAGCGAGGAACGGGGCCCCTTCGACTTACGACCGACGACGAGGGTTGTTTGGTAGCGAGGGGCGAGGCCCCTTCGACTTACGACCGACGACTATTGATTCGGGTTGAATATTGCACATTTAACCCCTCATCTAGCACCATTTTGTGCATATATGATGCTTAATTGGTCTCTAATACGAACGTATTTTGAAGACCCTTATTTATTATAGCAAACTTATATTTTATGCATAAAAGAGTAATATACTGAGTATTTTTGCACTTTTTATATTTTTCATGGCTAGATCTCGATCTCACGATTCCAACGACTATTTATTTGTATTTTTTTTAGATCTGTGCTAATTTCTATGAATTTTTGAATGCAGAATACCAATTAATTGAAGAAATACGTTTGAAATACGGCACAAATACGCGCTGCATCCCACGGCCTGCCATGTGGCAAAATATCAGCCGTTGGATTTGAATCCAACGGTCCAAATGAGAGGACGGAGATCAATGCGAAAGGGGCTGTGTACAGACACGTGGCAAGATCCTGGAGACATCTGCTCTATACAGCGGTGGAAATCAAAGCGGACGATGTGGAGTTGTATCGACCGTTATCTAATCGATCTAGCGGCTGAGAGAAGCCGGCAACGGAGTTGAAATCAAGCGGGATTCGATCCCACTAATGCCACGTGGCGGAACAGGAGGCGATCCAGCCTTTGAATCAACGGCCCAAATCGAGTAAATCGGAAGTGGATCCGTGATTGAAGGGAACAAAGTGGGCTGTCGTGGTAATCTGAGACGAGTGGCACAATGATGGCGGTTGGATTTTAGATCCGACGATGGAGGCAGAGTACGAGATCGAAGCTGATGTGGGCGCGGCAACCCGCCAGGACACGTGTCGTGCCCAGATCCGATCCCGCCTCTTGATGAGCAGCTGTGGTTTGCTGCGGTTTGCGGTTTGGGTTTTGATGCTATTAGATGCGGTTTTGGACTCGTTAACACAACTAAAACCCGCAACGCCTCTACATAAGCGTATTTTAGGGTTTTGTTGGGGTTTTGAGGCGACTACTAAGCGTATTTTTCTGGAGGAGGCTACTGATAAATTCCAGAGGTTATTTTTCCAGATTCTAATCAAGTTTGGGTGATTATATTGGAGATTTGGTGATAGATACTTGAACTTTTACCTCGTATTTAGTACTTTTTCATTGTATTTTGATATTTGAATGATGTATTCATCTATGAAACTTGATTTTTCTTTCATCATGTGTGGCTAATCTCCTTGTGCTATGGTTGTGATGTAATTAGGAGTATGTAATCGTAGATATTCATGTCTTTAGCCTTATAATCATGTTAAAATTGCTTGTAACGTTGATTTCTACATCGTATTTCTTGGATATTATTCATTTTCGATATGAATGATGTTCTTTATGGCTAGGCCCTGATAAGTCTAGTTAGTTTATGTTCTCTAATCAGGACATATCATTGTGCTTATCATTTAATGAAATCAAAGTTGCAAGAAATGCATATACGGCTATTTTAAATAGTTTTTATCGATTCATCTTCAGATTTCTTCATGCCTTGACCGGGTGAAGCATTATGTGATATTAAAAGACATGCTATTTCAGCGATTACAAACTCCTAATGAAGTCACAACCAGTGCATATTCATATCATCGATAACCAAACTTTTGTGACACCATACTTATTTGTTAGAAGTTACTTTTTTGATACCAATCTTTAAAAATCATTTTCACCTTCATAAAGGTGGTTGCTTTCTCATCCATACATTTTCTGTGATAGTTGAATTTGTGTTATTTCAGGTCGACTTGTTGATCACTCCATATTTTATACCTTTTTTCTGCATGTTTTCATGACGTTTTGATCGCACATATTGCGTTTTTCACGATTATTCGACGATATTGTGAAGCTTTTCACTATTTCTTGTTTTTGTCGTATTTCAGGAAATATGGAGTGATTTGGAGCGAAAATGAGATCAAAGGAGTTTCACACACTTCGGAGTGTCGCCTACGGCTTATTAGAGCACTTATCAGCGACAGAGGATGAGCGGAAGAAGAAGGAATTTCATAGGATCAACAAGGAGGCGAAAAGGAGAAGAATGGAGCTGAGGAGCACCTCACTCGGCCGAGCAAGACTACTTATTCGGCCGAGTGAAAGGTTACACTCGCCCAAGGGAAATGGATACCAACTGAAGATTTTCTACGTTTTCTCGGCCGAGTAAGGAATTCCATTCAGCCGAGTAAGAAATCTCACTCGCCCGAGTCAGTCAGAGAAATCAGACAGAAAAGAGCCCAAGTTACTGGAAAATCTAAGGAAGCTCATTCGGCCGAGCATGATTGCTACTCGGCCGAATGAAGAAGACTGCTCGGCCGAGTCACCCCGAGAAACGGACCCCTGAGAACCCCGAAGTTACTGTTATTTTACAGGGTTTGTCACTCGGGCGAGTGACAAGGGTCACTCGGCCGAGTGACCCTCTCCGACTACTGCTAGGAATGCGAATTCTGGGCTGCGCAGGGGCAGTTTTGTCACGATTTTTGGACGATTTTGGCTTGTATGTAAACCTAGTTTTAGACATAATTTTCAGAGAGACTTGAATTATTTTTTAGAGACTTCTTTTAGGTTTTTGACTGCTATTCTTTGGAGAAATCTCAGCTGGAGATCATTGGCTACATCATTGGTTTGTTCTTTCTTATTAAAAATCTCATTTTTATGAATTATTTCTTATTTGCAATGGATTGTGCCATGATTATTATTGTTATTTCTGAGATTTTCAAGATGATTAGTGAGTAGTTCCGTCGTTCTAGGGCATGGGGATGAACCCTATGGACCCGATCTTTTGAATTGTGATGAATTTATGGATTTGTTGCTAGAATCGATAATGGTTAGGTTGTGATTGATTTATTACGAGTAGCTAGGAATGCATATCGATTGGGATTTGCAAGAGATTAGATCCCAATTGATAGGAAGGTCTAGATATTCGATTTAGATTGATAATTGAATTTCTCTAGATTTGGTTTGCAAGAGATTGGACCAAAGCTAGGATTTTTAATTATGAATCTATATTAATATTCATTTGCAAGAGATGGGACGAATGCGAACTATCATAACATAGATCGTAGCTCGATTTTGAATGAGAGTGGGCTCGAGATGCGATTGGAAAATGATGTAGTTCTTCACGCTAGCTGTTTAGGCTAGGGTTTGCACTAGAGTGGGCCCTAACTTAGGTTTGCTATGGACCGGCAATAGCGCGAGAGTGTGAGCTTGGTTCTACATTAAGTTGCGACTAGTTCACCTAAATTCAAGCTTAGCAACAATGAAATTTGTTATTCACAAGGATGAGAGACGGTCCGTAGTGGGGATTTCCTAGCCCTAGACGCTTTATTATATTGATATTTCTTGCTATTGAATGATTACGACTATTACATCGAAACTATTCTTATTCTCTTGATAGCTAGGTAATTAAAGTGAGATACTGTCATTTGTCATCCATGTGTTCGATACCCTCTCGCCACTACACCGTGCGCTTGCGGTAAAACTACAAGTCGTTTTTCGGGTGTATATCCGGACGCGACCAGTTGTCCCGTGGATACGATTCTGGTCTCTCCAGGTACTACTTGCACGATCTCCTACACTTGGGAGTATTAACTCACACTATTTTGTGCCAGGAAATGGTCGAGGGTCGTTCGGTGGCAAGGGGTAGCCCCTTAAATTACGGCTGACGACGAGGGTCGTTCGGTAGTGGGGGCGCAAGGCCCCATCGACTTATGATCGACAACGGTCAAGGGTTATTCAGTGGCGAGTGGTAGCCTATCTGTCATTAAGACGGCATGAAGCGAAAAGGTACAAGAGCCCGCAAAACAAATTATATATTACACCCAAAAATTGTTCCATGCTACAGGGCAAGGGGGACAAAAATGGAAAAACTTCACATATGGGCCCGGGGCCTGGGACAAGGCATCCTCTGGGACCTCGCCTTGCTCGAAATGAGGCCCTTCGGAACCTGGCAGAGGACGAGGAAGTGCCTGCCAGACGCGCTCCTTGAACCTCTGAAAGGAGTCCTGGAAGACCCTCACGATCCTGGGGGCCAAGAGGTCCTCGTAGGAATCGAAGGCCTCTTTGAGGGCCTCTGCAATCCGTGGCCTCAAGACCCCCTTGTAGCCCCTTTCCACCTCCTCGACAAGCCGGTTGGGGTGCACCTGTTGCAGGGCTCCCAGCTCGGCCCAGAGCTTGTCCCTCTCCCGACGGAATGCTTCTTCCGCCTCCTGGGCCGATCTCTGAGCATCGATTAGGGCCCCCTACAGGTCCAGCACCTCGGAGGCGAGCTCGTCCACCCAATGCTGCAGAAGGCGAGCTTCCATATGGGCTTCTTCGGCCGCCACCTCGGCTGCCTTGGCCCTCAAATTCTCCTGCACCAAAGAGTCTTCAAGGTTGGTCGCGTGGGCCGCACGTCACTACACCTCAATGGCCATCATGACAGCGTGCGAAACAAAGGGAGTGAGTCAGGGGAAACACGAAGCAAGATTGGACGTGGTGGAAAGACCAACCTGCTGGAGCTGCCAGACTAAAGTATCCGCCAGTCGATCGAAGCGAGCCCTCTCTAGGAGAGAGCAGTCCCTCGAAAGGACGGAGCTCTGTGCCAGCTGGGTGGCTACGTCCCGATCAGCGAAGACCAAGTCACCAGGCGTGACCTCGGGACCCGCCTGGAGTGTCAACAAGGCACCCCCATCTCTGGCCAAAGAGAGCTCTACAGGATCGGTGGGGGTGGCCACAACCGCCACCGGAGGGTCTCTCACGAGACGATCGACATCTCAGGGGCCGCGAAGGGATGGACCCCCTCGGTCTTCTTCTTCTTCTTCTTCTTCTTCTTCTCGTCGGGCTCCCCGGACTCCGGAGGGAGGCGCTTTCGTTCCCTGCCTCGACCGCCTGCGGGCGCACGAGGCGCCGGGCCAGCACACCCGTTACCTCCCTTGGTGCAAGCAGGGCCGGGGAAATCGGCGGCCATGGTCTCCCCCGCAGGGGGTTCAACCAGGACCTGGGCTGGCAGAACAGCAGCGACCGTTGGCTCCAGCCTTCCAACCACGGGGTCGGCTCGACGGATCTCATCCTATATAGTACGGTGAGGCGCATGGCCAGATGGGTTTCCTCGGCCAATACCAGCTCCCCGACGGATGAGTTCGCCGATGTCCCGGCTGAACTCCCGACCAGTCATGTCTGTAGAAAGGGAAAAGATCAGGGTAAGAAAAGAGCACAACAACACGAAAATGGAGCACCTACTGGGAAACCACATGGCTGTTTTAAGAAGTAGGTTATCCAGCAGGGGCCAGACCGACCTCTCCACTAAGGGCAGAGAAGACAACAGCTGGACTGCAGCCTGATCGACCTCTGAGAGGGTCAACGTCAAGTCATATTAACATAGCCCCCCAACCTATCAGGATCTCGGCGTCCCTATGAAAAATGACAAAGAAGAAGCTGGAACTCCAGTCCCCCACCCAGCGGGACAGTCCAAGCAAGCACTCCCTCCCCGCTTGGGCACGGATGTGTTGCCACGATCCCCGATCGACCGTCTGAACCCGGAAATAGTAAAAGAAGATGGGCAGGGTTGGCTCCAAGCGATTGCACACTGTAGATCATGATGAACCCAACCAACACCGCAATTGAATATGGGGACAGCTGACACAGGGCCACCATCAAAAACTCCCGGACTTGGATGATGAAAGGATGAAGGGGGAAGCGGAGCCCCAGGCGAAACATCTCGACATAGACACCGACCTCCATGTACCTCTGGAAAAAAATCCTTTCGTTGCTAAAAGGGATCTGGACGTCGTACGGGTCACACAAATACTTCTCTCGGATCTCCGTAGCCGTCGAGAAGGGGACGATTGACGATGACCTAAAGATCACCGGGGGAACATTGAACTTTTCTGCCGCCTGATCCTCATCTCTACCAGCTGGGTCCTCAAAGAGCAAGCCCTTCCCTTTATCCAGAACGAGACGTGTCGCCGAGGGGATATCGGGCCTTGATGACAGAGTATTGCCTCACTCAGGCGTCGGAGGAACCCCGGACCCCGACGCGGAACCGCCTATTCTAACTGCAGCCATAGGACAAATCGAGTGTGGCAAAGGAAGAAGAGGTAAAGTTACCTTAGAGGGAATCAGAAGGAAGAAAGACGAAGGAGGATTCGAAGGAGCTCGCAAGAACAGAGTCTGATCGAAAGGCGTGAAAGAATCGAACTCAGAAGGGCGGCGTCTTTATGTGAAGGGCAATCCAAGAATCAGGACCGTCCGAAGGAGAACGCGTGGTGACATCTGGCGGCCGACGACGCTTCGAATTCCGCACCCAGAGGAGGGATGAGTTCAAACGGACCGTGTCATGATGGCTTCCGTTTAATAGCACGGTCTCGACTGACGCATCTATCAAAATCCACACGAGTCATATCGCCCGAACCGAACGGGCAAAATCCGAACGGCCCGAGCGATGGGGGCAATGGATACGACTATTCTAGAGCAGCCCAAAAGCAAGCGACCCAAGCCCATTTTAGAGGCAGCCCGAAGGCAAGCGGCCCCGACCCATGCTGGAGGAAGAAGACTCCCAAAAGGAGTTTGGCCCAACAGGCGAGACCCTCGTGAGGACCCGGTATCGGGTCGTCTACGATCGGACGTGCGCTCGGTCAGCCCACGACAATGGGAGTTAACCGCTCCCAAAAACACTCTCCCTTAATGACCACTAAGGGACCCCATTAACCCACCTTCATGGCGCATTGAGGCGCCTTAAGGGAGGCGGATCACGGGGGTAGAAAAGGAGGGCATGGAGTTGGGATGATTGTGGGAGAATCCCTATATAGGGACTCGAGGGGGGATGAAGAAAGGGACCTTATCTCTGATACCCACAAACGGAGGTATTCTTCTCATAGACTTGGTTTTCTATTTTGCCTTTCGTTCCATAGCTCAGTCCGAGGATACGTGTATCGGCCTCCTTACGAACCGTATCGGTCCCGCTGAGTACCTACAGATCCGTTCTGACTTAGGCATCAGAGGGGACTTGGTCGGAACCAAGGTCCCGCCCCCCTGACGAGCTGCTTCATCTTTCCAGGTCAAGGAGCTCCCAGGTGCAGAGGTTACCCCTCAACGCAGCACCCGTCGAGGCCAGACGCCCACTCCTAGGTGCCGAGGCCACCCCTCTGCACCTCACATACCGAGGCCGAGCGCTCCGGGTGACGAGCCCATACGACCTCGACACATCGAGCCAGCTGTTTCAGGAGCTGGCGCAAGGATCCTAGCCACCCTCGTCAAGCACTCGCCTGCTTGACAGGACCCAGGGGTCTATCCGGATCCCTTGACCACGTTGACCGCCCAACCCTCAGTTAACGATTCCGTGGTGAGAAAACACCCGTAAAAAAACATATGAGACATTGATAATATAAGATTTAAAAACACTAACAACAAACTGATCGGTGGGGACCCAAAACATAAAGATAACAAAGCATCTGTCTAAAAATACACTAAGGCCAAATGACCAGGGCAATCATAATAAAAACCACACATAAGACAATCAGAAACGTCCAAACATCCTACAATCAGTCAAGTCAACTTTCAAACTTACAAACTTCAACCATTAAAACATCCAATCTTCAAACTGGAGGGGAAATTGGATCGATAAGAGGCAGCCGAAGCAAACTAATGGCGGCACGATGATGTCCCACAGTTAGGAGAAGCGGGATTACGACAGTTGTAGCGACGAGGAGATAAGTCCATATCTCCAAGTAAGGAAAGGATTTGTGCTTGAGAAGCATGAACTTGCCCTAATAGATTGGCATAAAATTCACTGACTAGGAGGGGATAATAGGGAACCTTATTATAGGAATTCCAGAGAGTGGCAAGACCAACGGCCGACAAGAGACGCAGGATATCGAAAGAGGAGACGGAGGCATAATTGATGAAACACTTGGGGATTATGGTGATGGATTCGAAAGCATGGAACTTGGATTCACACACGGGAGTCCGAAAACGAGATGAAAAGTCAGGGCCAGTGTAATGTGATGAGGATGCCATGGGAGGAAGAAGATATTTGCGTAGGAAGGAAGATGAAGAGAATAGAACGGAGAGGAGTCCTATAAATAATATAACGAACGGTTGAGTAAAAACTGAAATGAGAAGTTGTAGAAACTAAATAAAGAGTGGAATGGGTGTTTGAAGAACTGAATCGGGTAGAGAAACTGTTCAGGAATATAGGAAGGCGTGAAAAACTGAACGGACGCAGTTTGAAGATGAACGAACAAAATAGAGAAATTAACCGACCAATGTTTTTTGGTTGGTGATCGCTCCATATTTTACACCTTTTCTCTGCATGTTTTCACACCATTTTGATTGTTAATATTGCGATTTTCACGAGTATTCGACGATATGGCGTTACTTTTCACTATTTCTTGTTTTTGTCGGATTTCAGGAAATATGGAGCAATTGGGAGCAAAAATGAGCTTAAAGGACTTGCACGCGTAACGGAGCATCGTTCATGGCCTTATTGAGGAGTTACCAGCGCTAGAGGATGAGTGGAGAAGGACAGAATTTGATAGAATCGATGAGGAGACGAAAAGGAGAAGAAAAGATCTCAAGAGTACCCCACTCGGCCGAGCAGACTGCCCACTCGGTCGAGTGAAGGACCGCACTCGCCTGAGTAAAACGGATACGCACCGAAGATTTACCATGTTCACTCGGCCGAGCAAGGAAGACCACTCGGCTTAGTGAGAAAGCCCACTCGCCCGAGTGCTACAGAGATTTCGTCCAGAGAAGAGGCCAACTTACTGGAATTTAGAGAAGCCTCACATGGCTGAGTGGCAAAGCCTACTCGACCGAGTGAAGAAGCCCACTCGCCCGAGTGTTACAGGGTTTATCTCCTGAGATCTAAGCAGACTCTCTGGAATTTTTGGAGAACTGTAAAAGTCCCTACTCGGCCGAGTAGATAAGCCCACTCGACTGAGTGAAGAATCCCACTCGGCCGAGTGATGCCGATGACACGAGCGCCCAGATTTTCAGATAGCCTTCCATTATTTTGAAATCTGCTATCGTTCCAGCAATCAACGTATTTTTCTCATATTTTTATGGATATTAGTCTTCATGACAGTTCCAAAGCCACTAAGAACGCGCCAATCGGAGGTCGGATAAAATCTGGAGAATTTCTGCAAGTTGATGCTACAGTGCTGGAATTTCCACTCGGCCGAGTCATATTCCCACTCAGCCCGAGTGCCGTGGGCCCTGATTTTAAGTTGCGGACAAGCTGATTTAGGGCACGAATTTGAGAGAGTTTTGGGGGGTTATTTGCTAGGGTTTTGGGAGGCTATTTAAGAGGTTTGTAGCCGTCATTAGAGAGAGTTCCGATGATGTTTTCTTAGTGATTATTTTAGAGGTTAGGCCATGCCCTAGGCCCCCTCTTGGATCTAAAAGCCTGTAATTGGATTGAAGTTCTTCATCAAAGCTAAGTATCCTTGTTCTTGTTGTTTGAATCTTTAATTTGATATCTTTTTACATGCAAGCAATGTCTTTTATTGATCTCTATATCGTTATTGCTATGCTTGAGTAGATTTGATGTTCTAGGGCATGGGGATGAACCCTATGGATCTCATGTCAAATTTGTGATGAATGAATTTCTAGGTTGCTAGAATTGTAATTTGTTAATACGAATAGCTAGGGATTTTCATCGATTGGGGTTTGCAAGAGATTGGATTCCTATCGATGGGAAGGCCTAGATATTCGAATTAGGTTTATAATCGAAATTCTCTAGACTTGGTTTGTAAGAGATTGGACCAAAGCTAGGATTTTTATTATAAATCTATATCCATATTCGTTTGCAAGAGATTGGACGAATATGAACTATCACAACCTAGATTGTAACTCGAGATTGCACGAGAGTGGGCTCGAGGTGCGATTGGACGATGATGTCGATCTTCATGCTAGAGGCTTAGGGTAGGGTTTGCACGAGAGTGGGCCCTAGCCTAGGTTTCTATAGACCGGCAATATCGCAAGAGCGTGAGCTTGGTTCTCTATTCAGTTACGACTAGTTCACCTCAATCCAAGTCTATTAATATTGAGATTCACTATTTACAATGATGAATGACGATCCGTAGTGGGGATTCCCTAGCCCTAGACACTTTTATTATATTGTATTTGAATCGATATTTGACCGACTTCTTTATCACCGACACCGACATCCACTACCATTTCCATTATATCATTTCATAACCATCTCCACCAATACAACATTCGTAGTCAAGCCAACCTAGGATAGATTGGAACCAACACCACCTCCTCGTGTTCGATACCCGCTCGCCACTTGACCGTGCGCTTGCGGTAAAACTACAATCGTTCTCCGGGTGTACATCCGGGGCCGATCAAGTTTTTGGCGCCGTTGCCAAGGATTCATCTCCGTGTAAATTGCGCCATACTTGGTTGTTCTTGGAGTTACATTTTGGATCGATCAGTTGGCCAGCCAGAAACAATAATCCAAACCGTGAAAAAGAATTGTGACAGTTTAAAAAAATTAATTTTACAAAAAATCAAAAGAAGTCCAAAGGGAGTAATGACCTTGCATTGGAAAGGACCAAAAAAATTGAAATAGGGCATGAGAATTGAAGAGGGTTGGTGGGGTTAGGTGAGTCAAACGAATAGGATGATGACACTTGGCTTTATAGAGAAGAGAAAAATGTCTGAAATTTTGAACAAAATATTAATCCTCCAACCACCCAAGAGAAGCAACGGTTGTACCAAGTGAAAAAAATCCGAAAAAAATAAAATAAAAAATTCCACAAAAAGACAAAGAATATGCTGTGAAATCTGAATAAGAAAAGTTAGTCGAGCAGGGAAATTTTCCTGGCCGGTTAATTGTAAATAAATGCCGAAAAAATAAGAAAAAAATCAGAAAAATATAACAAATAAATATGATGATATTTCAAAGTTCAGATTCACTAACAATGCCTAAATCTCTTCTAACTTTAATGAAAGAGTCCTCTTTCAAAGGCTTAGTTAAGATGTCAGCAATTTGATGTTCAGTAGAAATGAGCTTTAAACTAATGTCACCTTTTTGAACATGATCATCCAAAAAGTGGTGACGAATGTCAATGTGTTTTGTGCGGGAATGATGAACAAGATTTTTAGATAGGTTAACTGCACTTGTGTTGTCACACATAATGAGACCTGTGGAACACTGAATGCCATAGTCTGATATAGTTTGTTTCATCCATAAAATTTGTGCACATGCTAAACCAGCGACAATATATTCTGCCTCTGTGGTAGATAATGAAATAGAATTTTGCTTTTTGCTGAACCAATAGACCAAATCATGTTCAAGAAAATGACATGTGCCACTAGTGCTTTTTCGGTCAGATTTACAACCAACAAAATCTGCATCACTATATGATAATAAATCATGTTCTAGTTTTAGGATTAAATAAACCAAAATCAGACGTGTGTTTAACATCTAATTATTCGTTTTACGGCAGTACGATGAGAAATCTTAGGATCTGCCTGAAAGCGAGCACAAAGACAAACAGAAAACATGATGTCTGGTCTACTAGCAGTAAGATAAAGTAAAGAGCCAATCATACCTCTATAGAGACGCTGATCAATACTCTTACCATTTAGATCCTTGTCAAGGGATGTAGAAGTACTCCTTGGAGCACGTTTTTCTGCAGAACTTTCTAGTCCAAAGCACTTGATAAGTTCTTTTGAGTATTTGCTTTGGTGGATGAAAATAGCTTCCTTCATTTGTTTGATTTGAAGACCAAGGAAGTAATTAAGTTCGCACATGTGACTCATTTCGAATTCCTTCTACATAATCTTAGAAAAATCTTGACAAAGAGATTCGTTAGTAAAACAAAAACTAATGTCATCAACATATATTTGAATAATAATAATGTCAAGAATTTATGTTTTTAACAAAAAGTGTTGAACCAATCTTACCAATTGAATAACCTGAATTTACTAGAAAACTTTTATGTCTTTCATACCAAGCACGAGGTGCTTGCTAAGACCATATAAGGCTTTCTTTAATTTAAAGACATGGTTATCCAATGTTTCATGATGGAATCCTGGTGACTGTTCAACATAGACTTCTTCTTTAAGAAATCCATTGAGAAAAGCACTTTTAACATCCATCTGAAATGACTTAAAATCTTTATAACATGCAAAAGATAATAACATCTGAATAGATTCAAGACGTGCAACTGGTGCATAGGTTTCATCATAATCAATACATTCTTCTTGATTATAACCTTGTGCGACCAGTCGTGCCTTGTTTCTAATTACATGTCCAGATTCATCTAACTTATTTTTGAATACCCACTTGGTACCAATAATTGGATGAATTGATGGTTTGGGAACCAATTCCCTAACATCATTTTCTTTGAAATTGATTGAGTTCCTCCTACATAGCAATAATCTATGAACTATCTTCACATGCTTCAATGATGTTCTTTGGTTCAATGGATGAGATAAATGTGCAATGTGACATTTGCTCCATTTGACCATGAGTTCTCACACCATCTGAAATATCACCAATTATCAAGTCTGGTGGATGATTGCGAACTTGTGTATATGCTTTAGGAATATCTGCATTATCTGAAATAGACTCAACAGAAGGTTTAGTAGCACCATCATCATCAAGTTCAATATTGTTAAATGAATCAGATAAAGGTAATAAATCCTCATTATCATCAATAATAGTAGGAATAGATGAGGGATTCTCATCAAAAGTGACATGTAAAGATTCTTCAATTGATGAAGTTCTTTTGTTGTAAACTCTGTAGGCTTTACTACGTGTTGAGTAACCAACAAAAATCCATTCATCAGATTTTAAATCAAACTTGTCAAGTATATCTCTAGTGTTAAGAATGAAACACTTACATCCAAACACATGAAAATATGATACACGAGGAATGCGATCAAAGAATAATTCAAAACAAGTTTTGTTAAGCAATGGTCTTATAAAAACTCTATTTAAGATATAATATGTCGTTGCAACAGCTTCTGTCCAAAAATATTTTGGTAAGTTACTATCACAAAACATTGTTCTAGCACATTCTTGAAGAGTTCTATTTTTCCTTTCTACTACACCATTTTGTGGAGCAGGTCTAGGAAAGGAGAAATTATGTGTTATACCATTATCATAACAAAACTTTAAAAAGATTCATTTTCAAATTCTCCCCCATGATCACGAATAGTAATGATGGTTGAAGATTTGATCTTCTGAATCTTTCTACAAAATATGGAAAATTCTTGGAAAGCATCATTCTTATGTGTTAAACCAAGGAAATTATGTGTTATAATTATGAAATTATGTGTTATAAACGCACGTCAAAATCCCCCAAGCTGAACCCTTCCTCGTCCTCGAGGAAGACGAGTGAGAGTAGGAGCTCAGAGGGAAAAATAGAGAGAGAGACAGAAAGAGAAAGCAAAATCCTAGATCGCCTATGAGAACCAACAAAACCAAACACGCCACACATAAGCAAGCATGAGACAAAACACAACATTAAACCAAGGAATATAAGTCCAAACAAGTGTCATGGGCCCTTGCAGTGAAGCGCGAGTGAGTGTGGTTGTGTGCTAGCAGACGGTGTTACTATCTACATTATGCAATAAAGCTCCATATACACATACCCAAAGAATGACCCAAATATCAATTCAATTCAAAATTGTGGTGAATAATAGCTCAAGCATGCACAAGAAAGGTATAAGAATAGAAGCGTATCATGCGTCAGAGATTCCACGGCTAAGGACTAGGAGATCACCACACTATTGCCTAGATAACCGCTAGAAAGCTCCTATGCCAAGTGTGTTCGAAAACGATGGAGGTTGAGAAGATATGGAGTAGAACACTCGATGCAAATTCTCGCCTTCCCTTTATTCACAGTAGATAGGAAAAATATTCACACTGGAATTTTTTTGGGTTTTGGGTATTTGTATTTTTTTTTGGATTTTTGGCTATACATATTTTTTTCTCTTTTATTTTTTATTTTCCTTTTTTGGTTTTTTCTTTTTTCTCTTTTTTTGGATTTTTGGATATTGGGATATATACATGTGTACTCTCCCAAGTGGGAGAACAGTACACGACGAGGGGATTTGCGCCAAGTAAAATAAAAAAGAAATCGGATTCTAAACACTTGGACAAAGGAGATATTTCTCGCAAATCAGAGCATAGGCTAAATAGGTTATCCTAGTCCTTATTTGTGGAATCCCGACACATGCGAATTGAAGCATACGATATAAACATATAACATGCATATAGGAGCAGACAATAGAAGTAAATACCGCATATTCAAATCGAAGCATGATAATCTAGGGGTCAACCAAGGATAGGTATATAAATCAACATCATAAAGTAGAAGCACACCACCTAGCTGGTCATGACACACGACTCACATAAAAGCTTAGTGGACCCACGAAGCGTAAAATCCAATGGGACTCGGCTTCCTCGGGTTAGTGAATGTGATCGTCGTAGCTATGCTAAGTGTATGTGTAGTTTCTGTGGCAATTCATTATATGGGGTCATCTCTAGGAGAGAGAGAGAGAGAAACAGAAGGTGAGAAGAAAAAGAAAAACACGAGGAAAAACGACTCAAAACGAAGAAAAAGACACAAATGACGCACAAAGTGCGACTCCCCCAAACTGAAACTTGCATTGCCCTCAATGCACTAGAAGTAAATACGGGAGGGCAACGAAAATGGGGGGGGGTACGCACCGACACAAGAAAATGAAATACAGGAAAACACACGAACAAAACTGAAAAATAAAGAAAAAGAAAAGGAAACACATAAATAAAAGAAACAGAAGCACATCCAAACGACACATATAAACAGACACACAATGACGTCACACGACAAAACACACAAAATTCGATTTCCCCCAAGCTAGACATGACAAAGCTAGCAATATGATATGATCAATGTGGTGCAAAAATATGCTAGGGGGAAAATCATAGAAAGAAGTCAGAATGCAGAAGAGGAAGTGCCCTCGTCCTCCTCAGTAGAGGATGTGGGGTGTTGGTGATTCGTGGAAAAAAGTTTATATTTATACTCCCTAACTACCCCTATTTTGTGCTAAGGCTTAGGCTTAATCTTGCACTTTTGGATGTATACTCTCTTTATGTTTCATATAAGAGCTTATTCACATTTTTGGCACAAAACATCATTATATGAACTAATTTCTCCTTCTCCTATTTTTCAGGTACTTCTGAGAGTCTTGGGGATTTTTCAGAATTTTCTGGGATTTTTCTGGGATTTCTAGGTATTTTTGGTGAATTATATGGAGGAGAAATAGCATTTTAATTGGGGAAAAGGATTTAAAAGGGGCCTCAGCGTAACGCAATCTCACAGTGCCACGCGGCACAGATCAACAGCCGCCCGCTGTGACGCAGGCTAAAGGGCTGTGGGGGCACGTGCACCGCACGTGCCCCCGTTTGATACTTTCTGCGGGCTTTGACTGCTTCGAGCAGCCATCTCATGAGCGGGCCTCCGCTCCGATGGGCCGGGCCGCATTCACGGAAGCGGCTTCGCCACGAGGATTAAAAGTGGGCACGGCCTGCTTGCCATTGTGCGGGCTCCAAAGGCCCGCTCCGCTGAATTAAAGCGCAGGCGCGCGCGGTTAAGTTCCTAGCGGGTCAGGTGCTCGAAAACCCGACCCGCAATGCCTTATTCCGGCCCGATAAGCGAAAATGGGGGTTTAATTTCGCATGTAGCATTTTCCAACAGCCAGACTTCGGCCATGGCTTTTTTACTGTTCCATTGGGGGGGTTTTAGACCCCCTCTTCTTCCCCAAGAGCTAGGGCAATGGATTGGAGGCCATTGGAGGCTAGGAGAGCTTGGAGGAGGAGCAAGGAAGGGGGAAGCTTGGGTTTTTTGAGCTCCACTTGGTTATCTCTTTCCCCTCTCTTGTAAACATTTGGTTGCTATTAATTTGTATGAATATTTGAATGATTGTTGAATGAGAGTGAGACCCATTTGATAGTTGTTTGATTAATTGCTTGTGATGAAGATTGGTGTGTTCATCTTGCATGATTATTACCGTATTTTCATTATGAAGGCCTAAAGCCATTTGGGTGTGAATTGGGTTAATTAGGGCTTGTGTGGTTGATTATTAATTGCTCATTCCTAGCATGTAATTGGATTAGCACGCCTTGAAATGGGTGCTAATTGTGTTGATTGATGGATTGTGCCCTAGATTTCATTGAGTCGTGCACCACTCTTGGCGGGGCCGTAGAACGGTGGTGTACCTTAGGGGTCACACCTACATGCACCATCCTTGCATTTTATTGACACGGATGCAAGGATCGACTCACGAGCTTAAGTTAGGGATTCCAACCCACTAATCAACATACGAATGAGTCGTGCATTACTCTTGGTGGGGCCGTAGAACGGCGGTGTGCCTTAAGGGCATTACCTATGTGCACAACCCCGCATACCTTGAAATGGATGCGAGGGTTGAGTCATTTGGAATGAACCGATTGCTAATCAACTCACAACCCTAATGACATCCCATTCCACATACTTCTCCTTGCTTGATTAGCTCCCTACTTTGGTCTCCACCCTACCTACCTTGGGTCTGGCTCGACCGCCTTACCACCACAATTCCACTCATCGTACTCGTTAGTTTATTTGGTTGTACCAACACCTTTAGTATTTCCTTAACCAACCGAGATTATGAACGTGAAACGAATTGTCTCTGTGGATTCGACCCCGTACTCACCGGGTGTAACGACTGATTTTCATGTATCTGGATTTAATATAATATAATATATGTTTTGGTGGATTTTCTCCTCTTGTGTGGTTTTCGTCTCCGTAGATTTCATTTTCGATCGATTCGTCGTATTTTCTCGCTTCTTCCTTAGGATCGTCGATTTCGAAGTATGTCATTCGTGACGGACTTCATAACGGTCGTATCTAACTGTTAGATCAAGCCTAGAAGTCTTAGGAATCGATCCCGGGGCCCCGCGCTCCGTATCGGAACTTTTGGTGCTCATTAGCCGGTGTAAGAAGGGCCACCGACCGACTAGATGACGATCCAGTCGGTCGGCAATCCTTCTTGGACCGACTAGTTGGCTTTCTAAAATTATTCAGGAGTTACTGTTTATCGTTAGTCGGTCTAAGAACGTTGGTTGACCGACTAGGTTGCAAACTAGTCTGTCAGCAATGCTTCTTTAACCGACTAACTCATCATCTTATTTTTGTATCAGCTACTGTTTACTCTTAGTCGGTCTAAGAACGTTCATCGACCGACTAGATGCCAAACTAGTCGGTCAGTATTTGTTCATGGACCGACTAACTCTAGAATCCTATTTTCGTTCAGGAGTTACTGTTTGCACTTAGTCGGTCTGCGTTGGTCGACCAACCGACTAGTTGCCAAACTAGTCGGTCAGTGGTTGCTCTTTGACCGACTAACTAGTGTTAAAACCCTAATTTCTGGGCAGCCGCCAGCCCAACCTATTTAAACCCAACCCAATCGTTTTCTTCTTCCCCAACACGACCCAAAACCCTAAAAACTTCCCCCTTCAGCCCCCATCTTCCTCCAAGCTTCAATCCTTCATTCCAAGCCCTAAATCCATCATCCAAACCATCCATTCACTCTATCAACCTCTCATCTTCCCCAAAATCTCATCAAAACCCATCAAAATCCCCAAATCCCCCAAAACCCTAGTTTCCCCAATCTTCTCCAATCTTCTCCAGATTTGACCCTAGGGTTCCACGGAGTGTTTCTTCCGTCTCCTCTCGGTAAGAAATCGATCTACCGTTGTTTTCTTAACCTATTTATATTTTTATGAAACCCTAATATAATTTCATGTTGTTTGTTGATTGTTCCCCCAAAACAGCGATTTCCCCGTAGATTGTCACCCGTGTGACGAAGTGGTCGTCATCCCCGGTGCTAGGCAAGTGAAACTTGCCACTTAGGGTTTAGGCCATGTTTTAGGCCATTTGCTAGTTGTAGGCGTAAAAGAGGCTAGGCGACGAAATGATACTCGCCTAGGCGCAAATTGGGGAACTAGCTTGACAACGAAGCTAGTTCCGACATTTAGCATGTTGCACAATTACCATGTCATGTTTACTTTCCATTAACGGTACGCAAATAAATTGTCATGTCCTCGCATTCTTTAAGTGTTGCTGTGATTGCGTAGCTTTGCTACGATGCATGTGTTCCTGGCTCGTGACCAGAAGCGAGCATAATGAGTTGCTAACCCCAACGCTCGATATATTGAATTGTGAACTAAGAATGCGAGCTCAATGTGTGGGGCAACCCCAGGCTCAATAGCTGAGTTCCATGTGCGGGGACCCCAGGCTCCATATCGTGTGGGTATTGGGTAGTGTTTAGTGCCGATCGGTCTGAAATGTTATACCATTCAACGAAGGGCGTAAACACCTACAAAATGTGAATTGATTGAATTGATAGTAGCTTGGCTACTCTTGTCTTGTTCCGATAAATTGTTCCCTTGTACAAATTGTCTTGCCATGTTTTAATTGTGCACTCATGTTATAACTGCCATGTCATGCATACTAAACTGCTAGGTTGCTAGTTGCCTTACTTTCAGTTTCCTTGCCCAAGTCTTTTAGAGTTGCTGACATGTGCCCCTTTACTCTTTTGGGTGACACATGTTAGATCCTGAGCCCGAGTACCTAGTTGAGGACGAGGTGTTTGCTGACGCCGAGCCCGTGCTTGTGTTTGACGGGGAGTACGTGGACACTGGGGACCAGTCTTAGTGTCTTCGTTGTGTTTTACTCTTTGTTAGACAGTTGTTTGTTATCGGTGCGTAGCACCCATACTTTGTTATGTCGTTTCTTTTGTTGGCCTTGTTCTGGGCCTTTAGACTCTTTTCTTTTAGCCTGGTGGCTTTTCTGGATGTTGAACTTATTCTTCTTGTTGGACAATGTATGAGATGTGAGATTTTATTTCAGTCTCTCCTTGTGTTATTATTGTTATTCTGTTGTGGTTACAGGGATCTGCTTATGTATTATTGACGCTTATCGGGTTTGGGGCTTCACAGCTCCACTCCCGTGCGGACCTTTTCACGTCTCGCCTCCATTTTAGGGAAGCGGGTCGTGACAGGTTTTGTTGGTGGCCCATGCAGGTCCTTCTGTAACTGCGATCTTTGGAATAGCGATAATAATATTAGAATGTCCAATAAATTAAGTTCGACGTCCGAGTCATAAGCTATGAGTCTAATCTGATTCGTTTTCTGTGTCACTAGATGGCAGGAAGACGTTTCACCCGTGGTGGGGGCAGTGGCGCGGTCCCTCATGATGACGAGCCTGAGCGGGAACCCACCAGCGGTGAGATGATGCGAATGATGCTCCAGATGATGCAAGTGCAGCAGGGCGTGCTTTTGCAAGTCCAGAATGCTCCACTTGCTCGAGCTGCCCGGGCTCTTCCGGATGCCCCTCGCTCTGAGCCAGGAGCGAAGCAATTTCGGGAGCTGGGTCCCGCATATTTTGATGGTTCTGAGGGTCCTCTGGCTGCCGATGAGTGGATTCGGAACATCGAGGACAATCTGAAGATGGCCAAGATCACCCCGGCTGGATGGGTTGATTTGGCGAAGAGGCAACTCAAGGATATTGCTCGGAATTGGTGGGATGCGGAAGAGAAGATGTTGGTGGAGACGATAGCTTGGGCTACCTTCAAGGCTAGATTTGATGGTGAGTTCTTCCCGAAAGCTGCCAGGGAGGAGATGCTACAGCGTTTTATCGATTTGAAGCAAGGGAACTCGTCGGTGGACCTGTATCACCAAGAGTTCATGAGGCTGAGTCGGTTTGCACCAAAGATGGTGCAGGACGCTGAGGAGAGGGCTCAGAGGTTCCTGCAGGGGCTTGCTTCAGAGCTCCAGAGTTTTGTGACCTCTTCTGACTAGGAATCTTATCAGAAGGTTCTGGTCGCTGCCAAGAGGCAGGAGCTGCTCGTGAACCAGAGGAGAGGGTCTATTGTTGGCGCTGGGAAGAGGCCTGTGGAGCAGGCGAGAGCTGTGGTTAGACCTGGATTCAGGCCTAATCAGTCTGCTCAGTTTAAGAGGCCAGGAGGGCCTATTCTGAAGTTTTTCCATTTCTGCGGCAAGCCTGGCCACATCAAGGATCAGTGTCGAAAGTTTCTGGGCCAGTGTTTGATTTGTGATGATGCTTCTCATGTCGCGAAGGATTGTCGGCATGCGGATCCGTTGCGGAGGGCTCCTGTTGCAGCTCAGCAGTTGCGGCAGCGAGCGTCTGTTCCTGCTGGTCGTGGAGCAGCTCTTGTTCCGCAGAGGCAGGCTTTTCAGCAGGCTGTTCCGCCAAGGAGGCAGGCTTTTCTGATGACCGCTGTGGAGAGCGAGGCTGTGGATGAGGTTATCACAGGTAATCCTCAATCTAGCTGTTACTTTCCTAGCTGGTTTTGATTGTTAGATTATGTTGTTTGCTTGGACATGGTTGTTTGCTAGACTAGGGTTTGATTGTTAATTGATTGTTAGGTGTGGTTTTGGTTTGCACATTTCCTGCACGAGTCCTCTTCGACTCTGGTGCATCGATGTGCATTATTTCTCGGAGCTTCGTGGAGAGGCATTCCTTGTCGACGTCCCCTCTTCCAAAGAGTTGGAATATCGTTACAGGGAATGGCGTGGTCTCGGTGCATCGTGGTTGCAATTCTTGCTCGTTGGTGGTCTGTGGACATGAGCTTTTCGCTGATTTCATTGTCCACGACATCATCAACTATGATGCAGTTCTTGGGATGGACTGGCTTGCGAGCTTCTATGCTACGATTGACTGCAGGAGGAAGAAGGTGGTGTTCGAGATTCCCGGACATCCAGTGTTTGAGTTCAGTCGTGGTAGCAGTTCGCTTGGTCATGTCAGATTTCGGGCCAGGCCGGTGGAGGCTGTGGCTATGCAGATGGAGCTGGAGTGGCCAGCTGTGGTGCGAGATTTCGGCGACGTCTTCCCCGAGGAGATGTCTGGTTTGCCGCCTGATCGGGCTTTGGAATTTTCTATTGATCTTGTTCCAGGTGCGCAGCCGATTTCGAAGGCGCCGTATCGTATGGCACCTGCAGAGTTGGAAGAGTTGCGGAAGCAGTTGGATGAGCTTTTGCAGAAGGGTTATATTAATCCTAGCGTGTCTCCGTGGGGAGCACCGGTGTTGCTGGTTAAGAAGAAGGATGGTTCGCGTCGCATGTGCGTGGACTATCGGGAGTTGAATGCGGTGACCATTAAGAATAAATACCCGTTGCCTCGCATCGATGATATTTTTGATCAGCTTGGAGGTTCAAGGGTGTTTTCAAAATTGGATTTGAGGAGTGGTTACCATCAGTTGAAGGTGAAGAAGGGAGATGTTCCGAAGACAGCGTTCAGGACGAAGTATGGACACTATGAGTTTGTGGTTATGCCTTTTGGTGTAACTAACGCGCCCGCAGTTTTCATGAATCTGATGAACCTGATTTTCTACGACTTTTTGGATAAGTTTGTCGTTATCTTCATTGACGACATTCTGATCTATTCGAAGTCGGAGGAAGAGCATGCCTCGCACTTAAGGACGGTGTTGGAGATTTTGAGGAAGCATCGGTTGTATGCTAAGTTTTCAAAGTGCGAGTTTTGGCTGGATCGAGTTGCTTTTCTCGGGCATGTGGTGACTGGAGATGGTATTTCAGTGGATCCCGAGAAGATTAGGGCCACCAGGGAGTGGCCTGTTCCGTCGTCAGTGTCTGAGATTCGGAGTTTCCTTGGACTTGCTGGTTACTATCGGCGATTCATTAAGGACTTTTCTCGTATTGCTGAGCCGATGACCAGGTTGACGCGGAAGGATGTTGGTTTTGTTTGGTCGGGGGATTGTGAATGTGCTTTTGGTGTTCTGAAGGAGAGGTTGACGACTGCCCCTATTCTTGTTGTGCCTGATCGCAGCGGTGGATTCGAGATCTTTTGCGATGCTTCTGGCAAGGGTCTCGGTTGTGTGTTGCATCAGCATGGGCATGTTGTGGCGTATGCGTCTCGTCAGATTAAGGTTCATGAGAAGAATTACCCGACGCATGATTTGGAGTTGGCTGCCGTTGTGTTTGCTCTTAAGATTTGGAGGCACTTCTTGCTGAGTGAGAAAGTGAAGATTTTCACCGATCACAAAAGCTTGAAGTATATTTTCACTCAGAAGGAGCTCAACATGCGACAGCGTCGATGGTTGGAGCTTATGGCGGATTATGATATTGATTTGCAATTTCACCCTGGCAAGGTGAATGTGGTTCTGGATGCTTTGAGTAGGCTTCCAGCAGTGATGATTTTGACCTCGCAGTGGAGATTGCAGCAAGATTTTTGCGATTCTGGTGTGGAGATTGTTCTTCCTGGAGAGGCTTCGTCGTTGATGTACATGCAGGTACAGTCGACGATCGTGGATCGGATTAAGGCTGGCCAGGCTGAGGATCCGAAGCTGGTGAGGATTCGGGAGCAGGTGGAAGCCGGTCTGCGGACTGACTTTTTGATTCATGAGGATGGCTCGCTGAGGTTTGGAGCCAGGTTGTGTGTGCCCGCTGGGGATATCAGAGAGGAGTTGATGGTGGAGGCACACAGTTCGCCGTATTCTGTGCATCCTGGTGGCACCAAGATGTACCAGGATCTTCGTCTGAATTATTGGTGGCATGGTATGAAGAGGAGCGTGGCTCGGAGTGTAGCCAAGTGCTTGGTTTGCCAGCAAGTGAAGGCGGAGCATCAGCGTACGGCCGGGTTGCTACAACCACTTCCGATTCCGGAGTGGAAATGGCAACACATCACTATGGATTTCGTGACTGGACTACCTCGGAGTCCGAAGCAGAATGACGCGATTTGGGTGATCGTAGATCGATTGACCAAATCCACGCACTTTATTCCGTTCCGAGTGGGACAGTCCACTGAGGCGCTAGCGAGGAGATATATGGAGGTAAAGTTCTTTTACTCTCCGTTTTTATTTCCTTTTCCTAGTTTGGATAGTGATGTAACGTGAATCGTGCAGGAAGTTGTGCGACTTCATGGAGTCCCCGTGAGTATCGTGTCTGACAGAGACACGAGGTTCACATCTCAGTTTTGGCAGAGTTTGCAGAAGAGCTTGGGTACGCGTCTGAGTTTCAGCACGGCGTACCACCCGCAGACGGATGGCCAGTCCGAGAGGACGATTCAGATTTTGGAAGACATGCTGAGGGCGTGCATGTTGGATTTCAAGGGTTCGTGGGAGGACCATCTACATTTGGTGGAGTTCTCTTACAACAACAGCTTCCAGGCGAGTATTGGCATGGCGCCTTTGCCGCTCTTTATGGGAGGAAATGTCGATCGCCATTGAGTTGGGATGACGTTGGTGATCGGGAGTTGTTGGGACCTGAGATGATTGTGGAGGCCGTGGATATCGTCAGGAATATTCGGGAGAGGTTGAGAATTGCTCAGGACCGTTTTAAGCATTGGGCGGATGCTAAACGTCGTCCTTTGGAGTTTCAGCCGGGCGACCATGTGTTCTTGAAGATTTCCCCGAATCGTGGTGTGATTCGTTTCGGGAAGCATGGAAAGTTGAGCCCGCGATACATTGGACCGTTTGACATTTTGGAGAGGGTTGGCGAGGTAGCTTATCGCTTGGCCTTACCGCCATCTTTGGAAGGAGTTCACAATGTTTTCCACGTGTCGCAGCTTCGTCGATACATTAGCGATCTGTCTCATGCGGTGGATTTTTCGGAGATTACCGTTCGCCCCGATTTGACGTATGACCAGCATCCAGTGCAAATTCTGGATAGGCATCAGAAATCGCTTCAGAACAAGATTGTCAATCTTGTGAGGGTGATGTGGCAACACGGTTCACCTGGAGAGTCTACTTGGGAGAATGAGGATGAGATTAGAGAGTGTTTCCCACTTTTGTTTTCGGACTCGTGAGTATTTGGAAATTCCGAGGACGGAATTTTTCTTAAGTTGGGGAGGATGTAACAACTGCTTTTTATGTATCTGGATTTAATATAATATAATATATGTTTTGGTGGATTTTCTCCTCTTGTGTGGTTTTCGTCTCAGTAGATTTCATTTTCGATCGATTCGTCGTATTTTCTCGCTTCTTCCTTAGGATCGTCGATTTCGAAGTATGTCATTCGTGACGGACTTCATAACGGTCGTATCTAACTGTTAGATCAAGCATAGGAGTCTTAGGAATCGATCCCGGGGCCCCGCGCTCCGTATCGGAACTTTTGGTGCTCATTAGCCGGTGTAAGAAGGGCCACCGACCGACTAGATGACGATCCAGTCGGTCGGCAATCCTTCTTGGACCGACTAGTTGGCTTTCTAAAATTATTCAGGAGATACTGTTTATCGTTAGTCGGTCTAAGAACGTTGGTTGACCGACTAGGTTGCAAACTAGTCGGTCAACAATGCTTCTTTAACCGACTAACTCATCATCTTATTTTTGTATCAGCTACTGTTTACTCTTAGTCGGTCTAAGAACGTTCATCGACCGACTAGATGCCAAACTAGTCGGTCAGTATTTGTTCATGGACCGACTAACACTAGAATCCTATTTTCGTTCAGGAGTTACTGTTTGCACTTAGTCGGTCTGCGTTGGTCGACCGACCGACTAGTTGCCAAACTAGTCGGTCAGTGGTTGCTCTTTGACCGACTAACTAGTGTTAAAACCCTAATTTCTGGGCAGCCGCCAGCCCAACCTATTTAAACCCAACCCAATCGTTTTCTTCTTCCCCAACACGACCCAAAACCCTAAAAACTTCCCCCTTCAGCCCACATCTTCCTCCAAGCTTCAATCCTTCATTCCAAGCCCTAAATCCATCATCCAAACCATCCATTCACTCTATCAACCTCTCATCTTCCCCAAAATCTCATCAAAACCCATCAAAATCCCCAAATCCCCCAAAACCCTAGTTTCCCCAATCTTCTCCAATCTTCTCCAGATTTGACCCTAGGGTTCCCCGGAGTGTTTCTTCCGTCTCCTCTCGGTAAGAAATCGATCTACCGTTGTTTTCTTAACCTATTTATATTTTTATGAAACCCTAATATAATTTCATGTTGTTTGTTGATTGTTCCCCCAAAACAGCGATTTCCCCGTAGATTGTCACCCGTGTGACGAAGTGGTCGTCATCCCCGGTGCTAGGCAAGTGAAACTTGCCACTTAGGGTTTAGGCCATGTTTTAGGCCATTTGCTAGTTGTAGGCGTAAAAGAGGCTAGGCGACGAAATGATACTCGCCTAGGCGCAAATTGGGGAACTAGCTTGACAACGAAGCTAGTTCCGACATTTAGCATGTTGCACAATTACCATGTCATGTTTACTTTCCATTAACGGTACGCAAATAAATTGTCATGTCCTCGCATTCTTTAAGTGTTGCTGTGATTGCGTAGCTTTGCTACGATGCATGTGTTCCTGGCTCGTGACCAGAAGCGAGCATAATGAGTTGCTAACCCCAACGCTCGATATATTGAATTGTGAACTAAGAATGCGAGCTCAATGTGCGGGGCAACCCCAGGCTCAATAGCTGAGTTCCATGTGCGGGGACCCCAGGCTCCATATCGTGTGGGTATTGGGTAGTGTTTAGTGCCGATCGGTCTGAAATGTTATACCATTCAGCGAAGGGCGTAAACACCTACAAAATGTGAATTGATTGAATTGATAGTAGCTTGGCTACTCTTGTCTTGTTCCGATAAATTGTTCCCTTGTACAAATTGTCTTGCCATGTTTTAATTGTGCACTCATGTTATAACTGCCATGTCATGCATACTAAACTGCTAGGTTGCTAGTTGCCTTACTTTCAGTTTCCTTGCCCAAGTATTTTAGACTTGCTGACATGTGCCCCTTTACTCTTTTGGGTGACACATGTTAGATCCTGAGCCCGAGTACCTAGTTGAGGACGAGGTGTTTGCTGACGCCGAGCCCGTGCTTGTGTTTGACGGGGAGTACGTGGACACTGGGGACCAGTCCTAGTGTCTTCGTTGTGTTTTACTCTTTGTTAGACAGTTGTTTGTTATCGGTGCGTAGCACCCATACTTTGTTATGTCGTTTCTTTTGTTGGCCTTGTTCTGGGCCTTTAGACTCTTTTCTTTTAGCCTGGTGGCTTTTCTGGATGTTGAACTTATTCTTCTTGTTGGACAATGTATGAGATGTGAGATTTTATTTCAGTCTCTCCTTGTGTTATTATTGTTATTCTGTTGTGGTTACAGGGACCTGCTTATGTATTATTGACGCTTATCGGGTTTGGGGCTTCACAGCTCCACTCCCGTGCGGACCTTTTCACGTCTCGCCTCCATTTTAGGGAAGCGGGTCGTGACACCGGGATTATATTGCATTGACACTCCTACTCTTGGGAGGTGAGCGTGTGCATCCTACTTAGATTGTGCACGTTTCGCGGTCAATCATTTTGGCGTCGTTGCCAGGGACAACGGTTTTCACACTCACATTTTTGGTTGGTTTTGGACACTTTAGGTGTAGTACTTCCAGCTTAGTGTTGAGTCTTTTTGGTTGTTTATTTTATAATTTTTTGAGTCGTTTTTCTTTCTTTCTTTCTTTTATTTCAAAAATATTTTGTGGATAATTTTTTTTATGGATTCATTTTCAAACTTAGCGATGCTTAAGTGAGGATTCCCAACTTCCGCCGTTCTTTCACGGTATGGAGTTGGAAAATCCTAGTTCATTTATGCAAAATTTTGAAAAATGGTGTAGAAAAGAGTTTTGAGATTTGTTTGATGAGACCACTTGTGCTGACTTTGTTTATTTTAAAGTGTTCCCATATACTTTGAGAGATGATGCTAAAACTTGGTTTGATGCTTATCCTCGAGATTCTTTTTCTACATGGCTTTCTTTTCAGACTGATTTCCTTCGAGCTTTCTTTTCTACTTATTACAAGAATCAGATACATATGCACTAGGCATTTGAGTAACACATGGAGAGCTTTGTCCAGTTTGACGGTGAGACTTACTGTCAGGTTTTGGAGAGGTTCGATGATTTATTGCTTGGGTGTCCATGGCATGCTTTCAGTGCAGAGGATCTACTTCGGATTTTCTACACAGGGTTGCAGCCGTCTACGCGTGACTTTGTGCAGATGAGCAGCAGTGGAGAGTTCTTTGCCTACACTACAGAGGATGCATGGTTGTGCCTGAGGGACCTAGCAGAGTGGGAGCAGACTGCGCCATCAGGAGAGCCGTCACTGGGATATGAGGATGATGGCCAGTCCCAGCTTCAACTTCAGGATTCAGAGCAGCAGGTTCAGTGTCAGTCTGAGGAGCCATCGTTGGGCTCTTTTTCTTGCGACCCCACGTGATATCTAGCAGAGCATGATGTTGCGTCGCATGAGAGCCAGGTAGAGGATATTGAGAGATTACATATTAAGGATCAGGAGGAGATGGATGATGGAGTGTGTGTCACCCACGTTGGAGACACGATGCAGTTTAGTTGGGTTGGTGGTGATGATCAGATGGAGATGTATCCAGGCGAGAGTGAGACAGATGACATTGGAGTGCCTGAGTCATATTACCATTCTGATCCATTACCACAGCTGGAGGTGTGCAAGCATCTTGGATGGACTGCTGAGATGGTTTACTACGGTGATATTGAGGAGGATGAGTGCACGGGATACATCTTACAGACTATTTTGGAGCCCGAGCCCACCCTCCCTTTAGATTCAGTTCAGCAGCCATCACTTCAGACACCTCAGGACACACTTCAGTTCATCATCTAGGATGAGGATATTTAGGGTGGACCACAGAGTCCAGAGATGACTGCAGAGGCCATTACCTTCATTGGCAAGGATTCGGTAAGCGACGGTGACTGCGAGATGATTTACATTGAGTCTGCGCTGCCTTCTCCTCCACACTTGCCTCTGCAGCCATTTCACCCTCCTCCTGAGGATTCGCATCAGCCAGGCGATAGCATCGCCATTCAGGAAAGTTCTCATCACACTTTTCCCTTCATGTCTGAATCGCATCCTTCATTTCCATATGTATTAGATTCAGATTGTCGTCATATATATTCATTTCCTTATTTTTATTATGACGACCCTATTTGGACTTCCTTCATTGGAAGTCTAACTTATTTTTCCTGGATTGACACAGCTTGTCTCCCGCAGGACATAGGAGCACATTCTAGGTAGATGTTGGGAGCTGTGTTGCTAGGATCCACGGAGAGTGGAGGAGCAGCATTTCCAAAGTAGCTGGCTAAGTAACGCAAGGACATGATTGAGCAGCTGCCTCCACCATTACACATTCGGGATCCGCCTTTTGCTAAGGTGTATTCCTTCCTTTCTTTAGTGTAAATAAAGAAAAAAATAAACTTTTTAGTTTAGTTTGCTTTAGTATGTGTGTTTTTCCTCTAGCATCATTTAATAATATCTAGTTTCATTTCAACCATTGAGGACAATGCTTATTTCTAGTTGGGGGGAGTGAACTATGAAGTTGGATGCAGGTTTTGGGTAATTTTGAAAAACTTTTGATGTTAATAAAAAAAATTTCTCATTCATCATCATCATTCATTCATTTTTAGAATACCATTTTGATGCCTCCATCCTTGCTTCCATCACATTTCTTTTGCTTAGTCCCTACATGCTTAATGCAAAGCAATTTTTTCGGATTATTACTTTGGTATCAAATTTATAGGTGTTTGATTGGCGTGTTTTAATTTCTTTTCCATTTTGGATTCAAATGCTAATATGCCATGTATGAAATGATTTTCTATGTTTTGATGCTCTCTTTGAAATAATTCGGGAATAGTTTGGTGTAATTGCATGAATTGGGATGAATGGCTTAATTTTTGGTTGGATTGGATGTGGCCATTGGTGTATGTTTTATTTTCCTCTTAAGTAGTGGGTGGATGAGTTGATAATTCATGTTAGAATGAGAAATAGATTAACATAAGTGAATGTTTTTCCTAATCAAATTGAGATTAGCCGGTGCCCCACGAAACATTGGGGAGGAAGCCAAAAATGAGATTTAGGGGATCATTCCATCCATTTGCCTATATAGCGTCATCGCTGTATGCAAATGTGGCCGTGTTTGCATTTCATAGCATTATTGCGTGAATGCAAAACATAAACATACTAAAACAAAACGACTACAAAAAAGAGATAAAATGAAAAGAAAAAGAAAAATTGAATGAATAAATGAAAGAATAAGCTTCATGAATGATGCAATCTCATCTCCCACCACTTAGAAAGGATTTCTTTTGGTTTTGGCCGTTTCCATGAAAATTGAAAATTTTGCCATGTGCGCGGCTTCCCAAAGAATTTGATACGTGCTTATTTCCTTACTTTTCTTAGAATTGGATTGAAGAGAATATCATATATTGTTTACTTTCATACATTGTGTATATTAACTTTGGAATCAATTGGAAATCACCTATGAGGGATGCCATGATGATATCTTAAATTTGGTGCTTGTTTTTCCATTTAATCCGTAATTATCGCTTGTTTTGCTAGGGACTAGCAAAATGCTAGTTAGGGGGTGTGATTCGTGGTAAAAAGTGTATATTTATACCCCCTAACTACCCCTATTCTTGCTAAGGCTTAGGCTTAATCTTGCTCTTTTGGATATATACTCTCTTTATGTTTCATATAAGAGCTTATTCACATTTTTGGCACAAAACATCATTATATGAACTAATTTCTCCTTCTCCTATTTTTCAGATAATCCTAGGAGTCTTGGGGATTTTCCAGAACTTTTTGGGATTTTTCTGGGATTTCTAGGTATTTTTGGTGAATTATATGGAGGAGAAATAGCAATTTAATTGGGGAAAAGGAATTAAAAGGGGCCGCCGCGTGGCACAATCTCACAGCGCCACGCGGCGCAGATCAACAGCCGCCCGCTATGACGTAGGCTAACGGGCAACGAGGGCACGTGCCCCGCACATGCCCCCGCTTGATATTTTCTGCAGGCTTTGACCGCTTCAAGCGGCCATCTCATGAGCGGGCCTCCGCTCCGATGGGCCGGGCCGCATTCATGGAAGCGGCTTCGCCACGAGGATTAAAAGCGAGCACAGCCCGCTTGGCATTGTGCGGGCTCCAAAGGCCCGCTCCGCTGAATTAAAGCGCAGGCGCGCGCGGTAAAGTTCCAGGCGGTTCGGGTGCTCGAAAACCCGACCCGCAATGCCTTATTCCGGCCCGATAAGCGAAAATGGGGGTTTAATTTTGCATGTAGCATTTTCCAGCAGCCAGACTTTAGACATGGCTTTTTTACTATTCCATTGGGGGGTTTTAGACCCCCCCCCCCCCCCCCCCCCCCCCCCCTCTTCTTCCCCAAGAGCTAGGGTAAGGGATTGGAGGCCATTGGAGTCTAGGAGAGCTTGGAGAAGGAGCAAGGAAGGGGGAAGCTTGGGTTTTTAGGGCTCCACTTGGTTATCTCTTTCCCCTCTCTTGTAAACATTTGGTTGCTATTAATTTGTAAGAATATTTGAATGATTGTTGAATGAGAGTGAGACCCATTTGATAGTTATTTGATTAATTGCTTGTGATGAAGATTGGTGTGTTCATCTTGCATGATTATTACCCTATTTTCATTATGAAGGCCTAGAGCCATTTGGGTGTGAATTGGGTTAATTAGGGCTTGTGTGGTTGATTATTAATTGCTCATTCCTAGCATGTAATTGGATTAGCACGCCTTGAAATGGGTGCTAATTGTGTTGATTGATGGATTGTGCCCTAGATTTCATTGAGTCGTGCACCACTCTTGGCGGGGCCGTAGAACGGTGGTGTACCTTAGGGGTCACACCTACGTGCACCATCCTTGCATTTTATTGACACGGATGCAAGGATCGACTCACGAGCTTAAGTTAGGGATTCCAACCCACTAATCAACACATGAATGAGTCGAGCATTACTCTTGGTGTGGACGTAGAATGGTGGTGTGCCTTAAGGGCATGACCTAAGTACACAACCCTGCATACCTTGAAATGGATGCGAGGGTTGATTCATTTGGAATGAACCGATTGCTAATCAACTCACAACCATAATGACATCCCATTCCACATAATTCTCCTTGCTTGACTAGCTCCCTACTTTGGTCTCCACCCTACCTACCTTGGGTCTGGCTCGACCGTCTTACCACCACACTTCCACTCACCGTACTCGTTAGTTTAGTTGGTTGTATCAACACCTTTAACATTTTCTTAACCAACCGAGATTGTAAACGTGAAACGAATTGTCTCTGTGCATTCGACCCCGTACTCACCGGGATTATATTGCATTGACACTCTTACTCTTGGGAGGTGAGCGTGTGCATCCTACTTGGATTGTGCATGTTTCGCGGTCAATCAGTGGGCAGGAGAAGTGATAGAAGGGCACGACATGATGGGTTATTATGATGCAAAAGCGAATCCTAGATAAGCTCCCCTCGCTAATGAGAGGAGACGAGATTATTCAAATCTAAACTAGAAAGCGGTAAACTTTTACACTACTGGATTAGGATACACCTGAGCATAGGTGGATCCAAGATCTGTAGTGGGGCAGGTAGCTGCTCTAACTACTCCTTCTGTGGCTCCGCCATAAGCGCTGTGCCACGAGTGCCAATGGACCCAAGCAATGCACCTCCAAGCATCTCTCGTAGGTGTCCACCTGTAACCTGCAAAGGACGAGGTAAATTAGTCCATGGTAAAAACTCTTTCCCCAAAATAAAAGTATCCCAAAGATAATCGTCAAAATAAGATGGGAAAAGAATAAAAGGGTGACAAATACTCCCTGAGAATGGGCCGCTATCCTCTGTACTAGTGACGACCAAAGCCTTGCTCTCTGTGAGAAGTGGCTCTCCAGGTAGTGACGCACCGCAGCATACCTCAAGGGAAGTAGATCCGGTGTCCTGCGAGAGATATGGTGTGTCAAAAATATATAAGTCTAAAGGAATAGGATGTGAAAAGAGAGACTTATATGTGGAGTCAGAGTGAGTATGAAAATCTCCAAAATCTCCCTGAATATGGGCAATATGCTCAGGTAGATGCTCAGCCGTAGAAGAAGTGGAGAGTGATGGTGGAGGTAGATGTGACTTGGGCTCCATGAACTGCACCATCGTATCCAAGCCCTCATGCACATTCTCCTCGATGATATGCTCATACTCCACCATCTGCCCGATGTCCTGAATGACATCCTCATGGTTGACCACAGACCAAGGAGGAAGCTGTGACATAGATGGCTGTGAAGATGGATGTGGAGCGGACCCCTCGTATGTGGTCATGGTGTCCTCATCCTCACGCACATCCTCCTCGCCGGTATGCATAAGCTCTGTAAACTCCTCGGTGCTCTCATAAGACTCATGTGGGGTATCCAAATCAAGAGGAGAAGTCTCTCCCACAGATCCTAGAGAAATCACCCCATCCTCACTATCATCATCAAAAAATTCTTCGTCATCCAAGTGGTAGTGTTGGAAAAATGGGGTATCGCCATGAGATGTGTCTATGGCGGCCGATGATATGGTGGTCTTAACCATGAAAGTGGGTATATCCTCTCCTTCATCCCCTCTCCTTAGTGTAGCCTCGGTGATTGGTACCATCAATTTTTGTAATATTTGGTCTTGGTTAAACTTGGCACTTTCAAGGAGAGACACGAGGCTTGATTCTTCTTGCGTTGGTGGAGGGATATAAGATTGAGGAAATGGATGGGAGGTGTTTGGGCTAAGGTTGTGGGAAAATGTTTGGCCTTGGTGTATGGGGAGGTTCTCAAGCGTTATTGGGCAATCATAATACACGTGCCCTGCCATCCCACAAGTCTCACAAACCACAAATGAATAAGGATCGTAGCCTCCCATCTGAGCATCGAAATCAGATCTCCACATGGTTATACCAAAGATATCTGGACAACAGAAATAAGAAAACTAGAGAGGAGCGTCAATGGTACAAAAGAATAACAAAAAGATAATATAATAGTGGGGGAAAAATTTCTCGGTTATTGTATTTGTTTTTTTTTATGTGTAGTCTAATGAACCTAAGCTACGCTAATATCAAACCGAACGCCTCCCCGGTAACGGCGCCAAAAACTTGACCGGTGCCCCGTTTACGGTTTGGGCACGGTGTCGTTTTATCGCAAGTGCACGGTTAGTGTAGGGTGCGGGTTTATCGAACTCATGAAGGTGGATGGCTTGAATGGCTACTAGCCTCGCCTAGGTTGTGTGCTAGCTACGCGGATAATATGGGTGGAAGTGTAGAAATAAAAAAGATAAGAAATGAATCCCCGCTAACACGGGCTAGAGCACTCATGACACTTAGCATTTGACTTGACCCAAGGTGAGACATTGCCCCTAAAGGTGGTACCTAGCATCCATGGGCCCGATATTCCGGTCGATGCCCAGTACGCTAGGTCTACCCGGTTTCAGACGGTGGGCATTCCCATGTCCATTACCACCTCCCGCAACCGGGAGCATTAAGCCACAATGATAACTCCCAACATCTCATCCTGTTGTTCCCACGCACGAGGACTCGATGTCAATGCTAGGGGCGTGAGCTGTGGCTAGGGAGTCAACCGCCAAGTTTATTCCCCCATGGCCCGACGGTCAGAGGCAGTCTTTCTCCCCCCAATGACAATAAAATGCCCCCGCGTAACCCTAATGGCCAAATAGGTCGAATGTGATTTCTAGCAATACATCGAAGCGGATCTTGACTGGACAAGACACTGGACCCCAATCCCCAACACAACTAGTGTGTTGCCGTATGAATTGGACTCAGATTGCTAGAAATCCATATTGACACATTCCATCGAACACATACCATGCAATCAAGTCAAACGTAAATCCCAAGCATCAATCCTACCCTAACCCGTATTAGGGTTCATCAAACACTACTCAATGGTGAAGAACATAATAGAAAGCAATAAAAGTGACAAACACACATTCACCATCGAGCAAAATGAAAACAACACAAAGTAATGGAAAACAAGAGAAAGAAATACTTAGCTTGCAATTGAACCCATCAATCCATTACAAGGTTTATTGGAAGATAACACCCTAATCTAACCTAACCTAAAACTCCCAAGAAAGGGGAGAAAAACTGCTGAAAAAATGGGGAATAATCCTCTTCATGTCGTGCCCCAACTTCTATTTATAAGCCCCCTCAAAGCCCTCACTTTTCGGGTCCAAAAACCCAGCAAAACTTTCAAAACAGGCCCACCCGATCGGGTGGAAGTTCTCCCGATCAGGTGGAAATAAACAGAGACTAAACAGCTAAAATTTGGCTCATGCGACCTATCGTTGGAAAGCTAACGATGATGCCGATGCTAGAAAAATAAGAGATCACCCAAAATCCCTCTGGAATGATAGCAGATCTTCAATGAATGAGCAACAGTGTGTGAAAGGGGAAGAAAAGGCCACCCGATCAGTTGAAATGTCAACCTGTCGGGTGAGTTTTTCCCCAAAATGACCCGGGGAGATGACCCGATCGATTGAGAAGTCAACCGATCGGGTGGCTTTGGCAATCGGGCTTCAGAAGCTTCAACCGGGCGCTGAGGTGAGCGGGTGGCGTGACCGGGTCGTGAATTGTTGGTCTTCAGCTTCAGATGAACCGATCGGGTGAGATATCACCCGATCGGTTGGAATTAAGCTCAAAAATACAGAGAGCTCTATCGATCTCACCCGATCATTGAATCGATCGGATGAGCTGCTCTTCTCTTCAGCTCCTGTCCGGGTCGGATACGCGTGCATCAACCGATCGGGTGGCTCTGTCCACCCGATCGGTTGAGGGCTGAAATATAGCAATCTTTGACGTTTAGCCCTCGGGATCGCGCGTGACACCTCCCGTTGCTCCGAGGACTCGTGATATCAGCTTTGTATGTCCCCAACACTGGAAACTCCTGCATTTACACAAAAACACGAGGAAAGTGAAAGCTACAAAAATACGAAAGAACAGATATGAAACGACGGAAAACAACGGGAAATCACGAAGAAGAGTGCGTGAATATATAAAATATAAACGCACGTCAATACCCGGTGAGCGCAGGATCGTATCCACAGAGACAGATCTAATCTGCCAATTCACACAAATAGTCAGAGCACGTAAAGAATTGTTGAGGGTTCTAACCACCCTCTGAGGGTGAATGATTGTTTGAATAGATGATTTATCTAAGTACCCTAGAGTTAGGGTAATGTCCAAAGATTTGGATGCAAGGGAGAGAGAGAGAGAGAGAGAGAGAGAGAGAGAGAGAGAGAGAGAGTGTGTGTGTGTGTGTGTGTGTGTGTGTGTGTGTGCGTGTGTTGAGGGAATCAGTAGGATTACTCAATTGCTCGGCTACATGTTAACTCCATGATAACTTCGATCACTCATCCATTTCAAGGTATGAGGATCAGGAAATAAATCAATTAAGCACATACGGGGTGCACCAAAGGTAATTGCTAATTGGGTTCTTATCCTAATTAATGCTCATGAATCACTCCCACACCCATTTCAAGGTATGTGGGGGTAGTGCATGTAGTTGTGTTGTGTATCACACAACCACCGTTCTGCGGCCCCTTTCAGGTAATGCACGATTCGATAAACGAGTTACAACCCAATTAACAATTTGGGTTATTGGGTGAATTAAGCTTCTAAACTATGGAATATTGATTGAAGGGTCTTGCATTCATTTCAAGATATGCAATACCCATTGGATACATAAGTGCAACAATTACAAAGCACCACCGTTCTTCGGCTCCTCCATGGGTAGTATCAAATCCAATTAATCATAAGCCTATTTCACCCAACAACATGGATTAACAAAAGGTGCTGGAGATTAACATTAGCAAAGCCATCAAAACATCCTACATTAATCCACAATACTCACACAATGAATTTAGCCTAACATATCAAGAATAGAATAGGTATTCAAAGAAATAGACATAGTTCAATACAAGAAATGAAAGCAAATGTATAATAGTAAGAGAGTTGGAGATTTGTCACCAAATACTAGCTTCCTCAATCATCAATCAATCTCAGCAACATCAAAAACGAGATCAAGAAACTTAAAACTCTCCAAAACCCTAATCTCCTTCTTAAGGAAGAAGATGACCTAAAATAGTAAAAGATTAAAGCTCTATATTATTACAACTGAATAGTAGTGTTGTATACCCCTTAGGGGTTGCATCTCATGCATCCAAAATTTCATCCAACGGTCCACAGCGAATGGAGAGAAATCGGGTTAAGAAAAACCTGTTTCTCGCAACCCAGAATTTAGGCGAAAACCCCCGATCAGTCGACTGCTGAACAAATGCCAGTCACCTGATGAGAGGCGACTGTCGTTGGTTAAACAGTCGCCTGGTTGGTAGGCAATGTAGCTTCCAAATGAAGGCAGGCGACTGTCTTGAATATTACAGTCGCATATGTGATCTACAGGCAACTGTCTTTTGTGCTTCAGGCACCTGCTGCAGAAGTGCTAAATTAAACAGTAAGTTGTCTCTTTTGCCTCCCTCAGGCATCAGAGAAATCAGGCGACTAATGCAAAAATGACAGGCGACTGTACAATATTACAGTCGATTGTCAATCCTCTTGCATGCACCTGTCAGTGTGCTTCACTTTCTCCTGCTCTAGCTCTTCTAAGGCAGGCGACTGTTGTTGTCCGAGTAGTCGCCTGTTTGGTTGCCCAGGCACCTGACATTCCTTCTATAGATGCCTGCTATGCACTCCTCTTCTTGAGTTGATTTAGTCCCTTTTGGGACCCCTGAAAAATCCAGAAAAATCCCTAAAAATATAGTAGACATTTATAATCCTTTAGGAAGTGAAATTGTGCCAAAATAAAATCATATGCTCACAAATTATGAATTAACGTAAATGTAGTTAAGAGAGCATGATTCCATGGATTTAATACATAAGAGAAGATGATTATGATGCTAAGATATGCAATATTCAGTCATAATCAGATATGATATGGAATGACGCAATAAAAATATGTAAAATATGGACACATCAATAGCTGGGGGATCGATTTCATGGGCCCGTTTTCGACAAGTTACGGGAACAAATACATCTTAGTCGCGGTGGATTATGTATCCAAATGTGTAGAAGCCATAGCTACCCCGACAAACGATGCTCGAGTCGTCGCAAGATTTTTCAAGAATATCGTATTCCCCCGTTTCAGGGTACCAAGAACGGTCTTAAGTGATGGTAGAAGTCATTTCATCGAAAACAAGTTTGAGGTCTTACTCAAGAAGTACGGAGTATATCATAAAGTTGGACTCGCCTATCATCCTCAAACAAGTGGACAAGTAAAGATCTCCAACAAGAAGATAAAGACCATCCTCGAAAAGACAGTTAGCTCATCATGGAGGGATTGGTCCCAGAAGCTGAATGATGTGCTATGGGTATACCACAAGATGTTTAAAACCCCCATTGGAACAACCCCTTACAAGCTAGTCTATGGGAAGGCTTGCCACCTACCGGTGGAACTGGAGCATATGGCTTTTAGGGGTATCAAGAAACTCAATTACGATTACAAAAATGCAGGACTACGCAGCCTCTTGGACATCAATGAGTTAGAAGAACTCAGGAGAGACGCCTATGAAAACGCCAAAATTAACAAGGAAAAGACTAAAATATATAACGACAAGTTGATCACGGTAAAGCCTTTCGACATAAGTGAACAAGTACTTCTCTACAACTCCAGACTACGACTCTTTCCACAGAAGTTGAAGTCCCGATAGCACGCTGACGTCCCCACGATGTGCGTGGCAAATGTGTGCAATATATAAGTGGGGGCGTGAGATTTAAATATTTATAACCGCAAGCGCACGGTGTTGTAGTTTGGCTTGGGGGTCGAACTCAGGGATGCGTGGTTGTGCTTGTGTCAAGAAGGACCGGATTCACCCCATGGGCGAGCTATCCCGAATCGGTAGATGGGTTGTCACGGGAAATAGAATGCGAGGGATAAACGATATAAAGGGAAACCTGGGACTTCGGTTTCCACCCTATCGTGCGATTCTCGCCAACACGGCCTACGGGTAGGAAAACGATCGGATTTAGGGTCTAATGGTGAGACGTTGCCTCTTAAGAGTGATACCGGTGTCCCATGGGCCCGATATTCCGGTCGGTGCCCAGGATGATACGCCGGACTAGCCGGGTTCGGTCAGTGGGCATTTCCATGTCCATTAATACTGACCGACTCCGGGAGCACTAAGCTCGCAACGATAACTCCCGACGTCTCATCCTGCCGCTCCCGCGCGCTAGGATTCGACGTCTACGCTAAGGGTGTGAGCTATGGCTAGGAAGTCAACCGCCAAGTTTATTTCCCCTTGGCCCAACGATCAAAGGCGGTCTTTTTCCCGCCGATGACAATAAAACACCCCGCATAACCGATAGATTCCCAATCCCTATTGATTTCCTAGTCCTATGGACGCATCGGGGAGAACCCACGAAGGGGTTTCCACCAAAATCCCAGATTTGGGAACTACTCACACATATTTACTAAAAAGCAATCTAAATCAAAATCGACCGTTAGAAACATGATCAGGCGATTGAAAAGTAGTAAGAGCAATGCAAATAACACTATATTAAAGTTTGATAAAGATCAGCCAACTTACTAATATCTGAAAAATTACAGCCGTCAAGGGAGAGAAAAAACAGCAAAAAAATAACTCTCTAAATCTGGAAACCTAGGTTCTGTATTTATAGAAAACGACATCACCCGATCGGGTGAAGAATCACCGATCGGGTGACCTGCTGTGAACTTCGGCAGCCATCTTCGAGACTTCACCCGATCAGACGACACGGTCGGTTGATGGAAGCTGCTCGTCGTTTTGATCTTGATCGTGTCGGGTGAACCAAATTGTAGCCCCAAAAGGCAGTAACTTCGGACGTTTTGGCACGGTCTGCTGACGGTCGGATGAGCTCTCCGGGTCGTCTTCTTCGGGAAAATGGCTACAGGTGAACCGATCAGGTGAAGATCACCCGATCGGTTGAGTTTCAGCTCCAGTTTTCAGAGAGATCAGTCGGTTGAACCGGTCGGTGACCCGGTCGGTTGATACTTTCGTTGCTTCAGCGGTTGACCGGGTCGTGCACGCGTGCATCACCCGATCGGTTGGCTGTGTCCAACCGATCGGGTGGGGGGCTGAAAGATGCGATCTTCATCGTTTGACCCCCTGGATCACGCGTGACTCCTCCGTTGCTCTGGGGACTCATGATATCGTTGTTTTATGTCCCCTACGCCGGCAAACTCCTGCAAACATACAAAAAACACTGAAACGTGAAAGAAAACAAGAAAACACGAGAAAACGAATACAAGATGGCGGAAAACAGCAGAAAAACACAGAAGAAAACGTGCGTGAATATATGAAATATAAACACACGTCAAAATCCCCCAAGCTGAACCCTTCCTCATCCTCGAGGAAGACGAGTGAGAGTAGGAGCTCGGAGGGAGAAAATAGAGAGAAAGAGAGAAAGAAGAGAACTCTAAATCCTAATCGCCCGTCAGGGCCAACAAAACCAAAAACGACACACCAAGCAGACGAACGCCAAATCACATCACTAAACCAAGGAATACGAGTCCAGACAAGTGCCGTGGGCCTACGCGGTGAAGCACGAGTGAGTGTGGTCATGTGCTAGCAGTCGGTGTCACTATCTACATCGTGCAGTAAGCCCCATATACACAAATCCAAGAAATGACCCAAATATCGATTCGATTTGAATTAAGCGGTGAATATATAGCTCAAGCATGCATGAGAATAGAGCAAGAATCGAAACATATCATGCGTCAGGGACTCCACAACTAGGGTTAAGGAAATCACCACACTATAGCCTAGATAATAGCTAAAAAGTTCCTAAGCCAAGTGTTTTCGAAAACGATGGGGGTTGAGATGATGTGGAGTAGAACACTCGGTGCAAACTCTCGCCTTCCCTTTATTCTCGGTAGATAGGAAAAATATTCACACTGGAAATTTTTGGGTTTTGGGTATTTGTATTTTTTTGGATTGTTGGCTATACATATTTTTTTTTTTCTTTTTTTTTCTTTTCCTTTTTTTTGGGTTTTTCTTTTTTCTCTTTTTTTGGATTTTTTGGATATTGGGATATATACATGTGTACTCTCCCAAGTGGGAGAACGGTACACGACGAGGGGATTTGCACCAAGTAAAACAAAAAAGAAATCGGAGTCTAAACACTTGGGCGAGGGAGATATTTCGCTAATCAGAGCATAGGCTAAAATGGGTTACCCTAGTCCTAGTTTGTGGAATCCCGACACATGCGAATTGAAGCATATGATATAAACATATAACATGCATATAGAAGTAGACAGTAGAAGCAAATACCGCATATTCAAATCGAAGCATGATAATCTAGGGGTCATTCCTACACAGGTATATAAAACACAATCACAAAGTAGAAGCGCACCCAACTCTAGTCACGACACACGACTCACATAAAAGGTAAGTGGACCCGCGATGCATGAAATGCAAGAGGACTCGACTTCCTAAGGCTAGTGAATGTGATTATCGAAGACGTGCTAGGTGTGCGTGTGATTTTTATGGCGAGTCATCATAGGGTTCATCTCTAGGAGAAAGAGATAAAAAGAAGAAAAGAAAAAGAAAAACACGATGGAAAACGACTCAAATAACGAAGAAAAAGAGACAAATGACGCACGAAGTGCGACTCCCCCAAGATGAAACTTGCATTGCCCTCAATGCAATAGAATTAAATACGTGAGGGCAATGAATATGGGGGGGAATACGCACAGACACAAAAAGACACGAAAGACAAGAAAATCACACAAACGAAACTGAAAATAAGAATAAAAATAAAAATCACACCACACGACACATAAACAGAAAATAAAATAAATAAATAAAGAGAAAATCACACGACACGACAAATAAACAAACACACAAAGAAAGATGACACACGACAGCACACAGAAAAAATTTGACTTCCCCCAAGCTAGACGTGACAGTGCTAGCGATATGATGTGATCGTGAATATGCAGAGGTATGCAAGGGGGAGGTCAATAAAACAAAACCGAAATCAAAAGGCAGAAGAGGAAACGTCCTCGTCCTCCTCGGTGGAAGAAGTGTGGGATGCAGTGTGGGTGGGTGAGGTGACTGGTGTGCGGAGAAGTAGAGAAAGTGGTCGTGATGATGGATCGGTGGGTGTGGAGGAAGTGTGGACGATGGGTGGTGTGGAGGTGATGATGGTGAGTGGGAGTGAAATGGCGACCAATGTGGTGGTGGGTGGTGGTGGTACGGGGGTGGGTGAGGATGAAGAGGGAATGGGGGTAGGTGAGGATGGTGGGGGAAGTGATCGAGAACGCACCTGCAATTTCTTGCGGCGCACGTATGGGGTGACGGAAGTGAAGGGTAGTGGAGCTGTGGGGGGAACAGTGGAGGGAATGGAAACCGTGGGAGTAGATGAGGTAGTGGGGATGGAAGTAGTGATAGGAGGGGATGGTCGCCTAGGGGGTGATGGTGGAGGTGAAGAATGTGATGGGGGAGGTGACGATCGTCGAGGTGGTGAAGGTGGTGGTGTGGGTGGTTGTGGTCCGTGGACGTGAGTGAGAAGGCGGAGGATGGCAGCCACGTTCCTCTCAAGTGCGAGGAAACGTGGGTGAGAGAAAATCGAAGGGGGTGGGATCGAGGAGGTGGAGGAAGAAACGAAAGCGCGAAGCGAAGCTAGCTCAGTCTCGAGAGCGAGACGAGCGGAAGTGGCACGACGGAAGGAGGAGGTAGTGGTAGTACGGACCGGAGTGGTGGCGACGGTGGTGATCGGGACAGAAGCCATGATGGCATGACTAGGAACAGCCCCGGAGTCTCCCCGGGACGCAGGGATATCCTGCACGCCTAAGTGGGCGACAGGGGAAGGTGGTCTCAGAGTGCCCTGGGGAATGAATGGAAGACGGAGTCCCTCCATAAACTCGAGATCGGGAGGAAATGTCCAATCTGCCGCCAAAGCAATAGTCATACGAGCGGGGTTGGGCAGAATGGTATAGGGAGATGGGGGGTGTCCAAAATGGAAGGTGAAGCGGCCATCGGGGCGGGGCTTAATCATGTGAATATGCCTCAGGATGTCGAGATCTAGACGTGAGGGTCCTGCAGCAGTGGGAAGATCTCAGGGGATGACAATGTTAAATCGGGGAGCAGAAGCTATGATAGTGATAAGGCCCCGCAACAAAGCTTGCCCTTACCAGCACGGCTAATCTCCAGAAGCTTGGAAATAAGCCAAGCACCAGCATGGACGGGAACGGTGGGGGCCCTAAAAGAAATCTCGTCATCACCCCGAACAAAGGGAAAGGTCATGGCCCAAAGAATGAAGAGATCAGGGATGGTCACGGTACCTGACTCATCCCTGGGGGAAAATGTGGAAGAAATAATCCGGTTGGCCAGACGGAAGATGGGGTGAATGTGGAGGAGGCCTTGGCGTTGCCTCAGGGATAGTCAGGGTGAAGGGTGAGGCGGAACCAAAACTGATCGACGTCAAACTCGGGGGGATACCCAGAGGGGCGGATAGCGTCGTTCCCCATGATGGGGAAACCAAATATGTCATTGATGATATACAGGTGGGTGCGAATGGTTCTATTACGGACCTGAAATATGACGACCGACCCCGACTCAGAGACAAGTGTGGATAAAAATTCGAGTGTGAGTGCAGGGTAGGACACGGCGTTAGCGTTTAGGAAGGCCAACCAACCTAAGTTTGCAAAGAGGGTCTCGACCTCGGTGAATACACCGAGATCGATAAGCAATTGGGTGTGGGAAAACTTGGTCGATAGATGTTCCCGAGCATCAAGTCTATGGTAAAATTCTTTGTGCTCCTGGTTCCTAAAGCGGTAGCCATGCGGGCCCATCAGTGGGTCCGCAATTGGGACGATAGGTTGGGGTTTGGGTTTGGGGTTGTGCAGGCTGTACGGGAGGAGGGCGTGTGTGTGATGGACGTGTAGTTTTGCGTCTCTTGCGAGACGACCCCTCCTCTCGCATGATGGCCTTACCCTTATCCTTATCTTTGGCCATGTGAGAGTGTGTGTATGTGGGTGAATGCGAAATGCGATGAATGTACACTAACACAATCGAGCAAATCAAAATTCTAGGGCAAAATATGAAATTAAGCTGAGGAGTGAAGTTACCCAAGCTAGATGAAGATCCTTGCTCGTAGAGGTCCCAACACAACGCAACGGGATGTAGTGTGAAGCCACGGCAACTCCTTTCAGCAAATTTCGAAAATGGGGGGTTTTGGGCGGAAATTAGGGCTTTTGCGGGGGGTGGAATCGAAGAGAAAGGGGGAGAGATCGACGGAGAGATGGAAAAGGAGAGGGGAGAGATCGATTGGGGGGGTTTTGGGTCGGTTGAGAGAAGGAGGAGGCCGGTTGGAGGGAGAGAAGTTGAAACGGCGATGGGAATTCGAGGTCGGGCGAGGGAGATGAATGGGTGAGGGGGTCAGGCTTATATAGGGTTTAAGTCAAACCGATCGGGTGAAATGTCACCCGATCGGTTGACTTTTAGGTCAAAATTTTTGCTGAAAGTTGGCTACAGGCGACCCGATCGGTTGAGAGCTCAACCGATCGGTTCGTAGCTTCACACTTTTTCCCGAAAGTTTAGTACAGCTCACCCGGTCTTCCACCCGACCACGCTTAGCTTCACCCGATCGGTTGATCAACTCCCCAAAATTCCCGAGACTTCTGCACAGATCACACGGTTAGCCACCCGGTCTCAGCTTTGCTTCACCCGACCGGTTCGTCGGAGCTCAGATACGGCCATTGTCTGATACGTCTCACCCGATCGGTTGAGTAATCACCCGATCGGGTGAGGGCTTGTTTCCTGCGAAAATTCACAAATGGCCTAAGTCTCTCGACGGATGATCTCGCAGCTGAATTTAATTATTAAAACAGAAAAAATAAAGATAATAAAAATCCTAAAAACGAAGATAAAAGTTTTAGAGCATGGGTTGCCTCCCATGAAGCGTTTTTGTTTAACGTCGTTTGCTCGACGCCCGTTGATGATATTCAAGGTGGACGGGGGTGATGCCCTAAAGTCGGCATCGCTTCGGGTTCAGAGTTGGCGGCTTTCGGTATCGTCGACGGTGACAAGAAAACTTGCTCGACGACCCTCCCTTTGTTGACGGGATCCGGGGGCTTCTCCCTTAAATTGGCGTCTACCGCCACTCGTTTCAGGATTCGAATCTCTTCTCCGGTGAGCCCCATGGGCTCTTTCCCTTTCCTCCTCGTCGGAGGAGCATTTTGAAATCCGGGATGGACCGTGTGTGCCGCATCCGCTTTCCTAGCAACGTCATAATTCTTCAGGCCGACTGGTTCTTCTAAGTCCCCCAAGCTATCGGGGGGATTTCTTGAAAGAATTTCCCAGGAGCTTGCCTCCACAACTCTCTCTTCTTCTAACTCCAGCATGTTGCATCTTGGATCATCAGGGGGATTGGGGTGCTTCATTGACAATCCCAAGTCAAATTCGACTTTCTCGTTGCCGACGTTAAGGGAAAGCTTTCCGTTCTTCACATCTATTAAAACGCCGGCAGTGGCCATGAATGGCCGTCCAAGGATTATGGGTGTGTGCGCATCTTCAGGCATGTCCATGACGATGAAGTCCACCGGCACATGCACCCCTCTTACATTGACAGGGAGGTCATCTACAACACCCATCGGATATTTTACCGAATGGTCTGCAAGCTGTAATGTCATGCCGGTGGGCTCCAAGTTGCCCATCCCTATCCTCTTATACAGCGACAGGGGCATCAAACTGACGCTCGCTCCAAGATTGACGAGCGCACGATGGATCTTTACCTCCCCGATCACGCAAGGGATAGAGAAACTCCCCGGGTCTTTAAGCTTAGGCGGATTTGCTCTCTGAATGAGAGCGCTGCATTCCGCCGTCAATACGACCTTCTCCTTTCTGGACCCTCTTGTCACCAAATCCTTGAGGAATTTTGCATAGGATGGTATGGTCTCTATAGCTTCAAGAAAGGGGATTTACAAGCGTAGATCCTTGACCATGGCAAAGAATTTGCCATACTTCTCGTCTATCTTGGCTTGGGCTATCCGTTGTGGGAAAGGCACAACGGGCTTGAACACTTTGAGGCTCCCTTCCTCGGTTTTCCTCTTCTCCTCTTCAGGGACTCCCTCCGGAGTCGTTTGCTTTGGCGACGAAGCACCGTCGTCATTCAATTTTTCAATTGGTCGTTCTACGACCAACGGTGCTTTCGGTTCCTTGGGGGGCACTCTTATGGGGATTTGTGTCCTGCTTCTCAACACGATAGTGGACACATTCGCATTCTCGTGCATGAGTGTCAAAGTCTGATTTGCTCCCCTTGGGTTCACTTCAGGTTGTGGCGGTAATAGATTCTGCGGCCTGTGAAGGTTCGCCACTTGTAACCCCGGCTGGGTTACCTGATCAGTGAGAACTCTCTGCCCCATCTCCAGCTTCAAATTTATCGTCTCTTGGTTGGCGATGTATTGAGTCAGGAGGGACTCAACCGGAGAGATGGCCCTCTGCTGGCCATATTGCTGCTGAATGGGTTGCTGATTCCTAGGAGCATATTACTGGTACTGTTGTGGAGCCTGCTGCTGCTGAAACTGCTGCTACTGAGGCATAGCCGGCTGATATATTAGCTGCTGTTGTTGCTGAGGAGGTGGCTGTTGATACGGCGCCCGGTAACTAAGGTTGGGGTGGTTCCGGTTATTTGGAGAGTAGGTCGGATTGGAGCTAGTCCGTGGTGGATACGGCCTATTTTCCGTAGGATTGTAGAATAGTGTGCTCGCTTGGTCCAACGGTGGTGAGATGTCGCCACCCTCGAAGTCTCCCACGACTTCGGCCTCCACCGCTGCAATATGTTGTGTACCGGCGCCACCGGCTCCTACCATCAATGCGGAGATCTGGGTCGACAGCAAGTCGAACTTGCTGGATAATTTGTCGACGTCCTCGACCCTGTGGATACCCCTAGATCTAGGTGTGGCTCTCTCGTCACACCACCGCTCATTGTTAGATGCCATATTTTCTAGAATGTTCCCGGCATCTTCCTCACTTTTGGACATGAAGGACCCCCCAGCCGCAGCGTCCATCGATGATTTTAAATCATCCCTCAATCCGTTGTAGAACAGATTAATTATCTTCCACTTGGGAAGCTCGTGATGAGGGCATCTTCGCTGCATCTCTTTAAACCTTGTCCAAGCCTCATGCATGGACTCGTGGCTGGCTTGGGAGAAGGAGGAGATCTCACTCCTCAGCTTCATGGTCTTCCCCGGAGGAAAGAACTTTGTCAGAAAAGCATTTGAAAGCTTCTCCCAAGTGTTGAACGTATTTGGGTCCTTCCCCCTAAGCCACAGCTTGGCCTTATCTCGCAGAGAGAAGGGGAATAGCTTCAGACGGATCGCCTCAGTTGTGACACCATTTATCCGGAAGGTGTCACATTTCTCCAAGAAGGAGTCCAAATGTTCGATGGGGCTCTCCATGGGTGCACCCGAGAATTGATCCTGCTGGATCCACGTCACCAAAGACGGCTTAAGCTCGAAGCTTTGCACCGTAATAGCAGGAGGACGGATGGCGGAGGTGGACTCGATGGATGGCATCGAGTACTCCAGCAGGGACTTGTGAGGTGGGGTGTTCTCCCCCATGGTTTCAGGCTCTTCTCTTCTTCGCTCCTCTGCGGCTAAACGCCTTAGGGTGGCGTTTATCTCCGGGTCAATGGGAATCAAGTCATCGAGACTTCTTGAACTCCTGCGCATGAAAAGCAACAAACACCCGTGAAGCGAAAAGTGGGAAAGAAACAGATAAAATAGAAAATAAAAATAAGAAAATAACATGGAAAAAGAAGAATGCAAAAATTATCGCGAGATAGAGATGAGAGCTAGACTCAAGGGTTCATGAGATCCTAAAATAACAAGCACGTTGCTTCCCCGGCAACGGCGCCATAAAGCTTGACGTCCCCGCGATGTGCGTGTTAGATGTGTGCAATATATAATTGTGGGCGTGAGATTTAAATATTTATAACCGCAAGCGCACGGTGTTGTAGTGTGGCTTGGGGGTCGAACTCAGGGAGGCGTGGTTGTGCTTGTGTCAAGAAGGACCGGATTCACCACATGGGTGAGCTAGCCCGAATCGGTAGATGTGTTGTCACGGAAAATAGAATGCGAGGGATAAACGATATAAAGGGAAACCCGGGACTTCGGTTTCCACCCTATCATGTGATTCTCGCCAACACGGCCTACGGGTAGGAAAACGATCGGAATTAGGGTCTAATGGTGAGACGTTGCCTCTAAGAGTGATACCAGCGTCCCATGGGCCCGATATTCCAGTCGGTGCCCAGGATGATACGCCGGACTACCCGGGTTCGGTCAGTGGGCATTCCCATGTCCATTAATACTGACCGACTCGGGGAGCACTAAGCTCGCAACGATAACTCCCAACGTCTCATCCTGCCGCTCCTGCGCGCTAGGATTCGACGTCTACGCTAAGGGCGTGAGCTATGGCTAGGAAGTCAACCGCCAAGTTTATTCCCCCTTGGCCCAACGGTCAAAGGCGGTCTTTTTCCCGCCGATGACAATAAAACACCCCGCATAACCGATAGATTCCCAATCCCTATTGATTTCCTAGTCCTATGGATGCATCGGGGAGAACCCACGAAGGGGTTTTCACCAAAATCCCAGATTTGGGAACTACTCACACATATTTACTAAAAAGCAATCTAAATCAAAATCGACCGTTAGAAACATGATCAGGCGATTGAAAAGTAGTAAGAGCAATGCAAATAACACTATATTAAAGTTTGATAAAGATCAGCCAACTTACTAATATCTGAAAAATTACAGCCGTCAAGGGAGAGAAAAAACAGCAAAAAAATAACTCTCTAAATCTGGAAACCTAGGTTCTGTATTTATAGAAAACGACATCACCCGATCGGGTGAAGAATCACCCGATCTACCTGCTGCAAACTTCGGCAGCCATCTTCGAGACTTCACCCGGTCAGACGACACGGTCGGTTGATGGAAGCTGCTCGTCGTTTGGATCTTGATCGTCGTCGGGTGAACCGATCGGTTGATAAATCAACCGATCGGTTGGAATTGTAGCCCCAAAAGACAGTAACTTCGGACGTTTTGGCACGGTCTGCTGACGGTCGGGTGAGCTCTCCGAGTCGTCTTCTTCGGGGAAACGGCTACAGGTGAACCGATCGGGTGAAGATCACCCGATCGGTTGAGTTTCAGCTCCAGTTTCCAGAGAGATCAGTCGGTTGAACCGGTCGGCGACCCGGTCGGTTGATACTTTCGTTGCTTCAGCGGCTGACTGGGTCGTGCACGCGTGCATCACCCGATCGGTTGGCTGTGTCCAACCGATCGGGTGGGGGCTGAAAGATGCGATCTTCGTCGTTTGACCCCCTGGATCACGCGTGACTCCTCCTGTTGCTTCGGGGACTCATGATATCGTCGTTTTATGTCCCCTACACCGGTAAACTCCTGCAAACATACAAAACCACGGAAAAGTGAAAGAAAACAAGAAAACACGAGAAAACGAATACAAGACGACGGAAAATAGCGGAAAAACATAGAAGAAAACGTGCGTGAATATATGAAATATAAACGCACGTCATACGCCCATTTAAAATACTTCAGATATTCCTGAGCGGTGCAGTGGAGATTGTGTGAGGGAAGAATGGACCATTCAAGGTCAACGGACAAAGATTAAAGCCGTACAAGGCTGGCGATCCGATTGGCGGGAAAGGATCTCACACTCTCGCCGATTGCCCTCCTACTTGACTCCATCCTAGGTTGGGAGAGATTGTCGCACCAATCCGAAACTTCCACTCCAATCCTATTTATGTTTTACCTCACCCAACCTTGTAAGTGATGGTTCTGCCTGATTTATAGCTTCTCGCTGTTCCAGTGTCTCCCCCTCATTTTACGTGCACATCTGTCATTTCGGGGCCCAGCTTAGTTCAGCTTGGGGGAGTCATATTTTGGTCTCCATTTTATTGTCCATAGTGTCCTTTTTTGTATATATTGTCCATCATCATCTCCATTTTTTATATACATGCATACTGTACATACGCATTTGCATATTTTATACTTTCTTTTATTTTTTTCATCCCACCCCTAAGCATCATTTCTCATCTCTATGCGCGTGTTCTAAGCAGTGAGGACACTGCTGCGTTTAGCTTGGGGGATGAGCGTTATCGCTTTTTACTTATTCTTTTTCCTTATTCCCATTTTTAGTTCCACTTCCGCCCCATTTTTCTTTTTTATCATCGTTTTATTTTTTCTTCTCTTGTTTGATCGCATGCATATTTTTCATTTTTTTTCTATTTTTCTTTTATTTAGACTAAAGATGATTCTCCTATGATTGCACTATAAGCTGTGCACACTCAACTTATCTGCTTTACACACTCACGTAGGATTCGTCATAGTTTATTGCGCATCATCGTATATTTATATAGAATGGATTATGATTTTTGAACACCATGCTTCCATTAGTTAGTGATATTCCTTGATTAGGATGTTCGTTAATATGCTTTTCTATGATTTAAATCCGTCTCTCCACAATCTCGAAACAGTTGAGCTTTAAAATGCATGATTAGTTTAAAATTTAATGAAATTTGCATGATTGTGTGAAAACGTATATTTTCATAATGGATGGTAGTTCAATTGGGTTTGGATAACCATGACACTCAAGTAGCATCTGCTAGATATTCTGACACCGAGTCATGTCCCAATTCTATGCTTTTTATTTTTTAGCATATATCCAATTGCGATCCTTGATCATGCTTTGCATTCCATCGTGTATACGTGAGTTTGCAAAAATTCCAAAAAATGGAAAAATCAAAAAACCAAAAAATATTACATTCAAATAATAGGCCCGAGGGGTTCTTCGTAACCCGATGCCCTAAGACCTTCTGGTCTGGGATGCATAGGCCACCTCTTGTATATATTGAGTTATCTCGCATATATAAGAAAATAAAAGTATGTATATATAAAGAAAATTGTATAGCAAAAACCAGTTGTAAAAAGGAAAATCCCACATCTTTACCTCACTTTCTATTTAGAGTAGGGACATGACAAGGTAGATGATTTATAGGGATTGTAAAAGAGTTTAGTGCCGTGATTTATGGATTTAATTGAACTTACCATCCTCATTTATGAAAAACTAATTAAAATCACCTTGCTTGCGTGAATTAATTGATCATGATACTATTCGCTGCTTAGAGAATGAGTTGTGGAGATTTGGGCTCGAATCATGGATTTTTGTATATTGATTGCATGCTATAATAGGAATATCCCTCAAACTTCTATCATATATTCGAGTTCACGACATTCATTTAAAAATCCATTCTATGTATATTCTTTGCTAGACTTGATGAATCCTCATAAGTAGTGCGTTTTTAAATTATAAAGTTGAAGTGTTGTTGCATGCTATGAGATGAGGAGATGGTTTTGTCTTCTTTCCTATCTTTTGGTTTCTTTTGCACTTCTTTGTTTTCACCCTCCGGCGAACTTTGTATTTGTCTTCCTCGAGGACGAGTAAGAGGTAAGCTTCGGGGATTTTGTTGTGTTTATATTTTCTATGTGTTACCATTCATTTTCATGTCGTTTCGATCATCTAAATCTATATTTTCGTATTATATCGTGCTTTTCTCGATATTCTTGATTCTTTCGATGTTTTATATGTTTTCAGGGAATTCGTCGTGATTCGGAGCGATATGGAACTTTGGACACAACCTGGATGCTAAAGCCCGCCTTGCCTCGCCACGGCGACCTAAGGGGGCCAAATAAGTGGAGAAGAATAAAGGAGAAGAGAAGAATGGAAAAGAGGAGTTGAAGAGTAGAATAAAATGTCAGATCACTCGATCGAGCGCATCACGCGCTCGGTCGAGCTGTGACACGCCAAGGAGCAGCCCAAGTCTTCAAGAGGGTGATCGGGCGAGCAACTTGGTCACTCGCCCAAGCCAGCTGTCAGTATAGCCCATCTTTTCATGACCATATCTTTGGAAAATTCGGAGCTTCCATCGCTCAACCGAGCAAGGTGACACTTGGGCGAGCGACTCAACTCGCACGTTCGAGCGGCCCTTTCCCAAACGCCAAGATGAGCCCAAGACAACGCCCCTCAAGGGGGTGCTCAGGTGAGCGAGTACTGTGCTTACCCGAGCGCCATATCGGCAGACTCTAAATTAGGTTAAGTTGATGGGTTTCGGGTTGGTTTTCTTGTAAAACCCGAACCCAAACTGTTTTATATAAATACTAAACACTTTTTAGAAGTAGGTTAAGCTTTATTTTCTGTAGCTAAACACTTAGAGACATTTTGGGGCTCTCTCTTTGGTAATTTCTTTTGCAATCTATTTACTTGTTTGTAACCATTTCTTTGATTTCTTTAGCATCGCTCTTATATCCCTTGCTCTCTCTATTGGAATTGATTTCATGCAATTTGACTGAGTAGATATGCCTATCTCTATTGCTGTCATATTTAGAGCTTTTTTCATGCTAGAGTAGTGGGTTTCTATGGCTTAGGGAGGATCCCTAGGAGCTTAGGGATTGGATGTTGGGTTAGACCTCCGTTGGATGAATCTAGGGTCTCCCTACGGTGATTTGAACTGGGGTTTTGGGAGATTAGTCTCAGGATTGGATGACCGCTGAAGCGACTCCATATCCTAGGAGAATCCCCACGAATCTGATTTGAAATTAGTGGCAGTTTTCTGGGGCTCGTGCTCACGAGGGTGACTCGAGAGCCGGGGTTGACCACTAACCCCCAATCCACTAGCCGATGACTACGAAAGTAGCTGACCGCTAGAATCAACCATAAGATGGCGTCAAATTCTGTAGAGTATGCAAGTGCATATTGATTGCGAGGCAGGATCAAGTGTTGAGCGTAATGCATGCATTCCTGCAAGAGGCTGATAGCGAAAGCACGGCTTCGTGTAGGTATGCTTTAGACAAGCATGACGACGAGAGTCTAATGCCCGTTCCCATCTCTGGATGTGGCACTCCTACCCAATCCATCGTCCGATGGAGGATCAATTGACCCGAAATCCACTACCGAAGGCCCTAGCAGGGAATCCTGAAAGCCCTAGACGTTTAATATTTAGTCAATTCCACTTCCCACAACCAACCAACCAACCAACCAAATCACACATGACAACCCTGACTACACATTCTCCTCCTTCCACAAAAAGCTAAGCGTTAGACGACCGCCTCCCTAGAGTTCGACATTAAATACATACTATAACACACCGTCCACTTGCGATGATCTCGTTTGTGCATCGCGGGTGACGAACACCTTTCTTAATACTTTGAAGAATGGCATGGTGGCCGCCCGCCTGTTTGGCACTCAAATCGGGACGGGGATACTAGGATTAAAATTTGTAACCACAAGCGCACGGTGTCGAGGTGTAGCTTGGGGGTCGAACACAGGGAGGCGTGTGTTGTGCTCATGAACAATCGGGATCCTGATCACCCGGTGGGTGAGCTAGCTTAATCGCTTGATGGGTGTCACGATAGTAAACTAATGCAAAAGGTGTAAGAGATTAAAAAAAGAATGTGATCGTACTCTAGGGTTTAGCGGTGAGACGTTGCCTCTAATAGTGGTACCTAGCGTCCCATGGGCCCGATATTCCGGTCGATGCCCAAGATGATACGCTAGGTCTACCCGAGTTCGGACGGTGGGCATTCCCATGTCCAGCACCGACCGACTCCGGGAGCACTAAGCTCGCAACGATTGCTCCCGACATTTCATCCAAGCCATTCCCACACGCGAGGAATAAATGTCTACGCTAGGGGGGTGAGCTGTGGCTAGGGGATCAAACTCCTGTTTTATTTTCCCTTAGCTCGACGGTCAAAGGCGGTCTTTATCTCGCTAGTGACAATAAAACGCCTTCCGTAACCATCTAAATCCATATATCATATCGAATCCATAATCCTATGGTCATTCTAGGGAGAACCCATGAAGGGGCTTCCACCAATGTCCCAGATTTGGAAACTACTCATTAATCATGGTATGAGATGCAACAAAACAGATTTTAGCCATTGAAATGAAGATCAAGCAATAAACTACTGTAGCAAATGGTATTATAAACGTAATATTAAAGTATTGAAACGATCAAGAAACTTATAAATGAAAAAAATTCGAAGAAGCCAAAAACCCCTAAAACAGCTTAAGAAAAATGGAGATTACATTTTCTGGGAAACCTAGCCCTATTTATACATTTTGGCAAGATGCCAGGAAATATTCCCACTAAAAGACAAAAATAGATGCTCACCCGATCGGTTGAAACCTCAACCGATCGGGTGAGGCAGCGGGGAAATTGGTCTTCAGCTTCTGATAAACCCCACCTGATCGCTGAACTGATCGGGTGAGTCGTTGAATTCTCGAGCTTGGGAAGAATCTGCTACAAGTGACCCGATAGGTTGACAAGTCAACCGATCGAGTGGATTTTGGCACTCAAAAACAGAGATCTATGCCATATCCACCCGATCACTGAACCGATCGGGTGGAGTTGATCCTTCTTCGGGTCTGATACGGCTGCACGAACCGATCGGGTGGGACTGTCCACCCGATAGTTGAGAGCTGATACGTGGTTTCTCTTGATGATTTGCTCTCAGGATCTCGTGCGACACTTCCCGTTGCTCCGGGGACTCGTGATGTTAGCTTTATATGTCCCCTCTGCCAGCTATATCCTGCAAAAGCACACGAACACAACGAAATTGAAAAGGAACTAAAAATCACAAAAAGACGGACTCAAACAATGAAAAACGACAGGAAATTACGGAGAAGACGTGCGTGAATATATAAAATATAAACGCACGTCAAAATCCCCCAAGCTGAACTCTTCCTCGTCCTCGTGGAAGACGAGTGAGAATAGGAGCTCGGAGGGGAAAATAGAAAGGAAGAAACAGAAAAAAGAAAAGAAAATCCTAGATTACTCGTCAGATCCAACGAAAACAAACACGCCACACTAAGCAAGCATGCGATAAGCATATCACTAAACCCAGGAATATGAGTCCCTACTAGTGTCGTGGGTCCACGCGGTGAAGCACAAGTGAGTGAGGTCGTGAGCTAGCAGATGGTGTAACTATCTAAATTGTGCAATCAAGCTCCATATACACATACACATGGAATGACCCAAATATCGATTCAATTCGAGTTAGCGGTGAATAATAGTTCAAGCATGCATGAGAGCAGAGTAAGACTAGAAACATATCATATGTCAGTGACTCTACTGCTAGAAACTAGGAGATCATTGCACGATTGCCTAGATGATCGCTAGAAAGCTCCTATGCCAAGTATGTTCAAAAACGAAAGGGATTGAGTAGGTGTGGAGTATAGCACTTGGTGCAAATTCCCACATTCCCTTTATTCTCAGCGGATAGGAGTAATATTCACAACAGGAATTATTTTTGGGTTTTGGATATTTGTATATTTTTTGGATTTTGGCTCTACATGTTCTTTCTTTTCTCCTTTCTTTTCTTCTCTTCCCTTTTTTTCTTTTTTTTTATTTTTGGATTTTGGCAAAATTGTGTACTCTCCCAAGTGGAAGAACGATACATGACGAAGGGATTTGCACCAAGTAAAACAAAAAAGAATTCGAATTATAAACACTTGGGCAAAAGGAGAAATTTTTGCGGATCAGAGCATAAGAAAAATGGGTTATCCTAGTCCTATTGGTAGAGTCCTGACACATGCGATTGAAGCGTAAATATATAAATGATTCATGCATAAAGAAGCAGACCGTGGAGGCAAAATACTGCATATTCAAAATTGAAGCATGATAGTCTAGGGGTCATCCAAGGACAGGCATATTGTTACGCCTATTTGACCGAGACCCGCAAAGCACGAGCCCAAGAGCCCGACTACTGGTCAAAAGCCCATCTGCGTCCTCAAAGCCCATTCGACAAAGGCCCTACAAGGGACCTTCTCGAACGTCGATCCGACCCGGCCCCAATAACCCGTTGGTCGCTCGCCCACTCCTGCAAAAACCACTCCCCCGGACGCGCGACTACTAAATGGCGATAATGGGGAGGTGCTGGCATGGCGGAGAGAGCGGTGGCGAGGGGGGACTGATGGGGCACGATCAATGGCGGGCGTGGGACGTGGGCCGGAGGCAATCAAGCGGGAGCTCTATAAAAGGGCCAGGAAGACGACGAAGAAAAAGACCGCATCTGAGGTAACAAAACCTAAGGTACTCCATCAACGACCTTGTTCCCCCAATTCATCTTCTTCCTCCCCCGCTCGCGCCGAGAGACGCCGTCACGATCTCTTCACGAGTCGGACCGTCTCCGCCGGGCCTCCTTTCTCAGATCTCTATCTGACTTAGGCATCGGAGGGGATTTGGCCGGAACCAAGGTCCGGCCCCCTGACGAGCGTTCTCGTCTGCGCAGGTGGACAACAGATCAACGGGCCGAGGCTACCCCTCCCCCCTCTCTGACCACTCGATCAACCGGACAGTGAGGCTTCCCCTCACCGTCAGCCTGCCTTGGCCGAACACGTCCTACCGAGGCCGAGCATCCTAATCGAGTCCGAGACTCACCCTCGCCACCCGTCGGCCGTGCATCTACCCGGGCGATTGAGGCTACCCCTCGTCCCCCTCCCAGCCGAGGCCGAGCACTCCTGTCTGAGGCCGAGCATCTCAACCAGGGCCGAGGCTACCCCTCGCCCCTTCTACACCAATTCGAAGCCCCCGAGGGACCCGAAGCGGGCCCCTCGACCACGTCGACCGGGTTCTCCACGGTCAACGCTTTGTAGTGAGAAAACACTCTGAAACATCTGGCGCCGTCTGTGGGAACGAAAACTGTCCCACGAAGAAACAAACCACATCCGCGATGACGCGGCCTCCCTCCTCTCGGCGGAAGAAGGGCGAGGCCCCGACGCGGGGCGACAGGCCCCGCCATCGTTGCCAAGAATGGGCACGGGACCGACGCGAGGAGAGTCATGAGGAAAGGGCCGGGATACCCTCCCCTTCCCCACCGGTTGGGAGACCGAGTGCGCCCGTAACGGCACGCAGCTCGGACGCGGCTTTGGTGGTATCAGTGGTCATAGACACTACCTTAGTGCGACGGCTGCTTGTCGACACCGGCAGCTCCTGTGACGTCCTATTTATGTCAACCCTGGAGAAGATGGGCCGGCAGAAAGGAGACTTGCGACCTCGTTCGGGTCCCGTGGTCGGATTCACGGGTCACTCCACCCCCATCATCGGCACTATCCATCTCCCGGTAACGCTCGGAAACACACCAGACTCTGTGACCCTAGCGGTGGAATTCATCGTATTGGGGATCGGGTCGGAATACAATGGGATCATCGGCCGACCCCTACTCAACGCCGTCGGCGCGGTGGTCTCGACCCTCCATCGGACCATTAAGTTCCGAACGCCGGGGGGGATGGGGCAAGTCGAAGGCGACACGGGGAGACCGAATACCTGCTATCAACTGGCGGAGGAAGGTCCCGAGGATCGCCTAGCTGACCGGATGGCTGCGCTCGACTTAAGGAGTGGGCCTAGGCCCACCCCTGCGGAGGAGCAAGAGCAAATCCCGGTCACGGACATCGAGGGCCGGTTCGTCTCGATCGGGAGAGGGCTGAGCCCGGACCTAAGGGACCAGCTGATCGAATGCCTGGAGGCGAACCTGGACATCTTCGCCTGGTCGCCTGAAGACATGCCCGGCGTGGACCCCCAGGTGATCGTCCACCAGATCAACGCCGACCCCAACTTCAAACCGGTTAGGCAGAAGAAGCGTAACCTGGGCGGCGAGAAGATGAAGGCAGCCTCCGAGGAAGTGGAGCGTCTCCTCGATGCCGGCTTCATACGAGAAGTCTGGTACCCGGAGTGGTTGTCGAACGTGGTGATGGTCAAAAAGCCCAACGGGAAGTGGCGAATGTGTGTGGACTTCAGTGACCTCAACAAGGCCTGCCCCAAGGATAGCTACCCCCTGCCGCGCATCGACCACCTGGTGGACAACGCCTCGGGATACGAGATGCTAAGCTTCATGGACGCTTACTCCGGGTACAATCAAGTCCAGATGGACCCCCGGGACGAAGAGATGACAGCCTTCACGACGGACCGGGGAACCTACTGCTACAAGAAGATGCCCTTTGGCTTGAAGAACGCGGGGGCCACCTACCTGAGAATGGTCAACAAGGTGTTCAGCTCCCAGATCGGGAGGAACCTAGAAGTCTACGTCGATGACATGCTTGTCAAGTCAAGGCGACCGGAAGACCACATCGCCGACTTGCGGGAGACCTTCGAGCGGTTACGGCGACACCACATTCGGCTCAACCCCGTGAAATGCACGTTCGGGGTAAGATCTGGCAAATTCTTGGGATTTATGATAACTAATCGTGGTATTGAAGCTAATCCCGACAAGATCGAGGCGCTGGTTAACATGCGCGAGCCGACGATGATCAAGGAGCTACAGAGGCTGAACGGGCGCATCGCAGCCCTGGGGCGATTCCTTTCCAAATCAGCGGAAAGATCGCTTCCCTTCTTTAAGGTCCTGAGGAAAGCAATCGCGGAACCTCCGAACAATAGCAAGACGATACTCTGGGACGAAGACTGCTCCCGGGCGTTCGGGGACCTCAAAGAGTATCTCCGCAGCCCCCCTCTCCTGTCCAAACCCCGGGAAGGGGAGTCGCTGAGCCTTTACTTGGCGTGCGCGGAGGAAGCTGTGAGCTCGGTGCTGATCCGGGAGGACGGCGGGGTGCAATGGCCGGTATATTACAAGAGCCGGATCCTGAAGGGGGCGGAGGTGCGATACTCGCCCATGGAGAAACTGGCGTACGCCCTCGTCCTCTCAGCGCGAAGGCTCCGACCCTATTTCCAGGCCCACACCATACTGATCCTGACCGACTCACAGCTAGAACAGAACCTCAAGAGATTCGATCAAATGGGAAGGATGCTAAACTGGGGAGTGGAACTGAGCGAGTTCGACCTCCGATTCAAACCGCGCACGGCCATCAAGGGACAGGCCCTAGCCGACTTCATCGCCGAATGCACGACGGAAGGAAATGGCCCCCCAGAGGGAGAAGGCCCAGGGACGGTAACTGCTCAACCCTTGTCCTTTCTTTCGGCTGACCACTTTCAGCCAGAGGATCCAGGAGCGTGGATAGTCCATGTGGACGGGTCGGCCACGCAGTCAGGAGGAGGGGCCGGGATTGCGATCCGATCTCCGGAGGGGAACATCGCGGAATACGCGTTGCGGTTCGAGTTCCCAGCCACGAACAACGTGGCGGAATACGAAGCTGTGATCAACGGCCTGAGGCTGGCCCTGGAGCTCGGGGCCGAGTCCGTCCGCCTCCTCAGCGACTCGAAGCTCATTGTCAACCAACTCTTAGGGAGTTACGAGGCACGGGAGGAGGCGATGCAGAGGTATCTCCCAGTCGCCAGAGCGGCGATGTCCAAATTCAAGGACGTGGAGGTCTTACACCTCCCACGATCAGAGAATGCGCGGTCCGATGCGTTGTCCAAACTGGCCTCGTCCTCGCCAAAGGAGCTGGGCCGCACCATGTACGTAGAGAACCTGCCGTCCCCCAGCACGATGGAGCACGAGGTAATGGCGATCGACCAAGAGCCCACCTGGATGGACCCGATCGTCCGATACCTCACCCACGGAGAGGTGCCGGCCGATGGGGATGAGCGCCGAACCCTGGAGAGAAAAGCGCTCCGATACGTGATCCATGAGGGGACGCTCTACCGGAGACGCTGGACCAAGACGGACGTCCTCCCATACCTGAAGTACATTGGACCGCAAGAAGCTGACTACGTCCTACAAGAGGTTCACGACGGGATCTGCGGGAATCACCACGGGGGCAAGATAGTCGCGCAGAAGATCTTAAGGCAGGGGTACTACTGACCGACCCTGGCCAAAGATGCTACAAGCTACGTGCAGAAATGCCAAGAATGCCAGAGGTACGCCCACCACATCTCGACTCCCCCGTCAGAGCTCATCCCCATCGTGAGCCCCCTCCCCTTTGCGAAATGGGGGCTCGACATCCTCGGACCGTTCAAGCCAGGACGAGGGCAGCGGAAGCACCTGATCGTAGCAGTGGACTACTTCACCAAGTGGATCGAGGCCGAGCCATTGGCAACCATCACGTGGAAGAAAGCGAAAAGCTTCGTGTGGAATTCCATCATCTCCCGATTCGGAGTACCACGGGCCATCGTCACAGACAACGGGAAGCAGTTCGATTCAGCAGGGTTTAAAGATTTTTGCGAGGAATGGGGAATCAAGCTCCTCTTTGCCTCGGTAGCACACCCCCAGACCAACGGGATGGCAGAGGCGGCCAACAAGTGTATCATAGAGCCCCTCCGAAAGAAAGTGAAGGACGCCGAAGGGAACTGGCCGGAAGAGCTCCCCGGGATACTCTGGTCATACCGGACGACCCACAAGGAGGCTACTGGCGAGACCCCCTTCATGCTCACCTACGGGGCCGAGGCGGTGGTACCGGTCGAATTGGGTGAAGAATCTCTTCGCCTCAAATACTTTGACGAAGACCGGAACTCGCAGGGCCTAGGGCTCAGCCTGGAGCTCCTCGACGAGCGACGGGAGCAGTCACTGGCCACCATCATCCGCCAAAAGCAGAAGGTGGCCCGATACTACAACGCTCGGGTGCGGGGGAGAAGCTTCCACCTCGGGGACCTGGTCCTCTGGAAAGCGGGCTTCACCACCGATACCGCTCGCAAAGGGAAGCTCGCGGCTAGATGGGAGGGACCCTACAAAGTCGTCGAAGTCCTCGGACCCGCAGCCTACCGACTAGCCGACATGGAAGGGAGAGTTCTCACTCACACTTGGAATGCGGAATATTTACGCAAGTACTATCAATAGATGTATCGTTTCCTATGAAATAAATTTGTTTTAAATTCATTCCCTTCCAGATAAAGCAAAAAGGTATATAGGAGGATACACGAAGAGGTCGAGGGGCATTTCCCTCCCTCATTTTTCTCCGGGGGCGCCAGGGGAGCCACAGACTGGAGGCTCACTAGGGTCTCCCCCCTTACACCGTTCGGCATCAGAGTGCATCCGAAGTTTCTCGAAGTTGATCCCTGAGAGCGGGAACTTCTCTTGGATCTCGGACTGGCACCGGGCGAAGCCCTTCTCGTACGCCTTCAATAAGGCGGTCTCCACAAAGGAGGTGGCATACTCCGCCACGGCATCCTGAGCGATCCGGGCAGGATCCACCTCCTCGAGCCCACGCAGCCGGGCCTCTAGGGTCTCTACCTGGCGTTGGTGCTCCGCCCTCTCCTCCTCGATCTCCCGGGATTTCTCTCCTAGTTGGGCAGCTAGGGCCCTCGCCTGCTCCTCCTCCGCATCCAGACGATCGGAGAGCTCCGAGGCTTCGGAGGCAGCAGCCGGGCCGGGGATCTGCTTGACTCCTCCAGACGCGTCGATGTCTTTTAAAAGAGAGGCGAGCCACGTCTCGGCCTCAGACTTCGCGGCCAGAGCCACGGCTCTCTCGCGATCCGCCACCTCCAGGGCAGAGGACAGCTCAGTTATGCGGGAGTTCAGGGATTGGACCCGCGCTTCCTCCAACTGACCAGCTTCCTCCTCCTCCTCGCCAGGGGCCTTAGGGCCTAGCCCAGCCATGGATTTGGCTTTGGGAAGAGCCGCGAATTGGCGCCTCATCGAGAGGCCCACCGAGGACAACTGTGCCAAAGCAACGAAGGTAAGATGGCAAAAGCAGCTGGAGAACGGGGGGACAAGCAGAGACGCACTACCTGTTGACCAGCCTGGATCACGAAGGTAGCCAAGCAATCGCCCCTGACCCCGTCCAACACCGCCTGGTCGGGAGGGAGACAACAGTTCTCGGCCACACGAGCGGCGGCTCCACGGCTCGAGAACACCGACTCCTTCTCCCCCACTGGAAAGCGTGGACAAAGAAGACCCTCTCCTGACGAAGGGAACTCGCCAGGAGTGGAGCGGAACGCCCCAAGATACCGACTGTAAGCCTCGGGGAGAGAGCCGTCCGGGAGAGGTGAAGGGCCAGCCCACGGCCAGGCAACCTCGACGGGAGCAGGATGAGGTCGGTCGACAGTCGGCTGGACGTCGACCCCCTCGACCCCCTCCCGGAGCCTCTTGGGAGACCCCTGCAAGGGGAGAGAGGGAGACGACATCTTCTTTCGCTTCGAACCTCCGGACGCGGTCACAACCCGCTGCTTCTTCCGGACCGCCAACACATGGTCCCTTCGGCGCGGATCCGGGTTTGGGACCTGCACAAAAGCGCTGGCAGGAGAAGAACCGAGAGGGAGCCCACCTGCACCCAAGGAAGAAATGAGAGACAGAGCAGAACCTGGGCGACTTCGAGGGGCGAACGTTCGGAGCAGCTTACCTAGGGGCCACACCGTCTTACGCAAATTGTGGTCACTAAAGAGGAAGTCGATCGAGCGCTCCCCCGCAGGAATTGCCATCATGTCCCTCGCCGTCTGCTGCTCAGCGACCGTCGGCTCAACCGGATTAAGAACAACGGCACCGGCTGCCACCCACCGAGCCGGGAAGGGTACACTCGAGGGGAATGTGACGAACACGTATTCCCCCTTCCAGCGTTTCAGGGAGCTCGGTAACCCCAGCACCAGGGACATCTTCGGGCGGGCGCTGATGTAAATCCATGCCCCCGATTGGTGTAGGCTCAGGCGGTAGAACTGGGCAAGGAGGCGGAGAGAGGGCACCACACCCTTCAGCATGCAGACGACAACGAACCCGACGAGGATCCCGACGGCGTTGGGACAGAATTGACACAAGCACACATTGTGGGCCTGGAGGAACTCAACGATAAAAGGATGAAGCGGGAAACGGAGCCCAAAGTGGAAGCACTTCTCATATATCCCGACCTCATTGGGACCAGGAGAGCAGATCCGCTCGTCAGCCCCAGGGGCACGAGCCGAGTAGGGCGGAAGCAGATAGGAGGAGCGCATGCTCCCGATGGCGGTGGCACAGATCGACGAAGGCCACGCCAAGACCTCAGAAGGAACCCCTGAAAGATCATCCCCATGTTGACTAATCGCCGAAGGAGTGCCACCCGCCAGACCTGGAGCCACATCGCGCTCCGACCGAACCGAACCCGTAGCAGAAGAAGACGACATGGGGCAGAGCTCAGACAGGAGGGGGATCAGTGCAAAGAAGAAAGACGATGGGATGGCGGCTCACGAATCCCTCGGCTTCTCCACTTAAGACGACTCCGCGAACGGCAGGGATAAGCTTGCCGCTACACGTGGCAACATCTGAAGGCCGACGGCGCTTCGGAACCCGCGCCTTAAAAACATCGAACGGGCCAACTCATGATGACGACTAATAAATGAGTCGGCATCGACTGGCGAGCTCGTCAAAATCGGCAGAGGTCACATCGGCCGAGCCGAACCGGCCGAGGCCGATCAACCCGACTGATGGGGGCAATTGTTACGCCTATTTGACCGAGACCCGCAAAGCACGAGCCCAAGAGCCCGACTACTGGTCAAAAGCCCATCTGCGTCCTCAAAGCCCATTCGACAAAGGCCCTACAAGGGACCTTCTCGAACGTCGATCCGACCCGGCCCCAATAACCCGTTGGTCGCTCGCCCACTCCTGCGAAAACCACTCCCCCGGACGCGCGACTACTAACTGGCGATAATGAGGAGGTGCTGGCATGGCAGAGAGAGCGGCGGCGAGGGGGGACTGATGGGGCACGATCAATGGCGGGCGTGGGACGTGGGCCGAAGGCAATCAAGCGGGAGCTCTATAAAAGGGCCAGGAAGACGACGAAGAAAAAGACCGCATCTGAGGTAACAAAACCTAAGGTACTCCATCAACGACCTCGTTCCCCCAATTCATCTTCTTCCTCCCCCGCTCACACCGAGAGACGCCGTCACGATCTATTCACGAGTCGGACCGTCTCCGCCGAGCCTCCTTTCTCAGATCTCTATCTGACTTAGGCATCGGAGGGGATTTGGCCGGAACCAAGGTCCGGCCCCCTGACGAGCATTCTCGTCTGCGCAGGTGGACAACAGATCAACGGGCCGAGGCTACCCCTCCCCCCTCTCCGACCACTCGATCAACCGGACAGTGAGGCTTCCCCTCACCGTCAGCCTGCCTTGGCCGAACACGTCCTACCGAGGCCGAGCATCCTAATCGAGTCCGAGACTCACCCTCGCCACCCGTCGGCCGTGCATCTACCCGGGCGATTGAGGCTACCCCTCGTCCCCCTCCCAGCCGAGGCCGAGCACTCCTGTCCGAGGCCGAGCATCTCAACCAGGGCCGAGGCTACCCCTCGCCCCTTCTACACCAATTCGAAGCCACCGAGGGACCCGAAGCGGGCCCCTCGACCACGTCGACCGGGTTCTCCACGGTCAACGCTTTGTAGTGAGAAAACACTCTGAAACACATATAAAACAAAATCATAACGTAGAAGCACACCAACTAGCTAGTCACGACACACAACTCACACAAAAGCAAAGTGAACCCACGGAGCATAAAGTGCAATAGGACTCGGCTTCCTAGGGTTAGTGAGAATGATTATCGTAGCTAAGCTAAGTGTGTGTTTGGTTCCGATGCAGTTTCATCATGTGGGGTCATCTCTAGGAGAGGGAGAATAAAAGGATGGAAAGAAAAAGAAAAACACGATGAAAATGACTCAAAAACGGTGAAAAGACACGATTGACACACATGGTGCGACTCCCCCAAGCTGAACATTGCATTACCCTCAATGCAATAGGAATAAATGCGGGAGGGCAACGAAAGATGGGAGGGAAGTACGCACCGACTAAAAACGGGAAAAAACATAAAAAAACACACAAAAAGAGACATAGAAAAATAAAGAAAATAAATATCGAAACGAACTATACAAAATACATACACACAAACACACAAAACAAACACACATCAAACAACAGACAAGACAACAATCACGGAAAATTGATTTCCCCCAAACTGATCTCTATAAATCCCAAAAAAAGATATGATCAAGGTAATGCAGAAAAAATGGCTAGGGGAAAATCAATCTGAGCTGCTATCGGAAGAATTGTAGAGAGATGTGTAATGCCCTACGTAGCTATTGCACAAGTACTAGAGTGGGGTGAATAGTGCTTTAAAATAATTAAGAAGATAATTCCTAATTATCTTGCAAACTCAACCAACAATGCGGAAATGAAAATATTGACAACAAATAAAACAATCGCAAACAATCGATATAACGGGTTCGGATCCACCCAAGTCTCCCCGACTTGTTCCCGGTGATCCTACGTCCCAAACACCCGGATCCCCTCCGGATACTTGAGTTAGAAACCTCTAACTCAAAATTGCACGATGAAATACTTGTAGAAAACCTCCACAAGATCAAATCATACACAAATGAAATTGTGACTCCCACAACCCGGGATCACAAACAAACTCTCACAACCGAGAGTAAAACTTTGCAATATCAATGTAAATTGAAATTATAAATTCTTACCAACAAAATCCTATGCCTTGAGTAAACTTACGAATTAGGGCAAGAAGGATTTTGGGGAAGATGAAGGCACCAAACCCTAGCTCCAAGATGTTGATCAGCGATGGGAGCCTAGGAAGATGTTGGTGACCTTGGATCAAGCTCTTGGCTTGAATGGCTCACAATCAATGTGAATCTCTCTTTGGAAATAAGAGTGAGTGAGAGATTCTTTAGAAATGAATGAGCTTGGAAATGAGAATTAATGCTTCTCTTTGATTCTCTAAACTTCAATAAATATCATCTTTGAATGCTATGAAAGCAGCCCTTCAAGTATATATATAGGATAGATGAAAGAGAGAGCAAAATTCGTGGCATTTAATGCTCCAACGGCTCTATTCTGAAGCAGTCTAGTCGGTTAAAGAAGGATCACTGACCGACTAGTTTCTCAACTAGTCAGTCGGTGATTCAACATGAACCGACTAACTGAAGAACAGTCAAAAGAGAAGTTCAGGGAATATAGAACTAGTCGGTCTAAGAAGACTTGCCAACCGACTAGTTTCACAACTAGTCGGTCGGTGAGTGTTCTTTGACCGACTAACAGATGAAATCAAATAGTCTGAATTCAAATGCAGCTAGTCGGTTTAAGAACAACTTCTAACCGACTAGTTTCTCAACTAGTCGGTCGGTCGTTGTGCTTTGACCGACTAACTGTAAACAGTAAGTTAGGCTGGACAGTGGAAGCCCAACTAGTCGGTATAAGAAGGATTCCTAACCGACTAGTTTCATAACTAGTCGGTCGGTGAACATTCTTGGACCGACTAACTGTAAATAGTAAGTGAGCTGAAAAAGAGAAGGCATTCTAGCCGGTTCAAGAAGCATTGCCGACCGACTAGATTGCCATCTAGTCGGTTGGTTCTTCTTCTTGAACCAACTAACATGCACAAGAAGCCGCGATAAGAAGCGTTAAGCTTCGGGAAAGATTCTATGGGCTTCTAATAAGATCCTAGCTCTAAGATATGAGCGTTATGAAGATTAAAACGTAAGACCTACTCAAGGCTAAACATTCTACGAAAAGAAGCTAGAAGACTATAAATAAAACTTGACGAACCATCTTCAAAAGCTTCAATCGAATCTTCTTGACTTCAATAAAGGTCCTTGAGCTTCAATGAAGCTTCAAGTACACGATCATGTGCTTTGAGAAGTCTTGAGACGTCGCTTTTGATGTTCATAGAAATTTGGCGACGATCTCCATAACTGCGCTCACAAAGAGTTAGTTCACGATATTTATGTTTTTTCATCATCAAAACCAAATCCGGGGAATCGATACTCAACAAGATGGTGAGGTGGGAGGTGAATAGTGGACGAAAGATGACCGTGAGGACGATGGAGAAGGTGTGTCGACAGGAGAAGGAGGGGCAACGGGCTGGATCACAGGTGGATCGAAATCGATAGTTGGATCATGGTGGATTGGGATGGTTCCGGGTGAACCGGCATATGGGGGCCAATCGGGAGGATCCAAGGGTGGAAGATGTACTAGTGTAGCATACCAAGGATCAGGATAGAATTCCCACGATAAATGAGAAGTGCGAATGGAGATTCGATCAAGAGATGATGGTGGGAGGATGGCAAAAGAAGTATTGTCAAGACCATAAAGGTAGACTGCACGTTCGCGACCAAAATGAGTGATCATCCCAATCTCGATCAAGTAGTCGCAATCGATGCGGGTCCATCCCGGTAAAATTTAGAGGTCAGATGGTAGCCTCAAAACATGACTGACAACTAAAGTGATAATCCCACCACAACAAATATGTCCGGAGGTTACATGGCTAACAGCTAAAAGCTCATGGATGATCCAATGGCCGGTGTTGATGGGTAATGGGTCATGTCCATGTATCCTGTCTTGAAACATGGCATACAGGAAGAAAAGCTCGTCCCTAGACACCGTGGAAACATCCACACGGGAAAATATGGTGTTGGCAAAGAGGCAGTGGGCGAAGCGGTAACATGGGTATATGATGTAGGAGGCAAGTGCCCCGATGGAAAGGCGGGATACCTGGTGAATCGTTGCCAAACGCCGTCGTCCCGGAAATAAGAATAGATATCAGACCAATCATGAGTTGAACATTCAACATAACGATCGGGGCGAGGGAAATTCAGCGAATTGTTAAGCTCGGTAAAAGTTATTGTAAAGTCGGCATTAAAAGTGTGGAAAGAGAATCCCCAATCGTACACTTTGAGTGAAGAAAGGAACTCAAGTGTGAGATTCCAATGTGCGTGGGCGTGAGCACGCAGTAGGAAATCGCACCCAATGCAGTTGAAAAGTTTGCTGACGCCCCTCAAAAGTCCGAGAGATTCGAGCGTGGGGCGATCGGCAAAAAGGGTAGGTCGCATGGGGTGATGAAGAAGGGCGTGTAGACGTGCAGATTGCTCTTCAGAAGAAGGAGTAATGCCAAGGAAAGATTGGGGAAAAGGGCCGTGTTGGTTGTGTCTGCGTAATGATGATGCTGGTTCTTTTCCCTTCCAAGACATGGTAATGGCGTAGGAGAAGAACAATAATGTGGGGGGATGGTGTCTACGATGATGATAAAGCAGATGTAGGAGGCAGACACAAAATCAAAACATTGCACACAAGATGAGAAACTTAAAGCTTGGAAAGAGGTTGCCCAGTAATGATGCAACTCCAAGCTAGATGCTCACATCTAGATCCCCTAGCGAAATGCGGAGAGCTGTTGCTTCATTTCTCAGATGTAACTATTGGGACTTTGGGGTTTTGGTAAAAAAATGGGTTGGTAGGGTTAGGGTTTTGGGGGATTATGATGTAGGGCTTAATAGGAGGAGATGGGGGAGTAGATGGTGTATATTGTGTTGCGTAATGGTTGTGGGTTGAATTAATGCCAAGAAATTGGTGGTGGTGGGGTGAATTTGGTGTTTGGGCATTGTGTCCCCTCTTTTTCTATGAAATGGGTCGTGTGGGGAAGAGGGGAGCTTTATTGGGATGCAACGAACCAGTCGGGTGGAGTCCAACCGATCAGGTCACTGCATCGGGTGAGTTCCAAAGGAGAAATGAAGCTATAGGTCACCCGATCGATTGAATTGTCAACCGATCGGGTCATCGCCTCTTAGATAGTACCCCTGCTTATTGTTAAATACGACCCGATCAGCCACCCGCTCGCCGGTCGTGTTACCCGGTCGGGTGATTCTCCCACAGATCCAAAGATGTCCATTCACAACCCTGCACAAAATTTCAAGATTCGCTAAGTTTTGAGACAAGGAATCCCCCAAGCTGTAAATTTATACTAATATCTACTAATCAATTATATTGAGAGCAAGCAAAGGGTTAGAACATGGGTTGCCTCCCATGAAGCGCTTGGTTATAGTCAGTAATTCGACTCCTCAGTTCGTGATCATTACGGATCCGGAGGGTTTGCAGCGGAGCTGTCGGTCGTCGAGTTTCCGACCGGAGAGATTGCGGGCTCACTGATTGTATAGTGCTTTAAGCACTGCCCATTGACCTTAAATGGTTCTTCTCTTCCCATGATCTCAATGGCTCCATGTGGGAAGACCTTGGTGACTCGGTAGGGTCCCGACCACCTAGACTTGAGCTTTCCGGGAAAAAGCATCAATCTCGAATTGAATAGGAGAACCAAGTCTCCTTCCTTGAATTCTCTCTTTAAGATACGCCTGTCGTGACCGCTTCAATTTCTCTTTGTAGATCCGGGCATTTTCGTATGCGTTGAGTCGGATCTCATCAAGTTCATTTAGCTGGAGTTGTCGGTGGCTTCCTACCTCTTTGGCATTGAAGTTCAGATGTCTGACAGCCCAAAATGCTTTATGCTCCAATTCCACAGGCAAATGACATGCCTTCCCGTAGACGAGTCGATAAGGGCTCGTTCCGATCGGAGTCTTAAATGCAGTTTGGTAGGCCCAGAGCGCATTGAAAGATTGGATGACCAATCCTTTCTAGAGCTAGCTACTGTCTTCCCTAGGATGCTCTTTATCTCCCGGTTTGAGACTTCCACCTAGCCGCTAGTTTGCAGATGATATGCACGCCCGACTCGGTGCTGCACTCCGTACTTCTTCAAAAGGGCTTCAAATTTCTTCTCTATGAAGTGGCTCCCTCCATCGCTAATTAGGACTCGAGGCACGTCAAATCTCGGGAAGATGTTGTTTTTCAAGAATTTGGCCACCACCCGGGAATCATTGGTAGGGCTAGCTATCGCCTCCACCCACTTGGACATATAGTCCATGGCCACCAAGATGTACTGGTTACCAGAGGAAGAGGAAAACGGCCCCATGAAGTCGATCCCCCAAACATCGAAGATCTCAACTTCCAGGATGTAATACTATGGCATTTCGTTTCTCTTGGATATGTTTCCCGTCCTTTGGCATTTGTTGCAGGCCTGTACATAAGCATAAGTATCCTTGAAAAGAGTCTGCCAATAAACGAACTATACAAAAGACATACACACAAACACACAAAACAAACACACATCAAACAACAAACAAGACAATAATCAGGAAAATAGATTTCCCCCAAGCTGATCTGCATAAATCCCAAAAAAAGATATGATCAAGGTAATGCAAAAAAATGGCTAGGGGAAAATCAATCTGAGCTGCTATCGGAAGAATTGTAGAGAGATGGTGAGATGGGAGGTGAACCGTGGACGAAAGATGATGGTAAGGACGATGGAGAAGGTGTACCGACAGGAGAAGGAGGGGCAATGGGCTGGATCACAGGTGGATCGAAATCGATCGTTGGATCGTGGTGGATTGGGATGGTTCCGGGTGAACCGGCATATGGGGGCCAATCGGGAGGATCCAAGGGTGGAAGATGTACTAGTGTAGTATACCAAGGATAAGTATAGAATTCCCACGGTAAATGGGAAGTGCGAATGGGGATTCGATCAAGAGATGATGGTGGGAGGATGGCAAAAGGAGTATTGTCAGGACCATAAAGGTAGACTGCACGTTTGCGACCAAAATGAGTGATCATCCCAATCTCGATCAAGTAGTTGCGATCGATGCGGGTCCATCTCGGTAAAATTTGGAGGTCATATGGTAGCCTCAAAACATGACTTACAACTAAAGTGATAATCCCACCATAACAAATAGGTCCGGAGGTTACACGGCTAACAGCTAAAACTCATGGATGATCCAATGGCCGGTGTTGATGGGTAATGGGTCATGTATACGGATCATGTCTTGAAACACGGCATACAGGATGAAAAGCTCGTCCCTAGACGCCGTGGAAACATCCACGCGGGAAAATATGGTGTTGGCAAAGAGGCAGTGGGCGAAGCGGTAACATGGGTGTATGATGTAAGAGGCAAGTGCCCTCGATGGAAAGGCGGGATACCAGGTGAATCATTGCCAAACGCCGTCGTCCTGGAAATAAGAATAGATATCAGACCGATCATGAGTTGAACATTCAACATAACGATCGGGGCGGGGGAAATTCAACGAATTGTTAAGCGCCAAAAGTCATTGTAAAGTCGGCATTAAAATCGTGGAAAGCGAATCCCCAATCGTACACTTTGAGTGAAGAAAGGAACTCGAGTGTGAGATTCCAATGTGCGTGGGCATGAGCACGCAGTAGGAAATTGCACCCAATGCAGTTGAAAAGTTTGCTGACGCCCATCAAAAGTCCGAGAGATTCGAGCGTGGGGCAATCGGCAAAAAGGGTAGGTCGCATGGGGCGATGAAGCAGGGCGTGTAGACATGCAGATTGTTCTTCAGAAGAAGGAGTAATGCCAAGGAAAGATGGGGGGAAAGGGCCGTGTTGGTTGTGTCTACGTAATGATGATGCTGGTTCTTTTCCCTTCCAAGACATGGTAATGGCGTAGGAGAAGAACAATAACGTGAGGGGATGGTGTCTACGCTGATGATAAAGCAGATGTAGGAGGCAGACACAAAATCAAAACATTGCACACAAGAAGAGAAACTTAAAGCTTGGAAAGAGTAGCCCAGCAATGATGCAACTCCAAGCTAGATGCTCCCCTCTAGATCCCCTGGTGAAATGCGGAGAGCTGTTGCTTCATTTCTCAGATGTAACTATTGGGACTTTTGGGGTTTTGGGAAAAAATGGGTTGGTAGGGTTAGAGTTTTGAGGGATTATGATGTAGGGCTTAATTGGAGGAGATGGGGGAGTAGATGGTGTTTATTATGTTGCGTAATGGTTGTGGGTTGATTAATGCCAAGAAATTGGTGGGGGTGGGGCGAATTTGGTGTTTGGGCGTTGTGTCCCCTCTTTTTCTACGAAATGGGTCGTGTGGGGAAGAGGGGAGATTTATTGGGATGCAGCGAACCGGTCGGGTGGAGTCCAACCGATCGGGTCACTGCATCGGGTGAGTTCCAAAGGATAAATGAAGCTACAGGTCACCCGATCGATTGAATTGTCAACCGATCGAGTCATCGCCTCTTAGATAGTTCCCCTGCTTACTGTTAAATACGACCCGATCAGCCACTCGCTCGTCGGTCGTGTCACCTGGTCGTGTGATTCTCCCACAGATCCAAAGATGTCCATTCACAACCCTGCATAAAATTTCAAGGTTCGCTAAGTTTCGAAACAAGGAATCCCCTAGCTATAAATTTATACTAATATCTTCTAATCAATTTTATTGAGAGCGAGCAAAGGGTTAGAACATGGGTTGCCTCCCATGAAGCGCTTGGTTATAGTCGGTAGCTCGACTCCTCAGTTCGTGATCAATGCGAATCTGGAGGGTTTGCAGCGGAGCTGTCGGTCGTCGATTTTCTGACCGGAGAGATTGCGGGCTCGTCGATTGTATAGGGCTTTAAGCACTGCCCATTGACCTTAAATGGTTCTTCTCTTACCATGATCTCAATGGCTCCATGTGGGAAGACCTTGGTGACTCAGTAGGGTCCCGACCACCTAGACTTGTGCTTTCCAGGAAAAAGCCTCAGTCTCGAATTGAATAGGAGAACCAAGTCTCCTTGCTGGAATTCTCTCTTCAAGATACACCTGTCATGCCACCGCTTCAATTTCTCTTTGTAGATCCGGGTATTTTCGTATGCGTTGAGCCGGATCTCATCAAGTTCATTTAGCTGGAGTTGTCGGTGGCTCCCTACCTCTTTGGCGTTGAAGTTCAGATGTCTGACAGCCCAAAATGCTTTATGCTCCAATGCCACAGGCAAATAACATGCCTTCCCGTAGACGAGTCGATAAGGGCTCGTTCCGATCGGAGTCTTAAATGCAGTTTGGTAGGCCCAGAGCGCATCTGAAAGCTTGGATGACCAATCCTTTCTAGAGCTAGCCACTATCTTCTCTAGGATGCTCTTTATCTCCCGGTTCGAGACTTCCACCTAGCCGCTAGTTTGCAGATGATATGCACGCCTGACTCGGCGCTGCACTCCGTACTTCTTCAAAAGGGCTTCAAATTTCTTCTCTATGAAGTGGCTCCCTCCATCGCTAATTAGGACTCGAGGCACGTTGAATCTCGGGAAGATGTTGTTTTTCAAGAATTTGGCCACCACCCGGGAATCATTGGTAGGGCTAGCTATCGCCTCCACCCACTTGGACACATAGTCCACAGCCACCAAGATGTACTGGTTACCATAGGAAGAGGGAAACGGCCCCATGAAGTCGATCCCCCAAACATCGAAGATCTCAACTTCCAGGATGTAATGCTGTGGCGTTTTGTTTCTCTTGGATATGTTTCCCGTCCTTTGGCATTTGTTGCAGGCCTGGACATAAGCATAAGTATCCTTGAAAAGAATCTGCCAATAAACGAACTATACCAAAGACATACACACAAACACACAAAACAAACACACATCAAACAACAGACAAGACAACAATCACGGAAAATAGATTTCCCCAAGCTGATCTCCATAAATCCCAAAAAAGATATTATCAAGGTAATGTAGAAAAAATGGCTAGGGGAAAATCAATCTTAGCTACTATCGGAAGAATTGTAGAGAGATGGTGAGGTGGGAGGTGAATAGTGGACGAAAGATGACGGTGAGGACGATGGAGAAGGTGTGTCGACAGGAGAAGGAGGGGAAACGGGCTGGATCACAGGTGGATCGAAATCGATCGTTGGATCGTGGTGGATTGGGATGGTTCCGGGTGAACCGACATACGGGGGCCAATCGGGAGGATCCAAGGGTGGAAGATGTACTAGTCTAGTGATCACTCCAAGGGTGGAAGATCCAAGGGTGGAAACGTAAGATATACTCAAGGCTTAACAATCTATCAATCGAAACTAAAAGACTATAAATAAAACCTTAATAAACGGTCTTCGAGAGCTTCGATTGAATCTTCATAACTTCCAAAGCGTCGCAAGAGCTTCAACGAAGCTTTAGGCATGAATATGAGCTTTGGGAAGTGTTGAGATGTCGCTTTGAATGTTCTCGTGAAATTGGCGACGATCTCCAATACTGCGCTCACAAATTGTTAGTTCATGGATTATTTATGTTTGCTCATCATCAAAACCAAATCCGGGGAGTCCAATATTCAACATTCTCCCCCTTTTTGGTGATGACAAACCAACATAAATAATAATCAAAAATAATAATTCAAATGTAAAATACTTACTCCCCCTGCATTGATGACACGTTAAATCCAAAACGAATATATATGAATTGCATCAATCAGACGAGTAAGATATATAATGAGAATCGATTTTTGAAATATCGGATTGTGAAAATCCTTATATATATCTTAACTCCCCCTGAATCTAACATATCAAACTAGATTCTTGGAAATTGAGTTAAATTTTCATTTGTGCTATTTATTATCATTATCTCTCCCCCTTTGGCATTATCCCAAAAATGGGGGGGCATACAACGACAAAAATTAGGAAATGTAAAATCCAACATCGAGAGTCGTAGACAAAGACAATGGACCAAATTGACACCAAGGGAAAAAAATGTGGAAATCAAATCAAGGTGTGCCAAAATGTCCATTATCACAAAAAGATCAAAAATCATCAAAAATACCAAATAATTATTCATTTCTTGAATAATGAAACATGCTCTTCAATATTCAATATTCTTGGTTAATTTTGTGCATGGAAAACAATTCTATACAATTATAGAATTTAAATCTATTTAACCAAGTTTTTAATCGTCGAGCGACGAATTCACATTTCAAATGCATTCAACGAATATGAAAAAAATAATGCACGACGAATAAAAGACAAAGTGAATGGCGATGAATATATATATATGTAGAGACAATATGAGTACATCCAAAAAATATCACATCGAATATATGAGGTACATCATATCAAGTGCTACATATCATCAAAAAGAAATACATCATACATCATCAACATCATCAAAGTGTATCAAAATACATCAAAACAACATCATATCATAATATCCAACTCCGACATCCAGAAATCGCAAAAATACATCAAAACATCTCTCAAACCCCATCCTAACCCAAAATACTCTCACTAAGATATATCATCCAAAGCGTAGTGGAGAGTCCTCGAAACAAGCGATCACGAGGAGGTGGCAGGATCTGCAGTCTCCGTGGGTCCAGTCGACGGAGTGGACTCAGGCTCTGCAGGGAGTAGAGGTGTCTCAACAGATGGAATCGTCGGGGCAGGAGTGGAGATCTCAGCAACAGGCTCATCAACGGGAATCTCAATAGCAGCAAGGGTCTCGACAGAAGCAGCAACAGCAGTGTCAATAGCAGCAGGAGATACATGAGCAGGCTCGGAAGACTGGTCAGCAGCAGGCTCAGAAGGCTGAAGAGCTGAAGCAGTAGGCTCTGGAACACCGGTAGTGGTGCCAACTCCAGGAGCAGAAGTGGAAGTACCAGCAGCAGCAGCAGCAGTGGCCTCATCGCCACGGGCAAAAGAAGTGACAAGCTCGTCAAGCTCTTCATCGTCCATCTCCTCGGCCTCAGACACTGAAGGAGGAAGATCAATCCCCATCATACGTGCCATACGACAGACTACCTCCTCAGTACGAGCCAAACGGGAGTCGTGCTGACGAAGTAGGCGTACGACATCGTCCAATGTAGCAAGGGAAGAGGAGGCTGCAGCAGCTGACGGAGTAGACTGGGATGCAGATGCGGTAGACCTCTGCACGTGACGAAGTGCCGCTAGAGATTTCTTCACGGTCGTCGCGTTCAGAGGCGTACCCAAAGGACGCTCATCGTCAGGAGGGAGAGGGACTCGGAAATGACGGAATACGAGAGTCAACAGGCAAGGGTATGGAATGTGCGTAGACTTATTGGTCTTGCGTATACACTCGAAAGAATCCATCTTATCGAGTATCACGCGAGCCCAATTAATCTCGCACCCCAAGAAAAGAGCGTAGATCAATTTCAAGAACGGCTGGGATGGGAGTGAAGAGGATCCATACTTAGGGAGGAGACATGACTTCAAAATCAGGTTAAGAACCCACGCATTCGGCTTAAAAGATTTCGATGGAACACCAATGAATGCAGAGGGGATAACCTGGAAAATCTCAGAAAGAATAGACTGATCCAAGGAAGAAATGTCGTCTACGGAAATGTCCGAAGGGAGGAGACCACACGATGAACAACCAAGAATCTCCCCCAAGATTTCTGCCATGAGAACTATAGGAGTTCCCAAGACAGTCGTCTCAATGGAGTGGCTGGCATCGTACTGGCCGCGAATACGATTGGCATAGAACAATTTCACGAGGCGATGATATGGTTTGGGATTGGCCTTGGGGTCGTATCAGAGATAATCTAGAAGGCCCCTATAAGAGAGAAGATCAGCAAGGCCGAGGAAATCAGAAAACTGAACGTAATGCTCTAACAACAGTGGACAGTGCTCTATACGGTTGTACGCTGCGAGACACTGAGGGTCATCGCGGCACAACGATATGTCTACACCGCCGACTGGCATAGGAGCTTTACCCTTAGCCTTACGGGTCTTCGGAGGTGGAGTGGGTTCCTTAGTAGGCTCATCCTCTGGGATAAATTCAGAGTCGAAATCGGGAGGAGTAGCCAGAGATTGAAGAATAGGCTTCTTGGTCTTGGATTTGCGTGGTTTAGCTATCGCAGTCCTAGGCTTCTTAGGAGGAGGCGAAGATGGAGAGGCTTGGGTTGACTTGGCACGACGCTTAGGCTTCGGGGGATTCCTAGGGTCGGAAGGCCCTACGGTCATAGGAGAAGCCCCGGAAGAGGCGATGGGAATTCTCGTCTTAGCCATAGCACTACGAGCACAAGCAATCGATGATAAGATCAAAAAAACAACCGAGCACAAACCCTAGAAGCTAACACAAACCCTAGAAATCAAGAGAAATTCGAAAATACAAATCCTAGGTTAAAACTAGAAACCCTAGGAGCTAAATGAGATAAAATCGAACCCTAGGGTAGGAATCGACCTAGGAGAGGGAGGGAGATACCTAGGAGGTGGAGTCGACGGCGGCGGACGGCGGCGATCGACGGAGAGATGGCCGGAAGTCGACGGAATTTGAAAGGGCACGAGAGGGGTTTGGGGGTTTTCGAGTTTGAGCTGGAGAGAAGACCGACTAAAGAGTGTTTTAGTCGAATGAAATAAGATATAAGTCGGTCAGGAAACGAAAAGACTCAACTGCCCTAACACACTTAGTCGGTCACAGTTCAAGCACTGACCGACTAGATTACGATCTAGTCGGTCGGTCAATGAGCTTGAACCGACTAAGTCGAAACAGAGGCACAGAGGGATTTTTAGGGCTAGAATTAGTCGGTCGCAGTATATTCACTGACCGACAAGTTTTCAATCTAGTCGGTCGGTAAGTGTACTGAGACCGACTAACGAAAGAAAATGATAGGAGTTAGATATAGGCTTGATCTAGTCGGTCGGAGTTCATTTGCTGACCGACTAGATGAGCATCTAGTCGGTTGACAAGTGAACTTAGACCGGCTAGAGGAGTCCAAAAATTGATAATTGATTTCTCTTCACAAACCACTTGGATGAAATATCATAACTCACTCATTAGTCATCTAAATTACGCCATAAAGCGTCGAAATCTTAAATACGACTTTCAAATACGAATTTGATCATAAATTCAAATATATCACATAAAATTCCCAAAAATTCAATAAATCTAGCATGAATGAAATATCGCGAAATATAATAGCATGCAAGATAATTGAATGAAATATGAATCCTATATCTCGGATTCACCCATAATCCCCAATTCTCGACGCAACCGCACAAAGGAGTCCTCCTTTAGGGGTTTCGTGAAAATATCGGCGATTTGCTTTTGGGTTTCAACGTACACTAATATGATGTCCTTTTTAGCAACATGATCATCTAAGAAATGGTGTCGGACATCTATGTGTTTTGATCGGGAATGGTGCACCGGATTCTTTGAAAGACAGATAGCACTTTGGTTATCCACCATGATAGGGCTAGTATCACAATGAATACCAAAATCCTTCAAAGTGTGTCTCATCCAAAGAACCTGGGCACAAGCGGCACCGGCGGCAATATATTCCGCCTCGGTGGTTGAAAGTGATACCGAATTTTGCTTCTTGGAAAACCAAGAGACAAGAGAATTTCCTAGAAAATGGCAAGTGCCACTAGTACTTTTCCTGTCGGATTTGCATCCCGCATAATCAGCGTCACTATATGAGACTAACTCATATGTGCTAGATTTCGGGTAAAGTAATCCAAAATCTAAAGTGTAACTTAGATAGCGAAAAATACGTTTTACCGCTATTAAGTGAGAATCCTTAGGTTGAGACTGATAACGAGCACATATACATACGGCAAACATAATATCGGGCCTACTCGCGGTAAGATAAAGTAAACTACCTATCATACCTTGATATAGACGAATGTCTACATCTTTTCCCCCCGTATCTTTATCAAGATGCGTTGTAGTGCTCATAGGAGTCTTTTTCCCGGAGGCATTCTCCATTCCAAATCGCTTTAGCAACTCCACCGTGTACTTCGTTTGGTGGATGAAGATTGCATCGTTCAATTGACGAATTTGGAGACCTAAGAAATATTTGAGTTCGCCCATGTGGCTCATCTCAAATTGTTCCTTCATAACATTAGAAAACTCTTCGCAAAGAGCAAAGTTAGTAGCACCGAAAATGATATCATCAACATAAATTTGAACTAATAAAATATCATTATTCGCATGCTTAATAAAAAGTGTTGAATCGGCTTCACCCATTTTAAAATTCAAATCCAAAAGAAAATTCTTTAGGCGATCATACCAAGCTCGAGGAGCTTGTCTCAACCCATACAGAGCTTTCTTTAGTTTAAAAACATGATTTGGAAATTTTTCATTTATGAAGCCCGAAGGTTGAGAAACGTAAACTTCCTCAACGACATCTCCGTTTAAAAATGCACTTTTAACATCCATTTGAAATAATTTAAAATTCTTATGGCATGCAAAAGACAATAATAATCTAATTGATTCTAATCTAGCTACCGGAGCGAAGGATTCTTCGAAATCAATACCTTCCTCTTGTCGATAGCCTTGAGCTACTAACCGAGCTTTGTTCCGGACGACGACTTGGTTTTCGTCGGTTTTGTTCTTGAAGATCCACTTTGTCCCTATGACGGTGTGGTTCTTCGATGGCAATGGAACAAGCTCCCATACCTCATTCCTCTCGAATTGAATGAGCTCCTCCTCCATGGCTAAGATCCAAGCGCTATCTTCGCATGCTTCATTAATATTCTTTGGCTCTATCGATGAGGCAAAGGCACAATTTGTGAAGTGGTAAACTTGCGATCTCGTCTTGACACTATCATAGATATTGCCAATGACTTGCTCATGGGGATGGTCACGAACCGAATGAAGCCGTTTGGGAATACCTTGATCACTAGGAACATTCTCAACAACTTCATTAGTTGGGTTAGTCTCAATAGAATCAATAGAATCATTAGACTTAGAATTATCAAACGAATCACATAAAACATCCAAAGAATCATTATCATTTGAAATTCTAGTTGGAACAAATCCTTCATTAAATGAGACATGAAGCGACTCCTCGATCGTTGAGGTTCGTTTGTTGAATATCCGGTAGGCTTTGCTACGCGAAGAATATCCAACAAAAATCCCCTCATCGGATCTTGGATCGAATTTGTCCAAACTACCATATGTGTTCTTAATAAAACATTTCGAACCAAAAACACGAAAATGTTTAACTTGAGGCAACCTACCAAACAACAATTCATAACAAGTTTTTTTAGTGCCGGGCCTCAAAAGTATTCTATTAAACACATAGCAAGCAGTGTGTACCGCTTCCGCCCAAAATTGATGGCCAAGTTGGCTATCATCAAGCATAGTGCGAGCACACTCCACTAGCGTCCTATTCTTTCTCTCAACTACACCATTTTGAGGAGGTGCACGAGGGAAAGAGAAGGTGTGAGTAATACCAACTTCATCACAAAATGTCTCAAAAGACTCATTCTCAAATTCACCTCCATGATCACTACGAATAGTGACAATGGTGGTTCCTAAGAGATTTTGTACTTTCTTAACAAAAATTGTGAAGTTTTCAAAAGCTTCATTTTTATTACACAATGAAAATACCCAAGTAAATCTTGAATAGTCATCTACGATGACAAGTCCATACCTTGCATTTCCTAAGGAAGCTACTCTAGTTGGCCCAAATAAGTCTAGATGTAATAGCTCTAGTGGCCGTTTAGTAGAGATGCTTTTCTTAGGTTTAAATGAAGATTTAGGAAGCTTGCCACGTTGACAACAATCACAAAAACTTTTCTTTTCAAAAACAAGCTTCGGAAAACCTTTAATAGAATTTAATTTCGAAAGCTTATAAAGTGTTCCAAAGTTCACATGTCCAAAGCGTCGATGCCATAAGTGTTGTTCACTTGTGTTGGCAACGAGACATTGTTCATATGACTTAGGAAGATCCAAAATATAAATGTCTTTATGACGAGTTCCGGAAAATAATAATTTATCATTATCTTTTCTTAAAATATGACACAATCCTTTCGCAAAACTAACTTTGTAACCTTTGTCACAAAGTTGGCTTATTGAAATAAGATTGTGATTTAAACCACTAACAAGATAAACATCACTAATTAAGGGTTTAGAGGGGTTACCGACTTTACCAACACCTATGATGGTTCCGCTCTCGTTGCCTCCAAATACGACGCGGTTTCCATTCGCAATGGGAACCACTCCGGAGAGCAATCGAGCGTCACCCGTCATGTGTTTTGAACACCCGCTATCGAGTATCCAATTCCCTTTGGAGCTAAATTTAAATTTGTTGCTCCTCTTCTTTTTCTTTTCCTTGAGTACCTAAAGATAGAAACTTTCATATCATGGTACCCAAGGTCATTGGGTCCAAGGGATTAGACCTTTGGAAGCCAAGTCCAAGTGGACTTAGACTTCCCCACATAATTCTTACTATGCACAACATCCGAAAAATAAGCATTCATATACATTTGTTTTTCGTCCATGCTTGTGTCCTTTGGGCTCCAAATAGTGAAAATTTTGGGAGCCATCATCCTATTGGGTGCATGCATGCGACGTTGATTTCTACGTGATGCATGTTGTGGATAGGCATACGGGACATGATGGAATGGTGCACGACGAGAATTATTCATATGATGTGGTGGGTGTACATATGCATGTGTGGGAACACGTGCGTGAGGGTGTCTCACATGGTGTGCACGTGCCCGAGAATGTGTTGCATAAAAATCATCATATGTGTGAGATGGTGGAGTAGGACGTGTGTTCCTACGTGGCATGGTATTGGTGTACATGTAGGCATGCCCCTTCTTTGGAGGTCCACCCAAAGTGGGTTTCTTTCCGAAAGAGGGTGTGGACGAGGTGAAAGCACCATTGGTAGATGAACTACCAATAGAGTGTTTGCTCCCACTCGTTGAGGCTTCGGAAGTTGTCCTAACAAAAGTAGTGACCGACTTGGATGAATTTCCCATCATATACCCCAAGCCAATGTGGTGTTTGGCCGGAGTAATTCTTTTAGGATATTATCCAAGTGGCCCTTACCCTTGTTGAATTTGTTGATTCGGCCCAATGTGTCCTCATATTTCTCTTTGAGAGAACGCAAAGAAGTATCCAAAGTGGATATTTGCGATGTGAGCACATAAACACGAGATTTAAGATTCTCGTTCTCAATACTCAAAGTCGAGTTTTGAGAAGTTAAATCCGCTATCTCATGTTCTTCCGCATCCTCAATGCTAACATGTTCAAGTTTCGATTTGAGATTTACAATCTCATTTCTTAACTCTTCAACAACGGTGTCGTTGTTGGTGATGATATTCTTAGGCGATGTTTGAATGCTAGCTAGGTCATCTTTTACTTTAGTATATCGATTTCCTAATTTTGTGTATTTTGACCAAAGTTGAGAGTTAGCATTCCTAAGATCGTCCATGGTTACCTCATCGCTTTCGACATCACTATCATCGGAAGAGGAGGATCCTTGATCGTGCTCCTCTCTTGCCATGAAACACATGTGCGCTTGCTCCACGTGCTCATCGTCCGACTCACCGCTTGAAGAATCATCGGAGTCGGTGAAAGTAGCTCCGACAAGTCCCTTCTTGTTTCCTTTCGTGTACTCTTGGACTTGTCATACTTTGGCGCCTTCCACTTCTCTTTTTGCTTATTGAGGGGACACTCCACTTTCATGTGTCCCGGCTTATTGCACTTAAAACACAAATGAGAGGAAGAGGCGTTAGAAGAACCAAATTTACCTTTGGTCTTGAAGTTACCTTTTCGGAAGAAACGGTTGAACTTCTTGGTCATGAGTGCCATGGATTCCAAGTCCAACTCGTTTTCTGATTCTTCATCATCGGTTGATGTGGATGTGGATGGAGCGGCTTTGAAAGCAATAGCCTTTTTCTTTGGCTCGTCTTGCTTTAGGTACGACTTCATCTTTTCTTGCAATTTGAGCTTGCTATCCTTGCGTACCTCGTACGACATTAAAGTACCCATTAGTTGAACTACGGTGTACTTATTCATGTCATTACCTTCCTCGATGGCGAAGGTGCGTTTCTCCCAAGAAGAAGGAAGTCCTTCGATAAGCTTTGAGCACTTCTCCTTTTGAGTGTAGGACTTGCCGAGGGCCTCTAACTCGTTTATTATGTCAACGAAGCGAGCGTAATATTCTTTCATCTTCTCGCCCTGTTGCATATGAAACATTTCGTAATCTTTATTTACGACTACGAGTTTAGAGTCTCTTACTCGACTCGTCCCTTCATGTAGTATGAGGAGAGAGTTCCAAATTTGATATGCACTCTTACATGTGCATATCTTATTGAAGTCCTCGGGCTCCAATGCGCATTGCAAGGCGTTCATTGCCTTGGCATTGCTTACCTCCGCGGCGACCTCCGCGGTTGTCCATTTCTCAAAGTCTTCTTCTTCGGGCTCGATGTACTCCTTCATTGTAGTCCTCCATAAAGATGCACTTCGGAGGAAGGTTTCCATCCGACATTTCCAGTACCCGTAGTTGGTACCGTTGAAGAATGGAGGCCTCGTAGAGGAATGTCCTTCCATCACCGAAGATGCTCCTTCACGGTTCCTGAAGGTGTCATAGTTGGAAGGTGGACGCATGGTCTTGTTGTCGTTGGCAGACATAGCTGAGTATCTGGCTCTGATACCAAATGTAATGTCCTACCAGCTACTGCACAAGTACTAGAGGGGGGGTGAATAGTACTTTAAAATAATAAGGAGTATAATTCCAAATTAAATTGCAAACAACTACCAAATCAATTTGCGGAAGCTTAAATTGAATGACAACACAAAATAAACAATGCTAACAAACGATGTTAATGGGTTCGGATCCACCCAAGTCTCCCCGACTTGTTCCCGGTGATCCTACGTCCCAACCACCCGGATCCCCTCCGGATACTTGAGTTAGAAACCCTAACTCAAGATTTCCACTATGAATATCTTGTGAAAAACCTTCACAAGATCAAATCATACATGCAATGGCAAAGTGAATCCCACAACCCGGGATCACAAACTTCTCTCACAACCGAGAGAATCACAAGCAATATAAATGAGTTATATTGAAATAAACAAATCTTACCACAAAATCCTATACCTTGAGTTTTTCTTACCCAAATGGTGAAATGGAGGATTTGAGGAAGATGAAGTCACCAAGACCTAGCACCAAGGAAATGACCAGCAATCGGTGCCTAGGAATGAGTTGGAGACTTGGATCAAGCAATAGCTTGAAGAGCTCACCAAGAACAAGCTTCTCTCTAGATCTAGAAATGAGAGAGAATGGGTTTCTTGTGAGGAAGAGAGCTTTTGATTTGAGGGAGAATAGCTATCTCTTTAGAACTCAATGAATCTCTTAATGGCAGCTCTAACCTAGATAGAAATGACCTAGGTTCGTATTTATAGGGTCCCATAAAAACAAGTTAGGTCATTCACCAACGGATAGAAATCTGTGAGACTTAGTCGGTCAAAGAACAATCACTGACCGACTAGTTCATCAACTAGTCGGTCAGCCAAACAACGTGGACCGACTAAGAGCAGATCTGAGAAGAGATAGAATTTCAGACCTAGAAATCTAGTCGGTCCAAGAAGACTGTCTGACCGACTAGTTTCACAACTAGTCGGTCAGCCAATGAACGTAGACCGACTAAGAGGCAAAATAACTTAGTCTGAATGCAAAGTGACTTAGTCGGTCCAAGAACAAAAGTTGACCGACTAAATTGTCAACTAGTCGGTCACAAAACGTTCTTAGACCGACTAACGGTAAACAGTAGCTTAGGAGAATTTTAGAGTGAACAGTAAGTCACAACTAGTCGGTCAAAGAAGCATCACTGACCGACTAGTTCACAAACTAGTCGGTCGGTGAGTCAACGTAGACCGACTAACTGTAAACAGTAAAGTCCAAGAAATTAAGGAATCAAACTAGTCGGTCCAAGAACAGTTGCCGACCGACTAGATCACCATCTAGTCGGTCAGTACTTGTTCTTGTACCAACTACCATGCACATACAAATCCGAATCGAAGCGCGACGCTTCGAGGAAGTTAGAATGAACTTGTGCAAGGATCCTAGAGCTACGAAATGAGCGTAATGAAGATAGAAACGTAAGATATACTCAAGGCTTAACAATCTATCAATCGAAACTAAAAGACTATAAATAAAACCTTAATAAACGGTCTTCGAGAGCTTCGATTGAATCTTCATAACTTCCAAAGCGTCGCAAGAGCTTCAACGAAGCTTTAGGCATGAATATGAGCTTTGGGAAGTGTTGAGATGTCGCTTTGAATGTTCTCGTGAAATTGGCGACGATCTCCAATACTGCGCTCACAAATTGTTAGTTCATGGATTATTTATGTTTGCTCATCATCAAAACCAAATCCGGGGAGTCCAATATTCAACAAATCCATCATGAGGAGGATGAACGAGGTGATAAGGAGCGCTCCAGGAAGGCGCTCGATGCTTAGGAGGAAGATGAAATCGACTGGAGGAAGAAAGACGGAGTTTAGAGCCAAAACGAAGACAAACAGCAGAACACAAGGCTCACTCGGCCGAGTATACTAGTCACTCGGCCGAGTACACAAGTTCGTCCGGCCGAGCCGCTCACGAACGAGGGAAGTCTGATGTACCCAACTCTCTGTTTATTTTTCCGATTTCAGTACAATTGCCACTCGGCCGAGTATATAAATTCACTCGGCCGAGTATATAAATTCACTCGGCCGAGTAGAACTGATACACTCCTAGGGCGAGTCTTGCCGAGTAGCTTGAGCCACTCGGCCGAATGGACTTCCTCCACTCGGCCGAGGGTGGCAAGGCCACTCGGCCGAAGCGTAAGCAGGGAGGAATTTTCCATTGATCTCACTCGGCCGAGTGACCTAGTCACTCGGCCGAGTCGTAACTTTTGCTATATAAAGGGCCGAGGGGGGCACGTTTTTCGAAACGAAAAATTCACGAACCGCCCGTGACCCCTCAGCTCCCTCGCCCGTTCCCCTCGCTCGCGTCCCCACTCGCCCGACCGTTGACCCTCACGCCGCCGCTCGGCTAGCCACCGCCGGCCGAGCCCCGCCGCGCCTCACCCGAGTCGCCACCGACGGCCACCACTCCGGCCACCTCCGGTAACCCCAATTTTCGCCTTTTTCTCATCTTTTGTGTGTTTTTCGAGGATCCATGTGCTTAACGAACCCCAAACCCAAATTAATTTCTATTTCTATCTATTATACCCCTAATGCCCCATACGTTTTGAATATTACACGCTGATATCTCCATTTCATGCGCAGGTCATTTTTGGGAGCTTAGGGGAGCCCAGGGGAGCTTCTCGGGACTGATTTGGGCTGCGTGGAGGCGTCGTCTTCGCACGCTTCCATTGCTTTGCACTCGCGACGTGTCGTGGTATACTCTTTCCTTTATTTTATGCACGCCGCACTTTTTACGCTTTTCGGCACGCGCTCGGGGCCCATATGCCGCCCCGGACACGGCCGCGGTCGAAGAGAGCTTCCGCCAAGCGGGAGCGGTCGGATGATGCCGGCCCCTCCCACGAGTTGGAGGACTCTCCTCCGCCTTCTCCACCACACCCCCACACACCCCATACACCCCGCACAGCCTGCAGGCCCCGCACACCCCGCGCAGCCTGCAGCGCCCGCACAGCCCGCACAGCCACTCCCTGCCGCTCCACAGCCACCACCTCCGGCTCCATTTGTCGGGCCGCTCGGGATTACGTTCCGAGACGACGCACACCGCGCCGTCTTCGAGCGTGTCTCCCAGCGCTCGATCGTACCCTCCAGGTTCGCACACCTTACAGACCTAGGACGCCTGGGGGTACTAGAGGGGATGCTCACGTTGTACGACAACGTGGGCTGGCGAGATTTCTTTCAGGTGTTGGCGGACACGTTTATCCGCCCGACACTTGAGGTTCTTAGTTCGATCGCCCGGACCGACGAGGGATGCTCGTTTCGGTTCATGGACCGGGAGTGCCAGGTCACTCTCGGTATGATGAGATCTTTCTTCTCGTGGCCCGACGTCCCCGGGGCCGACCGAGGTTACGTCCCCACCTATATCCCCCCACCAACCTTCGACGCCGGCGCCTTCTGGGCCCGGATTACGGGTCTCCACGCTGCCTTTGACCCTAGTAGGGCCAAGGCCTCGGCCATTGTCCATCCCTGCCTCCGTATAGCTCAGCGCCTTATGGCGACGACCTTTTTGGCCAGATATGAGCCGGGTACGATGTCCACGCCAGAGCTCTACATGCTCTACGCGATGACACGGCCCAGAGCTCTATCTAGGGATGGCGATGAGCTGGTCCCCGCCGTCGTGATTGATGTCGCGACATGGTTTTTGGACCGCATCATCGTATCGGTGGGCGCTCGCTCACCGATATGCTGCGGCGGTCTGATCACCTTGCTCGCCCTTATGACCGGCGAGGACTTCCCTGACGACCTGCGACGAGCACCGGGCCCCACTTCTCTGTCGATTGATGTTATGGCCCGGATGAAGATGCTTCGTCCGCACGGTGAGCGACACTGGGTCTGGCTGCACTGCCCTTACGGTGCCGATTACATGCTTCTTCCGAGCCCAGCTCGGAATCAGATTGCACCGGCCCAGGTGGACTGGCTCCCTGCGATGGATGTTCTGATCCCAGCCGCATATGTGCTCGAGGCCGAGGAGGCCGAGCAGGCTCACGCTGCCCATGCTGCCCCCGCAGACCCTGTTGCACCTACCGAGCCCGCTGCACCTGTTGACCCCGTGGCCCCTCAGCCGATCCCAGATATTTCCGCTGCTCCAGACACCTCTGTCCCCACCTCTGTCGGTGTCGGGAGTACCCTAGCTGAGCCCACCTCCACTACCTCCACACCTGCCACCACCACCACTGGCCCTCTGTCTGCCGAGCCCGTTTCCTATGCCCCACCCGAGCGCCAGCCGACTATAGTTGAGTGCGGAGAGCCCTCTTTTACCACTGTCGTAGAGCCCGTAGTCTCTGCCTCTGTCTCCACCGCTGCTGTATTTTCCGAGAGTGTCGTGGCGTCTGTCCACACTTCTGTGCCACCGACCTCTCTGGCCGCCTCACTGCCACTTTTGTACTCTTCTTTCGCTGCTGCTGCCTCCACTTCTCACCAGCCGGTGCCCCAGCCTCACACTGAGGCCAGGCCCACATTTGCGAGCGCAGCACCTTTCGTTCCCTTCCCTGCTGAGCCCATCACCTACGCGACCCGAGTACGCCAGCCCCGACCTGCACAGCACAGACCGGTGCGTCCCTCTGCACCACCTCCCCCTGACACTGTACTTCAGAGCATACGTGCTCTCGAGGGGGCGGTGAGTGGCCTCAGAGGCGACCTTAGGACCCTGTCCTCCACCGTCTCCGCGATGGCTGGCCGCTTTGACCTGCTCCCGCAGATTCACTACTGCCTTACCCAGGTCCTGGAGCGTCTCCCCCGCGTACCCGCACCCACCCAGCAGGTTCCCACCCACACTCCCATACACACTCAGCCTGCTTCCACTCCCACACCCACCCCCGCTCAGCAGCCACTACCTCCTCCTCCTCCTCCTCCGCCTCAGGACGGAGCCGGCGCAGCCCCACCTTCTTAGGCACTCTTGATGCCATCACTTCTTTTTGCCGTTGTGCTGCCCGTCTCTACTGGGTCCTGATGCACTTTTGTCCACCCCCCCTCCCCTCAATGTTTCTATGATACGCATTTTCTATATATATCTTCATATATCCTTTTTGGGAGAGAGGGAGAGTTTTTGGTGTCACATCTTTATAGCTGTATCACTCATATTTCTGCATGCATCATGTCCGCATCATATTTTCCGTTTCATTATTTTCTTATTTTTCATCATGCATGCATCCTCTTTGCCCCTCCCATTACTTGTCTCTCGGTGTGCCACACTTTGCACATTGAGGACACTGTGCCATTTAGCTTGGGGGAGTGAGTTCTCACGTTCTTTTTTCGATTTGCCACCTTTATTTTTAGTTTTTTTTTCACTCCGTTTTCCGCTTTTACACTTATTTTCATCATTTTTTTTCTTTTATTTTACCATGCATCACGTTTTCCTTATTTTCTTTGTGTGCTGCATTGTAAATAGTTTTATTTTCCCCTTTTTCTTTATTACTTTTTCATCTCATGCTAGCGATGACTTTTCTGTGATGATGATTACGTGGCGTTAGCTTTCTCTACATGCATTCTATATTTGTCATGTCTTAGATTTTATTTCTGATATCATATGCTATGACATTGCCTTGCATTTAGAGATAGTAACCCACACTTTTCCACATGGAAATGGATGAAGTTTTATTATTAGCTGAGTCTGAATATTCATATGTATGCTATCGCAGAAAACACACCAAGATTCACGCATTGAATGCTTATATCTGGAGTACCGATTTCTTTTCCTATATCACTTCTATATGCATGATTTGTACATTTCACTTCAGGATGATTGAATGATGTTAGCTATGATAAATCTGGATTAGTCAGCTTTTTTGTGATCGAAACTGAGTAGATTAGATTACCCTGCTGAGGTTGTCGTGCATGTCTTATAGAGTGAACCGAGAGATATATTTATTTCTTTCTCCACAAATCTTGAACATCATTTCTCTATTTTAAAATCATTGGTGAATCTCCCCTTAGCGATTCTATTATATGGCATTTCCCCCGCTACTAATTCCTAGCTCCAAATTTCCCAAACCAAAAAAAAAGAGAAAATATTCTTGTATATCATTATCTCTCTTTGAGTTGGGATCATTGTGTATATATGCTTATCAAAAAAAAGAATCGGAAAAGAGGAAAGAACCTCAATAAAAGATCCCATCTCATGTTCTCTCTTTCTTTCCCTCTTTTTGTTTTTATTTTCATTACTTTTGGAGCTTTATAGAAATGGGGATGTAAATATTTTTTTATGCCACCACGCTTATAGATAAGCTTGGGGGAGAGAATCCATTGATGTGTGAGAGAGTGACTACTTGACGTTGCACGACAACCTAGGCTAAGTAATATTCTATACTCGGTGAGATTATTTTTAGCTTTACGAAGTCCAGAAATCTATGCCTAGCACTCATTTCATGAAATCCATACTTTTCTATTCTTTCTATTCTATTGAGTGATATTCTTATACTCCTCATAGAAAGCGTTCAATTGAAAAGTGTGTAATCTGCGATTTGTATACCGCTTTAGATGATTCAGACGATGTTAATTCTAAAACTATTCCGTTTTTCATGATTATATCGTTGTTCGTGGGTTTTCTATTTCTATTTGCACTATTATACTATGATATCAAAATAAAACTCTTTGACATGTATTTTTCATTCGGAGCATGCTATGTGAGTAAGTGAAACCCACGTCCTGAGAAAATGATCTAGCAGTTTCCCTCTTCGCTTCTTTCTTTCTTTCTTCTTTGTTCTTATTTCGTTTTTCGTTCTTCTTCGTTTTTTTTCGTTTTCCGAATCCACCGGGTTCGCCTTTTACTTATCTTCCTCGAGGACGAGTAAGAGGTAAGCTTGGGGGATTTTGATCACTCCTTATTTTACACTTTTTTCCCGCATGTTTGCATGCCATTTGGATCGCCCAAATCATGTTTTTCACGATATATCGACGATATTGCGATGCTTTTCACGATTTGTTGTTTTTGTCGCATTTCAGGTGATTTGGAGCGATTTGGAGTGATCTCGAGATACGCCTACTCCAGAGTGTCACCGACGGCCTCCCCGAGGGGTATTTTGCTGTTGGAGAGGAGCGGAAGAAGAAAGAACGTCGCAGGAGCGACGAGGAGGCCAAAACAAGCTGTTTGGGCATTTTTGGTGTCTCACTCGGCCGAGTGAAGGAGTCACTCGGCCGACCAGCGAGACACCGCTCGGCCGACCAGATCAGACACGATTCATATGTGCACTCGGCCGAGCATCGGAAGCCACATCGGCCGAGTGACGAGACCCCGTCCGCCCGAGTGGCACCCAGACGACGCATGTCAAAAATCGCCAACTTACTGTTTTTCGTCTGCCTGAGCTTCAGAAGCCCCACTCGGCCGAGTGGCAATTGCCGACCGCCCGAGTACCAAGAAGCCATCGGCCGAGTGACGAAAACTCACTCGGCCGAGCGACTCCCGAAGTGAAGACCCCTAAAGGCCCCGACTTACTGGAAATTTACAGGGTTTCTCACTCGGCCGAGCGACTTTTGTCACTCGGCCGAGTGCGACGCGCTGCCTGTAGCGAAAATTGCGGAATTCAGGCTGTGCAGGGGTATTTTGGTCACAGTTTTTTGGACGATTTTGGGGGGTATTTAACCCCTGTTTTTACCCTAGTTTCCGGGGCTTTCTCTTAGATTTTTTGCAGCTTTTTAGATTAACTTTTAGCTTTATTCTTGTGATTGGAGAGGAGACAAAAGTTGATTTTGGTTGGATTATTTGAAGAACTCCATTGGTTTGCCTCTCTCTTCTCTAAAAATTCTATTTTTATTGCTTATCTCAATATTGTGATGAATTCTCTTGTTAATTTCATTGATTATTTTTGTGTTTGCGCTATGAATTGTGAGTAGTCTCCACGTCTTGGGGCGTGGGGATGAACCCTACGAGCCCTATTTCATATTTGTGATGAATTGGTAGAAATTTTGCTAGAATTGTTATTAGGGATTAGATTGGGATCAATTTACTACGGATGGCTAGGTATTCATATCGATTGGGATTTGCAAGAGATTGGATCCCAATTCGATAGGAAACCCTAGAAATCCGAATTGGGTTGGAATCGAATTTCCGAAGTATCGGTTTGTAAGAGATTGGACCGATACTAGGGTTCCTGGTTGCAATTCCGTACCGATACCCGTTTGCAAGAGATTGGACGGGTAGGAACTATCCCAACCTAGGTTGTGGCCCGAGTTTGCATGAGAGTGGGCTCGGGGCGCGATTGAACGATGATGTTGATCCTAATGCTAGCTTCCCTAGGCTGGGGTTTGCAAGAGATTAGACCCGAACCTAGGATAGCTATAGACCGGCAACAGCGCGAGAGCGTGAGCTAGGTTCTACATTCAGTTGCAACTAGTTCATCCGAAATTTTATTCTAGCGATTTTGATACCAATGAACCACATTGACGAGATACGGTGAGTAGTGGGGATTCCCCATTCCCTAGACGTCTTTTATTTGATTTGATATTTCCGTACTTTGTCTGACGATTGTGACAGGATCGCCAAAGGCAAATTTCTCTCTTTTCTCTTCTTAATAGCCAGGTTGATTGGAACAAGCACGGTCATTCGTCCTCCCTGTGTTCGATAACCCGCTCGCCGCTATACCGTGCGCTTGCGGTAAAACTACAACCGTTCTTCGGGTTACATTCCGGAGCGATCATGTAGTATACCAAGGATCAGGATAGAATTCCCACGGTAAATGGGAAGTGCGAATGGGGATTCGATCAAGAGATGATGGTGGGAGGATGGCAAAAGGAGTACTGTCAGGACCATAAAGGTAGATTGCACGTTCACGAACAAAATGAGTAGTCATCCCAATCTCAATCAAGTAGTCGCGATCGAAGCAGGTCCATCCCGGTAAAATTTGGAGGTCAGATGGTAGCCTCAAAATATGACTGACAACTAAAGTGATAATCCCACCACAACAAATAGGTCCGGAGGTTACACGGCTAACAGCTAAAAGCTCATGGATGATCCAATGGCCGGTGTTGATGGGTAATGGGTCATGTACACAGATCCTGTCTTGAGACATGGCATACAGGAAGAAAAGCTCGTCCCTAGACACCGTGGAAACATCCACGCGGGAAAATATGGTGTTGGCAAAGAGGCAGTGGGCGAAGCGGTAACATGGGTGTATGATGTAGGAGGCAAGTGCCCCCAATGGAATGGCGGGATACCAGGTGAATCGTTGCCAAACGCCGTCGTCCTGGAAATAAGAATAGATATCAGACTGATCATGAGTTGAACATTCAACCTAACGATCGGGGCGAGGGAAATTCAATGAATTGTTAAGCTCGGCAAAAGTCATTGTAAAGTCGGCATTAAAAGCGTGGAAAGCGAATCCCCAATCGTACACTTCGAGTGAAGAAAGGAACTCGAGTGTGAGATTCCAATGTGCGTGGGCGTGAGCACGCAGTAGGAAATCGCACCCAATGCAGTTGAAAAGTTTGCTGTTGCCCCTCAAAAGTCCGAGAGATTCGAGCGTAGGGCGATCGGCAAAAAGGGTAGGTCGCATGGGGCGATGAAGCAGGGTGTGTAGACATGCAGATTGTTCTTCAGAAGAAGGAGTAATGCCAAGGAAAGATGGGGGAAAGGGCTGTGTTGGTTGTGTCTGTGTAAAGATGATGCTGGTTCGTTTCCCTTCCAAGACATGGTAATGGCGTAGGAGAAGAACAATAACGTGGGGGGATGGTGTCTACGATGATGATAAAGCAGATGTAGGAGGCAGACACAAAATCAAAACATTGCACACAAGATGAGAAACTTAAAGCTTGGAAAGAGGTTGCCCAGCAATGATGCAACTCCAAGCTAGATGCTCCCCTCTAGATCCCCTGGCGAAATGCGGAGAGCTGTTGTTCATTTCTCAGATGTAACTATTGGGACTTTGGGGTTTTGGGAAAAAATGGGTTGGTAGGGTTGAGTTTTGGGGATTATGATGTAGGGCTTAATAGGAGGATATGGGGAGTAGATGGTGTTTATTATGTTGCGTAATGGTTGTGGGTTGATTAATGCCAAGAAATTGGTGGTGGTGGGACGAATTTGGTGTTTAGGCGTTGTGTCCCCTCTTTTTCTACGAAATGGGTCGTGTGGGGAAGAGGGGAGCGTTATTTGGATGCAGCGAACCGGTCGGGTGGAGTCCAACCGATCGGGTCACTGCATCGGGTGAGTTCCAAATGAGAAATGAAGCTACAGGTCACCCGATCGATTGAATTGTCAACCGATCGGGTCATCGCCTCTTAGATAGTACCCCTGCTTACTGTTAAATACGACCCGATCAGCCACCCGCTCGTCGGTCGTGTCACCTGGTCGAGTGATTCTCCCACAGATCCAAAGATGTCCATTCACAACCCTGCACAGATTCGCTAAGTTTTGAGACAAGGAATCCCCTAGCTGTAAATTTATACTAATATCTACTAATCAATTTTATTGAGAACGAGCAAAGGGTTAGAACATGGGTTGCCTTCCATGAAGAGCTTGGTTATAGTCGGTAGCTCGACTCCTCAGTTCGTGATCAATGCGGATCCGGAGGGTATGCAGTGGAGCTGGCAATCGTCGAGTTTTCGACCGGAGAGAATGTGGGCTCGCTGATTGTATAATGCTTTAAGCGTTGCCCTTTGACCTTAAATGGTTCTTCTCTTCCCATGATCTCAATGGCTCCATGTGGGAAGACCTTGGTGACTCGGTAGGGTCCCGACCACCTAGACTTGAGCTTTCCGGGGAAAAGCCTCAGTCTCGAATTGAATAGGAGAACCAAGTCTCCTTCTTTGAATTCTCTCTTTAAGATACACCTGTCAAGCCATCGCTTCAATTTCTCTTTGTAGATCCGGGCATTTTCGTATGCGTTAAGCCGGATCTCATCAAGTTCATTTCGCTAGAGTTGTCGATGGCTCCCTACCTCTTTAGCGTTGAAGTTCATATGTCTGACTGCCCAAAATGCTTTATGATCCAATTCCACAGGCAAATGACATGCCTTCCCGTAGACGAGTCGATAAGGGCTCGTTCCGATCGGAGTCTTAAATGTAGTTTGGTAGGCCCAGAGCATATCTAAAACCTTGGATGACCAATCCTTTCTAGAGCTAGCCACTGTCTTCTCTAGGATGCTCTTTATCTCCCGGTTCGAGACTTCCACCTAGCCGCTAGTTTGCAGATGATATGCACGCCCGACTCGGTGCTGCACTCCGTACTTCTTCAAAAGGGCTTCAAATTTCTTCTCTATGAAGTGGCTCCCTACATCGCTAATTAGGACTCGAGGCACGTCGAATCTCGGGAAGATGTTGTTTTTCAAGAATTTGGCCACCACCTGGGAATCATTGGTAGGGCTAGCTATCGCCTCCACCCACTTGGACACATAGTCCACAGCCACCAAGATGTACTGGTTACCAGAGGAAGAGGGAAACGGCCCCATGAAGTCGATCCCCCAAACATCGAAGATCTCAACTTCCAGGATGTAATGTTGTGGCATTTCGTTTCTCTTGGATATGTTTCCCGTCCTTTGGCATTTGTTGCAGGCCTGGACATAAGCATAAGTATCCTTGAAAAGAGTCGGTCAATAGAATCCACTCTGGAGAATCTTCGCCGTGGTCTGATAAGAACTCGCATGGATCATGGTAATGAGAAATTATGGAGGTCGCCTCTGTCTCTGGAACACATCTCCGTATCACCCCATCATTGCAAGTCTTGTATAGATAAGGGTCATCCCAATAGAATTTTCGAACTTCGTGAAAGAACTTCTTCTTTTGCTGATAACTAACATTGTGGGATACGATGTCGCCCGTGAGATAGTTGGCGATGTCGCAAACCATGGAGTCCAAACAAAAGAGATAGAGAAAAGATGCTCGTTGGGGAGTGAGTCATCAATAGGGGTGGCATCTGGGTCAAGAGTAGATAACCTAGATAGATGGTCGGCAACGACATTCTCCGCCCCTTTCTTGTCCTTGATTTCCAAGTCAAATTCCTGGAGGAGGAGAATCCATCTTATGAGGTGCAGCTTGGCCTCCTTCTTGCTCAAAAGGTACTTGAGGGCTGCATGATCGGTATGCACAATAACCTTAGCACCCACAAGATGCGACCGGAATTTATCCATGGCGTGGATGACGGCTAGCAATTCCTTTTTCTTCGTCGTATAGTTCCTTTGAGCTTCGTCGAGGGTCTTGCTTGTATAGTAAATTACGTGCAGATTTTTGTCCTTCCTTTGCCCCAAGACGGCCCCAACTGCATAGTCGCTAGCATCGCACATCAATTTGAACGGTAGACTCCAGTCGGGCGATTGAATCACAGGTGCGGAAATAAGGGCTTGCTTCAAAAGGCGGAAGGCTTCCATACACTTGTCATCGAAGACGAAAGGTGTATCCTTCACGATGAGCTGAGTCAAGGGCCTAGAACTTTTATCGAAGTCTTTTATAAACCGACGGTAGAATCTCGCATGCCATAAGAAACCACAGACTCCCCGAAGGTTAAGTGAAGGCAGAAGCTTTTCGATCACATTTACCTTTGCTTTGTCCATCTCAATCCCTCTTGAAGAGATAATGTGCCCCAATACGACTCCTCCTTGTACCATAAAGTGGCATTTCTCCCAATTTAGAACTAGCCCTTTATCTTGACATCTCTTCGGGACCTTAGCTAGGTTGCGGAGACATGAGTCGAACTCCTTTCCATAGACGGAGAAATCATCCATGAAGACCTCCATTATGTCCTGGGAGAAATCGGAGAAAATTGCGGCCATCAGTCTTTGAAATGTAGCTGGGGCATTGCAAAGCCCAAACGGCATCCTCCTATAAGCATACGTCCCAAATGGGCAAGTAAAAGTGGTCTTTTCTTGGTCATCATTGTGGATGGGAATTTGCAGGAAGCCAGAGTATCCAGCCATGAAGCAAAAATAATTGTGCTTGGCCAGTCTTTCAAGCATCTGATCAATAAAAATGAGAGGATAGTGATCTTTCCTTGTGGCCTTGTTTAATTTCCGGTAATCGATGCACATCTGATATCCGATGACAGTCCTTGTAGGTATAGGCTCGTTTTTCTTGTTACGAATGACTGTCATTCCTCCCTTCTTGGGCACAACATGTACCAGGCTAACCCAACGACTGTCGGAAATAGGGTAGATAATCCCGGCCTGGAGAAGTCTAACAATCTCCTTCTTAACTAACTCCATCATAATGGGGTTCAATCTTCGTTGTGGCTCGATGGAAGTGGGCTTATCTTCAAGTAGTATCCTGTGCGAGCAAAGTCCCAAGCTTACTCCCTTCAAGTCCTCTATTACATACCCAAAAACATTCTTAAATCTCTTCAGAACATCGAGAAGTTTTGCCATCTGGTCTTCGGGTAGCGAGGAGCTCACAATGATCGGTTGCGTCGAATCCTCCCCCAAATATTCATACTTCAATCCTGGAGGTAGCTCCTTCATCTCAACTTCATGTGCTCCCGATACATATTTTTCAAGCTGTGCATCCTCCAATGAAACATCCTCTTCTCGGGTCTCCGGAATGCTAACATCCATAACTTCACTTTCAACCGTGGGTTCGCCCGGCGAAGCCTTGCAAATTAGTGAGGAGACTATGGAGGAGGGCTCTGGGTCCATCTCAAGTGTATGATAACTATCCGACAGAAAGGCTTCAACACGAAAACAGTTCTCAAAAGTAGATAGTTCACCACCACTACCTTCAGTTTCATAATGGTCCCAAACTCCAGGGTGCTCTGTAGAGATCTACAAGGAAAAGATAGATTCCTGCTCACCGCACTCGACAAGCATCGCCAGATGATCATCCAAACAAATCTCCACATTGGCACGTAGATGCCCCTTACCGAAATCGATACTGGGAATGTCAATAAGCACCCCATCATTAGAAGGGAAAAAGAGTGGCGTGTCGGGATGCTGCTGAATATCATGATTCCTCTTTTGATTTTCCACTGCAGCTGTCAGGAAGGATAGGATGCCCGAGGTGCTTAGAGATTCCGCTGGACTCTAGACCAAATAGCTGGTGTCAGGTGCATGTGCCCAGACGTCATCGTAAAAGGCACACGACATTCTTGCTGTAGAGTAGAAAACCTGTAAGAAAAGGAGAGAAAGGGGACTGCAACAATAGAGAACACGTTAATAGCGCAGGTTGGTCCACCAACCCTCTTAAATGAATATGTACAATATGTCCAGGCAAAATTAAAAAGTGTGTAGAATGTGAAAATTATCCCAGGGTAAGGATATGAGCTAGTCTCAGGATGACAGGGTCCTAAATGTGACAAGCACGTTGCCTCCCCGGCAACGGCGCCATAAAGCTTGACCGGCCGCTCGTTTGGCACTCAAATCAGGACGGGGATAGTAGGATTAAAATTTGTAACCGCAAGCACACGGTGTCGAGGTGTGGCTTGAGGGTCGAACACAGGGAGGCGTGTGTTGTGCTTGTGAACAATCAGGATCCTGACCCGGTAGGTGAGCTAGCTTAATCGCTTGATGGGTGTCACGATAGTAAACTAATGCAAAAGATGTAAGAGATAAAAAAGGCAACCTAGGACCTTGGCTTCCGCCCTATCATGAGTTCTCACTATTACGACCGACGGATAGGAATGTGATCGGATTCTAGGGATTAGCGGTGAGACGTTGCCTCTAATAGTGGTACCTAGCGTCCCATGGGCCCGATATTTCGGTCGATGCCCAGGATGATACGCTAGGTCTACCCGGGTTCAGACGGTAGGCATTCCCATGTCCAGCACCGACCGACTCTGAGAGCAATAAGCTCGCAACGATTGCTCCCGACATTTCATCCAAGCCATTCCCACACGCGAGGAATCAATGTCTACGCTAGGGGGGGTGAGCTATGGCTAGGGGATCAAACTCCTGTTTTATTTTCCCTTAGCTCGACGGTCAAAGGCAGTCTTTATCTCGCTAGTGACAATAAAACGCCTTCCGTAACCATCTAAATCCATATATCCTATCGAATCCATAATCATATGGTCGTTCTAGGGAGAACCCACGAAGGGGCTTCCACCAATCTCCCAGATTTGGAAACTACTCACTAATCATGGTATGAGATGCAACAAAACAGATTTTAGCCATTGAAATGAAGATCAAACAATAAACTAATGTAGCAAATGGTATTATAAACGCAATATTAAAGTATTGAAACGATCAAGAAACTTACAAATGAAAATAAATTCGAAGAAGCCAAAAACCACTAAAATAGCATAAGAAAAATGGGGATTACGTTTTCTGGGAAACCTAGCCCTATTTATACATTTTGGCAAGATACCAGGGAATATTCCCACTAAAAGACAAAAATAGACGCTCACCCGATCGGGTGAGGTAGCGGAGAAATTAGTCTTCAGCTTCTGATAAACCCCACTCGATCGCTGAACCGATCGAGTGAGTCGTTGAATTCTCGAGCTTGGGAAGAATCTGCTATAGGTGACCCGATCGGTTGACAAGTCAACCGATCGGGTGGACTTTGACACTCAAAAACAGAGATCTGTGCCCCATCCATTCGATCACTGAACCGATCGGGTGGAGTTGCTCCTTCTTCGGGTCTGATACAGCTGCACGAACCGACCGGGTGGGATTGTCCACCCGATCGATTGAGAGCTGATACGTGGATTCTCTTGATGATTTTCTCTCAGGATCTCGTGTGACACCTCCTGTTGCTCAGGGGACTCGTGATGTTAGCTTTGTATGTCCCCTCCACCAGCTTTATCCTGCAAAAGCACATGAACACAACAAAAGTGAAAATGAACTAAAAATCACAAAAAGACGGACTCAAAACAACGAAAAACGATGGGAAATTATGGAGAAGATGTGCGTGAATATATAAAATATAAACGCACGTCACATGGATCTCTCTGCCGACTTGAACATGAATTGGCCCAAAGCCGCTATTCTCACATTCAGTCTTTGAAGTTCTCTGATGGTTGAGGGCTCTTTCATTGCCACGATCACCGTGATTTTGTCAGGGTTAGCCTTAATTTCTCGGTCTGTCGACATGAAACTGAGGAATTTTTCCAATCGAACCACAAAGGTACACTTGGCAGGGTTCAGCTGAAGGTTGTAGCATTGGACCTGTGTAAACGTCTCTCGGAGATCTGCAACGTGATCCGTCGGTTTCTTCGACTAACCAACATGTAATCAACGTAGACCTCTAAGTTTCGCATGATTTGAGCCTCGAAGACTCCGTTCATCATTCATCGATACGTAGCTCCTGCATTCTTTAAACCAAATGGAATTTTTGTATAGCAGAAAATACCTCGATCCGTAATGAAAGAAGTCTTTTCTTCGCCTTTCGGGTCCATTTGGATCTGGTTGTAGCCTGAAAAACCATCCATGAAGCTTAGGAGTTCGTAGCCCGAGGCATTGTCGACCAGATGGTCGATCCGGGACAAGGGGTAGCTATCTTTCGGACAAGCTTTGTTGAGATCGGTGAAGTCGACGCACATCCACCACTTGTCGTTCGCCTTTTTCACCATCACAAAATTCGAGATCCATTCGGGGTATTTGACCTTTTGAATGAAGCCCGCCTCTAGAAGTCGATCCACTTCCTTGATTGCGGCCTTCATCTTTTCGCCCTACATGCTCCTCTTCTTCTGCTTCATGGGTTTGGAAGTCGGGTCGACTTCCAGCTTGTGGGATATTACCTGGGGATCGATGCCAGGCATATTTCTCGGGGACCAGGCAAAAATGTCTGCATGCTCTCTCAAGAGAGAGATCAACTGCTCCCTTAGGTCGAAGGGGAACATTGATCCGATGGAGACGGTCTTTCCTTCTTCTTCAGAGATCCGAATGTTCTCTGTCTCTTCGACTGATATAAGTCGGTGATCCTCGCCATTTGGGTCGACTAGATCTGTCTGCCCTACCCTTCTCAAAGCGATGGACAGAGAGTAACACGACCGGACTTGCTTCTGATTTCCTCTCGCCTTCCCAACTCCCTCAGGAGTTTGGAATTTGATCATTTGATAGAAGGTCGAGACCACCACGCCTATAACATTGAGCAGCGGTCTGTCGATGATTCCGTTGTACGCTGAGTTGATCTTCACCACTATGAAGTTGGTCAGACGAGTGACCTATTGTGGATACGTACCCAGGGTCATGGTAGGGTGATGATGCCTGCTACTGGGGCAGAATGTCTGGTGAATACTACAAGAGGTCTCGAACAGGGTCTTAACTCTATTGAAGACAGTCTCATTATCTCCGGTGTGGTGAAGAAAAGCACATCGTATGAACTCCCCGTGTCGATGAGCAATCTCTTCATGGTGATCTCATTGATGGTGGCTGTGATGACGACGACATCATCATGCGTAGTTCTATACCCTCTAGATCTTCATCTGAGAAGGATATAGGTGGTATAGAGTCTATGGGGCGCTTTCTACCCACAGATATTGTCATCAACCTTCAAGCGTAGAAGCTTTGGAGTGAGGTTGATAGTTTCGGGTGCAGAGGATCTCCCATTATCATGTTAAAGGAATTGATGATGTGAGGTGCCGAGGCATCTCCAGAGAGTGTTGATGGGTGAGCTGACTTGGTCGAGATGTTTTGTTGACTGGGATGTCGAATCATTTTTCCCACAGACGGAGCCAAACTATTAAGGCCAAAAATAACCAAAACAATCAAGATGCTGACGTGGACCCTTCCTTGCTGAGTTGGAGCCACGTCAGTCGATTGAGTAGGGCCCTAGGTTGGAAGAACCAGGGTCGTTGGTAGATGTGGTTGACTTGAGGCGCTCGTCTGACCCTAGCACGGATCGAGCTTCGATTCGTCGATGATGTGAAGCTCAGATACGACCCTCGGGTAGGATCGAGACTCGAATATCTACACCACAAGGAAGCATCAGGGGAGTCGGATCTGGGTCCCGACCCAAATCCCCTCTGATGCTTAAATTAGAATGGGACTTAAAAGACGAAGGGAGCTTGGAGCAGCTGAGATCGACCCACGGAGGCTCGTCTCGAGTCTAGCATCACAAAATCTTTTGTGGAAGAAATATAAGTTGAAATGTTTAATCCCAGAGTATCTGATCTCATACCTTGGGATTTGGAACCCTTTAGCATTGTCCTTTCAGGTATTTATTGGCATTGGTTCGACGATGGTGAATAGCCGTCCCTCATTGATTTGGACGGGATCTTCTCCGGGATTAGGGATAACAGCCACCCATTTACTCGGCCTCATTAACTCCCTCCTGAGTATCAGCGAGTGCCTAACGGTCGAGTGAGATGTTCGCTTGACTGAGTATTACTCTGCCTTAATGACAAATTGTGGGTTATAGGCTCTAAATGGGCCGCATATTTTGACACTATTTCATGGGCCGTACTCGTACACCAACAATATATAAAATCATGAATAAAACTTGGCGTTTTCTTGAATCAAGGAATAGTGTCGTTTCATGAGCGCCACTTCCTCAATCGACCAATATCCCATTATCCCGTACTTATCCCCTCTTCGACCGTTGTATGGTTTAGGTTCCTAAACTTTCAATCTAAGGACGGGTTTGAGGAAATGTCTTAGAATGTGAGTATGTCCATCGTCCAGTGTATTGCTTGGTGATTTAAGTAAGGATGACGTCCTAGGAACGTATTTTTGTCGACGGAAATATTTCGAAGCATTTGGGTTTATCGAATTCGGATTTTTAGTTCGCACACACATATAATCACAAATTTTGGAAAATTCTCGAAGTTTCATTGCATCACTCGCATGGTGATTGCATTCCTCCATTCTACGCTCTCTGTTATCTTACTTGAGGACGAGGAAGAGTTTATCTTGGGGGATTATGATGAGTGTTTATTATATATAGTTTTTCCCTCTTTTTCATGCATGTTTTACATCGTTCCATGCTCCATTTCTCCCAGTTTTTCCTGTTTTTATCTTCTCTTTTGCTTTTATGGTCCCTCTTGTGCTTTGTAGGAAATATGTGTCGTTTAGTGACCATATGGAGAGATTCTAGAATAAAGAGGCAAAAGGAGCCAAGCCGGGGGACAATTTGTGCAAGGGAGGAGACAGTTGTAAGCAACTGAGACCCACGTGGCCGCATCATCCTTATCCACGCGGCCGCGCCAATATGCATTGGGAAGAAAACCGACGCGGCCGCGTGACACTGACACGCACGAACGCGTCCAAGAGCCCCAGAACATGCATTCTCGCGGTCGTATTGAAGATCACCAAATGGCTACATCGCTGAGGAGTAAGATTGAAGACATGAATTTGACACGACCCATGCAAAAGAAGATGACATGGATAAACAAGATTTAATTAAGCTTCAAACTGAAAATGAATACATGATTAGAGAGCTTAATGAAAAGATAAGAATGCTAAATAATGAGCTTAAAAGCATGAAAAAGAATGAAGAGGACAATAAGAAGGCTTTTATTAGTAAATGCACTTTGATTATGAATGAGAATGCTTTATTGAAATCCAAATTCACTAGTCTAGAATTGTCCTTAAAGAAATTTTCTATGGGAAAACAATCGTTGGATGTTATTCTAGAAAATTAACTTTTTGGCAATAATAGACGTGGTCTTGGGTATGATATGAAACATGCTAAAAAGCCTATTTATAAGAAAATTCACAATGAGCCATTGAAAGTCTAAAATATGTATGCAAAGTGCTTTACTTGTTCTAATGTTGGTCATACCTCTTATTATTGTAAGTTTAGGAACACGAATATGAAATTCAAGCAAATATGGGTTCCTAAATCTTTGATGACTAACATGAGTGGACCTTGTTGGATTCCAAGGTCACACATAACATCTACCGTGTAGGTAAGATGGAGATTTGGCGAGGAGCTATGGATTGAACGTTTCATTATTTAGCTCCTTAGCCAAATGACGACGCAAAGGTATATTTTTTTCCCCTTCGAATTTAAATGCATACATTCATAGATTTTGCATGCTTGATTTTCTTTTGTGTGCTAGTTTGCTTGACTCTAGTTTGTTTTTAGTTCATTATAAAACAAAAACCAAAAATTGAAATGGATTAAAAGGAAAACAAATTCTGCTTACTGTATATCTTCTTCCTTTGTATCATTCAAGTAGTATTATTGAATGTCATTCATATCCTTGTGGAAATTATTGTATTATTGTTATAGCTACATACGCATGTTAGAATTTCTAAATAGCCATGACATGTTTAATGAATTGAATAACATGATTTCTACACCTACACTTTCACTTCCACTAATATTGAATATTGTTGCACATTTGGAGATTCTTTTATGAAATATTGGAAAGTGAATGTAAGATGAAAATAACTGAAAAACTAAGGAAAATGATGTGTATTTGCCATAGATAAAAAATTGAGCACAAAAGAATTGAATATGAAAAAAAAATACATGAATATAGCTCCATATGAAAAATGGATACAATTCATGGCAATAACACTACCCACGAGTATCCAACATACGCTTTAATAGTAAAAATTTTAGCGTTGGTGTTATACTCGTCAAGCAATGTCACTCACACATCTAAGAGTCCTTATAGGCTATGTTTTTGGGGTGTGGTATCATGAACTCATCTTTAATGAGATGGGAAAAATCAATCCTAGATGATTTAATGTTTAATGGAAAAGTGGATTGGTTTTGGTTGTATTTCTTAAGAGTTTCTCCCTTTGTGCTTCAATTATTTAGTCATCACACTTACACGATTGTGTAGAAGTCTACGTTACACTTTTCATTGAATTTGAAGTGCTTGTTCTAAGAAAAATGACATGCAAGTGCTAGTTGTAATTTAATAATACTCTATTTTTGTATGTTGTATGAAATTAGACTTCGTATATTCACTTTTGATGTTAACAAAAAGGGGAGAATATTTGAAGATTTGGTGAATAAATATGGTGTGCATATAATTGAATACATGATATTGGTTTAAGGGGGAGCATGAAAATGGGGGAGCATGCCATGCTTACATGTATCACATCATTGTATTGTTGCATGCTAGTACGCTTGAACATCATTGTCACAATTATTTGCATACATCCTCCATCACACTTCACACACACATATCACGATGATATTATTTGAATCGTAATTGCTCAAATCTTGTATTGGTTTGTCATCATCAAAAGGGGGAGATTATTGGATGCAACGATCTAGGACTTCTTGTTTGATGATAACAAACGTGTGTGAACATTCTAATGTGTGTGCTAAGTGTTTTTAGGAGTGGCAAGCTCGTAAATCTTCATAGTGGTGAGTTAGTCAATTTGATGGAGAAATTGCTTTACTCATCACAATTGTGACTTGGTCAAAGATGGAAAAGAGATGGAGACAATTTCAAATTGCAATCTAATGGGGATTAGAACAAATCAACTAGAGAGATGAGCTAATATATTATTACCAGCCAAACTCTATTTCAAATATCAAATCCCTACATCTTAGGGATCCTCCATGGCCAACCAAACCCCTATCCAATCTCCTTGCCGACCTCTATTGGAATTGCCCTCATTGCCGCACCAAACCCTAGCAACATCCTATAAGAACCCTCATCTCAAGTGAGAGGGCATGTGGCATACACCAAGCTAACAAGTCGGCCAAGCAATATTTTCCAAAGGCAAAGTCACGGAAACATCTCACCAAGCCACAAGAAAAAGCCGCATTGCCATACCCTTTATCTTTGCTGCAAATCCTATAGCCAAGGCCAAAATAAGCCCCATTGCATCATCATCTTCAAGCAACCATGCCTCAAGCTCCATTGCAAATTCCTATTGCCGCAAGTATCCCTCACCTCCCAAGCTACAATCCCACAACTTGGAGATCTAAAATTGATATATCTTGAAGAAGGAAAGAAGTCAAGGGTTTTGTTTTGGGGGTCTATAAAATCACGCACAAAGCTCTCATGCCATTGCCGGCCGCAAGAGATCTCGCACCCAAGCCCATTGCCAACCTAGGAGGGACCCGCACAACTTGCTTACTGACCGACCCCTTGCAAGCGCCATCAAGATGCAGCATCTTGACTGCCGACCGCATCAACCAAAGGAGACGCTTGTTGTACCTGAAAGTTTAACCCTGTATGGATCAATACACTAGAGGGGGGTGAATAATGTATATAATAAAAACTGTTGCAATTAAAGAGTTACTTCTAATTGCTTAAGATGTGCAGAAAATAAAGTACAAGAATAATGTAAATCAAACGCAAACACAGAGATGTATCCTGGTTCGGATCCTCTTTATCCTAGTCCAGTCCTCTACTCCCAGTAGAGATTTTCCACTATCAACACTTGCAAAACCGCAAGCAATAAATTTACAAAAATGGCGACACTCCCCGTGTCCCAAACTTTGTACAATCTCTATTCAAGAGATCCAGATAACTTTGTAACGAAATAATGAAATAACAAACACCTATAGCCTTGTAATGAATATGAAATATGAATTCAAAGGGCGGTGTTTAGAGGAGAGACTTCAATGTTTCCAAATATGAAATGGTGAAAACACAATTGAAGTTCTTCCATTCTTAAATGAAGAGAGAAATATATCGATTACTTCTTACAAATAAGAATTGAACAACTTTCCCAAGAGTGTTAAAATCCAAGTTCTTCCATTCTTAAACAAAGCGAGAAATCTATCGATTTCTTCTTGCAAATAAGAAAAGAACAACTAATGGTAAAGTGCGTAAGAACTTAATTTCAACTTAATCAAAAACGTGAGAGAGAGAGAGAGAGAGAGAGAAAAGTTGTGAATGAAACGTGAGGGTGTGCCCTTGTATTTATAGGCTTTGAAAACGGTTGCAAAGGCAACGGCTAGAAACTACCAAGGCAACGGCTAGAAACCAACTTAATAGGATAAAAATGAAATTAGCAAACTAAATGACTATTTAGGCTGCTAATTCGGAAATGATCGGTTTTTGTGAGTAACGGCAAGAAACTAACTTAATGGAACAAAAAAGAAATTAGTATGCTAAAAAGAAATTAGCAGGCTAAAAAATCTATCAGGCTGCTAATTCTGAAATGATGGATTTTTTGTGATTGTTGGAGTACAACCCGTAATGATTGAGCAAAAATATCATTCAATCAATAATTGTCAAAATTAATAGTCAATGAATTGGTTGGCTGAATTTTGGAGATGAATTATATGTGATATGGGTAATAGGGATTGAAGAATGAAAAGATCGATGACCAATGAAGCTAAGATAACTCATTATAAGGCTTTAACAATCTATGAAATATACAACAATTCTTCTTTGATACATAAAGTCGTAGATATTTTATCTTGAGCAGTTAGCATAAGATCCTTGTCGCATATATTCAATCTTTGAGTTGTTGGTTGTTCATCGTTGTATACTGCATAAAATGTTAGTATATCTGCATAGATAGAGTTGGTATAAACAGAATATGTTTGTCACATCAAAACCTATATGAAGATAAAGATATGGAATTGTGAAATTCCAACATTCTCCCCCTTTTTGATGATGACAAACATTAAGATATTTGTATGTTACTTCCCCTAAATAGTTGCCATATGGTAATATATATTTTCTCCCCCTTTGTCATTCACAAAAAGTGGAGTGTACAAAATTAGCAGACTAGGAGAAAAAAATATTAGCAGACTAATTTTGGGAGATAACAAAAAAAACGAAAAAAATACATACATCATGCAAGCAAACAATTACATAACTGAAGGACTGATATTAGATACGATCAAATACTGATAGAGTTGAAGTACAAGATGAACCAGACTAACAAAAGCTAACCAAGCGACAGAGTTAATCAACCTAACATAGTCATCATACTAAAGAGTCTACCAAACAACATAACAACAGAGCTACATAGTCATCCAAACGAACCAAAAAACAACAAAACATCAAAACATCAAACTAAAAGTCTGCATCAAAACATAATAGCATCAACAACGGAAACCATGGCAATCGAAAATGATCACGGACGAGAGGTGGATCCAGGAGCACGGTCACGAGGGGACGGCCAAGGGAAGGATTCGAAAGCAGTCAAAATCTGGCCTTGCGAGATTTGCATGGCCTCCATCATGCGGTTGTGCTGCTGCATGGTTGTGTCATAGGCACTAAGATGGGTCTGAATCCCAGTAAAGCCAGCATGCATCTCCTTTTAGAGATCCGCAAGAGACTGATTGACCGAGGTTTTGAAATCTGCAAACTCAGATGCAAAGGAGGGACGGGCAGTGGCTCTATAAGAGAAGTCAGGCTTGTAAACAGTTTGCTTAACCGACTGATAACGACCATGTTTAACACCACTTGTTGAATAGGGAGTGGAGGATTGACAAGTTTCATGAGGGGCCGCAGGTTTGGCCGTAGGATGAGGACTTGGGGTAGTGTCGGCCTCAGGGTTGACATCATCGTCGGATAGTTCGAGGTGCATGTTGTGAAGAGTAGTGTAGTTAAAAGAGACCGGATTATAACGTTCGATAGCATTGGTAGTGGTGATTTGAAAAGCACGGCTGATTTTGGTCATTAGGCATGGAAGAAAGAGGTATTTCTTAGGGCGTTTGACTAAGGTTTCCATCAAGACATTACCCCACTGAACGGGTAACTTGCCTATGATTGCATACAAACAGCGTGCTACATTGGTGATGATATAGTTCAGAGAGCCAGTTTTGGGGACCGGATTGTAAATGATGAACTTGACAACCAAACGGGCAGAGGAAGAGAGATCGTATGCGGGTTGATGTTTCGGATCAAATTTAGGGGCTAGAAGTGCTCGGATCTTAGGGTCCAAAAAGGAATCGGGAAGAGGAAGTTGATGACCAGTGGGAAAATTGATTATGGTGGCAAGCATCTCACCGGAAACACGAATGTCGTAGCCATTGACGATGGTTGATAAAGTGAGGACCCCATTGATGGTTGCCGAATCCAAGTTGGCGTAAAACTCGCAAACAAGGACGGGGTAAAAGGGGAACTCGGTTGGTGTAGTTCCATAGGTGGACGAGGCCCGCTCCTTCAAGGAAGTCAAAAAGCTTCAAGAAGACCGGATCGTCAAACTCGATGGAGCGCTCGGGGTAGATCTGAAAATCCGACAAGCGATCGAACTTGCATTCGACCTCGGGAGTGCGAAACCGCTCGCCGAAAGAGAGAAGGACGAAATCTAGGTAGGAGGGATCCATGAGGAAGATGAGGGGTTCGGTTGAAGATAGGGATGAAAAAGATAGGGAATAGCCTAGAAGAAGAACGGTAGGATTTAAATAGAGAAAGAAAAACAAAAGGAATGGGGGGAACGGTTGTCGAAGTGTTGCCATGAGAAGTTGCAGAATCATTTTGTAAACAAAAACTGAAAGCACCGTTTGAAACAAACGGGTGGAAGTAACTGATGAAAGAAACACGCGGGGAAGACAAACAGTTATATAGGAGAAGTTCTGAATTGATTTTGAAAATAAGTTGCTAAAAATTAAATTTAGTCGGCTAAAAAATAGATATTTTTGTAGAGAAAGCCGAAAATAATAATAAAAAATCTAATTGATAGCCATTAATAACGAGACAAGTCAAGCTAAAAATAGATATTTTTAGAGGTAATAATGAGATGATGTCATGTTGTAAGAAGGAAGTGACAAATGTGTAAGTGATGTGACATTAATTGAATAATTAGTATGACACTAATTGATGTGTGTAAGAGTGGAATGACATTGATTGACATGTGTAAGAGATATTTTTGTCAAGTCATGATGAAAAATTAAGAGATATGATTAGCAAAAGGAGATTAGGTGGAGACAAAATTGGTAGGTGTTAATGATGTATTAGTGAAAAAATATAACATCCCTTATTAATATGTGACAATATCTAGCAAAGAAATGTAAATGAGGAATAAAAAATGTCGGCAAAAAATATATATATATATGTATAAATTAATATGACATATGTATATATATATATCTAAAATTCAGATTCACTGATAATACCTAAATCTCTTCTAAGTTTAATAAAAGAGTCTTCTTTTAAGGGCTTGGTTAAAATATCAGCAATCTGATGTTCAGTAGAAATAAACTTCAAAATAATATCACCCTTCTGAATATGATCATCTAAAAAATGATGACGAACATCAATATGTTTAGTGCGTGAATGATGAACTAGATTTTTAGATAGATTAATTGCACTAGTGTTATCACACATTATAGGACATGTGGAACAATTAATACCATAGTCTGATATAGTTTGTTTCATCTATAGAATTTGAGCACATGCTAACCCAGCGACAAAATATTCTGCCTCTGTGGTAGATAATGAAACAGAATTTTGCTTTTTGCTAAACCATGAGACCAAAGCATATCCAAGAAAGTGACATGTACCACTGGTACTTTTTCGGTCTGATTTGCAACCAGCAAAATCTGCGTCACTATATGATAATAAATCATATGTGCTAGTTTTAGGATAAAACAATCCAAAATCAGAAGTATGTTTAACATATCTAATTATCCGTTTTACAGCAGTAAGATGTGACATTTTAGGATCTGCTTGAAAACGTGCACACAAACAAACTGAAAACATAATATCTGGTCTACTAGCAGTAAGATAAAGTAGAGAGCCAATCATACCTCTATAAAGACGTTGATCAATACTCTCACCATTTCAATCTTTGTCTAGTGATGTAGATGTACTCATTGGAGTATGTTTATCTGCAGAATTCTCTAAGCCGAAACGCTTGATGAGTTCTTTGGAGTATTTTGATTGATGGATGAAGATGCCTTCTTTCATTTGTTTGATTCAAAGTCCAAGGAAGTAGTTTAGTTCACCCATGTGACTCATTTCAAATTCCTTCTGCACAATTTTAGAAAAATCTAAACAAAGAGATTCATTAGTAGAACCAAATATAATATCGTCAACATATATTTGAATAATAATGATGTCAGATTTTATGTTTTTAATAAATAAAGTTGAATCAATTTTACCAATTGTATAACCAGAATTTAAAAGATAACTTTCAATCTTTCATACCAAGCACGAGGTGCTTGTTTAAGACCATATAAAGCTTTCTTCAGTTTAAAAACATGATTATTAAGAGTTTCATGACAAAAACCTGGTGGTTGTTCAACATAAACCTCTTCTTTAAGAAAACCATTTAGAAAAGCACTTTTGACATCCATTTGAAATAATTTAAAATCTTTATAGCAAGCAAAAGATAATAGCATTCTAATGGATTCAAGACGTGCAACTGGTGCATATGTTTCATCATAATCAATTCCTTCTTCTTGATTATAACCTTGCACAACCAATCGTGCCTTGTTTCTTGTTACCTGACCAAATTCATCCAATTTATTTTTGAATACCCATTTGGTACCAATAATTGAATGATTTGGTGGTCTGGAAACTAATTCCCAAACATCATTTCTCTGAAATTGATTGAGTTCTTCCTGCATAGCCATGATCCAAAAACTGTCTTTGCATGCTTCAATGACGTTCTTTGGTTCAATGTTTGAAATGAATGTACAGTGTGCCATTTGTTCTATTTGACGACGAGTTCTTACTACATCCGTAATATCTCCAAGGATTAATTCTGATGGATGATTTGGAACTTGTGCAAATGCCTTAGGAAGATCTGCATTAACTGAAATAGACTCAACAGAGGGTTTAGTAGCATCAATATCATTAAGATTAATATCATCTAAAGAATTTGATAAAGGTAATATATTCTCTTCATCATCAGTGATGGGAGAATTAGATGAAGGATTCTCATCAAAGGTGACATGTAGTGATTCTTCAATTATTGAAGTTCTTTTGTTATATACTTTGTAGTCTTTGCTACGTGTTGAGTATCCAACAAAAATATCTTCATCAGATTTGGAATCAAATTTGTCAAGTGAATCTTTAGTGTTAAGAATGAAACATTTACATCCAAACACTTTAAAGTATGATACTCGAGGAATGCGATTAAAGAATAATTCAAAACAAGTTTTATTAATCAATGGCCTTATAAGAATTTTATTCATAATGTAACAAGCAGTTGCAACAGCTTCTGCCCAAAAATATTTTGGTAATTTACTATCACACAACATTGTTCTTGCACATTCTTGTAAAGTTCTATTTTTCCTTTCTACTACTCCATTTTGAGGAGGAGCACGATGAAAGGAGAAATTGTGAGTAATACCATTTTCATCACAAAACTTGGAAAATGATTCATTCTCAAATTCTCCCGCATGATCACTACGAATAGTGACAATGTTAGAGGATTTGATCTTTTGTATCTTTCGACAAAATATTGAAAATTCTTCAAAGGCATCATTCTTATTATGTAAGAATATAACCCAAGTGTATCTTGAATAATCATCAACAATGACAAATGCATATCTACTTTTATTCAAAGAAGCTACTCTTGAAGGACCAAATAAATCCAAGTGTAGAAGTTCTAAATGTCTCTTTGTTGAGATTACATCCTTTGATTTAAAAGAAGATTTGTGCATTTTTCCTTGCTGACAAACATCATAAAAATGTTTGTGTTTGAAAGAAATGTTTGGCATACCATTAACTAATTTGTGTTTTGAAATATGTGATATGTTTTTGAAATTAGTGTGTCCAAAACGTTTATGCCATAAAAGTGTATTATCCGATGTAATCATTAAGTAATGATTGTGCGTGGTAATAGACATGCATAAGATATAAATGTTATTCTTACGTTTACCACGGAATTAAATAGATGACATATCAGAATCATAAATGATGCAATCATTTTGTTCAAATACTATTTTATAACTTTTATCACATAATTGACTAATTGAAAGTAGATTGTGTTTCAAACCGTCAACCAGGAGAACATTCTCAATGATAGGCTGATTTGTATTTCCAACTGTTCCGGTGCCTATAATTTTGTCTTTGTTGTTGTCACCAAAGATAACTGTGCCTCCATCTTTATATTTAATGGTTGAAAGCAAGTTGACATTTCATGTCATATGTTTTGAACATCCACTATCCAAAATCCATCTTTCTTTCCTAGATACCTGAAAAATGAAACATTAAACATTGGTATCCTTTGTTTGAGGGTCCTTGGGATTAGATTTTTGGAAGTCAAACCCAAGTGGAATTTGGCATGCAAATATAATCATTAGAATGTATGATAGAATGTATATAATGAGAGATTTAATCATTTCTATCCTTTAAACATGCATCCTTAAGAACCCATATACTAATTATAGTAGGTTTCCTAGGAGATAATTTTGAAATGTTAGTAACATTTCTTTATGAAGAAGAAGTAGGAATGTTTACTTTCTTCATGTAAATGAATGCATGATTCTTCTTCTGTGGTTTAACAAAGGTTGTTTTTCCACTGGAAGAAGATGTGTTACAAGACTTGGTGCATTCTTATGAGAATATCCTAATCCGTGTCTATGATTTGCTGGATATTGAATTTTTAGCAAATCGTCGAGATTAGTCTTTTCTTTGTTAAATTTATTAACACTGGAAGACATCACATCATATTTCATCTTTAGTAATGAGATATTTTTATCCATTTCGGATATTTGTTAATGTAATGCTTGATTCTTAGTTTTGAGAAGTTCATTCTCTATATTAAGATCTAAATCTTGAGAAGATGTATTCTCAATATGTATAGAATCATGTGTAGTGCTTTTAGAAGATAATTCTTGAAATTTAAGGAGAAGATTATCATTATTCTGTTTCAATGATTTATGTTGTCCATTTAATTTCTTGAAACGAGAATAAAGATCTTTTAAAGCATCTAGTAATTCTTCGTTGTTAAAAGAACTTACATCATCTTCATCATTTTGTGCCATAAAGCACATGTTAGCACTAACATCATTGTTATTTTCATCATCTGAAGAATCATTCCATATAGCTGCAAATGCTTTCTTCATTTTGTCAAACTTCCTTTCTCTTCTTGATTGTTCATTGTTGTTATTGGAAGTTTTGAACTTTGCTTTGAGAAGTGGACAATCCTTTTACATATGTCCAGGCCTATTACAATTGAAACAGAGAGAAGAATCAGTATTCTTAGATTTAAAATTATTATACTTACCTTTTTGAATGAATTTTTTGAAGTTCCTGGCAAGAAAATCCATATCATCATTTGAGTCTTCATTTTCTGAAGAAGCATTGAAGGCGAATACTTTCTTCTTTTGATCTGATTCTTCTTTCTCATCTTGTAATGTAACTTCATGGGCCATTAGGTTACCAATAATATTTTCCATGGTTAATGTGGAAAGATCATTGGCTTCCTCAATAGCAATAATCTTTGGACGCCATTCTGGATAGAGTACTTTAAGAATCTTGCGTACCTGATCAAGATTAGTGTAAGTTTTTCCCAGAGCATTAAGATAATTAATAATATTAGTGAACGTGGTGTTCATTTCTCCAATTGTCTCTTTATTCTGCATCTTGAACAACTCATATTTATGAACCAAAGAGGAAATCTTAGTTTTCTTTACTTTACTGGTTCCTTCATGAGTTACCTCGAGTATATGCCAAATCTCTTTAGCACTTTTGGCCTGAGATACTCGATTAAACTCATGTTTATTCCTGGCACAAAAAAAGCATTCATGGCCTTTGAGTTGTTGGTCTTTGTAGATTTGTTGTTAGCGGTCCAATCAGCAACAGGAGTTGTTGGCTTTGTGTATCATGTCTCTACGATGTCCCATATCTCATAATGCATACTTTGGAGATGAATCTCCATTCGTATTTTCCAATATGAGTAGTTAGAACCATCAAATAGAGGAGGACGAACTTGAGAGTGACCTTCAGGATGTTGATTTGTGTTGTAGTTGTGTGGAACAGCATTCATGTTTGATGCTGCGGAACTTTCTCTGCCATCTTAGCCTTGCTCTGATACCAAATGAAAGTTTAACCCTATATGGATCTGTAACGGCCACTTCCGGTCGAGAGTATTTTTAGCACGTAGCTGTGTTTCATGTGTGTTTTGTGTATTTGATTTTTATTACTGCCGTTCGCAGTTCAGACGCGTGTCCGAACCCGGTATTCCCGATCCTCTCGGAGGCGCGATCACCCCAGTATTTTTCTTATAATTTTTGGACATCAACGGACCAAATTGCTTATCCCTTCACTATTTTTAAAATAAATAAATAAATAAAATACTTTTTACACAAATGGCTCTGTGCGTTTTCTTTTAAAGGCTAACTCTGATTAGTGCTAACAATCTTGTAATGATGTATTTGTTTTTTTTTAAGGAATCTGATTCACTATATTAAAACAAAACAAACTTTTAATAATAATCTAATCCTTTTAAAACTTAGGTGGCGATTGAATTTCAAATCAAAACTGTTAGACTTGTTATTAAACCAAGCCGGTAAATCAAATCCAAACTGTTTTTTTTATAGGAACCCCTAACTTTCTCTCTCTCTATCCCACGTCCTTTCCCCAGCCTACCCTACTCTACAAAGGACAACAGGCCAGGGCTCTTACAACGTAGCCCGAGTTTTTTTTTCATGTTCCCACGTGAACCCATCTCCAATTTTTAAAAGCTCAACCCTAGTTAGCAGCTGCTACTCTAATTATTAAAGACGGGGACTACATACACCGAACCCTTTCGGTGTAGCTAATGATTAATTCCTTTGTTTGGAAAAAAAATCAATACAATTAATCACATCAGTTTCTCTCTCTCACAGTTTTATTTCCAAATACGGAAACTATTCAGCATACACCGAACCCTACTCGCGAAAAACCCTAGGCCGAAACTTTCTCAGCCGCCGCCAAGAAGACAACCCCCTCTCCCTCTCGCATCTCCATCCCCGATCGTCGCGAAACTTTCTCCGACCATCGGTCGGCTTCTCTGACCCCCGCACACCACCGTAGACCCCCAAACGACGCCGCCCAACCGCCTGTAAGCGCCCCGACGCCGTGTTCTAGCACAAGCAGCGGCAGCAGCGGCGGTTTCCGCGCTGCTGTGTCTTTCCTCGCAGCCGGCCACCGCACGGACGCAGCACCGGCCTCCTCGATCGCCGTCGACCCCCTCCGTAGCCGCCTCGCCACTCATAGCACCGTCGGCGACCGCTTCAGACCCCCAACCGTGACCCCCTCGCTCAGGCAACCCACTCCTCCGCGGCTTTCTCCTCCACCTGTGAGGGCTCGCCGCCGGCCAAAACTTCGGTCGCCACCTCTTCTTCACACAAACGCCGTCACTCGCCCCTCCGCGCCCACCACGAGCGCTCCCCCACAGCTCACCTTCGGCGTCGCTCGCGCTGCCCACGCACCACCCTGATCTGCTCCGCGCTCTCCGCTCTGTCCGCCTGAGGAACCCCGCCTTCGGCCATCTCCGGTGCACGCACTCGTCGCCGTTGAAGCCGCCACGACCCAAGCGTGTCTGCGCAAAGCGAAGGAACGAAGCGTTGATGATGCGTGAGTGGGTATGTTGCCCTTCTTAGTAATATTATTCTATACACATGATTCAGTAAGTAGCAGCAACAATATTTAGTAATGCTAGTTAAATTTTTGAGTAGGTTAACAATATACGTGATTAGGCTTAAATAAATAATTGGCTTAATAAACTAATAGTTTATAATAATCTGTAGCATACAAGCACTTCGGGTTCTTTTATTTTTTTCATATCTAATGCTAGTACCTTGATAGCAGTTAGTTTTAGCCTATGAGGTTGCCAACATTTGCATTGCTCTTTGTGTACACTTATATACAAGAAGGGTACAAGTGTTTACAGTGCAAACAATTGATTACGTTATGGGCAACCCTACATGTTGGTTGTTATGGTACAAGTATGAACACTAGGGTATGGTGCATTATATGAGTTGGGTAAATAAAACTGTCGAGGATTCTCAGGGTTGGTATTAATATTATGGTGCAGATAACCACGTCTCCCACCGCGATTGATTTGGGTTCAATATTGCGTATTTAACCCCTCATCTAGCAATACTTTGTGCCTATATGATACTACATTGCTCTCTAATTCATACGTATTTTCTACACATTTATTTATTAGAGAAAACACACTATTTGAGCACTAAACAGCATTTAACGAAGTATTTCTGCACTTATTATATTTTTCCTAGCACCGTCTCGATCTCACGATTCCAACGACTATTTATTTGTATTTTTCTGAGATCTGTGCTAATTTCTATGAATTTTTGAATGCAGAATACCATTTAATTGAAGAAATACATTTTAAAATACGGCGCACGAATCTTGGAGTGCCACGCGGCGTCATCCCCGCGTCTCCCCACCGTATCAAACGGCGCTCAGCGCATCAGCAACGCGGCACGACGTCGACCGCTCGATCCGCATCCAACGGCTCCGATCGGCAGTACACGAAGCGAAAATGCGGAGATTAGCATGGCGACGTGGCAGCATCCGGCCCGTCACTTTTCAATCCAACGGCGGAGATTGAGAAAGATTTCGCGAGGCGGGCGCGAGATTACGAGGGCGACGTGGCTCATTTCTAAGCGCCCGATTCCGATCGGACGGCGGATATCATGCCCGAAGAGAACGAAGCAGCGGAGAATATACGAGGGCGACGTGGCTGAGCACCGATCGTCGGATGATAATCCTACGGTCTACATCAATCCGAAGCGAACTCCGATTCGATCTCGTTAGCGGAGCGGGCACACGCGAGAGGATCCGATAACAAAGGGACACGTGGCGCACGGAGGATCGATCCCGCTTTGATCAACGGCTACGAATTGATCCGCTCCAGATCAGCGGCCCAGATGCGTTCGGGTGCGATTACTGTGCGGGTTTGAACCCGTTAAGCCCAATAAACCCGCAATCTTAATATTTTAAGCGTATTCTAGGGTTTTTGGGCGTAGAATTGGCGTATTGGAGCACTTAGAAGCCGTATTTTCTTCTGCAAAAATTCTGTAAAATTCCAGAGCCTAGTTTCTAATTTCCAGAGAGTTTTGAAGACTTTTCAGAGAGATTTGGTGATATTCTCTTCAACTTTAGCTTGTATTTGGGTGTTTTAGCTTGTATTTTGCCTCTAAACTTCCGTATTTTGCTATTAAACCTATGAATTCTGATCTGAAAATTGTTTATTTCTGCACCATGAGTAGCTAAATATTTTATGTGCATGGTATGGAGTAATTAGGTGATGTGAATCGTATTCGTTGGTTGTATTATTGTGCTTAATCGCTATATTTGCTAAAGTTTTAATCGTCGCTCTTAAATCTACTTTTTCGTATTCCAAAAGAATAGTTCTAGTAGATGATCACCCCACAAGGGTGAGATTTGATCTCTCCAAAAGAGAGCTTCATACTTCATATATACGTTTACAACTTTAGCGATATTCTATTAGAATTGATGCGTTAACTCCCAAAAGGATATCTTCCGACGATTCGCTCCCAAAAGGAGGTTTCGTTGTGTTATATTTGATCAACCAAAGCTTACGATTCGCTGATCCTAATGAACCCATGCCATGTACATGCTTTTTATATCTATTTTTCACGAATTAGAGTTCGTTGTTTGCATTGATCGCACGTAACAATTCCATCACCACACACTTTTCATACCACCTTCACCATCACTATTAAAGTGCTTAGATTTTATTCGTAGTTACTCTATTTGACTTAGACTTGTGGTTTCAACAGATTCTCCCGAGGATTCGACATCTGGACTCCCAGATTTTACTACTTGAACGGACTCTTGCGCTTGAGAGAAGCACTTTTCGGAGCCCACCAAGTTTTTGGCGCCGTTGCCGGGGAGAACGGTTTGTTACTACGGTTTATTTCATTCAGAGGACCTTCGGTGAGATCCTTCCACTTTATTGTATATAATTTTTGTTTGCTTTCATATAAAAAAAATATTTATGCTAGTTTATGTGGCATAGGACTCCTAGGACACATAGGTTGACTCGACGTTTTGATATGGCTAATAATAATATGGATGAAAACTTTAGCAACAATAACGAGAATAATGTGCAACCTGGAGTGCCTAGGACTTTAAAAGATTTACTTCGACCCACTAGGACTAGCACTGCTTCATGCTTTGTTTTGCCGGTCGATGCAAATTCTTTCAATTTTAAACCTGGGGTGATCCAACTCTTACCCACCTTTCATGGGTTAGACAAGGAAAATCCATATCTTCATATTAAAGGATTTGAGGAGGTTTGCTTGACATGCTTTGATGGGAAAACTAGCGAGGATACGATATATCTTAAACTGTTCCCATTTTCATTAAAAGACAAAGCTAAAAATTGGTTGAATGCATTGCCATCACGCTCTATTACTACATGGATTGATTTGCAGGCTGAATTTCTAAAGAAGTTTTTTCCTATTCACAGGACACAGGGACTGAAGCGGCAGATTATGAACTTTGCCCAGAAAAGCGAGGAAACATTCTACCAGGCATTTGAAAGGTTCAATGAGTTGCTGCTCGCATGTCCGCACAATGGCTTCGACAAAAGCAGGATTATTGGCTTCTTCTACGATGGACTGCAGCCGCAAATGAAGCAATTTGTAGAGATGATGTGCAATGGAGGATTCTTTGATAAAGAGCCAGACGAAGCTTGGACGTACCTGGAGAAGATAGCAGAAAATGCGCAGACATGGGACACTACTTCAGACTACGAGAGAGGAGGCCATTCTGCACCATCCCAGCCTACGTGAGGAGTGACTTATAATTTGAAGCAAGAGGACGCGTTGGAGGCAAAGATGGAGGCCATGATCTCAAACAAGCTTCATGCAATGAATTTGAAAGAGGCCAAGGCAGTTGAGATAGAGCAGGTTTGCGCACTTTGCGACGTCAGTGGCCATGACACCAGTGCATGCCCCACACTTCCAGCCTTAAAGAGCATGTTAGGAAATCCTACTGGGGTGAATCAAGTTTCTTCGAACTACTAGAACTTCAATTCCAACAAGGGGTGGCGCAACAATCCAAACTTGAACTGGGGCCCCAATCAGCAGACTCAGCAGCAGCAGGCTCCCCCTCCGTTCCGACAACCTCAATACAACAACAACAACTATCAAGGTGGGAACCAGAGGAGGGACCCTGAGCCAGTGCAACAACAGCAGATGCAACCATTTGGCGATGCGCTTCAGCAGCTTATCCAATTGCAACAAGCCCAGATGCAGCAGCAGCAGGCTCAATTTCAGGCTCAGCAGACTCAGAATCAGCAGATGAGCGAGAGCTTAGCGAGGCTTACAGCGACATTAGAAAAAGGTAAGCTTCCATCTCAGTCAATTCCAAATCCTAATATGGGCTCATCTTCTTCTGCAGGAAATAACATGAAGCCTTGCTAAGCGGTGTCCACTTTGAGGAGTGGAAAAGAGATTCAGAAGCCTGATCCACCGAGCAAACAAGCTGAGCAGGAAGAGGAAATTCAGATCCAAGAAGAGGGAATTAAAGAACAAGAGGAGGTGCAGGAAGAGAGCACGGATGTGGGTGTGAGCAAAAGCGTCATTAAAGAAAAAGGAACCCGCAGCATATGTACCTGCAGCACCCTACCCTCATCGGCTACTTCAGAAAAACAAAGATAAGTATCAAACTGAGATTCGTGAAATTTTTCAGAAGTGCCAGATCAATATTCCATTGCTTGATGCTATTAATCAAATACCTGCTTATGCTAAATTTCTGAAAGATTTGTGCACTGTTAAAAGAAAGTTAAATGTGAAAAAGAAAGCATTCTTGACTGAACAGGTTAGCTCTATTGTGCAACAAAATACACCACCTAAATTTAGAGACCCTGGATCACCCACCATCACTTGCACCATTGGCACTAAGAAAATTGGAAATGCTTTATTGGATTTAGGTTCTAGTGTCAATATTTTGCCATATCCTATTTTTGTGCAGCTTGGGTTAGGACAGCTAAAGCCTACATCTGTTATATTACAACTAGCTGATAGATCTATTAAAGTTCCTAAGGGATGCATTGAGGATGTCCTCGTTCAGGTGGACAAATTTTACTACCCCGCGGACTTTATAGTTCTAGACATCCAGGGACCCCAAACTGCCAATGCTACTCCTATCATCCTAGGTAGACCATTCCTAGCGACATGCAATGCTTTAATAAATTGTAGAGATGGTCAACTGAAACTAACTTTTGGCAACATGACTTTGGACTTGAATATTTTTAATACTTGCAAGTTGCCACATGTGGATGATGAGATTGAGAGGGTGCATATGATTGATTCGTTGGTGGATGATTATATTTGTTCTGAATTTTCTGATGATGCTTCTATTGTTGAGACTTTTATTGGTGATTCTGATGACATATCTTTTGTGCAGGAGAACGTGAAGGAGCTCAATGCGGTATGGGAGCCTAGGTTCGAGGCTTTGCCACCTAATGCATCAATTCAAATTTCATCTGAGGTGGAGGATCCAAAGCCAGAGTTGAAGCCACTTCCTGACTATCTTAAGTATGCTTTTCTTGGCGATGAAAACAGCTTCCCTGTGGTAATATCTTCTAAACTTTCTTTAGAGCAGGAAAGCTCATTACTTGATGTGCTGAGGAAACATAGAGGTGCTATTGGTTGGTCCATTGCTGACATAAAAGGTATAAGCCCTATTGTATGCATGCATCACATTTATTTAGAGGATGACGCCAAACCCACTAGAGAAATGCAACGTAGGTTAAATCCAACATTAAAAGAAGTGGTGAAAGGCGAGGTACTAAAATTGTTAGATGCAGGCATTATTTATCCTATTTCTGACAGCAAGTGGGTTAGCCCTACACAGGTTGTTCCTAAAAAGTCTGGCCTCACCGTGGTTAAAAATGAGAATAATGAGCTTATCCCAGTTAGAGCCACCACAGGTTAGAGGATGTGCATAGACTATAGGAAGTTGAACTCCCGAACTAGAAAAGATCATTTCCCTCTTCCATTTCTTGACCAAATTTTAGAGAGGGTGGCTGGACATGAATATTATTGCTTTCTAGACGGTTATTCAGGTTATTACCAGATTGAGATTGCACCTGAGGACCAGGAAAAGACCACTTTTACCTGTCCCTTTGGTACTTTTGCATTTAAACGAATGCCGTTTGGTTTATGTAATGCTCCAGCTACTTTTCAGCGATGCATGCTCAGTATTTTTGATGATATGGTTGAGAAAATCGTTGAGGTATTTATGGATGATTTTTCAGTATATGGTAGCTCTTTTCATGATTGTTTGGCTAACTTGGCTCTTGTTCTCGACAGGTGCATTGAAAAGAACCTCCTACTGAATTGGGAGAAGTGTCATTTTATGACCACAGAGGGACTTGTCCTAGGTCACCTGGTTTCTAAAGATGGTATACAGGTAGACAGAGCCAAGGTAGCGGTAATTGAGAAGCTACCAAGTCCTAAATGCGTGAAGGACATCAGATCATTTTTGGGACATGCAGGATTTTATAGGCGGTTCATCAAAGATTTTAGCGCAATATCTCGCCCTCTTTGCAACTTACTTACTTTAAATGTGGACTTTATTTGGACACCTGAGTGTCAACTTTCTTTTGAAACTTTAAAGAAGTTGCTGATTTCTGCTCCTATTTTGCAGGTGCCAGACTGGTCCCTACCATTTGAAATAATGTGTGACGCAAGCAATTACGCAGTTGGTGCAGTCCTAGGCCAAAGAAAAGACAAAGTTCCATTGGTGATTTACTACGCTAGCAAGACACTAAATGACGCTCAGAGGAATTATACGACCACAGAGAAGGAGTTGCTTGCTGTAGTATTCGCGTTGGAAAAATTCAGGAGCTATATTTTGGGATCACCAATTTTGATATATACTGATCACTCTGCTTTAAAATATTTATTGTCTAAAAAAGATGCTAAGCCTCGATTGACACGATGGATTTTATTGCTGCAGGAGTTCAATGTCACAATCAAAGACAAGAAAGGCGTGGAGAATCTAGTAGCTGACCATTTATCACGTTTGACAGTAGGCCTTGATTCAGCGGATGTGCCTTTGAAGGACTCCTTTCCCGACGAGCATCTTTTTAGCGTTTCCACCTCTCCATGGTATGTTGATATCGTTAATTATCTGGTAACTGGTAAGACCCCTGACACTTGGTCTCTTCAAGACTTTAAACGGTTCAAGTACGAGGTAAAATATTTCTTCTTTGATGACCCGTACTTATATAAATATTGTAGTGACCAAATTGTTAGGAGATGCATTCCTGATCATGAAATAACCAGTGTGATACAATTCTGCCATGATGGAGTATGTGGTGGACACTTTTCAGCGAACAAAACTATGGCAAAAATCTCGCAATGTGGCTTTTATTGGCCATCTATGTTTAAAGACACATTTCATTATTGCAAGACTTGTGCTGCATGCCAACAATTAGGGGGTATTACTAAACGTAACATGATGCCTCTGAACCCCATTTTAGAGATTGAAATATTTGATTGTTGGGGCATAGACTTCATGGGACCTTTCCCACCTTCATTTGGATATGCTTATATTTTGGTTTGTATTGATTATGTTTCTAAATGGGTGGAAGCTATTCCTTGCAGGTCGAACGACACTTCCGTTGTGCTTAAGTTCCTTAAAGAGAACATTTTCTCTAGGTTTGGAGTGCCAAAGGCCTTGATCAGTGATGGAGGGTCTCATTTTTGCAACCGCATGTTCGCTACTTTAATGAAGAGGTTTGGGGTCACACATAAAGTTTCTACTCCGTATCACCCCCAAACCACTGGCCAAGCAGAGTTGGCAAATAGAGAGATCAAAGGAATTCTACAGAAAACGGTGAATCCATCAAGGAAAGATTGGAGCTTGCGCTTACCCGAAGCATTGTGGGCCTACAGGACGGCCTACAAAACAATTTTGGGGATGTCACCTTACCGTCTAGTTTTTGGGAAGTCTTGTCACTTACCTGTTGAGATAGAGCATAGATCTTATTGGGCTATAAAGAAAATGAATTTTGATACTGATGTCTCTTTTTCTTCTCGCAGGTTACAATTGTTGGAGCTGGAGGAGTTGAGGAGAAATGCGTACGACAACGCCAAAATTTCAAAAGAGATGATGAAATCCGTCCACGACATGATGATCTTGAGGAAGGAGTTCACCCTAGGCCAAAAAGTATTGCTATACAATTCCAGGCTACACATCTTCCCTGGGAAGCTTCGCTCTAGGTGGTATGGACCTTTCATCGTCAAAGAAGTTTTCCCACATGGCGCTGTGCTCTTACTAAATGAAAAAGATGGAAGCGAGTTCAAGGTGAATGGCTAGAGATTGAAACATTTTCACGAGCCTTGGACCAAGGAAGCGAGCACCATGGATCTCACAGACCCACCTTCGGGTGGGAACTAATCAGGTGTGTTCTTTCCATGATTCCCTCTTCCTAACATTGAGGACAATGCCTATTTTAAGTTGGGGGGAGGTAAATAACTTTTAGGATTTTTTTTATTTGTTTTTTTTCTTTTTCTTTTAGGACTTTTATTTTCTTTCTCCTTTTCTTTTAGGATTTTATTTTTTTAGTTCCCTTTTTGCATTGGAAAAAAAAATTTGAGTTAAGAAATATCACCAAAGTCTATCTCTACCTAGAAATGACCCTCATGTGATGAAATTTCTCGATATTTATTCACCACCATACACATATGATCTATTTTCCTCCACCACTATTGTTAAATATTCCAGTCTCATTATACATGAATTTGAGTGCTTGTGGTGAATTTCTTTTACACATCTCAATGGCAAGATTAATTGATGACTTAATGAATCTAGAAATTATGGATTAGCAAGTGGTATGCTCTCATTGGAACACACCAAAGTTCATGTACCAATAATTCATAAATTAACTGGAGCATTGTTCTTTATCTCGTATTTATTGCCATTTGCATGCTTGGTGTGATTTTGGGTAGAAAAACGTACCACGTCATTTGAAATGATTAGGATACCCATTCTTGTGAACAATTAAAGAAGAGGAAGTTATCTTGTCACGTTGTTTATGCACACACAAAAGAAGAAAAAATGAGATGAATGAGAAAAAAAATGAATAAATGTGCTATTAAGGAAATAACTTGGTTGGCTCGAGTAGTACAGTCCGAGGGGCCCTTCTTGGCCTAATGCCCTATTATCGTCTGATTTGGGAGCCATTGACCGGAACCTCAATTATTTGATGGAGCGATCCAAGTTATATACTTTTCCGCGAATGTTGCTTGATGCGCGTTACGCGAAACTATGGAGGAAAGTGAAAGAAAATAGAGAATAAGTGTGCATGATTAGCGAGGCACGAGAACTTCCAAAGCTTAAAGAAAACGCAAGATGTGGTGTGAGTTCCTATGAATAGAGATTGACGTGTGTATGTCTTGATACCATCCTATTTTTTTGATGCTTGCTTTGCATGAAACATCTACGCTCCAAGTTAAAATATTTGATTGAACGGTGTGGGCCTTTGATTTTGTATACTATGAGCTATGAAGTAATGGATAGTGAATTTGAGTCTATTTTATAACCATTTGAGATGCTTGACTTTCATTTTTGAAAACCCGCAAGTACCATTACTTGATGAGTTTGAAATATTGATATTAGTGTTTGGTTATCTCTTTTGTCGTTGTAGTATGGTGGTGAATGATTTGAGATCTGATAAGGTGATCTAGGCGTATTTTTAATCGCTCTTTTTGCTAAAGACTAGCAAAACGCTAGTTGGGGGGTGTGATTTGGGTTCAATATTGCGTATTTAACCCCTCATCTAGCAATACTTTGTGCCTATATGATGCTACATTGCTCTCTAATTCATACGTATTTTCTACACATTTATTTATTAGAGAAAACACACTATTTGAGCACTAAACAGCATTTAACGAAGTATTTCTGCACTTATTATATTTTTCCTAGCACCGTCTCGATCTCACGATTCCAACGACTATTTATTTGTATTTTTCTGAGATCTGTGCTAATTTCTATGAATTTTTGAATGCAGAATACCATTTAATTGAAGAAATACATTTTAAAATACGGCGCACGAATCTTGGAGTGCCACGCGGCGTCATCCCCGCGTCTCCCCACCGTATCGAACGGCGCTCAACGCATCAGCAACGCGGCACGACGTCGACCGCTCGATCCGCATCCAACGGCTCCGATCGGCAGTAGACGAAGCGAAAATGCGGAGATTAGCATGGCGACGTGGCAGCATCCGGCCCGTCACTTTTCAATCCAATGGCGGAGATTGAGAAAGATTTCGCGAGGCGGGCGCGAGATTACGAGGGCGACGTGGCTCATTTCTAAGCGCCCGATTCCGATCGGACGGCGGATATCATGCCCGAAGCGAACGAAGCAGCGGAGAATATACGAGGGCGACGTGGCTGAGCACCGATCGTCGGATGATAATCCTACGGTCTACATCAATCCGAAGCGAACTCCGATTCGATCTCGTTAGCGGAGCGGGCACACGCGAGAGGATCCGATAACAAAGGGACACGTGGCGCACGGAGGATCGATCCCGCTTTGATCAACGGCTACGAATTGATCCGCTCCAGATCAGCGGCCCAGATGCGTTCGGGTGCAATTACTGTGCGGGTTTGAACCCGTTAAGCCCAATAAACCCGCAATCTTATTATTTAAGCGTATTCTAGGGTTTTTGGGCGTAGAATTGGCGTATTGGAGCACTTAGAAGCCGTATTTTCTTCTTCAAAAATTCTGTAAAATTCCAGAGCCTAGTTTCTAATTTCCAGAGAGTTTTGAAGACTTTTCAGAGAGATTTGGTGATATTCTCTTCAACTTTAGCTTGTATTTGGGTGTTTTAGCTTGTATTTTGCCTCTAAACTTCCGTATTTTGCTATTAAACCTATGAATTCTGATCTGAAAATTGTTTATTTCTGCACCATGAGTAGCTAAATATTTTATGTGCATGGTATGGAGTAATTAGGTGATGTGAATCGTATTCGTTGGTTGTATTATTGTGCTTAATCGCTATATTTGCTAAAGTTTTAATCGTCGCTCTTAAATCTACTTTTTCGTATTCCAAAAGAATAGTTCTAGTAGATGATCACCCCACAAGGGTGAGATTTGATCTCTCCAAAAGAGAGCTTCATACTTCATATATACGTTTACAACTTTAGCGATATTCTATTAGAATTGATGCGTTAACTCCCAAAAGGATATCTTCCGACGATTCGCTCCCAAAAGGAGGTTTCGTTGTGTTATATTTGATCAACCAAAGCTTATGATTCGCTGATCCTAATGAACCCATGCCATGTACATGCTTTTTATATCTATTTTTCACGAATTAGAGTTCGTTGTTTGCATTGATCGCACGTAACAATTCCATCACCACACACTTTTCATACCACCTTCACCATCACTATTAAAGTGCTTAGATTTTATTCGTAGTTACTCTATTTGACTTAGACTTGTGGTTTCAACAGATTCTCCCGAGGATTCGACATCTGGACTCCCAGATTTTACTACTTGAACGGACTCTTGCGCTTGAGAGAAGCACCTTTCGGAGCCCACCAGCGATCCATCGCTGTTACCAGTTCCGACGTTAAACTCGCACGCGACCGTCAAATCAGGTTGGTTCCCCTAACTCGTAGCACAACCCACACCGTAGCGAAACCGAAACCTAACTAAAACTGGACAACAATAATTAAATTTACTTTTCCGCACCAGTAAAACGCTGCCCACTGTAGAAATCGACCATCGGACAATTTTCTGTGCACATAGGGTAGTGGTCGATTTAGGTTGATAAAACATCAAATAGTGACTTTTGACGAATAGGATAGTCCCGATAACCTAGAAACGAAACCTAATAAGATTTGATGAATTTAAGACCTGACATCGTCGCCGCGGCGATATTTCAGACGGACTTCTGCGGACGAAACGCTTGGACGAGACGCTTCGAGAGGACGACACACTCGCCATTTCAGGCAAGTGTACCCACTTGCGTTTTTGACCGTGCTTTGTGCTTAGGTTGCTAGAACTGTTAGACTGTGAATGTATAGAACCGGACGTGAAATGATAGCGTCCGGGACGACTCCTGACGGCTCAGACTTGACGACGAAGTCTGAGCCTGACAACAACAACTTTTTAATGCTGTAGGGCTATCATGAGTGTGTGTGTGTGTGTGGACACCCTAGAATAACCCTTCCCGTCTTGTCACGTCACGTCCCGTCTTGCACAGCCCGCTGGGCAATAGGGCACTCGCCGAGTGATCCCTTGTACTGATTCACAGCATGCGGGCAATAGGGCACTCTCCAAGTTGAGAGAATGATCCCTTATACTGTTACACAACCCGAGGGCAATAGGGCACTCTCCAAGCTAGAGAGAGTGATCCCTTGTACGGATTCTCAGCCTGCGGGCAATAGGGCACTCGCCAAGCTAGAGCGAGTGATCCCTTGTACTGGTGTCTTGTCTTGTCTTGTCTTGGGGTTTGGGGTTGGGTTGAGCGTGCGCACGGCAAGAGGGTCTGATCCCCCTCGAACCGTAAGGCGTGAACCCTTTTCGTGTCTCACTTGTCTTGTCCTGCCTTGCTTCCGTCACGTCACGTCTTGTCCTGACACCTGTAGGCTAGTCCCGTAGTTGGTAGCACACGCTACAACTACTACTTGTTGCGTTTTACTTTCATGCTGCGTTATTTCCTGTCGTGTTACTCTGTTATAACCACAGCATGCTAATCAACCAGTAAACTGTTGTGTAAAAGAACCTCAGCATGCTAATCAACCAGTAAACTGTTGTGTAAAAGAACCTCAGCATGCTAATCAACCAGTAAACCGTTGTTTAAAGTTCGGTGCACTTGCAGTAAAGTCTAACCCTTCTTGTAGACTTTACCTGACGTACAGTTTCCTTCTTTGGTGCTGTACGTCAGGTGCTCAGCCAGAGTTCGTGGACGAGGCAGACTCACTGGAGTACGAGGAGCCGAGGACGTCGACCCAGAGTACGTGTCTGACGAGGACCAGACCTTGAGGTCTTTTTAGTCGACACTTTCAGAGGTTACCACTTTTGGTTTGCTTATAGATAGTTTGTTGCCATGCTTAGGCTTCTTTTTTTGACTTGTACTCGATGGATATTATATCTCTAATTTAATGAATGCCTTTTCTTTCTGTACTTCCTATTGTTCCGAATTTTATTAATGCAAGAACCTGAAACTTTTAGAATGGTACCCCTACAGACGCTTATTAGGTCCGAGCTTCTCAGCTCTGGCCTAAGCGGGCCTTAGTCACGCTTCGCCTCCGTCCATTTTGGGAAGCGGGGTGTGACAGGATCAATACACTAGAGGGGGGTGAATAGTGTATATAATAAAAACTGTTGCAATTAAAGAGTTACTTCTAATTGCTTAAGAAGTGCAGAAAATAAAGTACAAGAATAATGTAAATCACACGCAAACACAGAGATGTATCCTGGTTCGAATCCTCTTTATCCTAGTCCAGTCCTCTACTCCCAGTAGAGATTTTCCACTATCAACACTTGCAAAACCGCAAGCAATAACTTTACAAAAATGTCGACACTCCCCGTGTCCCAAACTTTGTACAATCTCTATTCAAGAGATCCAAATAACTTTGTAACGAAATAATGAAATAACAAACACCTATAGCCTTGTAATGAATATGAAATATGAATTCAAAGGGCGGTGTTTAGAGGAGAGACTTCAATGTTTCCAAATATGAAATGGTGAAAACACAATTGAAGTTCTTCTGTTCTTAAATGAAGAGAGAAATATATCGATTACTTCTTACAAATAAGAATTGAACAACTTTCCCAAGAGTGTTAAAATCCAAGTTCTTCCATTCTTAAACAAAGCGAGAAATCTATCGATTTCTTCTTGCAAATAAGAAAAGAACAACTAATGGTAAAGTGCTTAAGAATTTAATTTCAACTTAACCAAAAACGTGAGAGAGAGAGAAAGAGAAAAGTTGTGAATGAAACGTGAGGGTGTGCCCTTGTATTTATAGGATTTGAAAACGGCTGCAAAGGCAACGGCTAGAAACTACCAAGGCAACGGCTAGAAACCAACTTAATAGGATAAAAATGAAATTAGCAAACTAAATGACTATTTAGGCTGCTAATTCGGAAATGATTGGTTTTTGTGAGTAACGGCAAGAAACTAACTTAATGGAACAAAAAAGAAATTAGTAGGCTAAAAAGAAATTAGCAGTCTAAAAAATCTATCAGGCTGCTAATTCTGAAATGATGGATTTTTTGTGATTGTTGGAGTACAACCCATAATGATTGAGCAAAAATATCATTCAATCAATGATTGTCAAAATTAATAGTCAATGAATTGGTTGGCTAAATTTTGGAGATGAATTATTAGTGATATGGGTAATAGGGATTGAAGAATGAAAAGATCAATGACCTATGAAGCTAAGATAACTCATTATAAGGCTTTAACAATCTATGAAATACACAACAATTCTTCTTTCATACATAAAGCCGTAGATATTTTATCTTGAGCCGTTAGCAGAAGATCCTTGTTGCATATATTCAATCGTTGAGTTGTTGGTTGTTCATCGTTGTATACTGCATAAAATGTTAGTATACCTGCATAAATAGAGTTAGTATAAACAGAATATGTTTGTCACAACAAAAATTATATGGAGATAGAGATATGGAATTGTGAAATTCCAACAGTACCGACCTGCAGAAGAGCGGTCGCACACCCATTGTCGACCGGACTGCTGCCTAGGCCATCAGCACTTGCTGACCCTTGCACTTGATCATTGCCGCAAGCACCAACAACATTGCCGCACCAACTCATTGCTGCAAGCAATGACCAAGAAGAAGAGCTACATTAATTTGCTTGCCCAGACATCAAGATGGATGAGCTACATAGCTTGCTGACACTTGCTTGCTGACCGACCCCTTTACAAGTGCCATCAAGCTGCAACATCTTGACTGCCGATCGCATCATCCAAAGGAGCCGCTTACTGTGCCGACCCGCAGAAGAGCAGCCGCACACCCATTGTCGACCGGACTGCTGCCTAGGCCAGCAGCACTTGCTGACCCTTGCACTTGATCATTGCCGCAAGCACCAATAACATTGTCGCACCAACTCATTGCCGCAAGCAAGGATCAAGAAGAAGAGCTACATTAATTTGCTTACCCACACATCAAGAAAGAGGAGCTACATAGCTTACTGACACTTACATCTCATGTGCTGAAGGAGTCAAAGTCCAAACAGTAAAATGGTTGGCTCATTGCCTTGTGTAGGTCCAGATTGAATAGCCAACTCCGGAATATAGTGACTTGCTAAGAGCAACTTCCAAGTGCCATCATCAGTTGCTATACACACAGACTACTTCGAGGGGAGACAACTTTAGTACCGCAAATTGAGTTGTTGTTAGAGGGGACCAGTGAGAGACGACTACATCATCGTCAAACTCGATCTGACCGGGGCTGATTGACAGAGATTATGATGCCTACACAAACTGAGCTTTCCTAAACTCTTATTTATTTATATTTGTGTATTGGTGTATAGATCTCTGTAGAGGAAACTCTACCATATTTGTGACTTTTGGGGTCTTGTCTAGTGTGGTACTAGACAAATGGGACTTGATTAGTTGGGGCTAGTCAATAGAAAGCTTATACTAGGATTAATTTTGTTGAACACCGGTGGAGTGGGGTATTAAGAGCCTGGTGAGTATAGAGACGTGTGTTCTCTAGCTATTACAGTTATACCTGTTACATTATTAATCTAGTATCTGCTTTGGGGGCTAGACGTAGGTCGTGGGATGACCGAACCAGGGTAAATCTGTTGCGTATGTAATTGCACATTATTTACTTTGCATCTGCTATAGCTGCATGTGATTGCTCGTGGGTTGCACGAGAATTTTTAATAGCCTATTCACCCCCTTCCCCCTCTAGGCTTAGATTCAGATCCAACAAGTGGTATCGGGGCAGGTTAGAGGATCTAGGCTAGACTTGACCATGAATAACTATATTGATTCTGCTTTTGTTAAATATCAGTCCGTATCGCGACCCCCAAAATTTAATGGAGTAGATTATGCTTATTAGAAATTTAGGATGAAAAGCTACTTAATATATGTTGATTATAAAGTTTGGAACATTGTTAAAAAAGGTTATAAGCCACATGTTATTAAAATTGAAAACATAGAAATGCTTAAACCTGAAGATAAGTAGGATGATGCTGATTGGAGACTTTATTCTTTAAATGGAAAAGATATGAATGCTCTTATATGCTCTTTAGATAAGTCTGAATTTAATCATATCTCATATTATACAAGTGCGTAGGAAATATGGCACACACTGGAGGTGACGCCTAAGGGAACGTCACAGGTGAAGGAGTCTAGACTTGTGTTGCTGAGCACAGAGTACGAGAGCTTTCACATGCTTCCATCAGAATCCATCTAAGAGGTGTTTGCGAGGTTCACTGATATTTTCTACAAGTCTAGTTCCCTCGGTAAGCCATACTCTTGCCTTGAACAGGTGAGGAAAATCTTAAGGGCGCTGCCAAGATCGTTCTGGCCTAAAGTCAATGCCATTCAATAAGCCAGAGATTTATAACAGATGAGAGTGGAGGACTTGATAGGCAACTTGATGCCAAACGAGCTTGAGCTACAAAATATAGAGGCGAAGGAAAAAAGCTCCAAAACCACAAGCTCTTCAAGCTAGTGAAGGTGATGATGAGGATGATGATGAGATAGCATTGATGGTCAGAGGCTTCAGAAGATACATTAAGACTCCTCAAGGAAGAGCTGACATGCAACAAATTTTTAATCGTTCTAACCAATATAATCCTTCTAGAAATTCATCTTAACATACTGCTATTAATAGATTGAAATGTTTTAAATGTAAAAAGCAGTGACACCTTATGAAGGATTGCCAACAAGAAGTGAATTATCTTGCTGAAAAGAAAGGAAAAGATGCGGTGCGAACGTGGGACATGGATAGTGAAGATAAGAATAAGGAGCATGAAGCCCACCCTTCCCTTTGCTTAATGGAAAAACTTGATGAGGTAACCAAAGCTGAACTTCTAGGTACTATTACTGAATTTCAAGGTGAAATCGACACCCTAGAATCTACTATAAAGGAACATGAATCCATATATGAAGAGTATAGAAATGCCAGTGATGAAATGCAACAAGACACTTACAACATTTCATTAGAAAGTAAGGAACTAAAAGGAAAAATTGTTGCATGTGATTCTACCATTGCTTTGTTGGAAAAAGAGAATTCTAGGTTTCATGAAAAAGTTGAATGTCTTATTTATCCTACATTGTTAAAAGAAAATAGCATGTATAGACAAGAATTAATTAAGCTTGAAATTGAAAGTGAATACATGATTAGAGAACTTAATGAAAAGATGAGCATGCTAAATAATGAGCTTAAAAGCATGAAAAAGAATGAAGAGGACAATAGGAAGGCTTTTGTTAGTAAATGCACTTTGATTGTGAATGAGAATACTTTATTGAAATCCAAAATCACTAGTCTAGAATTGTCGTTAAAGAAATTTTCTATGGGAAAACAATCGTTAGATGCTATTCTAGAAAATCAACTTTATGACAATAATAGATGTGGTCTTGGTTATGATATGAAACATGCTAAAAAGCTTATTTATAAGAAAATTCACAATGAGCAATTGAAAGTCTTAAATACGTATGCAAAGTGCTTTACTTGTTCTAGTGTTGGTCATACCTCTTATTATTGTAAGTTTAGGAACACGAATATGAAATTCAAGCAAATATGGGTTCCTAAACTTTGATGACTAAAATGAGTGGACTTTGTTGGATTCCAAGGTCACACATAACATCTACCGTGTAGGTAAGATGGAGATTTGGCGAGGAGCTATGGATTGAACGTTGTTGGATACAACGATCTAGGATCTCTAGTTTGATGATAACAAACATGTAAAAACTATTTAACGTGTGTGCTAAGTGTGTTTCAGGAGTGGCAAAGCGGTAATTCTTCAAAGAGCCGACTAAGTCAAAAGATGGAGGAATTGCTAATCATATAGCAATCAGAAGAGAGAGAGATGGTTATTCATATAGCAAGGTGGACTAGGTCCAACATGGAGAGAGATGGATTCAAATCATACATCAATTCAAAGTTCAATTGGGATGAGATCAAATCTCATTGTTATTCCATTACATCTTCTAATAGGATTTGAATACCAATCAATTTGGAAGCAAATCTTCAAGAAATCTCTTCCAAATCAATTTCAAATCCCATATTGATTTCTCATCCCCTCTCCTATATAAACCCTATTCCAAGGGAGAGGATTATTACGGCTATAACAACTAAAGGGGAGCAATACAAGTCGGCCAAAATAACCTAGTCAAAAGCCATTACCGTAAGAACATCTCCATACAAATTTAACTTGCCGCATGCACATCCAAGTATAAAACCCCATTGAAGCAAACCCATATGCATAAATACTATCTTGTTGCAAGACACAACGTCATCTTCAAACCAAACCAAAGAGTTCTTCTTCAAAGCTTTCATTGCCGCAAGCCTCATCCATAGAACTCTCAGTGTCGTGAGATCCTCAAGCACCAAGGCTGCATGCAACATCTCTAAGAAGACATCTTCATGCTGACGTTCATCATCTCCAGGCTTTGTATTCCCACACTGTCGTTCTAACCCTTGCTGTTGTCTTCCTCGCCATCGAAGCTTGTTGCTGTCTTCCTTGCCATTGACTTCTAGCTGTTATTCACTGAAGAGATCTTCTTTGTTGCCGAGTTCATCTTCCATCTGCATGCCCTAGGCGCCATCGTGGAAAGACTTCTTGCTGCCGCAGACCACTGCTGAACCTTCTGACGACCACGTTGCTACCGCCCTCATTATCAAGCATTCTCCTGGCTGTGAGGTCGCCTTGCCGTGATTTTGCCTCACTGTCAAGCTGCACATCGATGCCGTGAAGCTCAACTTGAAGCCGTGCCCTTCATCATCTCGTCATCGTAGTTGCCACTGCAGAAGAGCCCACCGTCGGAGTCGAGCTTCCACCGTCGTCGTCGAGTTGACGTTACCGAAGGCAAGTCGTCAGAGAAGTCGAAGCCCATGCAAACCCATCACCGTCGCTGCCCACGTTGTCATACGTGGTTATGTTGTGCTTTCAAATCCTAGTTGCTGTGAACAACGACAAAGCCCACGCTTGAGCTCTCTGCACTGTCGTAAGGCTGAAGGAGTCCACACAAGTTTTTTTCTCATGCCGTGCACAAGAAACACAAAGCTTGCTGACATGGGATTAAAGATTAGCATGCAAAGTTTAACTTAAGGAGCTATTGTGTGCACAGACCGCATTATAATAGTTTTGAACTGGATTTGCTAAACACACAGACCAGATTGCTATCAAGCCATATTTTGAGATCCAGGAGTCAGATAGATACACTGTTTACGTCAGACTGAAGCTGACGTTGTGCCGAACGACAGAGACGACACACCATCACAATCTGAGCATTTCTAAACCCTTTACTTTAACATTATATTTGTGATTGTGTGTAGATCTTTGTAGGGGAAACTTTACCGCTTTTGTGTTCTTTTGGGACTTGTTTAGTCTGGGACAAGACAATGGGGTCTTGACGAGTTGGAGCTTGTCAAGACGAAGCATTTACTAGGTTGATAGTGTTCTGCACTCTGGGAGTATGGTACGTTCTAGATGGGGGATAGGGAGCTCAGGACCCATTGTAGTTGTACAAAAGAAACGTATTAATGCTAGAATTTGCTTGGGGGCTGGAGTAGGTCGGGAGGACGACTGAACCAGAGTATATCTGCGCGTATTCTGTGATTGCTTCATGTTTACCCTGCTTGTGATTATTAACTGCGTGTGATTTCTTGTGGGTTGCGCGAGAATTTTTTATAAGCCTATTCACCCCCTCCCGCCTAGGCTAAGATCCAGATCCAACAAACGTTTCATTATTTAGCTCCTTAGCCAAACGACGACGCAAAGGTATATTTTTTTCCCTCTTTGAATTTAAATGCATACCATCATAGATTTTGCATGCTTGATTTTCTTTTGTGTGCTAGTTTGCTTGACTCTAGTTTGTTTTTAGTTCATTATAAACCAAAAACCAAAAAATGAAAAGGATTAAAAGCAAAAAAAATTGTGCTTACTGTATATCTTCTTCCTTTGTATCATTCAAGTAGTATTATTGAATGACATGCATATCCTTGTAGAAATTATTGTATTATTATTATAGCTACATACGCATGTTAGAATTTCTAAATAGACATGACATGTTTAATGAATTGAATAACATGATTTCTACACTTACACTTTCACTTCCACTAATATGGAATATTGTTGCACATTTGGAGATTCTTTTATGAAATATTGGAAAGTGAATGTAGGATGAAAATAACTGAGAATCTAAGATACATGATGTGTATTTGTCATGGATAAAAAATTGAGCACAAAACAATTGAATATGAAAAAAATAAAGATGAATATAGCTCTGTATGACAAATGGATACAATTCATGGCAATAACACTACCCACGAGTAACCAACATATGCTTTAATAGTAAAACTTTTAGCGTTGGTGTTATACTCGTCAAGAAATGCCACCCCCACATCTAAGAGTCCTTATAGGCTATGTTTTTTGGGTGTGGTATCTTGAACTCATCTTTAATGAGATGGGAAAAATCAATCCTAGATGATTTAATGTTTAATGAAAAAGTGGATTGGTTTTGGTTGTATTTCTTAAGAGTTTCTCCCTTTGTGCTTTAATTATTTAATCATCACACTTACACGATTGTGTAGAAGTCTACGTTACACTTTTCATCGAATTTGAAGTGCTTGTTCTAAGAAAAATGACATGCAAGTGCTAGTTGTAATTTAATAATACGCTATTTTTGCATGTTGTATGAAATTAGACTTCGTATATTCACTTTTGATGATAACAAAAGGGGGAGAATATTTGAAGATTTGGTGAATAAATATGGTGTGCATATAATTGAATACATGATATTGGTTTAAGGGGGAGCATGAAAATGGGGGGAGCATACCATGCTTACATGTATCACATCATTGTATTGTTGCATGCTAGTACGCTTGAACATCATTGTTACAATTATTTGCATACATCCTCCATCTCACTCACTCACACACACACACACACACATCATGATAATATTATTTGAATCGTAATTGCTCAAATCTTGTTTTGGTTTGTCATTATCAAAAGGGGGAGATTGTTGGATGCAACGATCTAGGACTTCTTGTTTGATGATAACAAACGTGTGTGAACATTCTAATGTGTGTGCTAAGTGTTTTCAGGAGTGGCAAGCTCGTAAATCTTTATAGTGGTGACTTGGTCAATTTGATGGAGAAATTGCTTTACTCATCACAATTGTGACTTGGTCAAAGATGGGAAAGAGATGGAGACAATTTCAAATTGCAATCTAATGGGGATTGGAACAAATCAACTAGAGAGATGAGCTAATATCCTATTACCATCCAAACTCTATTTCAAATATCAAATCCCTACATCTTAAGGATCCTCCATGGTCAACCAAACCCCTGGCCAATCTCCTTGCCGACCTCTCTTGGAATTGCCCTCATTGCTACACCAAACCCTCGCAACATCCTATAAGAACCCTCACCTCAGAGTGCGAGGACATGCGGCATACACCAAGCTAACAAGTCGGCCAAGCAATATTTTCCAAAGGCAAATTCACGGAAACATCTCACTAAGCTACAAGAAAAATCCCTATTGCCATACCCTTTATCCTTGCCGCAAATCCTATAGCCAAGGCCAAAATAAGCCCCATTGCATCATCATCTTCAAGCAACCGTGCCTCAAGCTCCATTGCAAATTCCTATTATCGCAAGTATCCTTCACCTCCCAAGCTACAAGCCCGCAACTTGGAGATCTACATTGCTATATCTTGAAGAAGGAGAGAAGTCAAGGGTTTTGTTTTGGGGGTCTACAAAGTCGCGCATAAAGCTCTCATGCCATGCCGACCGCAAAAGATCTCGCACCTAAGCCCATTGCCGACCTAGGAGGAAGCTGCATAACTTGCTTCCTGACCGACCCCTTACAAGCGCCATCAAGCTGTAGCATCTTGACTGCCGACCGCATCATCCAAAGGAGCCGCTTGTTGTGCCAACCCGCAGAAGGGCAGTCGCACACCCATTATCGACCGGACTACTGCATAGGCCAGCAGCACTTGTTGACCCTTGCACTTGATTATTACCGTAAGCACCAACAACATTGCCGCACCAACTCATTACCGCAAGCAAGGACCAAGAAGAAGAGCTACATTAATTTTCTTGCCCACGCATCAAGAAGGAGGAGCTACATAGCTTGCTGACACTTACATCTCATGTGCTGAAGGAGTCAAAGACAAAACAGTAGAGTGGTTGGCTCATTTCCTTGTGTGGGTCCAGATTGAATAGCCAACTCCAGAATAATAGTGACTTGCTAATAGTAACTTCCAAGTGCCATCATCAGTTTCTATACACACAGACTACTTAGAGGGGAGACAACTTTAGTTCCGCAACTTAAGTTTCTTATAGAGGGGACATGTGAGAGACGACTACATCATTGTCAAACTCGATCTGACCGGGGCTGATTGATAGAGACTACGACGCCTACACAACCTGAGCTTTCCTAAACTCTTATTTATTTATATTTGTCTTGGTGTATAGATCTATGTAGGGAAAACTTTACCATATTTGTGACTTTTGGGGTCTTGTCTAGTGTGGTACTAGACAAGTGGGACTTGACTAGTTGGGGCTAGTCAATAAAAAGCTTATACTTGGATTAATTTTGTTGAACACCGATAGAGTAGGGTACTGAGAGCCTGGTGAGTGTAGAGTCGTGGGTTCTCTAGCTATTACGGTTGTACCTATTACATTATTATTCTAGTATCTGCTTTGGGGGCTGGACGTAGGTCGTGGGACGACCAAACCAGGGTAAATCTGTTGTGTATTATGTGATTGCTCATTATTTACTCTGCATCTGTTATAACTGTGTGTGATTGCTCATGGGTTGCATGAGAATTTTTAATAGCCTATTCACCCCCCCTCCCCTCTCTAGGCTTAGATCCAGATCCAACCGATTATTATTGTCGTAGATTTGAGCCTCTCCCCTCGGGGTGATCGGATTGGCCGTCGACAAAAATCGGGACCAATCCAGAGATCCGATCCCTAGGACGATTCATGCTATCGGTGTGGCTGACGAGAGTTAGGCCATGATTAGAGCCCTCCCGATGTAGGTCTGATCCCCGAATGTCACTGTGGGCGGGAGGAATATTAGGGATATTCGTCGAGCATAATGCACCCAATGTACATCGATGCATCGGCGAGAGTTGACATCGGTGTAGATTGGGTGGCATATCATTGCATCACAGCAGCAGCGGGTAGGACATGACATAAGATTATAGCCTATCATGCATCACGACAGTGGGGGATAGGCGAATGTCCTTAGGTCGCACAACTTCCCCCGAGTCCCAATTAGTCCGGTAACCGGTTGATTACTGGTCTGACCCTAACCTTAGTACAATGGCGGGGATTTCCTATGCCCTAGAGCCTTTATCTTTTGATCCACCCTCTTTCTATTTCATCAACCAACCATCGTTACGATCGTGTAGCTATCGAACGAAGACTTATAGACCGGTACTCACTGACGCCCTTCATGTGTTCGACCCGTCAGCACTACACACGATTCATGCGCTGCGATATTATTATTATTATTAGCGTTGTCAGGATGACGATCAATTAACTAATCAAGCACACAAACCTTACTTAATCCAATTCCACACACAAATGTCTCTAGGCCTTCATAATGAAATCAAAGTGATAATCATGCAAAATGAACACACCAATCCTCATTACAAGCTATTAATCAAATAATTATCCAATGATTCTCACTCTCATCCAATAATCATTCAAATATAGAAATGCAAAACTATAGAGCCAAATGGCACAATCAAGGGGAAGAGATCACCAATGGCAAGAATAAAACCCTAGCTTTCCCTCTTTTGCAACTCCTCTAATCTTCACCAAGCTCTAATGGCTCCAAACCCTAGCTCTAGCCCTTGGAAAGAAGAAGGGGGCTCTCCTAGCCCCAATAGAACAATAAAATCACGGATCCCCCCCCCCAAAAAAAATCGCAGCCGAAGAACACAAAAAACCCCAATGTTTTGCTATCGGGTCTGTTCTGGGTTTACGGGTCAGATCCTTGCGTACCCGACTCGCCGTCTGCTCAAAATCCGTGTGTGTGCATTTCTGCTGGCGGGCCGGGTCAGAGAACCCGGCCTGAATAGGTCGCCCGCATCAACGGGTGGTGACCGCTGAGAAAGGGTGGGGGCACATGCGGGGCGCGTGCCCCGCCCGCCTCCTGGAGGGACGCGCAGGGCGCGTGCCCCCGTAGTTCTTCCCCACTTGGATCGGTGACGCGTGGCACCGCAAGATCGCGCCATGCGGTGCCCCATAGAAAAATCCCAATTTCCTTTTTAAAATGCCTTTTTCCTTCCAAAAATTGCAGAAAATACCTAGAAATCTCTAAAAAAATCCCAGAAAATTCTAGAAAATCCCCAAGACTCCTAGGAGTACCTGACAAATAGGAGAAGGAGAAATGATTCCATATGATGATGAAATGAATATAATGACTATTATAATAATGACTGCCAATTATTCATATAAAATATTCCAATGCATAAATAATTCCTAAAAATGTCGATATGATCACAATAATGGCAGAAGCATATGAAAAATACTAGAAATCTAATATGGACAATAAAATCTATATTTTGTGCATAGAGTGAGAATAAGTTCTAATATGAGACATAAAGTGAACATACAATTAAGAGAGCATGATTTAAGCATGATCTTTAGCACAAAATGGGGGTAGATATGGGGCATAAATATGCACTTTTCACTACGAATCACACCCCCAACTAGCATTTTGCTAGTCCCTAGCAAAATATGCGATAAATTTGGATTAATTTATAAACATGCACCAAACAAAAGATATTATCATGGCCTACTGCAAAGGTTATTTCCAAATGATTTCAAAGCCAATGTACACAATGTATGAAAGAAAATAACATATGACATTCTCCTCACTCTAATTCAAAGAGAAGTAGAGTAGTAAGCACCGTATCGCATTCATTAGGATATATCACAATGTCCAAGTTTTCAACGTTCAAGGAAATGGCCAATACAAAAGAAACTTATTCTAAGTTGTGGGAGTTGAGATTGCATCACTCATGTTGCTTATTCCTTCATTTAATCATTCTCTTTTTTTTTGAAAACCCAGAAAAATCCCCAACCCCCTCCCCCCGCCTTCGGCATAGGAGGGTAAGGCGAAAGGCCGGCCGAGACTATGTAAACTGGGGGGAAACCGTCGTGCCCTCAACGGCCCCCGGGTAAGTCCGAGAGGGGAGATGTAGCCCCATGATAAATAATCCCCCAACAAATACCAACCCATGTAGGCTAGAGGCCTTGAACCCATGACTCTTGGCTTTGGAGTGGAACGACTTACCACCAGAATCATTCTCTTATGTGTGTGTGTGTGTGTGTGTGTGTGTGTATTTATATATATATCATTTTTTTAATTTTTATGATTTTTTTTTTTGCATACAGACAATAATGCTATGTGTTTCAGAGTGTTTTCTCACTACAAAGCGTTGACCGTGGAGAACCTGGTCAACGTGGTCAAGGGGCCCGCTTGGGTCCCTCGGGGGCTTCGAATCGGTGCAGATGGGGCGAGGGGAAGCCTCGGCCCTGGTTGAGACACTCGGCCTCGGACAGACGAGCACGGCCTCGGAGGTAGGACGACGAGGGGTAGCCTCAGTCGCCCAGCTAGATGCGTGTTCGGCGAAGGGCGAGGGGAAGCCTCGGCCCGGGTCGAGACGCTCGGCCTCGGTAGGATGCGCTCGGCCTCGCCTGACGGACGGTGAGGGTAAGCCTCACTCGTCCAGTTGACTGTGAGGTTGGAGAGGGGCGAGGGGGAGCCTCGGCCCGTTGATCAGCTGTCCACCTGCGTAGACGAGAACGCTCGTCAGGGGGGCCGGACCTAGGTTCCGGCCAAATCCCCTCCGATGCCTAAGTCAGATAGAGATCTGAAAGAGGAGGCCCAGCGGAGACGGTTCGACTCGTGAGGAGATCGGAACGGCGTCTCACGGCGCGAGCGGGGGAGGAAGGAGATAGGATGGGGGAGCCAGGTCGTTGATGGAGTACCTTAGGTTTTAGATACCTTAGATGCGGTCCCGTTCTTCGTCGTCTTCCCAGCCCTTTTGTAGAGCTCCCAGCGTGATTGCCTCTGGCCCATGTCCCACGCCCGCCCTTGATCGTGCCCCATCAATCCGCCCCCTCGCCGCCGCTCTCTTCGCCATGCCAGCACCTCCCCATTACCGCCATTTAGTGGTCGCGCGTCCGAGGGAGCGGTTTTCGCAGGAGTGGGCGAGTGACCAGCGGGTTATCGGGGCCAGCTGGGATCGACATTCGGGAAGATCCCTTATAGGGCCTTTGTAAAATGGGCTTGAGGATGCAAATGGGCTCTCGACTAGTAGTCGGGCTCCTGGGCTCGTGTCTTTTGGGTCTCGGTCAAATAGGCGTAACAATTGCCCCCATCGGTCGGGTTGATCGGCCTCGGCCGGTTCGGCTCGGCCGATGTGACTTCTGCCGATTTTGACAAGCTCGCCAGTCGATGCCGACTCATTTATTAGTCGTCATCATGAGCTGGCCCGCTCGATATTTTTAAAGCGCGGGCTCCGAAGCGCCGTCGTTCTTCTGATGCTGCCACGTGTGGCTGCAAGCCTATCCCCACCATTCGTGGGGTTGTCTTCAGTTGAGAAGCTGAGGGGTTCGTGAGCCGCCCTTGGTGGGGTCGATCAGCCTTGGCTTGCTCGGATCGACCGATGTGCCTCCTGGGATTCCGAGTGGCGCTTCAATTGAGGCGTGGTCATAAATGTAGGTCATGATGAGGCGGATCGATTGGACTTCCCCTGGCGCCGATTTCGAAACGCCGCCGGTTCTTCGAGTCCTGCCACGTGTTATTGTCAGGTGCTTCGAATTCGTCCCTGCGTCCGATATATAAGATCCCCAGCTGCGTTGATCTCCTCTCCTTTCTTGCTCTTCCCATTGCTCTAGGCTTTCTATAACTCGGAGTCTCCCGTCGCCCTCGCTTCTTCGCCTCCTTCAAACTAGTTAGAAGGTAATTTCCTTTCTCGCTCTCGTATTATGGCTGCTCTTAGGATAGGCGGTTCTGGCCGAGGGGCAAGGGATTCTCCAGAGTCCAGGCGGGGCAGGCCCCGGCTAGTGGGATCAGGTTCCTCTTCCGGGAGTCGTCCCCTCCAGGATAAGGGGAAGGGGAAGCTATTCCCAGACTTCGCCTGTGATGACGTGGCGTCGGCTGCAGTGCGTCTCAACGTGCCCCCGGCCATCCTCCGTACGCCGTCGAGGACCGTTCCTTCAGCGGTCACGGAGATCCGGGAAAGGTATCTCTGCTTCCCGTACGATGTCCGAGTTCCATTCGTCGACGAGCGGATTTGCCTTCCGAGGTGCAATGAAGTCGGCGTCTACGTCGAAATGTTTCGCCTGGATCTTCGTTTCCCGCTCAATCCCTTCCTTGTCCAGGTCATGGAGTATCTCATGGTGCCCCTTTGCCAGTTCACCCCTTGCTCGATCGCGGTACTGACGGGCTTCGTAACGCTTTGCTGCACCTGCGGTCTGGAGCTGTCTCTCCCCCTTCTCTTCCACTTTTACCAGGCCCAGACGGTCGGGCCGGGGTCATGGCTGCACCTCTGAGCCCGTTCGAGGAGGGAATGTCTGATCGGGCTACCCCGCTGGTCGGGGGATTGGAGCTCGGATTATGTCTTTGTGGTCTTTTTGGGTGATGCCCAGATTCTGACAAGCTGGGGCGCGTCCGTCCAGCCTCGCCTGCCGTTAGCCCTTTCTGACGCTGATCAGGCATCCGCCGCGCTGCTGTCGGCTCTTCCTTTGGAATCGAAGTCCATCTGGCCTTTGTTGGACAACCTACTCCTGAAGGCCGTCTTGTGGTCTCTGGGTAGGTCGCTGTTTCATCTTCCAATCGCCCTGTGACTCATCCTGATTTCGGTTTCCTTTGCAGGGATGGCTGACCGCGAGTTCGTCCGTGATGTTGATGAGCTGATCCGTCGTGGAGCCGCTCGGAGCCGAGGCAGTACCTCCGGAAAGGCGCCTCGACGGACTGTTGAGGAGGAGGTACGTCGAGCCGAGCCCTCCGTGGGCCAGGTAGTGGCCGTGCCTCCCGCCTCTTCTTCTGGCGATCTCCTCCCCGGGGGCGTCGTAAGGGCCGGACCTGCCCCCTCAGCCCGAGAGGAGGGGGTAATGACAGGTCCGGTGCAGTCCCTCCTGCCCCTGGGGCGTCCCCTTCTGTCCTCGAGAGTGGAGACGGGGCAAGGCGGAAGCGCTCCCCTTCGTCGCTCGTGGAGCCTCATGGAGGGAAGAAGAGGAAGAAGGACGTGGAGCCTTCCAGCCCGGCCTATTCCGTGCCCACTGCAGCCACCACCTGGGACCTTCAGGTAGCCCTGACAACCACCCCCGTCGCCGCATCCCCGCTTCCGTCTCCAGGAATCGGAGCTCTTTTGGCGGGCCATATGGCTTCCCTCGATGTCGCTCCCGGGAGTTCGGTGTTCGTCGACCGGGCCCTGTCCCAGCAGGTGGCCGAGAGCTCCGTCTTTCCCCGGGACCGCAGCACCCTCGAAAAGATTCCCGCCGACAAGGTGTCGGATTCTTTGGTTTGGGCCCTTCAACAGGTTCGGCTATCTTGCAGTCCTTTCTTTTCCTTCACTCTCCTCTTAGCTCATGTCCCGTCTTCCAGGGTTCCACGCTCGCCGTGGAGTTGCAGCGGCGAGTCGTCCACTTGAGGAAGCTGGAGGAGTCCTCCATAAGGGCCCTAGAGCGAGCCGGGGCGGCGGAGGTAGCGATGGTGAAGGCCCAGATGGAGTCCCGGCATCTCCAACTTCGCGTGATCGAGCTGGAGGGACGAGTGGGTGATCTCCGGGGAAAGTTGGAGGACGCCCTGCAGTCGGCTGAGGAAGCGACGGAGTCGTTCCGCCTGGAGAGGGAGGAGCTTCAGAGGGAACTGTCAGATCGGCGCCAGGTGATGCGGCTTGCCGAGGAGGTGGAGAAGGGCGTCGTCGAGACCCTGGGGAAGAGGATCTTCGAGGTTCTCAAGGAGGCCTTCGGTAAGTATGAAGACCTCATCGCCCCTCGGATCGTCGAAGTCGTCCAGTCTTCCTTCCGGGAGTGTGCGGAGCGTGTTCGGCAAGCCCCTCTGCCGGTCGATCCCCCTCGCTCCGAGCAGGGCGAAGTGCCCGAGGATGTGTCCTCCCGAGCTCGGGCTCCCTAAGCCGTCCCTCCCGGGCTTATCCTCAAATTTTTAAGCATCCGCTTCGCTTTGGGCCAGTCTACTTGAAATGGATCCCTGGCCCCCGCTATCTCCTTCGGCATCGTTATCGGCTCCGTGGCCAATAATTGCTGGTTGCATGGCCGCTAGCTTGGGCTAACTACTTTGGGTCTTTTGTCAACCAATTTTGCTCTGTCGGTGTCGGTCTAGCTTATGTAGGTGAAGAACTCTGTCATTCGTCGTGAGTGGATTATTTGTAGAGTGTTTCCTTCGCCTTGATTCCCTGTAAATATGACACGTTTTTGTACCCCGGTTAACTATTATAAACGAAATTGACTTACTCGGACTTCTCGTGTATTTTGCGTTGCTGCCTCGTTCTTGGCCTAGGATTGGATGACGTTCGCCTCTACTGGGGGAACTGCCCCAGACTTATGAGCGCAGGAGTCGGTCTGCGAGGGCAAGGTCCCTCGACTTAGAACCGGTCGTCGTTCGCGCTGGCTGGGGGAATTGCCCCCAGACTTATGAGCGCAGGAGTTGGTCGGTGAGGGCAAAGCTCCTCGGCTTAGGACCGATCGGCGTCCGTGCCTGCTGGGGGAACTGCCCCAGGCTTATGAGCGCAGGAGTCGGTCGGCGAGGGCAAAGCTCCTCGGCTTAGGACCGGTCAGCGTTCGCGCTGGCTGGGGGGATTGCCCCCAGACTTATGAGCGCTGGGGTCGGTCGGCGAGGGCGAGGCTCCTCGGCTTAGGACCGGTCGGCATCCGTGCCTGCTGGGGGAACTGCCCCCGGGCTTACGAGCGCAGGAGTCGGTCGACGAGGGCAAAGCTCCTTGGCTTAGGACCGGTCGACGTCCGTGCCCGCTGGGGGAACTACCCCAGACTTATGGGCGCAGGAGTCGGTCGGCGAGGGCAAAGCTCCTCGGCTTAGGACCGGTCGGCGTCCGTGCCTGCTGGGGGAACTGCCCCAGGCTTATGAGCGCGGGAGTCGGTCTGCGAGGGCGAGGCTCCTCGGCTTAGGACCGGTCGGCATCCGTGCCTGCTGGGGGAATTGCCCCCAGACTTATGAGCGCTGGGGTCGGTCGGCGAGGGCAAAGCTCTTCTTCCTCCTCCAGCGAGGCGGCGGTCTCCATCCTTTTGCGCTATTGGTGACATGTCAACTCCGTCGGGGATTTAAGAAAAGACAAAAAGGGAATGCATTTGTACTCTCAAGAGTCTTGTCGGACCGGTACATTTGGAGGAAAAGGAAAAAAGGAAATGAAGCTAGACAGAGGGATGTAAGCCTAGATAACTCCCTCTTACTAGGCTGCAACCGGGGGGAGAGACATCGCCCGCTCACTCTATGATGCGGAGGGGACCTTGGACGGTGTTGATCTTCTTCCCCTTGTCTGGCTGCGTGGAGGTCCCTTCTCCGTGGGCCGGCTCGTCGGCCTGGTTCCTGGCGTGACCCGGCTCATCAGCTTCTCAATGTCCTTCTTCAAATGCCAGCAGTCTTCAGTGTCATGGCCATCATCCTTATGGTACTTGCAGTACTTCTCCCTGTTCTTCCCACCTCTTTTAGCCTTCGGTGGGGGGTGATCAGCTCGCTCTTCCTTCTGTACTTGGGCGAGGACGGCGTCTGGGGTGGTGTCCCTCGCGCTTTCTCCCCGCTGTCGGTTCCTCGGCCTCTTCTCGGTCCGGTACCATTCGGGGCTGCCTCGTCCGCCGTCGCCGCGCTTTGTCCCTCGAGTGGCTTTTCCTGCATCCTCGGCCAAGGCCTCCTCAGTCAGCATGAAGCGTTCGGCCCTCGCCATGATCCCGGGGAGGTCCTTCGGGGGATCGTTGTGCAGGGACTTCTTGAGGCCTCTGTGGCGAAACCCTTTCTTAAGGGCCGTCTGGACCACCAGGTCAGGAGGGCTGTTCACGTTCAGCCTTTCCGCATTGAAGCGGCGCATGAACTGTCGGAGCGGCTCGGCCGGGCCTTGCAATATGTTGAACAGGTGTTCAGCACCAGGCTTGATCTGCCTCCCCGCCATGAACTGTTTGCAGAATAACTGGGTGAGCTCCTCGAAGCTGTTGATGGAGCGGCCGGGCAGGCTATGGTACCAGGTTCTCGCCACTCCCCTGAGAGTAGAATAGAAGCCTCGGCAAAGTAAGTCATCGTCAGCTCCCTGGAAGGACATGTCCCCCTCGTAGTCCATCACGTGGTGTCCCGGGTCCCCTATCCCGTCGTACTTTCCCAGCACCGGGATCCTGAATCGAGAGGGGACCCGTGCGTCGGTTATTCTCCGTGATAAGGGGCACCGGTCTCCGTGGATGCCCCCGGGGATGCGGTAGTCGCCTGCTTCTGGCTCGTTCGGGGGTGGAGGAAGCACAGGCGCCAACGGGGCTGGCTCCACGGCCCTCGCCACGCTGGGGGTCGGGCTGACCCGGCGCTCCCGACTCCTCCTGCGGGAGCTCCTGCTCCGCCGCGATCGGTCTCTTGAGTGGTGTCGTTCGCTTCTCCTGCGGCGGGACGACCGTGACCGATGAGATGATGCCGTCATCGATTCGCCCTCCGTCCCCTCGGTTTCTCTTCGGCCCCTTTCACGATAAAGGGAGGAGGCGCGTGACCTCGCCTGACGGGAGCCGGACAGCGTGAACCGACGCTCTGTGTTCGGCTTCTGGGTCCCGTGGTCGTCGACCACGGCGGACCGCAAGTGCGGGGGACCCCCCGCCCATCGATGGCTGTCGTCCAACGTGCCTCCGTTGGACGGCGCAGGGCCGACGAGCTACTGTACCGTCGCGACCAACGTCTGGAGGCTCGCGTTGGTCTCCTGAGCCAGGGCACGGAGCTGTCCCTGCGTGGCCAGTTCTGAGCCGCCGGTCTCTTCGGTTGAGAGGGCGGGGTGGCCGCTGACGGGCGTGTCCTCGGGGTTGCCGTTTGATGTGCCATTCCCCTCCTCCGGGATGGGGGGGCATGCGCTTCCTTCCATTGTTGGCTCGTGCCATTGTTGGTGTGGTTTGCTTCTTCGTGGGACGGTTTTCGTTCCCACAGACGGCGCCAGATGTTTCAGAGTGTTTTCTCACTACAAAGCGTTGACCGTGGAGAACCCGGTCAACGTGGTCAAGGGGCCCGCTTGGGTCCCTCGGGGGCTTCGAATCGGTGCAGATGGGGCGAGGGGAAGCCTCGGCCCTGGTTGAGACGCTCGGCCTCGGACAGACGAGCACGGCCTCGGAGGTAGGACGACGAGGGGTAGCCTCAGTCGCCTAGCTAGATGCGTGTTCGGCGAAGGGCGAGGGGAAGCCTCGGCCCGGGTCGAGACGCTCGGCCTCGGTAGGATGCGCTCGGCCTCGCCTGACGGACGGTGAGGGTAAGCCTCACTCGTCCAGTTGACTGTGAGGTTGGAGAGGGGCGAGTGGGAGCCTCGGCCCGTTGATTAGCTGTCCACCTGCGTAGACAAGAACGCTCGTCAGGGGGGCCGGACCTAGGTTCCGGCCAAATCCCCTCCGATGCCTAAGTCAGATAGAGATCTGAAAGAGGAGGCCCGGCGGAGACGGTTCGACTCGTGAGGAGATCGGAACGGCGTCTCACGGCGCGAGCGGGGGAGGAAGGAGATAGGATGGGGGAGCCAGGTCGTTGATGGAGTACCTTAGGTTTTAGATACCTGAGATGCGGTCCCGTTCTTCGTCGTCTTCCCAGCCCTTTTGTAGAGCTCCCAGCGTGATTGCCTCTGGCCCACGTCCCACGCCCGCCCTCGATCGTGCCCCATCAATCCGCCCCCTCGTCGCCGCTCTCTTCGCCATGCCAGCACCTCCCCATTACCGCCATTTAGTGGTCGCGCGTCCGGGGGAGCGGTTTTCGCAGGAGTGGGCGAGTGACCAGCGGGTTATCGGGGCCAGCTGGGATCGACATTTGGGAAGATCCCTTATAGGGCCTTTGTAGAATGGGCTTGAGGATGCAGATGGGCTCTCGACCAGTAGTCGGGCTCCTGGGCTCGTGTCTTTTGGGTCTCGGTTAAATAGGCGTAACACTATGAAATGCAAATATGGTTGCCTTTGTGTACACTCGATAACCTATATAGACAAAGGGCTAGAATGACCCGCCCCCAATCTCATCTTTGGCGTCCTCCCGAATGTTTCGTGAGGCCCCGGTTACTCAACTTGACTAGAAGAACCATTCACTTATTATAGTTCTCTTTCACACTCTCAACATAAGCTATAAACTCATCCACCCACTTCTTAGGAGAAAACAAAGTATAAACAGTTGGACACACCCTATCCAATTACAAACTAAACCATTCATCCCAACTCATGCAATAACTTACACCAAACTTTTTCCAAATTATCTCAAGGAGAGTATCATGACATATAAAATAATTTCATACATGGCATATTAACATTTGACTCCAAAGTGGAAAAGAAATTAAAACATGCCAATCAAACATCTATGATTTGATACCAAAATAATAATCCGAGAAAATCGTATGGAATTAAGCATGTAGGGACTAAGCAAAAGAAATGTGATTGAGGCAAGGATGGAGGCACCAAATAGATATGCTCAAAGATGAATTGACGATGACGATGAATGAATGAAAATTTTTATCAATATCAAAAAAATTTCAAAACTAGCATACTAGAATCCAAACTTCATAGTTCCCTCCCCCTAACTTAAAATGAACATTGTACTCAATGATTGAAGGGAAACTAAACATTATTCAACGATGCTAGAAGGAAAACAAGCACACAAAAGCAAACATGCAAAAGCAAACTAAACTAATTTTTTATTTAATTTATTTACACTAGGTAAAGGAAAGAATACACCTTAGCAAAAGGTGAATCCCGAATATGTAATGGTGGAGGTAGCTTCTCTATCATCTCCGTTCATTCCTCAGCCAGCTGCTTTGGAAACGACGCTCCTCCAGTTTCCTTGGATCCTAGCAACACAGCTCCCTGCATCTCCATAGAATATCCTCCGGTGTCCTGTGAGAGACGAGTTGTGTCAATCCAAGAAAAATAAATATAACTTCCAACAAAAGAAGTCCAAACAGGGTCATCATAATAAAAATAAGGATATGAATATATATAACGACAATTTGAATCCAAGATGTAAGGAAATGATGCTTGATATTTAGAAATGAAGGGCAAAGTGTGATGAGAACTTCCCTGAATGGAGATGCTAACGCCTGGCTGATGTGACCCTCAGGAGGAGGGTGAAATAGCTACAGGGGCACATTTGGAGGAGAAGGTAGTGCATGCTCAATGTGATGGAAATTAAATTCCACCCCCGAGTGATTTTGATGATGAGCACACCAAATGAAGCTTAGTGTACTAACTACACTACGACTAAGTGTGCAGGTTGTGTGACAAATGAAAAGATTTATGCATACTCTAAGAAGCGCAATCTACGCTCAAAGACAAGGACAAACGTTGCTAAAGATCAATGATGAAGCTAAAAGCTTAAATGGAATAAGAAGCTCAAGTGAAGCTCACATTTACTCCATCAATTGGTCAAGCTTCCGAAGACGTGTCCTAGTCTATAGTGAGGGTGTTGTGTCTCTCTTAGGGTATTGTTAAAGCCAAATCGTATAGACAATCTCACACACACAAATGATTTCAAAAATGTTTTAAATATCTTTTAAATCATTTTCAAAAAGATATTGAGAGCTTTTTCTAGTCGTTTTATAATTTCGTAGTGAAACTCCAATACACCCTGGAGTTAGCTACTTGATTGACTAGCTGTGTCTCAGAAAAAACTCCTCTGGGAGTCGACTACCAAAGGTAGGAAGTTGAATACCAGCTGAGAATCAAGATTTCCTGAAACACACTGGGAGTCGACTACCACTCCTAGGGAGTCGACTACCAGCTGTCGAAATTTGATGTTTTGACTTGATTTTTGAAATATCTTTGAGTGATTTTCTCCCATGATTTTCGGGACAAAAGTCAAAGGAATTTGAATTTTGAATTCTCAGATTTCTCCTATAAATAAAGGATCATTTTCATTGAGAAAAATATAATAACTATTGAATTCAAATTCTATTGTGCAAAATGCTCAAAAGTTCTAGCTCTCATTCTCTCTTTAGCCAAATCTGTTTTACTCTTGATCTTGCAATTTTGTTATTATTTTCTGAAGATCATAATCTCTTTTTATTTGGCTAACTGTTTTTCAAATCCGTATTATTTGCTCTTGAATTTTTATTTAAAGGATTTTTGAAAAACATTAGATCTAGATCACAAAGACTTCATTCGTATCTTTGTGTGATCTAGAATCTTATTCTATCAAGCCACTACACGTAATTTTGTCTATTACTATTTGGCTATAGAATCTGGGTGTAAATCCGATCTCCACCAATCTATTGTGGTGAATTGGATATTGGTTTTATTTTTGTGACTACCCCTTTGGTGTAAGGGTGTTGTTGTTGGAAACCCTAGACAAGTCTAGGTGTTACGGTTGGAAATCCTGGTCAAGACTAGGTCATTGGAAATCCTAACGAGTGGAGTTAGGTATTTGTATTTTCCAAGGCAGATAGTGGAAATCTTGTACCGGATTGGTCGGGGACTGGACGTACCCAAAGGTTATGGGGAACCAGGATAAAAATCCTTGTGTATGCGATTGCTTATCTGTGTTTGTTTATCTTTGCTCTTACTTTATTTGCTAATTGTTGTTCATCTATTGCAAAGATTAACTTTCTTTTATCCTCTGTGAATAACGATATTATATTTGTCTCTCTCGTAATCTTATCTTAACTGTGTTTATAAATTCTCTGGGAGTCGACTACTGTTCATAGGGAGTCGACTACCTGCTGTGAAATTTCTCTGTGATCATTAGATTACCTTGTTGATTAAGAACCAAGCGTAGATCGCTCTACTTGGTTTCTTAGGCAACATTAGAAGGATTTGTTTTGTGTTAATTTGTAAAGAAAGAAAAAGGTTTATATCTATACAACACTATTCAACCCCCCCTTCTAGTGTTGTTTGCCATCCACAGGATCCAACACTTGGTATCAAAGCGAGGCTACAAAGGTGATGGCGTCAACATGTTTCCATTATAAAGGACTGAATACCATGCGACCACCATTGTTCAACGGAACTAACTACGCTAGCTGGAAGATCCGAATGAAGACCCACCTGGAGTCATTGGACATTGAAGCTTGGACAGTTACTAAAATCCCGTACATCGCACCTACAGACATTGAATTTGGGAAATGGTCAGCCGATGACAAGAAGAGAGCAAATCTCAATGCAAAGGCAATGAATGCACTATTTTGTGCCGTAACAGGAAATGAGTTCAATCGAGTCTCCCAATGTGAGACAGCACACCAAATATGGCACACTCTTCAGGTAAGTCACGAAGGAACTGAAAAGGTAAAGGAATCTCACATAAACGTTTTACATTCAAAATTCGAATCGTTTAAAATGGAAGAAGGAGATAGTATCACAGATGTGAATACTCGTTTTACTAATATTACAAATGAGCTTGCATGATTAGGAAAGAAACTTTCTGAATACGAACAGGTAATAAAGATACTAAGATCCCTCCGACCCGAGTGGAAGGGAAAAAAACTGCCATTCGAGAAGCTCATAACGTAAAGGACCTTACCATCGAAGAACTAATGGGAAATCACATGGTATATGAGATTGAGCTTGAAGAAGATAAGAAGATCGAAGAAAAACCAAAGAAGAAGACTCTCGTGTTTAAAGCCCAAGAAGAAGATTCAGACTACACGGACAAAGAAGACCATATCGCCTTTATATCAAAGAACTTTAAAGAGTTCATCACAAGTAAGTATGGTAAACGCTCTTTTAGACCCACTAACGGTATTATTTGTTTCGGTTGCAATAAACCAGGGCACGTCAAGAGAGACTGTCCATTGAAAAGGAACAACAGTGATTCCAGAGATCGTGGGAAGAACAGAAACAATAATGAAAAGAGAAACAACGGAAGAAACAAATTCCGACGACCAAAGAAGGAAGCTTATGCAGCCTTCGACCAGAGCGACAATTCCTCGTCCGATGAATCCTCAGCAGAAGATAGTGATGAAAGAAGAGAAACAGCACATGTGTTTCATGGCCTCTACATCCTCTAAGGTAAGTGCGCATCATGATTCATCTAGTGACAATGATTCATCATCAAGTGATGATGAAGACATGGACTATAGGGGAGCATATAAGGAGCTATGCAAAATGCATGAAAAGATCATAAAAGAACATAGAAAAACACTTAGAAATATTAAAAGGGATACTAAAGAAAAAGAAGAAATCATTAAAGAAAACAGTCTCCTTAAAGAAAAGAATGATTCTTTACAAAAAGATATTTTATCTGTGAATGAAAAGGTTGAGAGTCTGAATAATCTTCTCGTATCCGTCAAAGATAAATACGACGCTACGATGAAAATTATTGAGAATTTCAACAAAGGTAAAGGGAAGCTAGATAGTTTAATAAATAACCAAAAAGCCTCATCTAGCAAAACCGGACTCGGTTATGATTCACATCATACCAAGAAACGGGTTAAGCATACTAGGATGCATCATTCTAACAAAAAAAATTTGAGCATCTGGATACCGAAGAACTTGTCTGATCAACAAAAGAAAAGGTATGCTACAAATTTTGTTCAACAAGTTCACTTAAGCAAAAACTATAAATATACTTTTTATGAAGGAACTAAACCACACTGGGTTTGGCTTCCTAAAAACTAACCCTCTGGACTCAAAAGCCAAAGAGTACCATAAACGTTTATTTTTCAGGTACTCTAAACGAAACGAAGAGAAGAAAACAAGATCCAACGCTTGATAACTGGATCAGCATCAAAAGTGCTCTTTTGCGCCTTAATCAGTTTCTTTTTAAATCTTAAATTTATTTAAATGAGTTAATATTTTTTTAATATGATTATAAATGTTTGCATTATACTTTTAAAAAAACATCGCTTGTTCAGAAAACGCACTCAGTCTTGGATCAAAATCCCCTCGGGATGAGAAAACGACTCAACCCAGTAGGGAGTCGACTACCTACATGAGGGAGTCGACTACCAGCGCGTGTGCGGAATTCTGGGTTTGGTTTTTTTGACTGACTCATATTGGGTTCTATGGAGTTAATGGGTTCATACCCTAAAGGCAACTTATACCCAATAAGCTTAAACTCTATCCCAACCATTCAATTCTTGATCCAATGGCCCTCATTCTTCACCATCTTTCACTCTCTTGTTAAAACCCCCCAAAGAGAAACCCTAGGGTAGCCGACTACCCCATTCCCCTCTTTCTCTTGAAAATTTCTCTTGGTGCTTGGATTATTTGGAGCTCTTTCATCTCTCTCTCAAACTTACTCAAGGTAAAATCTTTTCTTACCATCTTTACTTCATATTTTTTCTCTTGCATATCTAGTATTGTAAATTCTTGTTTTTTTTACTTTATCTATATGCCTCTCAAGGGAATATTTTCTAAGAAGAGAAAAGTTTCAGCTGAATCTATATCTGAGAAGGAAACAATTTTACCATATCTGTTTAGGAGCACCTCATATGAACACTTTGTCAAAATCTCTAGAAACCCATCCTCCATGAAAGATTTGTCAAACTTGATGATGTAGTAAACTATGGGATTGATAGCATACTAGAATTTCAGAACTTGGCCAACCTATTTTCTTCTGAAAACACTTATCTCTGCTATCCCAGGCTTGTGCATCTAATTTATGCTAATATGGATTATGATCTTGCCAAAAGCCGATTTGTCACCAAAGTTCTTGACACAAAACTTGCCATAACCGTCAAATCCCTTGGAGAAGCCCTAGGCATTCCATACACTAGCATGTTACTTGATAAAATAGAGATGACTGATAGTAATATCTTGGAGAGAATGTATTTGCCAGGAAAGTACTTTCAAACTAAACTCCCTTGTAGCGATCTTCCCTATCCAGGTAGAATTCTTGCAAATATACTATCTTACAATATTACCCAAAAATCTGGTTGTCACTCTATATTGTCTGAGAAGCAGGCCAAATGTATCTATGCTATGTTAGGGAACATCCGCGTCAATTGGGCCAAAGTCATTATGGACTCTATTCTTGCTTCAGCTTCTTCAGATAGACCCTCATCCACTCTAGCACATGGAGACTATCTCACTATAGTGTTTATTAGCTATAATGTGCCTTTAGACAATGAAACCATAATTCTAGAACCGGCACGCATATTTGATGGCCATGCTCTTGGAAGAATGAACATCATGACCTTGATGAGAACATTCCCGAAGAGAAACTTGCAGCTGAAGGAGGATCATCATCCTCCAGGAGAGGTAAGAAAATTGTTGTTTCAGATTCTGAGGAGGAAGAAGGAGAAGAAGAAAAAGGAAGCAAGGAAGAAGAAGAAGAAGCACCGGCATATATCTTTGAACTTCAAGATATGCTTTTGAAGAAAATTGGGAAGTTGAAGATATCAGAAGAAAAAGGCTTCGATGACCTCAACGAAAAGGTGGACGACCTCAAAGAATTCGTGGTCAAAAGCAACAAAATGACGGAGGAAACTCTTGTCAAGATCCTTGATGAGATCAAGGAATTAAAGAAGAACGGCGGTCATCCTTCAGTTTCTTTTTAAACAATGGCTTTCAAACAATGGTTTCTAAAATAATGTTTTCAAACTTATGGTCTGTAATAACTCTAATATCGTGTGATGCTTGCTACCTCTTCAAAACTATGAAGTTATCTATTATGCAAAATATTGGTTGATCTTATGCTAACATTTCTTTTTACAGGAATAGTCATTGAATTCCCCTCTAAAAATCATGTTATGATTAATATGAATGTTATTATACTTTGTCATTAATTTTTTTTGTTGATGACAAGGGGGAGAAAAATATGAAATGCAAAAATGAATATATCATATGTATGTATTGTTTTGCTAACGACTTCGATGCAGGGGGAGAACCGCATCAAAGCAGGGGGAGTAAGTATACTTTCATATTTCAACTTACTTCATTTTTCATTTGGGTGTCATCATCAAAAGGGGGGAGAGTGATGGAAATTGAATTCCACCCCAAGTGATTTTGATGATGAGCACACCACATGAAGCTTAGTGTAACTACACTACGACTAAGTGTGCAGGTTGTGCGACAAATGAAAAGCTTTATGCATACTCTAAGAAGCGCAATCTACGCTCAAAGACAAGGACAAACGTTGCTAAAGATCAATGATGAAGCTCAAAGCTCAAATGGAACAGAAGCTCAAGTGAAGCTCACATTTACTCCATCAATTGGTCAAGCTTCCGAAGACGTGTCCTGGTCTATAGTGAGGGTGTTGTGTCTCTCTTAGGGTATTATTAAAGTCAAATCGTATGACAATCTCACACACACAAATGATTTCAAAAATGTTTTAAATATCTTTTAAATCATTTTCAAAAATATATTGAGAGCTTTTTCTAGTCATTTTATAATTTCGTAGTGAAACTCTAGTACACCCTGGAGTTAGCTACTTGATTGACTAGCTGTGTCTCAGGAAAAACTCCTCTGGGAGTCGACTACCAAAGGTAGGGAGTCGACTACCAGCTGAGAATCAAGATTTCCTGAAATACACTGGGAGTCGACTACCACTCCTAGGGAGTCGACCACCAGCTGTCGAAATTTGACGTTTTGACTTGATTTTTGAAATATCTTTGAGTGATTTTCTCCCATGATTTTTGGGACAAAAGTCAAAGGAATTTGAATTTTGAATTCTTAGATTTCTCCTATAAATAGAGGATCGTCTTCATTGAGAAAAATACAACAACTATTGAATTCAAATTCTATTGTGCAAACGCTCAAAAGTTCTCAGCTCTCATTCTCTCTTTAGCCAAATCTGTTTTACTCTTGATCTTGCATTTTGTTATTATTTTTTGAAGATCATAATCTCATTTTATTTGGCTAACTGTTTTTCAAATCCGTATTATTTGCTATTGAATTTTTATTTAAAGGATTTTTAAAAAACGTTAGATCTAGATCACAAAGACTTCATTCTTATCTTTGTGTGATCTAGATTCTTAATCTATCAAGCCACTACACGTAATTTTGTCTATTACTATTTGGCTATAGAATCTGGGTGTAAATCCGATCTCCACCAATCTATTGTGGTGAATTGGATATTGGTTTTATTTTTGTGATTACCCCTTTGGTGTAAGGTTGTTGTTGTTGGAAACCTTAAACAAGTCTAGGTGTTACGGTTGGAAATCCTGGTCAAGACTAGGTCGTTGGAAATCCTAACGAGTGGAGTTAGGTATTTGTATTTGCCAAGGCAGATAGTGGAAATCTCGTACCGGATTGGTCGGGGACTGAACGTACCCAAAGGTTGTGGGGAACCAGGATAAAAATCCTTGTGTCTGTGATTGCTTATCTGTGCTTGTTTATCTTTGCTCTTACTTTATTTGCTAATTGTTGTTCATCTATTGCAAAGATTAACTTTCTTTTATCCGCTGTGAATAACGATATTATATTTGTCTCTCTCGTAATCTTATCTTAACTGTGTTTATAAATTCTCTGGGAGTCGACTACTATTCATAGGGAGTCGACTACCTGCTGTGAAATTTCTCTGTGATCATTAGATTACTTTATTGATTAAGAACCAAGCGTAGATCGCTCTACTTGGTTTCTTAGGCAACATTAGAAGGATTTGTTTTGTGTTAATTTGTAAAGAAAGAAAAAGGTTTATCTATATACAACACTATTCATCCCCCTTCTAGTGTTGTTTGCCATCCACAGGATGCAACACAATGTAGATCATCTCACAGTCATTGTTGCTTACTGCATCCTCGTCATCTAAGGAAATGGCCTCTGTAGTCATCCCTGGACTCTGTAGTCCACATTGAATATCGTCGTCATGGATGATGGACTGATGCATGTCCTGAGGTGTCTGAAGTGATGGCTGCTGAACTAAATCTGTATGGAGGAATGACTCGGGCTCCAATATGGTCTATAAGCTATCTCCCGTGCACTTATCCTCCTCAATGCCACCAAAGTAAACCATCTCAGTAGTCCGCCCAAGATTCTCGCACACGACCAGCTGTGGTAATGGATCAGACATGCAATATGACTCAGGCACTCCAATGTCATCTATCTTATTCGCCTGCACACATCTCCATCTCATCATCACCACCTGTAGTGCCCTGGGAAGCTACTGCACATGTACTAGAGGGGGGGTGAATAGTACTTTTAAACAATAAGGAGAGTTATTCCTAATTATCGTGCAATTAACAAACAACGTTGCGGAATAACTACAATCAAGAAATAATGCAAACGCAAACACAATGGTTTAATGGGTTCGGATCCACCCAATTCTCCCCGACTTGTTCCCGGTGATCCTACGTCCCAACCACCCGGATCCCTTCCGGATACTTGAGTTAGAAACCCTAACTCAAGATTTCCAATATGAACACTTGCGAAAACCTCACAAGTGCAATCGACCTACAATCGATGACCGTGACTCCCACAACCCGGGATCACGCAAAACCTCTCACAACCGAGAGTATACAATTCAAATATAACTGAAATGAAATGCTTACCAACAAAATACCTATGCCTTGAGATTTCTTACCAAATTAGGGCAAAGAGGATTTTGATGGAGGAAGAGTCACCAAACACTAGCTTCAAGAAGATGACCAGCAATGGAAGCCTAGGGATGAGATGGATGACCTAGAATCAAGCCCTTGGCTTGGAAGGCTCACAACCAATGAATCTCTCTAGAGGAATGAGAGTGAGGGAGAGATTCTTGAGAATGGGAGAGCTTGAAGATGAGAGTTGAAAGCTTCTCTTTGAATCAATAGAACTCTGAAATAGCAGCCTTGGATCCTATGAAATAACCCCTCCAGGTATTTAAAGGATCAAGGGAAAAGGGAGAGAGAAACGTCGCTTTCAAAACTCCAACGGATCTAAATCTGAAGCAGACTAGTCGGTCAAAGAACAACCACTGACCGACTAGTTCATCAACTAGTCGGTCGATGAAACAACATGAACCGACTAAGAGGTGAACAGTGAACAGATGAAGATTTCAGACCTAGATAACTAGTCGGTCCAAGAAGACTTTCTGACCGACTAGTTTCACAACTAGTCGGTCAGTCAGTGAACGTAGACCGACTAAGAGGCAAGGTGAAATAGTCTGAATACACAATGACTTAGTCGGTCCAAGAACAAATGTTGACCGACTAGATCAACAACTAGTCGGTCCCCAAACGTTCTTAGACCGACTAACGATAAACAGTAGCTTAGGAGAAATTTAGTATGAACAGTAAGTCACAACTAGTCGGTCAAAGAAGCATCACTGACCGACTAGTTCACAAACTAGTCGGTCGGTGAGTCAGCGTAGACCGACTAACTGTAAACAGTACTGAACAGGAAATTAAGGAAGCAAACTAGTCGGTCCAAGAATAGTTGCTGACCGACTAGATCACCATCTAGTCGGTCAGTACTTCTTCTTGTACCAACTAACATGCACAAACAAGTCCGAATCGAAGCGCAACGCTTCGAGGAAGTTAGAATGAACTTGTACTAAGATCCTAGAGCTACGATATGAGCGTAATGAAGATAGAAATGTAAGAATTACTCAAGGCTTAACATTCTATAGATCGAAGCTAAAAGACTATAAAATAAACCTTAGTGATCCGTCTTCAAAGCTTCAATCTTCATTCTTGACTTCAAAGAAGGTACAAAAGCTTCAACGAAGCTTTAGGCATGCGATCACGCTCTTTGAGAAGTCTTGAGACGTCGCTGTGGATGTTCTCGTGAATTTGGCGACGATCTCCATAACTGCGCTCACAAATTGTTAGTTCATGATATATTTATGTTTGCTCATCATCCAAAACCAAATCCGGGGAGTCCAATACTCAACACCACCAACCCAATGGAACTGCATCGTGTCTCCAACATGGGTGACACACACTCCATCATCCATCTCCTCATACTCCTCAATATATAATCTCTCAATGCCCTCTGCCTGGCTCTCATGCAACCCAACATCCTGCTCTGCTCGACATCCCTTGGGGTCGCAAGGAAATGAGCCCAAAGGTGGCTCCTTAGACTGGTACTAGACCTGTTGCACTGCATCCTAAAGTGGAACATGATACTAGTCATCATCCTTATATCCAACTAAGGGCTCTCCAGATGGCGCAGACCATTCCCACTCAGCAAGGTCCCTCAGGTACAACCATGCATCCTCTGTCATGTATGCAAAGAAATCTCCGATGCTGCTCATCTGCCCAAAGTCTCGCGTAGACGGCTGCAACCATGTGTAGAAAATCTGAAGTAGATCATCTACGCTGAAAGTATGGCGTGGACACCAAAGCACTAAGTCATCAAACCTCTCCAAAACCTGATAGTAAGCCTCACCGTCAAACTGGATAAAGCTTGGCATTTGTTGATCAAATGATTGGCGCCTGTGTACCTGAATCCGGTAATAAGTAGGAAAGATAGCATGTAGGAATTTAGCCTGAAAAGAAAGCCAAGTAGAAAATGAATCTCGAGGAAAAGCATCAAACCAAAGACTAGCATCATCTCTCAATGTATAGGAAAACGCTTTGAAATAAATATAGTCTGCACAAATGTTCTCATTAAACAAATCCATAAACTCTCTTCGATGCCATTTTTCAAACTTTTGCATAAATATATAAGGATTTTCCAACTCCATACCATGAAAGAGTGGTGAGAGTTGGGAGTCCTCCACATCAGCATCGCGAAAACTTGAAAATGAATCCATAAAAAATTAAAAAGATTTTTAAAACCAAAAGAAAGAAAGAAAAAATGACTCAAAATGTAAAATAAATAATCAAAAAGACTCAACACTAAGCTGGAAGTACTACACCCAAAGTGTTCAAAACCAACCAAAAATGTGAATGCAAAAATCGTTGTCCCCGGCAACGGCGCCAACTTGGCTTATGCCCAAATGTGTATACGCAAGCGTTCGCACACTCAGCTCTGTTGGAAACATAAGTTTTCTTCCCATAAAGTTTTTGATGATACAATCATTTTTTTATATATGTGTATACTAACTCTTTGATGCAGATTATCAAGCTCAAACTATCACATATGACAATCGTCAAAGTTACGTTGCAAGAAAAAGCATCAAAATGTACGATGAAGCTCAAGCAATGAATTCATATATTTTGAGAAAGATGATGTAATTTGATCTTTTATTCTTACAAACCTTTAAATTGTTAAAGCCTTGATAATACTCTATCTTAGTTCTTTAGGACTCAACCTTAAAATCCAAACTTCAAAAAAATTAGCAGACCAGCACTTTCTCCTAGTCGACTAATACAGATTTTCTTATTTTATGAAGAAATACAAAATAATTATTGGTCAAAATATATTTTCCAATCATAAGGATCAATTTCTGAAAATTTCTCAAATTTTGGTTCCTAGTCGACTAATAAGTTTTCCTGGTCTAACAGACAGTTTTCCAAATAGTTATAACGTCAGCTATTATAACTGATTTCTATTAAATAATTTTTATAATTATTTAATGGCAATTATGAACTACCTCCAACGTTCATATTAGCAGTTCCTAGCCGTTTTTGGCAGTTTTTGGAAGTTTATATCTGTTTTCCTTCAAAGGACACTTCAACAGCTATTTTTGGTCTAGCAGACTAGTTAGTCGACTGATACTTTTGACTAGTGAACTAATTTTTGGAAAACCGGCTTAGAATTTTTTGAAAATTTAGACAATTGTCCAACGTTCAAAAACTAACTTTTTGGACTATAAAAAGACCCCCAAACCTATGCCTAAATCACACGAAAATTCTCCCACTTTCTCTCTTCTTAAATCTTCTCTCTCTCTCTAGAAAGTGTGTGATTTTCATATTTCCATAAGGAAACCTCTGAAGAAATTTTGTCCCTATAGGAAGTCCAATTTCCAAGAGTGTTCTACCACAATTCATATCTTGAACCTTGGAGATTCCATTACCAATCTTGCGCTATAATTCTGATATTATCAAGGCTATAGGTGTGACCGGCGCCCCGTTTACGGTATGGGCGCGGTGTCATTTTACCGCAAGTGCACGGTTAGTATAGGGTGCGGGTTTATCGAACTCAAGGAGGTGGATGGCTTGAGTGGCTACTAGCCTTGCCTAGGTTGTGTGCTAGCTACGCGGATAATGTGGGTGGAAGTGTAGAAATAAAAGAAATAAATAAAAAGACACGACGTGAATCCCCGCTAACACGGGCTAGAGCACTCATGACACTTGGCATTTGACTTGATCCAGGGTGAGACATTGCACCAAAAGGTGGTACCTAGCGTCCATGGCCCGATATTCCGGTCGGTGCCAAGTACGCTAGGCCTACCCGGTTCCGGACGGTGGGCATTCCCATGTCCATTAACACCTTCCGCAACCGGGAGCATTAAGGCCACAATGATAACTCCCAACACTTCGTCCAAGCCGTTCCCATGCACGAGGACTCGATGTCAACGCTAGGGGCGTGAGCTGTGGCTAGGGGGTCAACCGCCAAGTTTATTCCCCCTTGGCCCGACGGTCAGAGGCGGTCTTTCTCCCGCCAATGACAATGAAACACCCCCGCGTAACCCTAATGGCCAAATAGGTCAAATGTGATTTCTAGCGATACATCGAAGCGGATCTTGACTGGACAAGCACCGGACCCCAACCCCCAACACATCTAGTGTGTTGTCGTACGAATTGGACCCAGATCGCTAGAAATCCCCATTGACACATTTCATCGAACACGTGCCATGCAACCAAGTCTAATGTAAATTTCCAAGCAACAATCCTACCCTAACCCGTATTAAGGTTCATCAAAACTACTCAATGGTGAATAACATATAAACAAACAACACAAAAGACATATAAAATTTCACCATCAAGCAAAATAATCACAATACAAACAATGGAGAAAAAGAGAGGAAAATACTTATCTTGAGTTGAATCGTCAATCCAATACAAGACTTATTGAACAAAAGACCTAATCTAAACTAACCTAAGACTAACAAGAGAAGGGGCAAAAAGCCCTAAAAACTGAAGAACAACCTCCCTGAAGTCGGCCAGCCTCGAGTATTTATAGCCCCCAAAGAAACCCTAGCGGTTTGGGTCCAGAACCCGCAGAAAAATCTCCACCCGATCGGTTGATGAGTCAACCGATCGGGTGAGAGCTTCGAAAATCTTCAACCGGGTGCTGAGGCGAGCGGGTGGCTCAGTCGGTTCGCCAAATGAGGAATTGCAGCTACAGGTGAACCGATCGGGTGATAAGTCACCCGATCGGTTGGAATTACGCTCCATTTGGCCGAGAGCTCTGTCGGATTCAAACGGTCGACGAACCGGTCGGTTGAGCTGTCCGGGTCGTCTCTTGGAAAATTCTGCTACAGGTGAACCGATCAGGTGATAAGTCATCCGATCGGTTGGAATTCAGCCCAAATGACAGAGAGGTCCGTCGGTTCACCCGATCGCTGAACCGATCAGGTGAGCAGCTATTCTTCTTCAGCTGCCGCCCGGGTAGGATATGCGTGCACCAACCGATCGGGTGACTGGTCCACCCGATCGGTTGAGGGCTGAGGAATATCAATCTTCATCGCTTCGACCCCCTGGATCACGCGTGACCCCTCCCGTTGCTCCGGGGACTCATGATATCGTCGTTTTATGTCCCAAATGCTGTAAATTCCTGTAAATATACAAAAAAACATGGAAAAGTGAAAGAAAATAAGAAAATACAAGAAACACGAGAAAACGAATAAAAGACGGCGGAAAATACGGAGAAACACGGAAGAAAACGTGCGCAAATATATGAAATATAAACGCACGTCAAAATCCCCCAAGCTGAACTCTTCCTCTCCTCGAGGAAGACGAGTGAGAGTAGGAGCTCGGAGGGAGAAAATAGAGAGAAGGAGAGAAAAAGAGAACTCTATATCCTAGATCGCCCGTAAGGGTCAACAAAATCAAACACGCAACACTAAGCAAGCATACGACAAAACACAACACTAAACCAAGGAATGTGAGTCCAAACAAGTGTCGTGGGCCCACGCAGTGAAGCGCGAGTGAGTGTGGTCGTGCGCTAGCAGTCCGTGTCACTATCCACGATGTGCAATAAAGCTCGATATACACAAATCCAAGAAATGACCCAAATATCAATTTGAATTGAATAAGGCGGTGAATATATGTAGTTCAAGCATGCATGAGAATAGAGAGAGAATCGAAACATATCATGCGTCGGGGACTCCACAACTATGGTTAAGGAAATCACCACACTAAAGCCTAGATAATCGCTAGAAGGTCCCTATGCCAAGTGTTTTCGAAAACGATGGAGGTTGAGAAGATGTGGAGTAGAACACTCGGTGCAAATTCTCGCCTTCCCCTTATTCACGGCAAGTAGGAAAATATTCACACGGGATTTTTTTTTTTTGGGTTTTGGGTATTTGTATTTTTTTTTCTTTTCTTTTCATTTCTCACCTTTTTGGGCTTTTCTTTTCTTTTCTCCTTTTTTTTGGATTTTTGGGAATTGGGATATTTACATGTGTACTCTCCGAAGTAGGAGAACGGTACACGACGAGGGGATTTGCACCAAGTAAAATAAAAAATGAAATCGGATTCTAGACACTTGGACAAAGGAGATATTTCTCGCTAATCAGAGCATAGGCTAAATGGGTTATCCTAGTCCTTATTTGTGGAATCCTGACACATGCGAATTGAAATATACGATATAAATATAGCATGCATATAGAAGCAGATAGTAGAAGCAAATACCGCATATTCAAATCGAAGCATGATAATCTATGGGTCAACCAAGGATAGGTATATAAAACATAATCACAAGGTAGAAGCACACCAAACAGCTAGGCACGACGCACGACTCACTAAAAGCTAAGTGGACCCGTGATGCCTGAAATGCAAGAGGACTCGATATCCTAGGGTTAGTGAATGTGATTATCGAAGCTGTGCAAGGTGCGCGTGTGATTTTCGTGGTAATTCATCATAGGGTTCATCTCTAGGAAAAAGAGATAAAAAGAAGAAAAGAAAAAGAAAAAAAAAGAAAAACACGGAGAAAAACGACTCAAATAACGAAGAAAAAGAGACAAATGACGCACGAAGTGTGACTCCCCCAAGCTGAAACTTGCATTGTCCTCAATGCAATAGTAGTGAATACGGGAGGGCAATGAAAATGTAGGGGAGTTACGCTCCGACACAAAAAATGAAAAACACGAAAAATACACGAACGAAACTAAAAAAAGAAAAAGAAACACTCAAATAAAAGATATAAAACACGACAAAAGAACACATAGACACAGACACACAACAACGACACGCAAAAACATGCACACAAAAGTCGATTTCCCCCAAGCTGAACATGACAATGCTAGCAAAATGATATGATCAATGGGGATGTAGAGATATGCTAGGGGGAAAATCGGAAAAGAAAGAAATCAAAATGCAGGAGAGACAGTGTGCTCATTCTCCTCGGAAGAGGAAGAGGGTGAAATGATAGAAGGGCACGACATGAAGGGTTATTATGATGCAAAAGCAAATCCTAGATACGTTGCCCTCGCTAATGAGAGGAGACGAGATTATTCAAATCTAAACTAGAAAGCGGTAAATTTTTACACTACTGGATTAGGATACACCTGAGCATAGGCGGATCCAAGATCTGGAGTGGGGCAGGTAGCTGCTCTAACTGCTCCTTCTGTGGCTCCGCCAAAAGCGCCGTGCCACGTGTGCCAATGGACCCAAGCAATGCACCTCCAAGCATCCCTCGTAGGTGTCCACCTGTGACCTGCAAAGGACGAGGTGCATTAGTCCATGGCAAGAAATTATTTCCCGAAATAAATGTATCCCAGAGATAATCGTCAACATAAGATGGAAAAATAATAAACGGGTGACGAATACTCCCTGAGAATGGGTCGCTATCCTCTGTACTAGTGACGACCAAATCCTCGCTTTCCATGAGAAGTGGCTCTCCAGGTGGTGACACACCGCAGCATACCTCAAGGGAGATAGATCATGTGTCCTGCGAGAGATATGGTGTGTCAAATATATATGAGTCTAAAGAAATAGGAAGTGAAAAGCGAGACTCAAAAGTGGACTGAGAGTGAGTATGAAAATCTCCCTGACTAGGGGCAATATGCTCAAGTAGATGCTCATGCGCAGAAGAAGTGGAGCGTGACGGTAGAGGTAGATGTGGCTCGGGCTCCATGAAGTGGACCATCGTATCCAAGCCCTCATGCACATCCTCCTCGACGATATGCTCATGCTTCTCCATCTGCCCGATGTCCTGAATGAGATCCTCATGGTTGACCATCGACCAAGGAGGAAGCTGTGACAGAGATGGCAGTGGAGGTGGATGTGGAGCGGACCCCTCGTATGTGGTCATGGTGTCCTCGTCCTCATGCACATCCTCCTCGCAGGTATGCATAATCTCTGTAAACTCCTCAGTGCTCTCATAGGACTCATGTGGGGTATCCAAATCAAGACAAGAAATCTATCCCACAGATCCTAGATAAATCTCCCCATCCTCACTATCATCATCAAAAAATGCTTCGTCATCCAAGTGGTAGTGATGGAAAAATGGGGTATCGGCTTGAGATGTGTCTATGGTGGCCGATGGCATGGTGGTCTCAACCATGAAAGTGGGTATATCCTCTCCTTCATCCCCTCTCCTCGTGGTAGGCTCGGTGGTTGGTGCCATTAAGTTTTGTAATATTTGGCCTTGGTTAAACATGGCACTTTCAAGGAGAGACACGAGGCTTGATTCTTCCTGTGTTGGTGGAGGGATATAAGGTTGAGGAAATGGATGGGAGGTGTTAAGGCTAAGGTTGTGGGGAAATGTTTGGCCTTGGTGTAGGGGGAGGCTCTCGAGCGTAAATGGGCAATCATAATACACATGCCCCGCCATCCCACAAGTCTCACAAACCACAACCGAATAAGGATCGTATCCTCCCATCTGAGCATCGAAATTTGATCTCCACATGGTTACACCAAAGATACCTGGACAACAAAAATAAGAAAACTAGAGAGGAGCGTCAATAGTACAAGAGAATAACAAAAAGATAATATAATGGTGGGGGAAAAATTTCTTGGTTATTGAATATATATTTTTTTTTAAAAAAAAAGAAAAAAAAGAAATTTTTTTTTTGTTTTTTTATGCGTAGTCTAACGAACCCAGGCTAAGCTAATATCAAACCGAACGCCTCCCTGGCAACGGCGCCATAAACTTGACCGGCGCCCCCGCGGTCTGCGGTAAGGGCGCGGTGTCGGTTTACCGCAAGTGCACGGTTAGTGTAGGGTGCGGGAATATCGAACTCAGGGAGGCGAGGTTGTGCTTGGGTCAGGTAGGACCTAAATCACCCCGGGGGGCGAGCTAGCCCGAATCGGTAAATGGTTGTCACGGGAAGAAATAAAGGGTATGAACAATAAAGAAATAAACCCGGGACTTTGGTTTCCAACCCGACGAGAGACTCTCGTCGATACGGCCTACGGGTATGGATAGCGATCGGAATTAGGGTCTAATGGTGAGACGTTGCCTCTGAAAGTGGTACCGGCATCCCATGGGCCCGATATTCCGGTCGGTGCCCAGGATGATACACCGGACTTCCCGGATTCGATCAGTGGGCACTCCCGTGTCCATTAACACTGATCGATCCCGGGAGCACTAAGCCCGCAATGATAACTCCCAATGTCTCATCCTGCCGCTCCCGCGTGCTAGGATTCGACGTCTACGCTATAGGCGTGAGCTATGGCTAGGGAGTCAACCGCCAAGTTTATTCCCCCTTGGCCCAACGGTCAAAGGCGGTCTTTTTCCCACCGATGACAATGAAACACCCCGCGTAACCGTTAGATTCCTAATCCCTATCGATTTCCTAACCCTATGGACGCATCGGGAAGAGCCCCCGAAGGGGTTTCCACCAAAATCCCAGATTTGGAAACTACTCACAAAAATCCATGAAAAAGCGATCTAAATAAAAATTAACCGTTGGAATCATAATCGGACGATTGTAATGCGGAAGTAATAGAGTAGATAAGACAATACTTAAATTTGAGAAAGATCTGAAAACTTACAAAAGAGTAACAATTACAGCCGTCACAAAGTGAGAAAACAGTAAAAAACTAGCAGCTCCCGTTTCTGGAACCCTAGGGGTTCTATTTATAGACTCTCGCATCAACCGATCGGTTGACAAGTCAACCGATCGGTTGATCCGTTACAAAATAATAACAGAAAACGGCGAGCTTTCACCCGATCACATGAACCGGTCGGGTGAGTTCTTGAGTGACCGGTTGGATCTTGGAGCCGTCGGGTGAAGCGATCGGTTTGGTGCCCGTGTCTTCAGCTCCTCATCTTCAGCTACAGATGAACCGATCGGGTGAGAGTCACCCGATCGGTTGGCATTTTGCTCGAGAAAATAGAGAACAGGCCCCCGCTGAACCGGTCTGCGAACCGGTCGGGTGACTTCCATGTGAGCTCCGGCTGAGACCGGGTGGTGCACACGTGCATCACCCGATCGGTTGGAGATGACCAACCGACCGGGTGAGGGGCTGAAAGATGAATTCTTCGACGTTTGACCCCCTGGATCACGCGTGACTTCTCCCGTTGCTCTGGGGACTTGAGATATCATTGTTAAACGTCCCCTACGTGGCCAACATCCTGCAAACATGGATAAACAAAGAAAAGTGAAAGAAAACGAGAAAATACAAGAAAACGAATAAAAGACGGCGAAAAAACACGGAGAAACACAAAAGAAAACATGAGTGAATATATGAAATATAAACGCACGTCAAAATCCCCCAAGCTGAACTCTTCCTCGTCCTCGAGGAAGACGAGTGAGAGTAGGAGCTCGGAAGGGAAAAATAGAGAGGAAGAAAGAAAAAGAAAACTTTAAATCCTAGATCGTCCGTCAGAGCCACCAAAATCAAAAACGACACACCAAGCAAGCAAACGCCAAATCACACCACTAAACCTAGGAAAACGAGTCCAAATAAGTGTCGTGGGCCCACGCGGTGAAGCGCGAGTGAGTGCGGTCGTGTGCTAGCAAATGGTGTCACTTTCTACAATGTGCTATGAGCTCATATACGCAAATCCAGGAAATGACCCAAATATCGATTCGAATTGCATTAAGCGGCGAATATATAGTTCAAGCATGCATGAGAATAGAGAGAATCGAAACGTATCATGCGTCGGGGACTCCACAACTAGGGTTAAGGAAATCACGCCACTACAGCCTAGATACTAGCTAAAAAGTTCCTAAGCCAAGTGTTTTCGATAACGATGGGGGTTGAGACGATGTGGAGTAGAACACTTAGTGCAAATTCTCGCCTTCCCTTTATTCTCGGTAAGTAGGAAAAAATATTCACACGGAAAAAAAAAATTTTGGGTTTTGGGCATTTGTATTTTTTTTGGCTTTTTGGCTATACAAAATTTTTCTTCTCTTCTCTTTTTGGGTTTTTCTTTTCTTTTCTATTTTTTTGGATTTTTGGGTTTTTGGCTATACACATGTGTACTCTCCCAAGTGGGAGAACGGTACATGACGAGGGGATTTGCACCAAGTAAAACAAAAAAGAAGTCGGAATCTAAACACTTGGGCAAAGGAAACTATTCTCGCTAAATAGAGCATAGGCTAAATGGGTTATCCTAGTCCTTGTTTATGGAATCCCAACACATGCGAATTGAAATATACGATATAAATATAGCATGCATATAGTAGAAACAAATACCGCATATTCAAATCGAAGCATGATAATCTAGGGGTCATTCCTGGACAGGTATATAAAGTAAAATCACAAAGCAGAAGCACACCAAATAGATAGGCACGACGCACGACTCACAAGAAAGCTAAGTGGACCCACAATGCGTGAAATGCGAGAGGACTCGAAATCCTAGGGTTAGTGAGTGTGATTATCGATGCAATGCTAGGTGTGTGTGACTTTGTGGCGATTCATCATAGGATTCATCTCTAGGAGAAAGAGTTAAAAAGAAGAAAAGAAAAAATAAAAACACGATGAAAACGAGACAAAAAAACGAAAAAGAAGGACTCAAATGACGCACACAGTGCGACTCCCCCAAGCTGAAGCTTGCATTGCCCTCAATGCAATATGAGTGAGTACGGGAGGGCAATGAAAGCGGGGGGTAATACGCACTGACACAAAAAGAAATGAAAACGAGGAAAACACATAGATGAAACTGAAAAAGAAAGAAAGATCAAAATGAAAATCAAACAACACGAAAATAAAAATAAAACCACACGACACGACACTCAAAAAATGAAAAACAAGCACACACACAAAAATGAGAAAAACAAACAAAACACGACAGCACGCCAAAATAGACATCCCCCAAGCTAAACATGACAGTGCTAGCGAAATGATATGATCAATGAAATTCAGAGATATGTAAGGGGGAGTCAAAAACAAAAGAGGTGAATTCAGAAAGCAACACGCAAATAGTCCCCCCCCCCCCCGACAGAGACAAAGCAGGGCCCCGAAAGGACAGATGGGCACAAATATGGGGGGCAAAAGTGGGAGAGAAAAATCAAGCAGGGGCACCACCCTCTGGGGGTGGTGACGGGGGCCTGCGCTGAGGACCAGGAGTCGTGGGGGGTGGAATGTGGAGCTCGGAGACGTCGGGTGGGTCTTCACGGATGTGGCGAATGAAGCTTTGAAGAAACGGGAGGTCTCGGTCGATAGACTCCTCGGTTATCTGACCACCCTGACCAGCTAGGAGGACCATGGCCGCGAATCGGTCGGCATGGTCATCGGTTTCGAATTGCATCCCATATTCAGGATCGTAAACGTGAGGTGGGGAAGTGGTGCGTGGTGTGGTGGATGGGTTGGAGGTGGTGGGCTGTGTGCGACGGGTACGACGGGTGGGCCTAGGGTTCGAAGAGCTGGCATCAGTGGGCTTAACACGGCGGGGAGGCATTGTGTGGGTGTCGTTCGTGTGCGTAGGTACGTAAGAGTACAATGAATTCAACACAAACACAAAATACGACAAACAAGCAAATGGAATATTTGGGGTAAGATTAAAATTAAGCAAAGGAGTGAGTTTACCCAAATGAGATGAAGATAGTTGCTCGTAGACGCCCCGATGCTACTCGATTGGAGCACGCTGTGAAGCCGCAGCGATCTCTTCAGCAAGTTTTGAAATTGGGGAAAACGGGTGGAGGTTAGGGTTTTGTGTGTTGGTGGAATCGAGGAGAATGGAGAGAAATCGATGGTGGATGGGTAGGGGATGGGGGAAAAGGCGATTGAGGTTGATTGAAGGGAAGAAAGAGGGCAGGCGCACGAGGGAGAGGTGAAACGGCGGATCCGGATTCGAAAATGGCGAGTGCGGATCGAACGGGCGGTTGGGGGTATTTATAGGGTTTTAAGTCGAACCGATCGGGTGACTTGTCACCCGATCGGTTGACGGTTAGGTCGAAATACTTGCCGAAGAAATGCTACAGGCGAACCGGTCGGTTGACTTGTCAACCGATCGGTTGGCCGCTCCACTCATTTTCCCGAGAATTGAGGGCTGCTCACCCGGTCGCGTCAACCGATCGCGCTCGAACTCAACCGATCGGTTGATATTCCCCAAAAATTTCCGAGAGTTCTCCCCAGCTCACCCGGTCTGTCACCCGGTCTCCTCATTCTTCAACCGATCGGTTCATCTGGGGACAGATCTCGGCTTGTATCTGATACATCCCAACCGATCGGGTGAGTTGTCAACCGATCGGTTGGGGCTTTGTTTCCTGCAAAAGCCAACAGATTATCTAAGTCCCTGAACGGATCTTCTCGCGGATGATTTTATTTATAAAAGTAGATAAATTAAAGTCAAAAATAACGCTAAAATTGGGGAAAAGTTTAGAACATGGGTTGCCTCCCATGAAGCGCACTTGTTTAACGTCGTTGGCTCGACGCCCGCAAGAGATGTTCACGGTGGTTGATACGGGTGATGCCTGAAGTTCGGCATCTCTTCTTCATTGGAGCTGAAGGCCTCTGGAGTAGTCAGCGGGTGGAGAAAGATTTGCTCGACTACCCTCTCCTTGATCTTGGGATCCGGGGGCTTCTCCTTCGTATTGGCGCTTACCGCCATCTTCTTTAGGATCCGAACCTCGTCTTTGGTGAGGTCCATGGGCTCTTTCCCCGTTCTCCTCGCAGGAGGAGCCTTGGGGAACCCGGGAGGGGTCGTTCTCGCTGCACTCATTTTCCCAGCGGAATCTTTGTTCTTGGGGCCGTCTTGGTCTTCTAAATCCCCCAAGTCATCGGGGGGTTTCTTAAGAGAATCTCCCAGGAGCTCTCTTCAACAGCTTTTTCTTCTTCCATCTCCAGCAAATTACACCGAGGGTCATCAGGGGGATCGGGGTACTTCATGGACAACCCCAGATCAAACTCAACTTTTTCTCCGCTGACGTTTAAAGAGAGTTTTCCGTTCTTTACATCAATCAAAACGCCAGCAGTGGCCATGAAAGGCCGTCCCAGGATGATGGGGGTGTGTGCGTCTTCAGGCATGTCCATGACTACAAAGTCCACTGGCACATGCACCCCTTTCACATTGACTGGCAGGTCATCCACAATCCCCACCGGATATTTGACCGACCGGTCAGCTAGTTGTAGGGTCATACCGGTGGGCTCCAAATCACCCATTCCTATCCTTTTATACATCGACAAGGGCATCAAACTAACACTCGCTCCGAGATCGACGAGTGCACGGTGAATCTTTACTGCCCCGATCGTGCAAGGAATTGAGAAGCTCCCCGGGTCCTTGAGTTTCGGCGGATTTGCCCTCTGGATGAGAGCACTACACTCCGCCGTCAATACTACTTTCTCCTTTCTAGACCCTCTAGTCACCAAATCTTTCAGGAATTTCGCATAGGAGGGGATTGTTTCGATTGCTTCTAGGAAGGGGATTTGCAGGCTCGGGTCCTTTACCATGGCGAAGAACTTGCCATATTTCTCATCAATTTTGGCCTGAGCTAACCGTTGTGGAAATGGCACAATGGGTTTGAACACTTTCGGGCTCCCTTCTTCCTTCTTCTTCTTCTCTTCTTCAGAGACTCCCTCCGGAGTCATAGGAATTGACGACGAAGCACCGGCGTCGTTTAATTTTTCGATCGGTCTCTCAACGACCAATGGTGCTTCCGGTTTGCTAGGGGGCACTCTAGTAGGAATTTGTGTCCCGCTTCTCAGAACGATAGTGGACACATTTGCATGCTCGTGCACGAGTGCCGACGTTTGGGTTGCTCCCCTCGGGTTCACCTCTGGTTGTGGCGGCAATTGGTTTTGTGACCTTGCAAGATTCGCCACTTGTAACCCCAACTGGGTTACTTGGTCCGTGAGGGCCCGCTGACCCATTTCCAGCTTTTGATTGATCTTCTCCTGGTTGGTTATATATTGAGTCAAGAGAGACTCAACCGGAGAGACGGCCCTTTGTTGGCCATACTGCTGCTGCTGCTGATTCCTGGGGGCGTAGAATTGTTGTTGAGGCTGTTGCTGATATTGTTACTGCTGAAACTGACTCTGTTGTGGCCTAGCCGGCTGATATGTTTGTTGCTGCGGCTGCAGAGGCGGCGAGGGCTGATATGGTACCCGGTAACCAAAGTTTGGGTGGTTTCGGTTGTTTGGAGAGTAGGCTGGGTTGGAATTGGTTCTCGGTGGATACGGCGCATTTCCCGTGGGGTTGTAAAATAGTGCGCTCGCCTGATCCAACGGTGGTGAGATGTCACCACCGTCGAATTCCCCAAAGAATTCGGATTCTACCGCTGAAATTTGCTGTGTACCGGCCCCACCGGCTCCTACCATTAGTGCGGAGATCTGGGTCGAAAGCAAGTCGAACTTGCTTGAAAGTTTGTCGACGTCCTCGACTCTGTGTATACCCTCAGACCTTGGTGTGGCTCTCTCGTCACACCACCGCTCATTGTTGGATGCCATATTTTCCAGAATATGTCCGGCATCTTCCTCACTCCTAGACATGAAGGAACCCCCAGCCGCGGCGTCCATAGAAGATTTCAGGTCATCCCTCACCCATTGTAGAACAGATTAATAATCTGCCACTTCGGAAGCTCATGGTGAGGGCATCTTCTTTGCATTTCCTTATATCTCGTCCAAGCTTCATGCAAGGACTCGTGGCTGGCCTGGGAGAAGGAGGAGATCTCACTCCTCAACTTCATGGTCTTCCCCGGAGGAAAGAACTTCTTCAGAAAAGCGTTGGAGAGCTTCTCCCAGGTGTTGAAAGTGTTGGGGTCCTTTCCCCTAAGCCATTGCTTGGCTTTGTCTCGCAAAGAGAAGGGGAACAGCTTCAGACGGATAGCCTCTGTCGTGACACCATTAATCCGGAAGGTGTCACATTTCTCCAAGAAGGAGTCTATATGCTCAATCGGGCTCTCCATGGGTGCACCCGCAAACAGATCCTGCTGGATCCATGTCACCAAAGACGGCTTCAGCTCAAAGCTTTGGGCCGTGATAGCTGGAGGACGGATGGCGGAAGTGGACTCGATAGAAGGCATCGAGTACTCCAGCAGGGACTTGTGAGGCGGGGTGTTCTCCTCCATGGATTCGGGATCCTCTCTTCTTTGCTTCTCAGCGACCAAGAGCCTAAGGGTGGCGTTAATCTCTGGATCGAGAGGAATCAAGTCGTCGAGACTTCTTGAACTCCTGCGCATGAAAAACAACAAACACCCCTGAAGCGACAAGTGGGAAAGAAACAGATAGAATAAGAAATAAAAATAAGAAAAATAAAAAGGAAAAGGGAGAATGCGAAAATTATCGTGAGGTAGGGATGAGAGCAGACACGAGGGTTCAAGAGATCCTAAAATAACAAGCACGTTGCCTCCCCGGCAACGGCGCCATAAACTTGACCGGCGCCCCGTTTACGGTATGGGCGCGGTGTCGTTTTACCACAAGTGCACGGTTAGTGTAGGGTGCGGGTTTATCGAACTCAGGGAGGTGGATGGCTTGAGTGGATACTAGCCTCGCCTAGGTTGTGTGCTAGCTACGCGGATAATGTGGGTGGAAGTGTAGAAATAAATGAAATAAATAAAAAGACACGACGTGAATCCCCGCTAACACGGGCTAGAGCACTCATGACACTTAGCATTTGACTTGATCCAGGGGGAGACATTGCCCCCAAAAGGTGGTACCTAGCGTCCATGGCCCGATATTCCGGTCGGTGCCAAGTACGCTAGGCCTATCCGGTTCCGGACGGTGGGCATTCCCATGTCCATTAACACCTTCCGCAACCGGGAGCATTAAGGCCACAATGATAACTCCCAACACTTCGTCCAAGCCGTTCCCACGCACGAGGACTCGATGTCAATGCTAGGGGCGTGAGCTGTGGCTAGGGGGTCAACCGCCAAGTTTATTCCCCCTTGGCCTGACGGTCAGAGGCGGTCTTTCTCCAGCCAATGACAATGAAACACCCCCGCGTAACCCTAATGGCCAAATAGGTCAAATGTGATTTCTAGCGATACATCGAAGCGGATCTTGACTGGACAAGCACCGGACCCCAACCCCCAACACATCTAGTGTGTTGTCGTACGAATTGGACCCAGATCGCTAGAAATCCCCATTGACACATTTCATCGAACACGTGCCATGCAACCAAGTCTAATGTAAATTTCCAAGCAACAATCCTACCCTAACCCGTATTAGGGTTCATCAAAACTACTCAATGGTGAATAACATATAAACAAACAACACAAAAGACATAAACTTTCACCATCAAGCAAAATAATCACAATACAAACAATGGAGAAAATGAGAGGATAATACTTATCTTGAGTTGAATCGTCAATCCAATACAAGACTTATTGAACAAAAGACCTAATCTAAACTAACCTAAGACTAACAAGAGAAGTGGGCAAAAAGCCCTAAAAACTGAAGAACAACCTCCCTGAAGTCGGCCAGCCTCGAGTATTTATAGCCCCCAAAGAAACCCTAGCGGTTCGGGTCCAGAACCCGCAGAAAAATCTCCACCCGATCGGTTGATGAGTCAACCGATCGGGTGAGAGCTTCGAAAATCTTCAACCGGGTGCTGAGGCGAGCGGGTGGCTCAGTCGGTTCGCCAAATGAGGAATTGCAGCTACAGGTGAACCGATCGGGTGATAAGTCACCCGATCGGTTGGAATTACGCTCCATTTGGCCGAGAGCTCTGTCGGATTCAAACGGTCGACGAACCGGTCGGTTGAGCTGTCCGGGTCGTCTCTTGGAAAATTCTGCTACAGGTGAACCGATCGGGTGAGAAGTCACCCGATCGGTTGGAATTCAGCCCAAATGACAGAGAGGTCCGTCGGTTCACCCGATCGCTGAACCGATCGGGTGAGCTGCTATTCTTCTTCAGCTGCCGCCCGGGTAGGATATGCGTGCACCAACCGATCGGGTGACTGGTCCACCCGATCGGTTGAGGGCTGAGGAATATCAATCTTCATCGCTTCGACCCCCTGGATCACGCGTGACCCCTCCCGTTGCTCCGGGGACTCATGATATCGTCGTTTTATGTCCCAAATGCTGTAAATTCCTGCAAATATACAAAAAAACATGGAAAAGTGAAAGATAACAAGAAAATACAAGAAAACACGAGAAAACGAATAAAAGACGGCGGAAAATACGGAGAAACACGGAAGAAAACGTGCGCAAATATATGAAATATAAACGCATGTCAAGGTGATATTGTTTCATACTCTTTCTTTATTTTATTTGGTGAATCTCTTGTTGAAGAGATTGTACAAGTTTGCAACACAGGGAGTGTTGGCATCTTTGTATGTTGATTACTTGCTCAGAGCAGGTGTTCTAGTGGATTCAAATCTCTACGGGGTAGAGGACTGGACGTGGGATCACAAGGATCCGAACCAGGATAAAAATCTCTGTGTTTGCGTTTGGAATATTCTGCATTGTGATCTTTTATTTCCGCACTCTTATTGTAATTTTTTATTAAAGTTTAATTTTGCAATATCGTCGTGATTTACATTATTCACACCCCACCCCCCCCCCTCTAGTGTAATTGGTGTGCCAGGAGATCCAACATTGGGTATCTAAGCTTCATAGTTAAGATGGCCTACACCTATCTGATGAACACTTCAACGTCTTCATCACAATTTCCAGAAGGGCACTCTACTACAAGGCCTCCACTATTCATTGGTTCTAACTACTCCTATTGGAAGACCAGGATGACGATCTATCTTCAAAGCATCGACTATGAACTTTGGAACATGTTGGAAACTAAATACGAGAAGCCTACAACTCCATATGCCCAATGGACCGCTACTGACAAATCTGCTGCAACCCATAACTCAAAAGCAATGAATGCAGTATTCTGCGCTATGGACAAGAATGAGTTCAACCGTATCTCTCAGGCCAAAACAGCATATGACATCTGGCATACACTCCAAGTAACACAAGAAGGAACTAGTAAAGTTAAAGAAACTAAAATCTCTATTCTTGTTCACAGGTTTGAGTTATTCAGAATGAAGGAGAATGAACCAATTGGAGAAATGATCACTCGTTTCACCGACATTGTCAACTCCTTAGTAGCCCTTGGTAAAACCTACTCTCAAACAGAACAAGTACGAAAGATTCTTCGAGCCTTAACATCAGAATGGGAGAAAAAGACTACAGCCATAGAAGAAGCCAATGACTTGTCAACATTCACCGTTGAAAGCTTGGTTGGTAACCTGATGGCCTAGGAAGTACAACTTCAAGATCGCAAAGAACAAGTAGATACAAAGAAGAAAACTCTTGCCTTCGCCGCTTCATCAGACACCCATGATTTAGTCATGGACGATGAAGACATGGCACTAATAACTAGAAACTTCAAGAAGTTTCTACGAAGAGCTAAGTTTAAAAGTTTTAAGCCTAAAACTACTGATGCTTATTTGTGTTTTCAATGTAATAGACCAGGACATATGAAAAAGGATTGTCCACTTCTTAAGACAAAAGAAAGGACATTCAACAACTTCAGAAAGGATAAGAAGTTCGAAAAGAAAAAGAAGGCACTAGCAGCAACATGGGACTCATCTTTAGATGAAGAAGAAGAAGTCAACGATCAATCTAATGAAGAGAATGCACATATGTGTTTTATGGCACAAAGTGATAATGAGGTAAGTAGTTTAGATAAAGAAGAATTACTTGATGCTTTTAATGAATTATATATGAGATTCAAGAAATTGAATTCTCAACAGAAGGCATTAGTTCTTTCTTATCAAGAACTAACCTCTTCTTCATCTTCATTAGATAGTCTAAAATTGAGAAGGAAACATTATCTTCTCTAAATGATAAACTACTTCATGAAAATGAAATTCTCAAATCTGAGAATCATAACATGATTTCACGCATTTCTATTTTAGATAAAGACGTTTCTTCTATAAAGTTGAAATATGATGATATGTCTTCTAACATTAGCAAGTTTAATAAAGGAAAGAATAATCTTGATGATATACTTAGAGTACAACATCATGCTAACCATAGACAAGGTTTGGGGTATAAGAATACTCACAAATCCAATATTCTTGGTAATGTTACTTTAGAAAAGAAAAGGCATGTATTTATTAATGCTAAGAAAATGGATTCTTTTAATAATATGAAAAGAGATACTATTCATATTTCATAGAAGACCAATTTTCTTACATCTTCTAAGAAAACAATTATGTATACTATTTGGGTTCCCAAAGATATTTGTTTATATGATAAGGATATATATGTTTCTAACTTTATGAAAAATATTATTCTTTCTCCAAATTATTTTAAGAAACCAAATTCCACTTGGGTTTGGTTTCCTAAGTGCTAATCCTAAGGACCCATATAAAAAGAGTACCAATATTTATTATTTATCTTTCAGGTACCCATAAAAAAGATGGATGCTAGATAGTGGATGTTCTAAACACATGATCGGGAACATCAAACTTCTATCAACCGTTCAATTCAAAGATGGTGGCACCGTTACTTTTGGTTATAACAACAAAGGTAAAGTTATTGGCATTGGAACAATTGGTGATCCAACTAAGCCAATCATCGAAAACGTGCTCCTCGTTGACGGTTTGAAGCACAATCTCTTATCCATCTCTCAATTATGCGATAAAGATTTTAAAATAGTTTTTGAAAAGAATGCATGCATTATATATGATCTTAATATGACTAATATTTTATTTCAGGGTAATCGTAAGAATAATATAAATATATTATGCATGAAAATATCTTCAAATGATCATTGTCTACTAGCATCCACAGATAATACATTATTATGGCATAAACATTTTGGACACACCAACTTTAAGCATTTGGCACGTATTTCAAAACAAAAGTTAGTTTCTGGAATGCCTAATATATCTTTCACTCATACACAATTTTGTGATGCATGTCAACAAGGTAAGATGAATAAGTTCTTTTAAATTGAAAGATGTTATTTCTACAAAAAGACCACTTGAACGTTTCTCTTTAGATTTATTTGGTCCTTCTAGAATAGCTTCTTTAAATGGGAATAAATATGATTTGTGATTGTTGATGATTTTCAAGATATACTTGGGTTTTATTCTTGAAAAATAAAATGATGCATTTGAAGACTTTACAATATTTTGTAACAGAATTCAAAATTTAAAGTCTTCATCCATTATTACTATACGTAGTGACCATGGAGGAGAGTTTGAAAATGAATTATTTACAAAATTTTGTAATAAACATGGTATAACACATAACTTCACTTTTCCTCGAGCCGCACCACAAAATGGTGTAGTTGAAAGGAAAGATAGAACGTTACAAGAATGTGCTAGAACCATGTTATATGATAGTTCTTTAGCAAAATACTTTTGGGCAGACGCCGTTGCTACTGCATGTTATGTTTTGAATAGAATTTTGGTAAGACCATAAATGAATAAAACTTGTTTTGAATTGTTTTATGATCGAATACCTCGTGTGTCTTATTTTAAAGTATTTGGTTGTAAATGTTTTATCCTTAACACTAAGGATTCACTAGATAAGTTTGATTCTAAATCAGACAAAGGTATTTGTGTAAGATATTCTACACGTAGTAAAGCATATAGGATTTATAATAAAAGAACCTTATGTATTGAGGAATCTCTTCATGTAAATTTCGATGAGAATTTTACACCTATTATACATTTAGATGAAGAAGATTCTATGCATATCACTGGTTCTTTAGAAAACACTAAGTTAGATGACGATAATTCTACTAATTTCATTCCTGAGATTATTCCTGAAAATACAAGTCTTCCTAAAGCATTTGTTGAGGTTCCTAATCATCCACATGAACTAGTTATTGGAGATATTTCTGATAGAGTAAAAACTAGATCTCAAATAGAACAAATAACTAATTGTGCATTTATATCATCCATTGAACCAAAGAATATTATTGAAGCATGCAAAGGTAGTTCATGGATAATAGCAATGCAAGAAGAACTTAATCAATTCAAAAGGAATGATGTATGGAAATTAGTACATAGACCTTCAGATTATCCTATTATTGGTACTAAGTGTGTATTTAAGAATAAATTAGATGAATCTGGTCAAGTAATTAGAAATAAGGCTAGATTAGTTGCACGCTGTTATAATCAGGAAGAAGGCATAGATTATGATGAAACCTATGCTCATGTAGCAAGATTAGAATCTATTAGAATTCTTTTAGTATATACATGTTACAAAGATGTTAAGTTATATCAAATGGATGTTAAAACGCATTTCTTAATGGTATTATAAAGGAAGAATTCTATGTAGAACAACCACCAGGATTTAAACATGAAAGTTTGGATAATCATGTTTTCAAGTTAAAGAAAGCATTATATGGATTAAAACAAGCACCACATGATTGGTATGAAAGATTGAAGAACTTTCTCTTAAAATCTGGTTATTCTATTGGAAAGATAGATTCTACTTTATTTACCAAACATATAGATTCTGATGCTATCATTATACAAATATAAGTTGATGACATAATTTTTGGTTCTACTAATGATTCTCTTTATCAAGAATTTTCTAAGGAAATGCAGAATGAATTTGAGATGAGTTACATGGATGAATTAACCTGCTTTCTTGGACGTCAAATCAAGCAAATGAAGGAAGGTATATTTATACACCAAAGTAAATATACAAAGGAACTTATCAAAAGGTTTGGATTAGAGAATTCTGCAGAAAGCGTACTCCCATGGGTACATCATCAAATATTGATAAAGATCCAAATGGTAAGAGTGTTGACCAAACCCTATATTGAGGTATGATTGGATCATTACTTTATCTTACCGCAAGTAGACCCGATATTATGTTTTCTATTTGCATATGTGCTAGATATCAGTCTTATCCTAAGGTATCACATTTGACTGCTGTCAAAAGGATAATTAGGTATATCAAACGCACATCTGATTTTGGTTTATATTATCCAAAATAAAATTCATTTGATCTAGTTTCATATAGTGACGAAGATTTTGCTAGTTGCAAAACTGATCGTAAAAGTACAAGTAGAACTTGTCACTTTTTAGGATATGCATTAGTTTCATGGTTTAGTAAGAAACAAAACTCTGTTTCTTTATCTGCTACCGAAGCAGAATACATCGCCACTGGTTTAGCATGTGCACAGATTTTATGGATGAAACAAACTATACTAGATTATGGCATTGAATGTAACACATGTCCAATAATGTGTGACAACACTAGTGCTATAAATTTATCCAAAAATCCAGTGCATCATGCACGTACTAAGCACATAGATATACGTCACCATTTCTTGGATGACCATGTCTAAAAAGATGATATTATTCTTAAGTATATAGATAATAAGAATCAAATTTCCGATATACTGACTAAGCCTCTTAAAGAAGAGACTTTTCTAAAACTTAGAAGAGAACTTGGTATAGTTATTGAATCGGAATTTGAATTATAGATTATAGTTGTATATTATATTAATATCAATATAGAATTTTTCTGGAATTTTCAGAGTTATTTTAAATTTTTAATAGTCGACTAGCAGATAGTAGTGGTCAACTAACCCGTTAGATATTCCTATATCTCATATATATATATATATATATATATATATATATATATATATATATATATATATATATGAGGTGGGATCTTCTAACCCCCTAAAATAACCCCCTTTTTGACCCCCTATCAAAGCCCTCCATCCCATTTAAACCAATGGCTCAGATTTCCCCATCCCCAAGTCATCCCATGTGACTTTTTGATTAGATTTTCAAAATCTCATCAATTTCTCCCCAAAAGTGGCCTCACTTTTACAGCCAAAAAAAATAAAACCCCCCTTTAATCCAATGGGTTAATTGATGGGCTCTTGGTAATACACAAAAAGTACCCTCTCTCTCTCTCACACAGCACGCAACCCCACCCCAGGGCCCCAAGCTGTCACTCTCTCACAGCACCCTCTCTCTCTCTCTCTCTCTCTCTCTCTCTCTCTCTCTCTCTCTCTCTCTCTCTCTCTCTCTCTCTCTCTCTCTCAGCACGCAACCCCCATCCCCCAAGCCGTCATTCTCTCTCACAGCAGAAGAAATTTTCCCGCTCGCTCTTCTTCCTCTCTCTTTCTTTTTGATCAGCTTCTGCATCTCGTTCTTCTTCCTTTGATTCTCATCTTGTAAGCATAGGTGGACGCAAAGAAGAGGAATAGAGGAAGGATCTTCAACTGGTTGAAAGGTATGCAGCTGTTTTTTTTCTTCAACAGGGTGTTCTCCTTCCTACTTTTCCTCTCATTTTCTTTTTTTTTCCTGTTTTTTTCTCAACATATGATCATCTCATACTGTCAAAATGAGAAAATCAATTGAGAAAATAAAATAAACTGACAATTCTGAGTGTGGTTTCAGTCCACTCAACGTTCTTCTGTGGACTGAAACCAATGGTTTCAGTCCACTCAAATGTCAATATGGGGACTGAAACCATTGGTTTCAGTCCCCATATTGACATTTGAGTGGACTGAAACCATTGGTTTCAGTCCACAGAGTTCTGAGTGATTGGTTTCAGTCCCCAAATTGACATTTGAGTGGGCTGAAACCATTGGTTTCAGTCCACTCAGAACTCTGTGGACTGAAACCAATGGTTTCAGTCCACTCAGAACTGTCAATATGGGGACTGAAACCAATGGTTTCAGTCCCCATATTGACAGTTCTGAGTGGGCTGAAACCATTGGTTTCAGTCCCCATATTGACCTTTGAGTGGACTGAAACCATTGGTTTCAGTCCACTCATGTCAATATGTGGACTGAAACCAATGGTTTCAGCCCACTCAGAACTGTCAATATGTGGACTGAAACCATTGGTTTCAGTCCCCATATTGACAGTTCTGAGTGGGCTGAAACCAATGGTTTCAGTCCCCATATTGACAGTTGAGTGGACTGAAACCATTGGTTTCAGTCCACATATTGACATGAGTGGACTGAAACCAATGGTTTCAGTCCACTCAACTGTCAATATGGGGACTGAAACCATTGGTTTCAGTCCACAGAAGAAAGTTCTGAGGGGACTAAAACCATTCGTTTCAGTCCACATATTGACAGTTCTGAGTGGACTGAAACCATTGGTTTCAGTCCACTCAGAACTGTCAATTTGTGGACTGAAACCATTGGTTTCAGTCCCCTCAGAACTGTCAATTTGTGGACTGAAACCATTGGTTTCAGTCCACTCAGAACTTTCTTCTGTGGACTGAAACCAATGGTTTCAGTCCATCTTAGTACACTAATTATCTTAATACAATACTACGGTGTTAATACTAATGATGTTTTTATATAATTGGTTTTAATGGACAGATAGATATATACTAAGATGAATAATGTGGATGTTTTGGATCAACTATTATTGAGCATTCATTAGAAGAAGAAAGTTCAGATTTTCAGCATGTGGGTTGTGCAGAGAAGGAAGTTGATGTTGAACAAACACAAGCAGCAGAATCAAATTTCAATAGTGTTGGTAGTGCATTGGATGAAACTGTTGAAGCACCCACACAAGCAGATAATGTGTTGTATGTTGGAAAGAAGTTTCAATCTATAGAAGAGGCAGAAGAATGCTATACAAAATATGCTGGTAGCAAAGGTTATAGCATTAAGAAAAGAGGAAGTGAGCGAAAGGGTACTAGAGTTATGGAAGTTGATAATGTCAGATTTGCATGCACTTGCGAAGGAGCTCCAAGTAAAAAGAAGGTAGAAGATAAAGACATAAGTTCAATGAGAACAGATTGTAAGGCGAGGATGCGGGTGAAAAGAATGAGGTTTGATAAAGGGTGGGTGGTTACTGTTTTCGATGATTCACACAATCATCCTATGATCAGCCCTAGTAAAATGAGTCTAATGAAGTCAAGAACTAGTTTTTCAAGTGCTGCAAAAGCGTTGACTGAAGTTTTTGCAAAAGAACAACTGCAAATTAACAAAATCCCTCAGTTATTTGGTGGGGCTGTCAACTGTCTGTTTAATAGTAGAAAGTGTTACAATCATTTGAGAAATATCAGAGCTGAATATAATGATTGTGGAGATGCTCAAGCTGTGAGGGTGTATTTTGAACAGGTGCGGTTGAAGGATAGTAATTTTTACTATGCAATTGATGTTGATGATGTTGGGAAAGCAGTTAACTTTTTCTGGATTGATGGAAAATCACGGTTAGCTTACAAACAATTCGGAGATGTTATCACATTTGATACAACATACAACACAAATAGGTATAAGATGCCATTTGGCCCTTTCACGGGTGTCAATCATCATGGTCAATCAATTCTTTTTGGTTGTTGTTTGATAGAAAATGAAACCGAGGAGACTTTTGTATGGGTATTTAAGCACTGGCTGCTAGCTATGGAGGATAGCCACCTAGTGTCCATCATAACAGATCAAGATCCAGCTATGACTAAAGCAATTACAGAGGTATTTCCTAACACAAGACATCGGTTTTGTCTTTGGCATATTAAAAAGAAATTTTTGAGCCACTTGAGCCAATTATATTTCAAGAAATCGGAGTTCAGGACAGAGATGAAGCAGTGTATGCATCAAACATACACAATTGAAGAATTTGAAACCAAATGGGCAGCATTCATAATTAAGTATGACTTGCAGGAGCACAAATGGCTCAATGATATGTATGAGATTCGGCATAAGTGGATGCCGATTTATTGTATGAGCACCTTTTTTTGCTGGAATGAATACCACACAAAGGTCTGAAAGTATGAACTCCTTCTTCGATATTTTTGTTACAAGGAAGACAAATTTGAGAGAGTTTGTGGAACAATATCACAAGGCGTTGGAGACTATATTTGTGAGGGAGCGAAAGGAGGACTTTGATTCAATTCATAAGCACATAATACCTGAATGTGAGGTTGGGTTGTTGATCCATGCTGCAGATATATACACTCGAAACATGTATAAAAAGTTCAATCATGAGTTCAAAGAAGGGTACAAGCATAGAGCTACTGAGCAAGAAACCGAAGGTGATGGTCGAACCTATGGTGTTAGTTATAATGGGAATGAGAGCGCTTATGTGTTTTTAGTGAAGATGAATTTGACAACAAATGAGGGGTCATGTAGTTGCAAATACTTTGAATTCCAAGGTATCCCTTGCAGACACCTTTGCCATATTTTCCATCGGTTATACCTAACGGAGATCCCTCCATATTTCGTGTTGGCAAGGTGGGGGAAGTATGCAAACAGGGTTATGGTGGGCGATGAAACCCAACGTTTCAGTGACCAAACTTCCAGTGGAGGACAGGAAGCAATCCGGGTTTGTCACATGTTCAAAGATATATCACAGTCTGTTTACTTGGCTGGATCATCACAACATTTGTGCGACATATTTTTGAAACGTAGCAGAGAATTGTTTGAGGAGTTAATTGGAGAAGATAAGAAGTTACTTGTCGTAGAGAATGGGGAGACATCCATAGCTCATGAAGCGGGTTGTTCTAGAGTAGAAGTAGATGGGTTACTCTTAGACCCACATATTTCACAAACAAAAGGGAGGAAAAGAACAATCCCAACGCCAACTCAATACGGTTGAGGTGACAATGAGAAAGAAACAGAGGTTGCACATGGAAACAGTAGTGGTAGAATTAAAAGTTCACTTGAGAAAGCAACTAGCCGGAAAAAAGCAAGAGTGTGTAAGACATGCCTTGGGGTTGATGTTGGACATGATTCTCGCAATTGCCCTAAAAATCCTAAAGTGCTATCGAAGGAAAATGTTATGCTGATGGAATGAAGTGATTCCGGATAATGTTTGCGGGTAAAAATTTGAATCCACTTAGTACCCAGGCTTTCAGCCCCTGTATGTTCAGTAATAAGGGGACTGAAACCCTGGGTTTCAGTCCCCCCTAGTACTGAACATACAGGGGCTGAAACCCTGGGTTTCAGTCCCCCTAGTACTGAACATACAGGGGCTGAAACACAGGGTTTCAGTCCCCCTAGTACAGAACATACAGGGACTGAAACCCAGGGTTTCAGCCCATGTATGTTCAGTACTAGGGGGACTGAAACCCTGGGTTTCAGTCCCCTAGTACTGAACATACAGGGACTGAAACCCAGGGTTTCAGTCCCCCTAGTACTGAACATACAGGGACTGAAACCCAGGGTTTCAGCCCCTGTATGTTCAGCAATAAGGGGACTGAAACCCAGGGTTTCAGTCCCCCTAGTACTGAACATACAGGGACTGAAACCCAGGGTTTCAGTCCCCCTAGTACTGAACATACAGGGACTGAAACCCAGGGTTTCAGCCCCTGTATGTTCAGCAATAAGGGGACTGAACCCATGGGTTTCAGTCCCCCTAGTACTGAACATACAGGGACTGAAACCCAGGGTTTCAGTCCCCCTAGTACTGAACATACAGGGACTGAAACCCTGGGTTTCAGCCCCTGTATGTTCAGTACTAGGGGGACTGAAACCCTGGGTTTTAGTCCCTGTATGTTCAGTACTAAGTGGACTGAAACCCAGTTTTTAATATTATTCTCTCCATTGCAATGATCAATCCATATTAGTCATTTTATCAATTTTCTTCAGGTTTTATATTTCAATTAATATTTTTAAAACTCCTCGTATCTTGCAAATTTGTGTTTCCACACTACAATTTGATAATGTATGCTGAAGCTTGAGAAAAAAATGTCTAACTGCTGCATCTATTTGTGTTTATAGGACTGACTGCTGCATCAGATCAGATTGGATCAGTTTAGCTCATTTCAGCATCAGCATCAAATTGGATCAGATCAGAGGCTTTAATACTTGCTGATATGTATTAAATTGAATTTTGTATTAAATTAGATCAGACTTGCTGATATGTATTAAATTGGATCAGATCAGCTCATTTCAGCATCAGGATCAGATCAAATTGAATTTTGTACCAGAGGCTTTAATACTTGCTAATATGTAACACTTGCTGATAACCCAAGCATCAAACATGTATGTAACACTTGCAGATAATGGTGTTTATGATATTGGTGGTTGTATACAGCTGATATCAAAGTCTTTAATACTTGCTAATATTGGTTTTGCCCTTAAATTTGCTTGCATTTCTATCCAACTCTAAGAAGTATATGTTCCAACATACCCATGGTTTCAGCAAAACAATGTTCCAACACATAACAATGCTCGTGCATATTTGTACAGTTTTCAGTGGTTTCAGCCCCTGTATTTGGACAGCTGAAATATGGACTGAAACCCATGGTTTCAGTCTATATTTGTACAGCTTACAAAAATATACAAGCATGTAGAATTCGTAAATACAGGCATGTCTGAATTTCAAAAATATACAAGCATGTCTGAATTAAAAAATATACAAATTCCAAATTGTTATTCCAACATACAACTGTCTCCAGCCTCCAGCTTACTTGTCCGGCCTCCAAATATACAAATTCGTACATATTTCCAGATTTCAGTCCAGATTTCAGTCCAAATATACAAATTGTGTTTAAGTCCAGATTTCAGGTTTCTTCATATTCTCCATATTCCATGGGTTTCCAGATTCCAGCCGACAAATTCTCCATATTTCCAGATTCCAGATTTCCAGATTCCACCCTACAAATTCTCCAAATTCTCCAGCCTCTGGCGCTTATTCCTTAATCTCCCCAGCATGTCTGTGGCATCAAATCTGCAGTCAAGAACATAAAGAAAGAAAGGTGGTTATGAACTGATAATGTCCAATATAGAAAAGTAATAAACATATAAAAAGTTCATCCAAACATATACTTAGCCATATTTATGAGCAGAATCATCTCTAAGCCAATGTTTCCTTTGTTTGGCTTTGACTGCTCTTGCAATAGACCCTTGTGTCCCCGCCTCCGGTCCCTTCTTTTTCTTCCCCTTTTCCTTCTCCTTTCCCTTCTCCTTTCCATTTGCACTTCCCTCACCCGATTCAGGTACGGCTTCATTTTCTTCATCATCCAACACTTGCTTTTCTGCATTGGACATGAGAAACAAACAACGTTTCCACAGTTGTTTATACTTGTTGCCCCTCTTCCTTTCTTTCTTAACTTTTCTCTCCAGTTCACGGATTCTTTCCGTGGAACTCCCCTCTCCCAAATCATGGATTCTTTCGTTATTCGGTTGCAAAAAATTCTCTTCTCTCCGTGTTACATTCAACTCAATATATACCTGTAATTAAGACAAAAGCAGATGATTAAACAGTACAAAACAGTTTTTGGCACTGAAACAGTTTTTGGCACTGAAACTCCACAGTTTAGGGCACTGAACCCCTGGGTTTCAGTGCCAAAACAGTACAGTTTTTTGGCACTGAAACCCTGGGTTTCAGTGCACAATACTGTACTGTTTTGGCACTGAAACCTTGTGTTTCAGTGCCCTAAACTCCAGTTTTGCCACTGAAACACAGGGTTGCAGTGCCAAAACAGTACAGTTTTTTGGCACTGAAACCCAGGGTTTCAGTGCACAAAAACTGTACTGTTTTGGCACTGCAACCAGGGTTTCAGTGCACTAAACTCCAGTTTTTCGGCTGAAGATCGCTCAGATTAAAATAATTCTTACCAGTCTAGCATCAAGATCGGTCAGATTGTTTACAGCAATTGTTTTTCGGATTCCCAACAAGTTCCATTTAAGGAATCTTGGTTCCTTTTCGTTATTCCCAGGAATCTCTTCAAATATGTTTACATGCTCGTACAACCAATACTAGAATACATTAAAAATATGTTAGTTTCGACGTTGCAAAAATATATATGAAAAATTATACTATACACAATCAAACTAACTTACAAGCAATCCGATAGTGCATCCCCCTATTGCTCCTTTTGAGTTGGCATATTTCTCTACATTCTCCATGAGGAAGTCATGTATCGCGATAGCCCAAGCAATCTCAGAACATTTCTCGACCACTTGCAACACTATTGAAGTAGTCATGGTCCCCCCGGCGTTGGGAAAGAATGTGCTTGCACAAAAAAGGAGAATTACCAAGGATCTTATTTCCTCTGGATCTCTAATCTCCTTTCCAAGGCACCTATCAATTGCCACTGATACCATCGCTGGCCTTATCTTCCTGGCTCCAGGGAAGTATTCGTTCATGAAGGTATCTCCTTTCTCCCCTCCTCTATACCCCTTTTCCAGAGGATGCCCTACTATTGGTAGTCGAAATATAACTCCAATATCAGTCGGCGTGACATTCAAATACCTACTTCCAATATTGAATGCCCTGTTATCGTGGTCATATGTGTCTAATACTGTCATTATATCACTGTTATTCTTTTCCATTCGACCTAGTTGTTCTTCATCCACTACAATCGCTTCTATCATCCAACGGAAGGGTGTTCTCCTCATTTCATCGTGCTCCACAGCGCTAAGATGTTTCCATACCTCTCTTATCTTAATCGCCACAGTATGTAGAGTAGATCTAAAATGCAGCACAGTGTCTCCCATCCTACAAGATAATTAGCATAAACATAATATTATAGCAAAACTGATTAAAATTAATCACTGAAACACTTGGTTTCAGTACTGACAACTTGACAGTTTTGGGACTGAAACCCTGGGTTTCAGCCCCTGTAGGGGGGGTATATAGGGGGACTGAAACCCAGGTTTCAGCCCCTGTAGGGGAAGTAATTAGGGGGACTGAAACCCTGGGTTTCAGCCCCTGTAGGGGGGGTATTTAGGGGACTGAAACCCAGGGTTTCAGTCCCCTAAATACTTCCCCTACAGGGGCTGAAACCCTGGGTTTCAGCCCCTTATTTACATCCCCTACATGGGCTGAAACCCTGGGTTTCAGCCCCCTACTTACTTCCCCTACATGGGCTGAAACCCTGGGTTTCAGTCCCCTAATTCTATGGTTTCGGAGTGGACTGAAACCAAGTGTTTGACTTCACTTTTTTGAAGACTGAAACCTAGTGTTTAGGGGACTGAAACCCAGGGTTTCAGCCCCTGTATGGGATGTAAATAGGGGAGTAAATACTTGGTTTCAGTCTCCAAAAAATTGAAGTCAAACACTTGGTTTCAGCCCCTCTAGGGGGGTAATTAGGGGACTGAAACCCAGGGTTTCAGCCCCTGTAGGGGAAGTATATAGGGGGACTGAAACCATGGGTTTCAGCCCCTGTAGGGGAAGTAATTAGGGGGACTGAAACCCTGGGTTTCAGCCCCTGTAGGGGAAGTAATTTGGGGGCTGAAACCCAGGGTTTCAGCCCCTGTAGGGGAAGTATATAGGGGGATTGAAACCCAGGGTTTCAGCCCCCTATTTACTTCCCCTACAGGGGCTGAAACCCTGGGTTTCAGTCCCCTAATTCTATGGTTTTGTAGTGGACTGAAACCAAGTGTTTGACTTCACTTTTTTGGAGACTGAAACCTAGTGTTTAGGGGACTGAAACCCAGGGTTTCAGCCCCTGTAGGGGATGTAAATAGCGGAGTAAATACTTGGTTTCAGTCTCCAAAAAAGTGAAGTCAAACACTTGGTTTCAGCCCCTCTAGGGGGGGTAATTAGGGGACTGAAACCCAGGGTTTCAGCCCCTGTAGGGGAAGTATATAGGGGGACTGAAACCGAGGGTTTCAGCCCCTGTAGGGGAAGTAATTAGGGGGACTGAAACCCTGGGTTTCAGCCCCTGTAGGGGAAGTAATTTGGGGGCTGAAACCCAGGGTTTCAGCCCCTGTAGGGGAAGTATATAGGGGGACTGAAACCCAGGGTTTCAGCCCCTGCAGGGGAAGTAATTAGGGGGACTGAAACCCTGGGTTTCAGCCCCTGTAGGGGGGGTATATAGGGGGACTGAAACCCTGGGTTTCAGCCCATGTAGGGGAAGTAATTAGGGGGACTGAAACCCTGGGTTTCAGCCCCCAAATTACTTCCCCTACAGGGGCTGAAACCCAGGGTTTCAGTCCCCCAATATACCCCCCCTACAGGGGCTGAAACCCAGGGTTTCAGTCCCCCTATATACCCCCCTGCAGGGGCTGAAACCCAGGGTTTCAGTCCCCCTAATTACTTCCCCTACAGGGGCTAAAACCCTGGGTTTCAGTCCCCCTATATACTTCCCCTACAGGGGCTGAAACCCTGGGTTTCAGCCCCCAAATTACTTCCCCTACAGGGGCTGAAACCCTGGGTTTCAGTCCCCCTAATTACTTCCCCTACAGGGGCTGAAACCATCGGTTTCAGTCCACTAAACACTAGGTTTCAGTCACCAAACACGTGAATTCAAACACTTGGTTTCAGTCGACTCCGAAACCATATAAATTTTTTGCAAAAATTTCAAAAAAATCAAACACTTACTACAAAATGTAGATAAATTTCAATTGAAATATACATTCTTACCCAAAGTCCTCAGATGAAAGTGCTTCTACGCAAAGTCCCTGGGATCAAAGTCCTCCTCCTACGTGAAGTCCCTCAGACCAGTCCTCCTCCTACGCAAAAATCCCAAAAGCCCTAATTTCCCAAGACTGTGGCCGAAGGCGATTTGGATGACGAATCGCGTAGCACAGGCTTGCTGGAGTTAGGGGAGATCTAGGTTGGGGAGGAGATGGATGGGGGAGGCGAGATCTCCCCGTTGACACCGGTTTCAGAGAGAGAGAGAGAGAGAGAGAGAGAGAGAGAGAGAGAGAGAGAGAGAGACGCGGCGATGGCGGTCCGTCGTGTGCGATGCTCTTTAGCATAGAGAGAGTGCGATGCTGGTTAGGGGAGATCTAGGTTGGGGAGGAGATGGATGGGGGAGGTGAGATCTCTCCGTTGCCACCGGTTTCAGAGCGAGCGAGCGAGACGCGGCGAGAGACTGAAACCTGGTGCGATGCTGTTTGAGAGAGAGAGAGAGAGACCGGGTCAGTTTTAATTTTGAGACCCGTGCGCAAAATTTTGAGAGGGAGAGAGAGATTGAGTTTGGCTGTAAAAGTGAGGCCACTTTTGGGGAGAAATTGATGAGATTTTGAAAATCTCATCAAAAAGTCACATGGGATGACTTGGGGATGGGGAAATCTGAGCCATTGGTTTAAATGAGATGGAGGGCTTTGATAGGGGTCAAAAAGGGGGTTATTTTAGGGGGTTAGAAGATCCCAGCTGCAGCAGTGGAGTGAGGAGGCGGGGCTTTGATCACGATCTTCTCACGACGGTTCCTATCTGGGTGCAGCTCCCCAACCTGCCTACCAACCTCTGGACATTGAGCATTCTCAATGCTATAACGAGTGTCATCGGAGTTCCAATTTGTCTGGATCAGGTAATGGCGAGGCTGGAAAGACTATCGTACGCAAGGTGTTTGGTTGAAGTCAAGGCCGAAGATCCGCTGCCAAAGTCCATCTCCGTCCAACTTGGTGACAAAGCTTCGATCGAGGTAGGGGTTAAATACGAATGTGAACCTCCTCGATGTCTTAATTGTATTTACTTTGGCCACAATCGTGAGCAATGTCCCGCCGTGATAAAGGGCGTGGGGGAGGATGTTACCCAGGCGAATGTTAGCCTAGAGGTTGATGCTGTTGATGTCGTGGATAGTGAGGAGGATGATGGAACAGCGGCGAGTAAAGTTGTTACCCAGACAATTGTCAGTCTGGATGAGGCGAATGTAAGCATCAATGAGGGGGGTAAAAATGCTGAACATGATGTAGGTACTGAAGGTGATGGGGGTTCACAGCGGGTAGAAGAGGGTGCAGTATATTTGTATCCATGTGGAGATAGGAATGTCAAGGGTGTGGATGTTAAAGCAGTAGATGTTACTGCTTGAAAGGATGTTAATACTCTGGCTGTGCCCAGTGTTGGCAATGGTTGTAATAGAGATAAGGGAGAAGCTAACAAAGCCTTGAACAGTGGAAGCAGGGGCAGCGGGGGCAGCGGAAGCAAAGCCTTTGAGGGAGCGGAGCCAATCCCAGATTCTGGGCAAGCATTCTCAGTGTCGGGGGCCGATCATACCCAGGATTGCGGAAGCGGGAACAGTGGAAGCTTATTTTTTAATGAGGCGGCGTCTACTTCAGGGCTTGGGCAAGCAGGAGATGTTGTTCGGGATGCTGCTTTGGGGTTAGAAGCTGATAAAGTGTTGTATCCCAAAGAGAGGGCGATTGACGGCCCATGTATTAGGGAAAGCAGCAATACTAATGATATGGGGGGGAGGGATCGGGGGTCTCGAAGACTGCGGAGCTTTTGGCGCTCGCCAAGCCTCAATCGCCCAGCTCAAACACTAAAACTAACCCATGCGATACCAACAAGTTAACGCCGAGCGATAGCAACCCGTTCAGCGTCCTAAGTAGGGGGGATTTCCCCCGGTTAGGAGCCTCTCTTCTAAATGACTCGAACGATATCATTGATTCTGAGGAAGAGCCAATTGATTTTACTATCATCAATGAAGCTTGGCACCAGGAACAAGAAGAGTTGAAACAAAAAAGTAAGGAAAAGAAAAAGATAAAGAGCAACGGGGGAGCGACCTCCTTGAAGGGCACCCGTAAAAGCTCTAGGATTAACAAGGATGTGGTTCATCCCCCCCTGCCCAATGACTATGCTCATATGGAATACTCGGGGGCTTAATAACGTTTCTAGACGTAATGAGCTCAAGTTCCGGGTCCGTAAGTATGCCCCTGCTATTATTGGTCTCCTTGAAACCAAAGTTACCAGCAAAAATGATTACAGAATCCTCAAGTGCTTCCCCAAGAACTGGATGTCCATTGACAACCGCTCCACTCATCATAATGGACGCATCGTCATTATGTATAACCCGGATATTTGGAAGTGCATGGTTGATGAGATAGCGACTCAGCACATCTCCATGAATTGTATTAATGTTGCGGGATTTACTATGATGGCTACCATTGTCTATGCTTCCAACTCATATCAAGAGCGTAGAATCCTTTGGAAGGATATCACGGTTGCTGCCAACAAGTATAAAAATACCCCTTGGATCATAGGGGGTGACTTCAATTGTGTCAGATATTCCATGGATAAAGTGGGGGGTAGAATTGTTGATGGGCACATGGTTGATGAGTATAATGAATGCATTAATACCAGCGGTTTATTGGAACTTAAAACTGTTGACAATACGCTGAGCTGGTCTAATCGTAATATTGGCCAAAGACGCATCATGGTGGCCCTTGATCGCTCTTTTTGTAATGGTGCTTGGATGGATATGCTTACATCCTCTTACTGTGAATATAGTACTATGGGTACTAGTGATCATTCCATGCTCATCATTCATACCCATCAGGTTGGAGGTACTGATCCTAGGCCGTTCAAGTTCTTCAATGCCTGGCAACGTAGTCCTGAGTTCTTGAAAGTTATGAAAGAGCAGTGGCACATTAGGGTCAGCGGCTGCCCTATGATTAGACTTGTTGCTAAACTCAAGAATCTTAAAATGGGGCTTAAAACTTTTGGGGCGGTTTTTAGAGATACAAATGATGTCACTAAAATTTGGGGTGAGCTTGAGGTTCTTCAAAATAATCCTAATTTGGGATCCTGCGCTGAGATGCAAGGGAAAGAGCGGGATCTTATTAAACAGTTGGCTGAAGCCATTGATATTGAAGAATCCATGCTTAAACAGAAAAGTAGGCAAGATTGGCTCCATCTGGGAGACCGTAATTCCCGTTTCTTTTGTACTGCCATGAGGGCTAGGCAAAGTCACAATAACCTTGGGCATCTCATATCTGTTGATGGTTCTCAGAATAACTCTATTGAATTGCTTAAGGTTGAGGCCCCAGAGATCTATACTGGCCTTTATAATCAGACTGATTACTGGAGGGTTTTCCCTTGTCTTACTACCAAAAGGGTGCTTACAAAAAATGCTGTTGATTGGGTTGAGAGGCCTGTGCGTGAGGAGGAAGTTAAAAACACTGTCTTTCAAATTGGGGCTGATAAAGCCCCTGGGCCCGATGGTTTTAATGGGTTCTTCTACCAAAACTCTTGGGATATCATTGGTAAAGATGTCACCACTGTTGTGCTCAATTTTTTCAAATCGGGGAAGATATACCGCCAGATTAATCATACATTCTTAACTCTCATTCCTAAGAGTGCCAACGCTTCTGGTCTTAGTGACTACAGACCGATATCTTGTTGCAATGTTATATACAATATTATAAGCAAAATTCTATGCAACCGCTTGAATAGAGCTGTTATCGAGCTCATCTCTCCTAATCAAGCGGCCTTCCTCCAGGACCGTCTTCTTGCTGATTGTGCGCTCCTTGCCCATGAGCATATAAGAAGCTTCAATAATCATATGGGTACTCGTGCCTGTCTTAAATTGGACTTGCGCAAGGCTTTTGACAGTGTTAACAGAGAGTTTGTCTATTATATGTTGCATCAAATGGGGTTCAAACACAAGTTCATAAGCTGGATCTGCGAGTGTATCTCTACCCCCTCTTTCTCTGTCATGATTAATGGCTCCCCTTATGGTATGTTCTAGTCTAATAGGGGGCTGAGGCAGGGAGACCCCCTATCCCCTTATCTCTTTGTGATCGTTATGGAGGCCTTTTCTCTACTCATGGCAAAGGCCAATTCTACCCGCAACATTATGCCCATGAACAGAGTTGGGGCGGTTACACACCTCCTTTTTGTCGATGACTTGCTGGTTTTTTGTCGTGCTAACGCTAAATCTTTCGAGGGGCTTAGGGAACTCCTCACTAATTTCAAAGATTTCTCTGCTCTTGAGGTTAACTGGAGTAAAAGTGCTGGTATCTTTAGTAAGGGTGCCAAAGAGCCGGGTTGTCTTACTGGAATATTGGGTATTCGTCGGGTTCAATCCCTTTCCATGTACCTGGGACTTCCTCTGTTGCCTAAATACCCGAATGCCTCCATGTATGGTCGGCTTATTGACAAATGCAAGAGTAGATTGCAGGGTTGGTCTTCCTCATTATTATCCATAGCTGGGCGCATTGAACTCATCAGATCTGTTATCTTTGGCATGGTTAGTTTTTGGATGCAGGCCTTCCGTTTACCGAAGTCTATTCTCCATACCCTTACCTCCATGTGTCGGAAATTTATTTGGGGGAAAAATCATCGCTGGGCCTGGAATGATATGTGTGCCCCTAAGCAAGAAGGGGGAGTGGGGATCAGAGATCTCGCTGAGCTTAACACTACTTATGGCATTAAAATGACATGGTGCATGCTTACACATAGAGGTATTTGGGCCTCTCATATGAGGAATCAGTATATGAGTAATACGGGATTGTTTCAAGCCAAGGCTCATCCTATGCAATCTGGTACCTGGAAATTCATTCTTCATTGCCGTGAGTTCACCAAAAAACTCACCAAGCGAAATGTTAGAGATGGTGCTTCTACTCTCTTCTAGTACGATAATTGGCTCCCATGTGGGCCCCTCAGTGATACTTATGATGTTACTGCTGGGGAGGAGGGATATAAGGTTAGCGATTATTAGTCTGGTGAGGGGTGGAGGAATAGCGGTTCTCTTATCCTCGTGCGTCATATTATTGAGGGGGTGGAACTAGCCGCCGGTGTTGACTCTTGGTCTTGGATTACTAAGTCCCCCTCTCTACTTAATGCTTGGGATGGTTCGCGGGTCATAAAGCCTCTTTTTCCTTATTACAAAGTTGTCTGGTTTCAGGGGCACATCCCCAAGATGGCCATCACACTATTGTGAGCTTTTCACGGGAAACTTCTCACTCGTGACAAGCTCGTACAATGGGGAGTGCCTACTTCTCCTTACTGTATCTTATGCTCTAACAATATTCATGAAGATATGAATCATATATTTTTTGAGTGCAGTTATACTAATTACCTCCTTTGTAGGAGTTTTCTCAAAATAGGGGTTACCACTACCTTGCCTACTTCTTTATCTGGAATTGGTGATTTGATTCTTTCGCAGTTTCATGCTAAGAACAATGTGGGTAAGTTGGTCAGGACGGTTTTGGCTGCATTAATATGGCACATCTGGAGAGAGCGCAACAGAAGAATTTTTGAAGGATCCAGCCAGTTGCAGACTTTGCTATTTGACAACATTGCTGATGACGTAAAAATTGCCCTAAGGCACGTGGCTTGGGAGCAGGATGATGATAGTTCTATCCCCTCAAATTGGGGCCTATTAGACTAGGCTATATTGCATGTACTTTTGTTTTCTAATTTGGCTCTATGAGTAGCAGATGGTGTTATGTTTTGGTTGGGTGATGGCGCATGTGCCTTAGCCCTCCATACAAACATCCCTCTTCCACTCATGAGAGCCTTGTAAATTTTACGTGTGATCAATAAAGATGCAAAGCATATTCTTCATATATATATATATATATATATATATATATATATATATATATATATATATATAATATTATTAATATATTTTAATTAATCTGGTTGGTCAACACTATTTTGAAATCATTACCAAACAAAAAGGACCTTACTTTTTGTTTTTCCCTCATATTTTCAAAGTTACTTGGAAATACAACTTGTCAAGTAAACATCACCTTGGAAAGGGGCTTTGCCAAGTCAAACTCAAGTACACCCTATCCCTATGCCTTGGACAGAAGTCAGATCTTTGTGTACTCTTGTTTGACGGGCCATATATTTAAAAATTACACTTTTTCGTATCTTCCTTCTCTCCAAATATTATGCGCATCGATTAGCCGATTAGACATTTTGACTAGTCGACCAGAAAATTACAGTTTTCAGAAAAACTGCGATTTCGACCGTTTTCTTCAACCATTTTCTACACCAATCGGTTCTTCAACATCTAGAACAGTTAAGGGAAGTTTTCATTGTTTTTCTTTCAGTTTTTGATTGTTCAAAATTTCGAATTTTCCTCCTCCAATCCTTATTTAAACTCCATTGATCTTAATAAGAAACACCCAATCTCAATATTCCGAATAACTTTTCCATTTCAGAGAAAGAGACCACAAATTCACATAGGTATTCTTCATCCTTCTCTAATGATTCCCTTTTCAAATCCACGTTCTTCTCATCGATTCACTCCGGCCGAAGAAGCCTGCGCAAAATACGCCTTGGAATTCACTCCATTCTATCCCGAACAATCAATCGATTTTAGTGATCCGAAAATTCAGAACTTCAATCTACATCATCTTCTACATACCATTTCTCTCTTCCACCTTTGGTGTGAAGACATTTCATATTATCATATCCTTGTGAAACAATTTTACTCTAATATGATTGTTTATCAAGATGACGGAAACATTTATTTCGACACCAAAGTTCAAGGTGTAGAAATGCATCTCACCTTTGGAACTCTTGCCGAATGTCTTGGCTTCTCTCGATCCAATGATCAAAATCTCGGATTTCCTATGGATCATTAACCCACACTTGATTTACTTAGTCCCAATTTTCGTTCTTCCAGTATGATCGCTATGAACTTACATCCAACTCCTCGCCTTATTCTCAAAATCATAACTAACGACCTTCTTCCAAAGGTTGGTTCTTTCCATTACATTGATGAAACTCGCCTTCGCGTTCTCTATGCCATCATGTGTGGCATAAAAGTTGATTGGTCCGTCTCTCTCATGTTAGCTTTAGTGAAACCCATTTCAAACCACATCTTCCTACCATGCATGATCACTCGCAATCTTCAACATTTTGAAGTTCCTCTTAATGATGAAGTGGCCATTTATAATCCACTTTGCTTTGATCACTCCATCTTAAGTTGCATGGACCTTCAACCAACTCCACATATTGAAGAAGAGCAACCGATCGATTCACACCCTCATCATCGCAAGGTTCCCATGTCCCCAAATGTTCGCCCTCACTCATTTTGGTTCTCCCTCCAATAACAAATTGATCATCTTCAAAATGATATGAATGTCGGTTTCACAAGAGTCTAAGACCATTTGAGTGGTTTTGAGACTAGTTTTGCACAAGTTAGGAATGACATGCATGCAAGCTTTAATAACATTCAAGGCACTCAATCCCAGATTATGAGTCTCCTTGCACAGTTGGCACCATATTCTCCATCAACCTCTCACCAACCACCTAGGCCCCATCCACAGTTTTAAGCGATTTCAGGCAAAATTCGCTTATTGGTCGACTAGGTCTAACAGTTAATCGACTAAATGCCTGTTTATGACTGATTGTTGTTTTCAATTGTATATTTTGGTACTTTGGGTTTAGTTGCATTAAGTTGTTGTGTTGTTTGGTTGTTATGTAGTCAAATCAGTATGTACGATTTTAGTTTGGTTTAAATTGCTTTTGGTTGTTGTATGTTGTCTAGCACGTACTTGCTATCCTATGAAAGACATTATCTATGTACGTCTTTTATTATATTAATGAAGTTCAGTTTGCTTTAGTTCATATTCTTCCCTGTTTTTTAGCATTCTACATAGATTTGTCGACCAAGACATTTCATTAGTCGACTAATTTACTAAAGTTGCTGAAATTCATCTCATTTTTAATAATTTCAAAGGAGGAGAAAAATATGAAATGATATATATAAACATGTTTAAATATGCACACATATACATGTTTTTTCATTACAAATACATTTTTTTCCTATAATTACCAAAGGTCTAAAGCTCTCTTTATACACATTCATTTTAAATATGATATATGCATATTCATTGTTACACAATCATTCACATTGGCTAATTGATTATTTGTTCTATCAAGCAGATATTCAGGGGGAGCTTTATAATTAAAAATATTTTTTCCATATACCACATATAGTTCATATTATCAATAGATATATTGCAGTCATCAAAAGGGGGGAGAATGTTGGAAACATAAAGTTTTCTTACTATAGAGTTTTTGATGATACAATCATTTTTTATATATGTGTATACTAACTCTTTGATGCAGATTATCAAGCTCAAACTATCACATATGACAATCGTCAAAGATACGTTGCAAGAAAAAGCATCAAAATGTACGATGAAGCTCAAGCAAAGAATTCTTATATCTCGAGAAAGATGATGTAATTTTATCTTTTATTCTTGCAAAACGTTAGATTGTTAAAGCCTTGATAATAATCTATCTTGGTTTTTTAGGACTCAGTCTCAAAATCCAAACTTCTGAAAAATTAGCAGACCAACACTTTTTCCTAGTCGACTAATACAGTTTTTCTATGAAGAAAAACAAAATAATTTTTGGTCAATATATTTTTCAATCATAAGAATCAATTTCTGAAAATTTCTCAAATTTTGGTTCCTAATCAACTAATAAGTTTTCCTGGTCTACCAGACAGTTTTCCAAATAGTTATAACGTCAGATATTATAACTGATTTCTATTAAATAATTATTCTAATTATTTAATGGCAGTTATAAATTACCTCCAACGTTCATATTGGCAGTTCCTAGCCGTTTTTGACAGTTTTTGGAAGTTTATATCTGTTTTCCTTCAAAAGACACTTCAACAGCCATTTTTGGTCTAGCAGACTAGTTAGTCGACTAATACTTTTGACTAGTCGACTAATTTTTGGAAAAAACAGCTCAGAATGTTTTGAAAATTTAGACAGTTGTCCAATGTTCAAAAACTAATTTTTTGGAGTATAAATAGACCCACATACCTCTGCCTAAATCACATTAAAATTCTCTGACTTTCTCTTTTCTTAAGTCCTCTCTCTCTCTCTCTCTAGAAAGTGTGTGATTTTCAAATTTCCATAGGAAAACCTCTGCAGAAATTCTGTCCCTATAGGAAGTCCAATTTCCAAGAGTGTTCTACCACAATTCATATCTTGAACCTTGGAGATTCCATCACCAACCTTGCGCTATAATTCCGATATTATCAAGGCTATAGGTGATATTGTTTCATACTCTTTCTTTATTTTATTTGGTGAATCTCTTATTGAAGAGATTGTACAAGTTTGCACCACTGGGAGTGTTGGCATCTTTGTATGTTGATTACTTGCTGGGAGCATGTATTTTAGTGGATTCAAATCTGTACGGGGTAGAGGACTGGACGTAGGATCACAAGGATCCGAAACAGGATAAAAATCTATGTGTTTGCGTTTGGAATATTCTGGATTGTGATCTTTTATTTCCGCACTCTTATTGCAATTTTTTATTAACTTTTAATTTGCAATATCGTCGTGATTTACACTATTCAACCCCTCTAGTGTATTTGGTGTGCCAGAGGATCCAACAAGCTCCCAGGTGCAGAAGATCAATCGTAATAAATCTCGTAAGTACGCGGTCGAATCCACATGGACAAGTCGTTTCACAATCACAATCTCAATCGGCTAAGGAAAGCTAAAGGTTTTGATACAACCAACTAAACTAACAAGTGTAGTAAGAGAGTGTGGGGTGACACTGTTAAGCCAAGCCCAAGGCAGGTAGGGTGAAGATGAAAGTGGGAAGCTAGTCAAGCTAGGAAGAGTGTGTATGATAGGATGTCATTAGGGTTGTGAGTTGATTAGCAATAGGTTCATTCCAAATGAATCAACCCTCACATCTATGCCAAGGTATGTAAGGGTTCTGCACATAAGTAATGCTCTTAGGGCACACCGCCGTTCTGCGCCCCCACCAAGAATAGTGCACGATTCATTCATGTATTAACAAATGGGTTGAAATCTCTAATGTAAGCTCTTTGATTGATCCTTGCATCCAAGTCAATAGAATGCAAGGATCATGCACATAGATGTGACCCTGAAGGTACACCACCGTTCTATGGCCCCACCAAGAGGAATGCACGATTCAATAAAATATAGGGTACAACCCATCACTCAACACTATCTAGCATCCATTTCAAGGCATGCTAGATCCATTAAATGCTAGCGATGAACATGTACTAATCAAGCACACAAACCCTAATTAATCCAATTCCACACACAAATGGCTCTAGGCATTCATAATGAAATCAAAGTGATAGTCATGCAAAATAAACACACTAATCTTCATTGCAAGCTATTAATCAAATAATTATCCAATGATTCTCATTCGCATCCAATAATCATTCAAATATAGAAATACAAAACTATAGAGCCAAATGGCACAATCAAGGGGAAGAGATCACAATAGCACGCATAAAACCCTAGCTTTCCCTCTTTTGCACCTCCACCAAGCTCCAATGGCTCCAAACCCTAGCTCTAGCCTTTGGGAAGAAGAAGGGGGCTCTCCTAGCCCCAATAGAATAGTAAAATCGTGGATCCCCCGGAAAATCGCAGCCCAAGCACACAAAAAACCCCAATGTTTCGCTATCGGGTCTGTTCTGGGCTTGCGGGTCAGATCCTTGGACGGCCAACCCACCGCCCACTCAAAATCTGCGTGCATGCATTTCTGCTGGTAGGCTGGGTCAGAGAACCCGGATAGAATGAGCCGCCCGCTCAAAATCAGCGTGCACGCATTTCTGCTGGCACCACAAGATCGCACCATGCGGCGCCCCATAGAAAAATCCCAATTTCCTTTTTAAATGCCTTTCCCCTCCAAAAATTGCGGAAATATACCTAGAAATCTCAAAAAAATCCCAGAAAATTCTAGAAAATCCCCAAGATTCACATGAGTACATGAAAATAGGAGAAGGAGAAATGAGTTTATATGATGATGAAATGAATATAATGACTACTATAAAACAATATTGACTTCCAATTATTCATATAAAATATTCCAATGCTTAAATATTTCCCAAAAAATGTCAATATGATCATATAATCGCATGAGCATATGAAAAATATTAGAAAGCCAATATGGACAATAAAATCTATATTTTGTGCAAAGAGTGAGAATAAGCTCTAATATGAGATATAAAGTGAACATACACTTAAGAGAGCATGATTTAAGCATAATCTTTAGCACAAAATGGGGGTAGATAGAGGGCATAAATATGCACTTTTCACTACAAATCACCTATGGAATATGCCCCCCCCCCCCCCCCCCCCCCCCCCGTGAAACCAATGATTAGGGCGACTACATTAGAGCAACAGAGGTGAATAGTGTGTTGGATACAACGTATAGTTGGATATAATGATCGATGACTTTGTGTTTGATGATAACAAACATGTGTGAACGATCTAATGTGTGTGCTAAGTGTTTTCAGGAATGGCAAGCTCGTAATTCTTCAAAGGAGACTAAGTCAAAGTGATGGAGAAATTGCTATACTCATTCCAAGTGGACTTGGTCAAAAGTGGAGAGATAAGGAGAGAATCAATACAAATCTATTTGATGGTTGAACGAAATCCCATTGTCATTCAAATTCTACTTGAATTCCTATTCCTATCGGATACCCAATACAAACTCCAAATCTTATTCCATATCCCAGAGTGATTGAAAGAGATCTTTCAAAGATGGATTCAAATCTCAAATTCCTTATTCCATGGGATTCTCCAATAGCGAAAATTGTTCTCCCTCCTACTCCTATGTAAACCCTCACGTTGTGAGAGGGATTTTAAGAGAGGTTATCAAAAAAATATTGCGGCAATACAAAGAAATAATTCGACAAAACCCTAACCTAGATCATCATATAGTCGTAATTCGTCAAAGCCAAAAAGCCTCTCCTTTTTACAAACAAAGAAAGCCATTCTATACCTCTATTACCGCAATCCTCAAGCAAAGTTCCATTGGCAATTCCCATAGCCGCAAGCAACCAAATCAAACTCCTATAATCTTCAAGTTACCACAAGTTCCTTTGCTCATCTTCAATCCGCAAGCAGGCTCACATCCTACAAGCCGCAATATTGGACTCAATTTTCAAGCTACAAGTAATAAGGTTGCAAGCTTGTCTCCCCTACAATCCATAAGCCTCTACAAGCAGCCGCATTCTTTGACCTTGTGGCTTTCTCCCACAACAAAGATGCTCACGCATAAAGAACCTATTGGAGCTCCAACAACTCATGCTTGCCGAAACCATTGCTTTAAGGAGCAACCCACACAAGCTACTTTATCCAAGAGAGTGCTGATGGCCGTAATTTTTGACCCAGAGAAAGTCATCTTGCAGCAGCTTGAGTTGAGGAGCAAACTCATGCATCAACAAGCCACTCCAAGTGATTTGCCGTTCTTGCTGCTGCCCTTGAGTCATCTTCAAACTGCAACACATCCGCAAACATCCAGGTGGAGCCAAGAGCCAAGCTGTCGCACAAACTTCATTGTCGAACTCTGCTAGCTGTCGCAATCCTTGATTCAATTGCCTCTTACCGCAATACTTAATTCCATCGCATCTACCGAAAGCTTGTTGACCGAGCCTTCACAAGAGCCGCAACCTACTGCCAACCAAGTCTAGGGGCTACATCATTGTGCTTTGCCTACCTTGCATCCCTGAGTGCCAAGCCTTGCTGAAATTACCGCAACATCAATCATGTGTGCCATCAAGCCTAGTGCAAAGCCAAGAGCTGCAACATCAAAGCCAAGTGCCTTGTCATTGCCAAAGAGCCGCAACATCCAAGGAGGGGTCAAAGCTGCAACATCCTAGTGTCATCATCCAAGCAGAGCAAGCAAAGACACAACTTGAGTTATTAAGATAGAGGGGACTTCAGAGATAGATGACCACATCCTGTCAGACTTGATCTAACCTGAACAGATTGACAGAGACGATTACACTGACACGAACTGAGCTTTTCTGAACTCTTTACTCTTTATATTCATGTAGTGGTGTATCGATCTTTGTAGGGGAAACTTTACCATACTTGTGACGTTTGTGGGGTCATGTCTAGTCGGTGCTAGACAAGAGGGACTTGACTAGTTGGGACTAATCAAGAGAGAGCTTATACTAGGATTAGTATTGTTTAGCACTTTGGGAGTGCGGTACGGAGAACCAGGTGGGTGTAGTGTGGGTGCTCTAGCTACATGTTGTACCAGTAATATTATTAATCTAGTATTTGCTTTTGGGGCTGGACGTAGGTCGTTGGGACGACCGAACCAGGGTAAACCATCTGTGCACTCTATGATTGCTTATTATTACTCTGCATCTGATTATGACTGCTTGTGATTGCTCATGTGTACACAAGAATTTTTATTAGCCTATTCACCCCCCTTCTAGGCTCAGATCCAGATCCAACATAGTGTATATCACGATGAAATTGCAAAAATTAAAAGTTACTAAAAATTGCAATAGATGTGCAGAAGTAAGTAATCACAGTCCAGAGAATGAGCAGATTATGAGCAGACGCAAATTGTCATTGTTGGATCTTCTGGTACACCAAATAAACTAGAGGGGGTGAATAATGTATATCACGATGAAATTGCAAAATTAAAAGTTACTAAAAATTGCAATAGAGGTGCGGAAGTAAATAGTCACAATCTAGAGAATGAGTAGACGCAACCATCAAGATTTATCCTGGGTCGGATCATTGTGATCATATGTCCAGTCATCTACTCCTAGTAGAGATTTTCAATTCACTATAACCACTTGCTCCTCGTAAGCAAACAACATACAAAGATACCAACACTCTCCGTGTTGCAAACTTGTACAATCTCTTCAACAAGATATTCACCAAATAAAGAGAAAAAGTAAAAAACAATATCACATATAGCCTTGATAATGTAGAAATTGAATTGCAAGGAATGTGAGAGAATCTCCAAGGTTTCTTGATGTGAAAATATAGTAGAACACACTTGGACATGAACTTTTAGTTGCGGCAAAATTTCTGCAGAGGTTTCCCAAAGAAAATCTGAAAAATCACTCTCTTTTAGAGTGAGAAAGACACACTTTAAGAATGAGAAATAGAGAATGATATCATGTTCTTGGACTTAGGATTTGGGGTCTATTTATATGCCAAAGAGATCCCAATAATGTTGGAATTTTATAATTCCATATCTCTATTCCATATGATTTTGATATGACAAATTTAATATTATTATTACTACAAACTCTTTCTGTGCAGATAACCACATTTACGCCTTGGACATTATCATTAGTTACTGCATACACAAAGACTTCTCAAATTCAGATGCAGTCATATCTACGGTTTTTATGTAATCGATGTAATTTTTGTTTTATAGGTTTTCAAGTCTGATGATGACTTATCTTAGATACCTAGGGTCTTTTCTAACATTTATTTACAACCTAGGCTTTTCAGAATCTCAAAATTCCTCTTTAAAAAATTAGCCGACCAATTTATTTTTGCTGGCAGGCTAATTTTTCGTTTTTGATTTTGACCATGAAATTTGATGGTCAACTTCCTTTCCATATCTGTTCCACGTCTGTAACTTCAAACGGTCAAATTTTTGTCGTTTTAAAATTAGCCGACCAACAAAATTTCATTGGCAGGCTAATTCCGTTTTGACCGTTTTTCAGAACTGCTTTGTTCTATCCATTGGGGACAGTTTATAACTGTTGAAATATAGCCGTTATAACTCCTTCTCAAACCTATAAATAGATGGGTACCTACTTCTCTTTTACACACTTCTCTTTAGATTTTTTAATTGTATTCTTTTTAAAAGAAAGTTCTGCATTGTTTTCATTTGAAGAAATAAAATTCTGATATTTTCTTCATTTGAAAACTGAAATCTTCAAGAGTGTTTCTTCCATCCAAAATCTAGAAAACTTGAAATTTCATTAAACACCTTTCCTTTGAATTCCATTTGAAATTCACATCAAGGCTTTAGGTGTTGTTTTCATTCTTCATTTTTGTAAGTTGAATCTCTTGGTGGAGACTGTACAAAGTTTGGGACAATGAGAGTGTCGCCATTTTTGTATGTCATTGCTTGCTGGGCAAGTGTTATAATAGATTGAAAATCTCTAAGGGGTAGAGGACTGGATGTAGGATCACGAGGATCCGAACCAGGATAAATTCTTAGTGTTTGCGTTTGCTTGGCTGGTTTGCTAATTTGTTTTGTTTCATTAATTGTGTTGATTCTATCACTGCAAGTTATTTATATTTAAAGGAATATACAAGTTACTTTGTATATCTCCTAATTGTTGAAAATACAATCATTTCCGCTGTTTAGTATTAAAATAGTCATATCGACGATCCTTACAAATAACAGTTTAACAACTACGCAAAACGGTTTGAAAAATTGAACTGTTTGACCAAAAAATTAGTCGACTAGGTAAAGCTATTGATCGACCAGGCTTTAAAAATGAACTAAAATTTGACCGTTGAAATTGAAGTTACTCTACTAGGCAACATAAATTGGTCGACTACAACTACCAAAAAGTCAGATTTATATCTGTTGGAGGAAGTTGTAACTACCATTAGTCGACTAAAAAGTTAGTGGTCGGCTATGCAAAGATAACTACCAAACGGTCAGAATTTATAACGGTTGGGATAACTGACTATTCGACTAGGGAAATCTATTAATAGACTAGGATCAAAAACTTTGGAAATTGTATAAAAATGATCCTTATGACTAAGAATTGTGGTTGACCAAAAATCGTAAAATTTGAAAATTAAGTGAAAATTAATCAGTCGACCAGTGAAAGGGTTAGTCCACTAAAAAGGTCTGTGACGTGGTTGTTTGAGAAAAGACCGTAAATGACTAAGATAGATTATCATCAAGGCTTTTACCTGTTAAGTATATGCAAGAAGAAAAAGAAAAAGAACCTCATTTTCACAAGATATAGGCATTCATCTTTTGAGCTTCGTCTTGCTTTTTTGATGCTTCTTGTAATGTATATGTTGACTTGATCATTGTCTTATCTGAATATAAAAATACTGAACTTTATAATCTGCATAGATAGAGTTAGTATACACAAATAATAATATGTATGTGTTTGTAACGTCAAAACTTTATGAAAATAGAAAATCAAATGTTATTTTCCAACAGAGGAGATTCCTGGAGAAAATGAAATATTATTAAATGTTGTTTGTACTTGGGAGGTGTTGGACAGAAAGAACACAAATTGTCGAAAATATATTCACGTATCATATTGCCACTTACATCATAAAAGCGGTGATAATTAAATCCACACTCAGTTGCTAAAATGCAAACGTATAGATTGGCCAATGTGGAACGAGTCAATAAACGCAGAGCTTGACTCGCTTATGAAACGTGAAGTGTTTGGACTTGAAGTTCAGACACCAAAAAGGTGTCAAACATGTGGACATAAATTAGATTGTACAAATATAAATAAGTATAAAACCGTAAGTTATAAGGTATAGCCTATAACTCAAGGATTTTTCGTTGAAACTGGGGAATAAACAATTAAGATGAGCTTGACTCACTAATATAAATGATTCATTAGACTCCCTAGTTATAAATTGCGAATACCTTAGATTTGGCAAAGGAAATTTTGGATACGCTGCTATTGGATGTTGTGACAACATACCTCTATGGACATCTTGATAAAAATACATTCCTTATTTCATTAAATGCCTGAATAGACTTTGGTACGTCTATTCTATTAAATAAATAATAAAATAAAATGTTTTACACCAAACTGAATCCCTTGACAAAGCAAAGATTCCAACTAAAGGTTGTCTTTGCATCTTTATAAAGAGCAAAGAACATGATTGAGATCATAATTGTAAACAACTTAAATCTCATCGGATCTCCTGAAGAGAAAACCAAAATATCTGTTTAACCTGACTATCAAATATGATATGAAAGGCATAGGCAAAATAAAGATATGTCATGGCTCACAGATTTATCTAAAAGATAAAATATTGTTACATTAAACTTCATACACCCAGAGTGTGTTGAAGAATTTACATTTGACCATTGTCATCCACTAAGTACACATATGGTAGTACGTTCACTGGATGTACATAAAGACCCCTTCCGTCAGTTGGAAGAGGGTGCTAATGTTCTCGGTCCTGAAGTCCCTCATCTAAGTGCAATTGGAGCACTTCTCTATCTGGATAATTGCATGCATCCCGATATATCATTTGCAATAAATTCACTAGCCAGATACAGTGCTATGCCTACAAAGCACCACTAGACCGGGGTTAAGCATCTTCTACGCTACCACCAAGGGTCAACAGATTTGTGCTTATATTATAAAGAATTATCCTCTATGCTTTTATAGATGCATGTTATAGGTCCGACCCCCATAATGAGAAGTCACAAACTGTGTACCTACGGTGGGACGACCATCTACTGTAGAACTACAAATCAAACTATGAAGACATCATCATCATATCATTCCGAGACCCTCACCATTAGTGGCGTGCATCGAACAAATCTGAGTTTTATAAGGAAAATCTGAATCCAAATCCGAATTAATTCGGATGGGGAACAAAAATCTGTTTTTCGATTCTGACATATCGGATACGGAATTATTAAGTCTGAATACTAACTCGAAATACGATACCAAATCCGAAACCTGGTTCCGATCTGGAAAGGGGCTCCACCAAAGCATTACCGATTCTGATTCACGCGAGAATCAACTTTGTACGCTTAGGTGCAAAAAGTTATTACAAACTACATTGTTGTTTACAGTGTGATCAACGTGGGAGTAAATGAGGGCGATGAGGGTAGTTGGGACTTGGGAGGAAGAAGATCCTACAAGTTTAGTCCCACATCAGTCACGTTGAGAAAGATTTGGTGGTATAAATAGATTTGTTTGGAAGAATAAAGCAAAATCAATAATGTGCAGGCACATCATATGACCCAGTGCCACATGATATAAAACGTGATTCGGAATCAGGTCGGACTGGTACTTTGTCATTCATTTCCGATTCCATTCCGATTAAAAATCTGTTGCTATTTTTGGCCCCAAATCCGGTTCCGAATCTGACTTGTCCGAATATTCAGAATCACATTCGGGTCCGGAACCTGGTTCAGAAACAGGAACAGGTTATTTGTCCACCTCTACTCACCATCCAAGAAGCAAGCCGGGAGAGTATATAGTTGTGCTCAGTGGTACACCACATCCCAGTGACGACTGGGTCAAAGACATGTAATTTGAAGCTGACCACATAGTCTGAAGACCATGCCACATGCTTACCCCTACTTTGAGGGGACCACATCAGAGGCAACAAGATCAAGCACGCCTCTCTAGAGCTCTTTTAGATGCAGCAACTGCGTAACAATGGTGATATCTGTAATTTGTACATATTTTTTGGAATGTTGAAAATAGGATTGATGAAAAACGCCTAAGAGATATAAAAGTCTAAGAGCTTGCATAGATCAGGGGGAGTGAAGAAGAATTGTACTCTTTTTTCTTAGCTATGGTTTTTTTCCCACAGGGGTTTCCATAGCCAAAGGTTTTAACGAGGTAAATCCCATTAACTCAGGATCTCGAAGTATCCATGCCAGAGCTCACACTTATGGCGGAATAAGATGGAGTGTTATGAATGTATTATGTAGGCTCATGTATAGGCCCATGTATGGCTTATCATATGCAATAGCATACTAGAAGTTTGTATCCTACATGAATATTATACCCTACCATTGTATGAACTCTTTCATATCTATTATACAAATGAGGACTTTTTTTGAATTTTTGTCCTACATGGCATCAAAATATGACTAGGACAAAATGTTTGGGAGAGTAGGGTCCCCATGGAGTGTGGATGTGTGGTTGGGTGTGGAGTTGGGTGTTTTGGTGGAACTCCCAAACAAAAGCCCACCACATTCCCCTTATTTGCAAGTTTGCCATTGTTTTTTTCATAAAATCCAAAAACCCACTCTTTTTTTGCTTTGCACCCATGTTTTTTGCGCTTTATTCCTTGCTTTTGTGCCATGTGATGACTGACCCAGTGTTTCTTTTTGCCATCAGTATTACGTCCGGGAGATGATTGCCCCCGTCGTTCTTGCACTTGGAAGACGACTGCCCATGTCGCCATTTTTCCCATGAACCAACTGTCCCTTTAGTTTTGCATTCGGAGACGACCTTCGTCGTGCCCTCGAGCACGAGCATTCGCTAGTTCTCCTATAAATAAAGGAGGTACCAGGTCTCCACCAGAAAACACTTCTGAATGATTTAAGGAGCCGACATAAAAGCCGAAAAAAGGCGCGTGCTGTATACACCGAACACTCTTCGGTGTATGCACGTATTCTAATGCATCGATAGGACTGATGCAGCTCGGACGGAGATTGAATTCTCATGGAATCAAAAAACAGTCTCATAGGCCCACCAACACTTGAGAGCAGACTCATGTCTCATCAATCAAAAAGCAACATCAAATTAAAAAGCAGAGACTGCATGCTCATAGGCGCTCTCATGCATGCTCAAAATGATGCATCAGTGTTGAATTCTCAAATAAAAAGCAATGTACACTAAAACCAACACATGAGAGCACCCAGATTCTAACACACTTTCATGGCAATTTTTGGTCAAAAAGCCGTGACATCGTCTGCTGCATGCTCAGACTGTATGCTCATGGGCTCGCCATCCAGCATGCCTATATACCACCCCCCCAAGCGGTCTCTCGCACATCCCTCAACATACACAGAGAGCTCCGACACTGACGGGAACAACGACCACAACACTCCACCGAAAGCTCTTCCACCACCACAGACGAGGTGCAGACGTCGTCGAAGCCGGTGCAACTCCGAGACATCGGTGCATGCCCGAGCGACCACCGGTGCATGCCCGAGCGATCACAAGTGCAGACACGAACTGACGCGAGCCACTGGTGCATCCCCAAGCAGCCTCGGTGCAGATGAGCTGAGAACCCTCCGCTTCAAGTCAACGTGCACCACCATTGATGTGGAGGCACAACTGTATTTTGCGTGAGAGCCATTGAGGTGGGTGAGTTGACATCAAGCGTGTTGTCTTTATTTTATTCAAAAAGCTTTTCCTTGACACAGAATTATTGGATTGATTTCGTTTATTTGGAGACATGAATTTGAGTTCATTAGCTTCTTTGTTAAAGAAATATACATGCGTTTTCAAGCATTATCCTTTTACATTGACAAATTTAGTTTTCGAATGTAATTTCGAACAGGGGTGAGCTTGTTTTGGAAGTATACCCTCTCATGGGGGGCCAAAAAAGCCCATCTACATTGACTTGCCATGTCTGGGTCTTGATTAAGGCTTTTGATTAAGTTGGATGTAAACGGATTCGGAGTACACAAATTGGTTTTCGGATGCGGATAACAGCATTAAAGTTTTCTATATGACCTGACACGAATACTGGCTGGGGTAGTAAGAGTATATTTTTTTCCGTATATAGATACAAATATGGATATTCGATATATCGTTAGAGTACCGTGATAATGACTCATTTGTACTTGATTACATTTAAACATGATCACACAAGAGAGAGTAATGTATACATGCTGTTAGCGTGTGAAATTTTTCATCATTGATGCACATATACATTATCTTTTTATTTTTTAAAAATTATTTTTCTGTTTTGTTTTACACATCATGGGTTATCAACATACCGATTTTTAGATTTTTTTTTTGAGTTCGTTATGGATCAAATAGAACTGATCCTAGAACCAATACCTCCTATTATGGATTTAATGAAACCAACCCAAAGCTTAATAGTGTAATTATGTGATATTGCATATAAAACATCGATTTAAATCTTAACACAATAATTTCAACAAAATGACCTAACAACTCAAAAAAATTTCCAAACTATTGAACAAAAAACCATGGCACTCCTGAACGTCACATTTAGTTAAATCTGTTTCTTATATTTATCCAAACAACCAATTTAGAACCAAAACCAACCTGAGACAGTTGCATATCAATATCCAAAATCCAATGGGTATTAAGAACCCGATTGTGATCCCGATCCCCTCATCCCATCTTAAATGCATCATGGTTGAATTTCAGGTTAAATTTTATACCCAATATCTTCATGTGTCTGGTTATTGATATTGAAAAACCGAAACCAAACTAACATGTAACTAGCCATACTTATGCTAAAATAGTAATTTGAAAAGAAATTGGGTTACTTCCTTCTGTACATCTATCTATTATACAACACATTACAAATTTCTAACACTAATGTGTTTTAATATTAGCATGCATTAAAAAACTTCTTGGAAAATAGAAGGATTGAAATAGCATTAATCGAATCCACGAGTAATCCATGAGTAATGTTTTTGTCCATCAAGCATCTCACCTTAAGATAGATAGCTATCCTATCAGTCTTTTTATTCTGCACCCCCAATAGCAAGATAAAAATACCTAATGGCAAGAGGAAATTGTTTCCTACATAAATAAATTTATATTCTCATTTTTTAACATTTCTAAATTAATCTTGACATTTTTTTCAATTAATAGCTATAATAAAATAAAACATAAAAAATAATTATGAAATGAAATAAATATTAACGTTTATATTTTATATTCATAGGAATCGATATTGGTGCATGATGGCATATGATAGAACTAGCTCTAGCCCTGCTTTCTTGCAACGATATCAATTCAAGTAAGTTACTCTAACTCTAGAGTAGAAAAATTAAATGTTGCACTGGTATGAGCATGTTAGATAGGATAACGATCCCTGATTAGGTAATGCTTTTAGGTGTTGTTGCAGGGTTTGTTGAGGAATATGGAATACAATAATTGGTTTGATGGCAATTATTATGAACAGTATAATGAAATTAATTTGAATGAGCCGCCTTATTGTCACATTTTGATAAGTATAATTTTGCATTTACTATATTTATAATTGTGTTAATGAAACTTATGCATATTTAACGAAAATAGTAGGATGATATACCTGAAACGCTACGAGCCTGAATCATGTGATCTAATCGTAGACTGTACAAATGATTTCAACACTGACATGGTAATTATTTCGAATTATTCTAATTGCCAAAAAACATTAAGAAGATTCATTCACAATATAATACAGTTGATTTAACACAATTTTAGGTGTTTGGTACTCGTGATAATCTCATAAATTGGGTGAAAGATACTGGAAAATGGAATAGATTTGTCATTGTTATAAAGAGGTCAGATACGCCATAACCGGGGCAGAAAGGTAATGTAACATTGGTGTGTGAGACGAGTGGAAAGTATATAAAGTATAATAACTCCAAGAATATTCCTGATGAATTAAGAAGGAAAGGGACGGGAACAAAAAAATGTGATTGCTCATTTAAAGTGAAAGGGTATCAATTTGGCAATTGGGGGTGAATGTGTGTTTATTGTAAATAGTGGAATGCACAATCACCCACCAGCAGAGAGGTTAGAGGGTCATTCTCTTGCTGGTATTTTGAGTAATGAGGAGAAAAACATGATGATTGATATGATAAGGAATGCAGCCCCCCAAAAAAATATTTTACTAACATTGAAAAGAAACGATGGTGAAAATATGACACACTTAAAACAAATATACAATGCTCGACAAAAATATCGCCGCGAAATCCGAGAAAGCAGATCTGAAATGCAGTACTTGTTGAAACTTATAACCGATAGCAACTATGTTGAATGGCACAGAAAGGATGCAGAAACGGAGGTTGTAAAAGACATTTTTGGGCACATCCAGAGGCCATTCATCTACTAAACACATTTCCTTATGTACTGATTATGGACAGTACGTACAAAACCAATATGACTCCACACTCTTTGAGATTGTTGGAGTGACTTCAACAGAGTACACATTCTCCGTGGCACATGCATCATGCAGGTTGAGCGGGCTGAGAACTTTGTATGGGCACTATAGATGTTAAAAACTTTGATTAAAAATGCCGATCGATTCCCACTTGTGATTGTCATCGATAGAGATCTAGCTCTATTGACCGCGGTGCAAATCGTGTTTCCATCAGCAACACACTTACTATGCCGGTGGCATATTTACAGAAACATCCAAGCAAGAATCAAAAAATTTAAGAAACCCAAAAGTTTGTGGGAGTTGATGACTAATTCATTTGACACAGTGTTGAACTCTTCACCTGAGGAAGAATGTAACGCCCCGCTCCCCGGGATACCCGATAAGTACGAATCCGTATCAGGTATTCCCAAAGAGACGGGTGCTACGGAAAGGAATACAAAATTTCAAAACTCAAACAGCAGGTCCACTGCGCACTGCTGGGATAGTACCTGTAGCATTCCAACAACACAGAAACACAAAAGGGACCAACAACACAAAAACTGATATAAATAAAATACTGATACATATAAATATACAACTGTCCAATTACAACATCCTTTATACAAAACTCATATACAACATATAACCCAAATCTCATATACAACATAAAACCCACAACTCGCCATAGTACAATAACACACCCAAATCTCTCACACACTCACCCATACTCTCAAATCCAACCAACTGGACTAGTGGGCCTCCAACTCCACAAACCAGCACCTGAAAAATATCAACAGGGACACGTCACAACGTGACCCAGTAGGATATCCAACTCCCACTAGTATGCTATTATGGAAATGCAACTACTTTAGATGCACCCATGGCAATGCGCAAATGGAACATGGTATGAGCTAAATAAAACAAGCTAAAAGAAGCATGAGCATGGCTTAAAGAATGGCAATGCACAACATAAGAAAGGGCAACTACAATAAACAACAAGCAACATAATGAAACATAAGGCAAGTTATAAGAGCTACAAAGGTGAAGTGAGCTACATCATCAATCCAAATTACAAAATGAGTTTTAAGAGTACAAGAGGGTCTCTCATGGCTATGGGACAATGGCCTTATACATGCATGGTTCATGGGTCATCATGGCATGCCTTCATGTAAATTGATTCACATTTCCAACATCTCATTACCAACATCATAACAAGGTGTCATGCACATCATGACAAGCACACCATACCACCACAACCATACTACATTACCACCCAACATGAATGCATGCAATGTCCACCACATCCCTCCCACCATGTATAACTACTAAAGTCCCACATTCATGTTACAAGAGCAAGTCCAATGACATTAGATACAATTTGGTATTCCTCTCTCCTTTCAACTCTTCTCTCATGCTTCATTAAAGCCTCACTATTTGCCCAACAAGACTTATGGCCAAATTGTTAAGTAGCAACTGCTCTTTCCCTTAAAGATGAGGGATTCACAACTTAATCTTATTAGCACCATATTGCCATAAAGTTAGTGACTTTATACATATGATTCTTAAATATAGAGACCACTACAACAAGGCTACTTCATCAAAATATCAGCATATGCATTTGAACTTTGATAAAGACTATAACTTGGATGAAAAAGAGAGCAACTTGCATGAAAAAGATGACAATTTGCGAATAATACAATAAAGATCACAACTTTCCAAATGATTTACCAAGTGAGATGGACTAACAACACAAATGCATCATCTTTCTCATAAATTTCTATTAACGATAGCATCTTGCCAAGTAATACACACCAAGTTAACAAAAAAACTAATTCCAACATCACAAAATGAATAAAGAGGCAATCTTTAATCAATGGATGCAATTCTACCACAAGATGGGTTCTTTAATTCAAAAAACCATGCAAATAAAAATAACATACTATGGAAAATTGGATTCCTACCTCATTAAAATTGGATGGCTCCTTTCCTTTTATTTCTCTTTTCCTTTAATCCTCTTTCTTTCTTTCTTTTTTCTCTTTCATTCGTTTTTTTTCTTCTTGGCTGCAAATTTCGCCCCCCCCCCCCCCCCCCCCCCCCCCCCCCCAACCTCCATGGGAGTGGGAGGGGGAGAGAGAGGAAATAAAAAGAAAAGGAAATCAATGGAAGAGTGTGGAACGAAATGGAAGTGGGAAAGAATTAATTAGAGATATTGATGGGCTCATGCACCAATTAGTTAGAGATATTTTCTATGGTTAGAGATATTTTCAAAGGAATGCTAATTAAAGATATTTTATTTACAAGCTTACCATTAACCATACACATGTCATCCTACTACTCTCACACATACATAATTACAAATGTGCCATCACTCAAAAAAATATCTCATCTCTCTTCTAAGGTTAATCCCAATACAAAGCCCAACACTCAAGCCCAATGCAAAGCCTAACAACTATCTAGCTACTAAAATTAACTAGGTCCACTCAATAATAATAATAATAAATAACAACATCAACAAATATTAATACCAATAATAACACTAATATTAACAACCACGATGCCATACACTAATAATAGCAACCATAATAAACCATACTAATGCTACCACCAATACACACAACAATTTTCACGCACTACACAACAAATCATCCAAGTAATATATCCATACAACATACCACCCATAGATTCATACGATTAGGCAACCAATAGAATATTACCATACACACAACAAATTACTATACACACCAAAAACGATACTCCCGCATACAAGCATAAATACACTGTACAAGTACAATCATATATATATACACTCTACGCATATGGCACTTAGGCCATTGCAAAGAATTTGAAAGCTGTTGGAACATATTTGTAGAAAAATATGCCTAGTTTCCAAAGGTGCTGAATTACATTACCGTCACATGGCTACCCTATAAGGAGAGATTTGTGTCCGCCTGGATCAACAGAGTGATGCACCTTGGCAACATAACAACAAACAGGTATGTTTAATGTTTTTCACACATTAAACCCAAATTTAAATGGTAAAATTTTAACAAGTTCATTTTACATGCATGCACATGTAGGGCCGAAGGTGCTCACAACACATTAAAGAGGATGTTTCTAGCACGCACACGTGATTTCTGTCATTCTTTGGAAACAATTGACAACTTAATCACACTTCAACACACTGAAATCTCGTGATCATTTCAAAGAAGCATTATTCATGTGGAGCATCAGTTTAACACTGTGCAATACCAAAATTTGATTGGTTGTGTGTCAAAAGAAGCACTACATCACAGCAGCAAGGAGAACTAAAAAGTCGGCAAGGTTGGGATTGACCCATCTATTTGTGGTTGCGAAAAAAGATACACATATGGTTTGCCATGTGCACATATGCTTGCAGAGTATTATAGTTTTGGATGGACGATTCCTATATCATCTGTGCATCCACAGTGGAAAAAATTAGCCATTAATAGAGGCATGTATGAGGAGCATGAACACTGTCGTTCGCTCAAGACCTAAAGGCTGTTCAGAGGCGATTTGCTAGTGGTGATATATCAGGAAAAAGAGTCCTTCATGGCAAAGTACGTGAATTAGCTTATCCTGATACCACATCAATGCGACTGCCTGCGAAAAAGGTTAAAACAAAAGGCAGTCCACGTTCTAAAGTAGAAAGTTTAACCAAACGGAATCCTTCATACTTTGAACACATTGATGCAGTGTATGATCGTGGTTCGGGTACTCTCCCCAACGTGTCTGTGAAATCATCGAAACGCAAGAAAATACCATACTTCGAATGGTTTCCCGAACAAGTTGTTCCTTACATTGACAATAGTATTGATGTAGTGCCTGATGGCAATTGCGGATTTCGAGTTGTTGCAGAGTGGGTAAGCTTTATCAGTGTAGACAACTGGTTTCAAATAAGGCAGGATCTACTCGATGAGCTGATACTTTGGCATAATGATTACATTGAATTGTTTGGGGCTGATCGTGCCAACGAGATTCAAAATATACTTTATATGCACAAAACCACATCAGCACCCATGGATACATGGATGACCATGCCAGATATGGGTCATTTGATTGCTTCGAGATATAATGTCGTCGTCGTCCATTTATCTAAAGATATGTGCTTGACATTTCTCCCATTTAGAGATGCACCGCAAGCACCTGACCAACAAAAAATTATCGGGATCGGATTCGTTCAGAATAACCATTTTGTAAAGGTATTTTTTAAAATTTATTATTTTTATGACTATTAAAGATTTTATTTTCAATTATATATAATATTTTTATCATGTTTACAGGTCACCATGTATGAAGGCTCACCAATACCACCGGTTTCTCTTCAGTGGAAAAATATCACTATAATTATGCTAGCGGATAGGAGACTCCTTACGTACAAAGGATGCTTCAATTTAGATCTTTATTACCTATGAATACAAATGTAGCAACTCAAGATGTATTTATAGATTTAGATTAATGTATAATATGACAATTTCATTTTTCTTTTAATCGAGCAATTTTATATAAAATTTAATACATGAACGTTAACAGATAAGCAAATGAATTTTAGAAATTCTTTTAGAAATGTGTTGGCTGGGTTTGTATCTCGAAATTCTTTTAGAAAAATCTTTATTAATTGGTTTCTACCATACAGGTGCACCATTATCATACGATCCCGATCTTCCTAATATGTACACACATTATTTTTTATGGATATGTAATTAATTTTTAACGTTGGATAATATCATTTTATGATTTCTTGTATTATTTCCAAAATGAATAATTTGCTAAAATATGGCTTTGTATTTTTATACAGATGGATGTTGCGAAGGATGCAGATTTGTGTAAAACTGTAAGGCACTAATCATATTTCTTACTACAATATCTTTGCGCTCATTTGTTTTCTAATCATTTTTGTAATTATAGGTTAACGTTCTTCAAAACCATAATATAGATGTTAAGTTACGTTCTTATAAGATAATTTGGTGGGATAAGGTATTGCTATTACAGAAGTTGGCTTTTTCATATTAAAAATATTTTAATTAATAATTATTTCTTATTATTATTTTCAAAAAATTGAAAAAAGAACAGTACAAGCTAATGCGACAAGGATTGGTAAAAAGAACCTGTTTTTCATAGGTAATAGAAAATTTGATAATCTTTTACAAAATATCTTTTCATAGAATATCATACTACCATTTGTGATATAGAATTGGAAGCTAGTCTTGGCTGAGCTTGAGTGGGTTTGCAAACCACAACGGCAAATGCACGCTCGAAATAAGGTAAATAGAGTTTTAGCTTTACAATTTTTTATATTCACAAATATTAGTATTTATTTCTCTAACAAATTTTTGCTCATTAATTACCTAGGTTATTGCGCATCCATGTGGCACTTCAGCATGGATTGAGATTGACACTTCCTCACTTTATAATGTGACGAGAAAAAAGTTTTCTATTGAAACATGAGTTGCTTTGATTTATAATGAGTATAGTTGGATAAAAAAGAATTCATTTTTCTTCTTTAATTTTAACTATTTGTTAAGGAGTAGACTTTCATAGAGTTCGAAGACAACAACAATAGCACAATTAACCACGACTGGTTTACTTCAAAAGACACATTCAATCTTTGTGGTGAAGGAACATGAGCCCCCTCGCCGCCCCTACCGCAATCTTTCTCCTTGCCGTCGGTGGTTCAGCTTCTCTCTCCTCTAACGCTCTGCCTCCACGTGGTTCACCGGAGTCTCCCTCCCCGTGTCGGGCTTCCTTCCGCACTTCTAGGGCCTGTATCCCTCCACCATCAGCCCACCTTCGGAGTCCGAATGCTCCGAATCCACTGAAGAGACACCCATTCTCTCTTCGTCGGCGGCCTTAAAGGCATTACATCAACAGGGGAGGCTCCCATGACAAAGTCATCATGGGCCGAAAGCAAAGCCTTTGCCTGTTGGATTAAGACCTAGTTCTCTCCTATCAAGTCGAAGGACCCGAGCTCGAGGACCCTGCCGGTGGCTGAGACGCATACCATCGTCTCGATTCCGTGGAGCTACAAGGCACGGGCCATGGTTCTCCGTTGAATAGCAGTAAATGGATTTGCTAATGGCAGCATAAATGGAGCTTAATTTGTTTCTTTAATGGAAAAGTCAATTTATTTGTAACGTGTTCATAGTTTGTAATTAACATATTGACTCTTTATTCTTCTCCCGATATAGCCCTCGTAGGGGTATTTTCGAACGCCCGAGTACAAAATGAGATTGACTACAGTCTGCAGCCTTCAATTCAAGTGACATCTAGCGATCTAGGCATCAAATGCATTCATTCCTATAATGCCCATACTCTCCCCAAAATGACTATACTTTCTAACTTTTGAATCTTTTTAATAATCAATAAAAATAGGCATAACATGCATGAGAGTATCGGTGATTGATGAGACATGAGCCTGCTCTCAAGCTTTGATGGGCCCATCGTTGATTTCAGGAGAATTCAATCTTAAACCCGTCGATGCATTAGAATCCGTGCATATACCAAAGACTGTTCGGTATATATAGCACGCGCCCAAAAAACAAAACGTTTTCTAGCCTTGCACTATCAACTGAACTGAAACGAACGGGGAAAAGAACCAAGCGCCGCCACAACCAGCGTTAGTAATTTATTTTCGGTGTTGTACGGAACGGGGTTTTCGTGGGGCCCAGCGCAAGAGCCTTCCTCTTCACCCCAACGGCCATAGCTGCCTTTTAGGTTGCTGCGACTCCGACGGTGACTGAATTCAGGCAGCGACCCCCTGCTCAATCTCTCCCTCTCATCGACGTTTTCCCCCTGTTTTGGTTAGTTTTTCTTCTCACCGTAGATTTGAAAATTTGGGAATTTATCGAGTGATTTTGTGCTAAAATTTAGCTCGTCTAGAATCAGTATCTATCGCTTGTAACAAAGCAACGAAACAAAGACCCGTATCGTCGAAACTTTTAACATGCCTTACACTTGTTCGATGAAATGCCTAAATGGCGACTTGGGCTCTCTCCGTTAGAATCCAGACACCACTCTATGTACTATATGTGTTTGACAGAATGCCTTAACTACACCCTTCTTTGTTGATTCTTGTTGGAATTGGGTACGCCCATGACGGGTTTAACTTAAGGGGTAAATAATAATTATAGTATTATTAAAGGTGTTATATGTAAACTGAATTAGCCTTGGTGGATAATTGCAATTTACAAAAGTTCAAGGTTCCCAATGCAAAATTGATTTGTAACTACCCTTACATTATTTTGTTAACGTTGAGTTTTTAACGGTAGAAAACTGCTCCCCTTAATTCCTATATATAATCCTTACTGGGGTTCAACCACTACCACCGTTCGTCAGCCGTATGAGGTTGCCCCTGCACTTGGCCCTGCCGTTCGTCGGCCAATGGCTTCGTCTTGCCCTACCCTCGTCGCTTAGCCCAACGAGGTTCACCAGAAGGAAGATCGGACGTGATGGCTTCGATCATCCATTAATGGGCCAATGGGGATTCGTCCTTCATGACACCTCTCGGTACTAGGGCTCCACCCGACAACCCCAGCAGGAATGATCAAAAGGATCGGACCGTGGGAACTCGGTGATGGGTCTGCCCTCTGTTCGTTTCATGGCGCTAGGGCTCCGGGCACTGTTGGGTGAAGGGCTTCTCACTGCATCTGATCGGTGTCTGTCAAACATCGCCCGCTGTTGATCGGAAGGAGGGTGGTTTGCCCCCTCATCGGTGATGATCAGTGAACTAGGGAATCCGGCCCCTGTCATTTGGGGCTCGCCCCTTTGGGGTTTGCATCCTCTCAATTTTTATTTGAGGCGACTGTGGTATTCTTTCTCCTTTTTGGGGGTTGCTTCGTGGGCTGATGGATGGCCATTTGGGTTTGCTCCCTGGTGATGACGATGGGGGCTCCAGGTTTGCTCCCTGGTGATGACGATGGGGGCTCCGTTTTTTTTATTTAATTCGCCGTGGGGCTCTCGAATCCCATGTGTGGAGGATCGACCCATGGTTACTGTTTATTGGGAGAGTCGGCTCCATGTTCCTGCAAATTTTTAATATCACCATTGTTTCATTTTTGTTTTCTTCTTGTGTGACTCTGCATTTTCTCCATATATTATTGAAATTTGAAATGATCAAGAGAATTGATTTCACCAGTAAGAAAAATTATAATAATTATAATATTTTTTGCACTCCTGCACAAGAACCAATACACAAGTAGAAGCAGATTTCTTCATAATGCATATTATTGAATTGCATGATTTTTTGAAGAAAAAAAGGAAATGTATGAATTACATAAATTTTGAAAAAAGATATTACTGCAAAGCAATTAATTGCACTGTTGCATAGGAGATGGAGCTAAACTTTGATATTTTTTTACTGCTCCTATGTTGTGCTCCTATGTTGTATTGAACTCTTATGCATATATTATGTTATAGCATGTGGAGACAAACTTTGCATGAAGTATAAAGTTCCTAAAGAATTGTATGCAAGAATTTGTTAATGCATAGAAAGAACATAATATATTTTGTTGCTTAAGTATATTTTTAATGGAACTTATGGCTTATATGCATATGTTGCTTACTTATTCTTATGCAAGTATTTTAGTATACGAATTTGCATGAGTTTTTTTGTTTAACTTAATAATGGACTTTTAAAAGTTAAATGTTACCATTAATAAATTGGCAATTTTAGTTTGCCAATTATCAGAATAATCCCATTTTTGTAAACAGAACCGTAATAATATTTTATGTCAATATTATTAACGTGTTAAAGCATATATTATGCAATTTTGTATTCTATGTGAATACATAAGTTTAGTGGGAGTAATACGATATTCTGATAATATATGTGGGGACTTATATTTGTTCGAAAACTAAACAAAATATAAGTATATTTTTGAAAGAGTAATTAAATTTAACGATAAAGTTTTTTAGTCATGGATGATGATTGGGAATTTAATAAACTTTCAACTTTGTGCTATTAACTGATTCGTTATATTTAAATACTTGACAAAAATATTTTTGGGCAAAGTTACTTATCTTCTAAATGTCTCTATATTTCAGTTATTACTTAGACCATCCTACAAATATGGCTGCTATCAAGAACATCATTGCTGACCTCAACAAGGAAGATCGTCTCAATGGAGACAATTTCAATATCTGGAGTTTCTGTATCAAGTATGTCTTAGAGGAACAAGAGGTCATTGAAACCATAAATCATAAGTTGGAAGATCCTGGTGAGGGTAGCACCGTCCAACACAGGCGTGCAGTTGAGACTTACAATGAGTGGAAGAAAAAGGATGCCACTGCGCGTGTTATTCTTGTAAGTTCAATGAAGGATGACTTTGCTTGTGAATACAAGGATTATCCTACTGCATATGAGTTGTGGAAGGCCTTATCTGAAAGGCTGGGAGGAACTTCTATGTCGAAATTACGGCAGTTCACTATAAAGTTTGATACTTATAAGATGAGTTCCAATCAGACCATTAAGCAACATCTCCGGAAGATGTCCAGAATGATTAAGGAACTTGCTGTTGCGGGGTGCAACCTCACTGATGAACAACAAGTACATGTTGTACTTCGCTTCTTGCCCAGTTCCTGGGAACATATGGAAGCTAACTTGACACATAATGAAAGTGTCAAAACTTTCGATGATATGGCTCGTCACGTGGAATTGAAATATGAAAGGTTATCTTCCTTAAAACCATAATCGCATTCCTACGTGACTGAGTCAAGTTCCAGGAAAGGAAACTTCACGAGGAAGAGGTTCTGGAAGAAGAACCATGGCAAAGATGTAACTATGAAAAACAAATCCAAGGGGCTGAGGAAATTTGATAAGAAGAAGAAGAAGGAAATGAATGTTGATAAGTTGACGTGCTTCAACTGTCGTCAGAAGGGACACTTCGCTCGAGAATGTCCTGAGCCAAGGAAGGTAACTTCTGATTCTTCTTCTTCTATTCCTTGCCATAATGCATATCTGTTGAGCTTCGTTATGCTCATAGAACCTGATCTTTGGTGGATTGTTGATTCATGAGCGACAGACCACATAGCGAGAGACAGAGACTACTAAGTGGAGTACCACCGTGTTCCTGGGGGAACCAGATGGGTGTATGTTGGCAACAACAACAAGCTGGAAGTAAAGGGAGCCGGTACGTGCAAATTGGAAGTGTGCGGAGGACGGACCTTACTATTACATGATGTCTTGCATACTCCAGAAATAAGGCGAAACTTAGTTTCTGTAATATCCTTAGCTAGATTTGGATTTGATATGTTATTTGAACGACATGGACTGAATATAAGTTTGTGTAACGAATATTATGGATCTGGTACTTATGTTAATGGTTTGACAATTCTTAATACAAATATTTGTTCTTTTGGTTATATGTTAACCTCATCTTCATCTGTTGCATCTGATAATGCAACATTATTATGGCATGCTAGACTAGGTCACATAGGAAAAACCAGGATAGAACGCTTGGCTAAAGAGGGTCTTTTGGGATCTCTCACCAAAATAGAAATTCCTACTTGTGAACCATGTTTAGCAGGCAAAGCAACTAGGAAACCATTTGAAAAGGCAATGCGAGCTGACAATCCATTACAACTAAACACTCTGACATTTGTGGACCCATGATTGTGAGGGCTAGTCATGGTACCTCATATTTCATTACATTTATAGATGACTATTCTCGGTTTGGAAAGGTATACCTCATATCCCATAAATCTGAAGCATTAGAGTGATTCAGGTTGTTTCTCAACGAAGTTGAGAATCAATTGGATAAAAAGGTTAAAACTTGAGGACAGACCGAGGGAGAGAATATCTGTCAGATCAGTTTAAAAATCTATGTAATGAAAAAGGAATTCTAAGACAGCTTACTACTCCTTATACACCTCAGCAAAATGGTGTTGCTGAGAGAAGGAATAGAACTCTATTAGAAATGGTTCGATGCATGATGTCACAATCAAACTTACCAATTAAGTATTGGAAAGATGCATTGTTGACAGCAGCACATGTTTTGAATATAGAACCCTCCAAATCGATTCATAAAACCCCATATGAACTCTGAACTGATAGAAGTCCAAATTTGAGTTTTCTAAAGCCATGTGGATGTGCAGCTTATGTGCATGACACTTCTCATAAGCATGGGAAGTTGGGACCCAGAGGAAAGAAGAGTATATTCATTAGATACTCTGAACACTCAAATGCTTACGTTTTCTTGGGTGAGCAAGAAGACGGTACTGTCACAGAATATGAATCAAGGGATGCCACGTTTATAGAGGATATGTTCCCTAAATAAGGCAAAGTCAGAAATGAAGATGATCTCCATGAGTTGGAGGATCTAGACTTTGTGAGTACTAGGTCATTTGAGGTACACGAGAATACTTCTTAAGTCCCTAAGATTAGTGGAAGCGGTGTGTCCGAAAGAGAAGTAATTCAGAATTCTTAGCTTGATGAGTCAGTTGGGAGAGGCAAACGGGTTAAGGTTCCCGACGAAGATTTGAAATCGAAGGGGAAGCCTTAATTGCAGTACGTCAAGATGACGAAGAACCTCAGAGTGTAGAAGAAGCTTTATCTCGTCATGATCGAGATTATTGGAAGAAAGCTATGGAGGAAGAAATGGATTCTATGAAAATTAACCAAGTTTGGGAACTGGTTAACTTACCGCCTAATCGAAAAACAATTGGAAATAAGTGGATTCTCAAAATAAAGAGAAAGGCGGATGGATTCATTGAAAGACATAAGGCTCGTCTGGTGGCAAAGTGATATACCCAAAAGGAAGGTATAAATTACGAAGAAACCTTTTCACCTATTGTTAAATTTGCCTCTAGTCGCCTAATACTAGCTTTAATTGCTCACATTAATTTAGAACTTCACCAAATGGATGTCAAGACGACATTCCTAAATGGTGAACTAGATGAGGAAATCTACATGGATCAGCCAGTATGTGTCATTATTAAAGGCCAAGAAAATAAAGTCGGTAAAGTACAGAAATCTATATATGGCATTAAACAAGCATCTAGGCAATGGAACCAGAGGTTTCATAGAGTTGTCACCTCATTTGGTTTCGAGATGATCGAAGAAGATCATTGTGTTTATGTGAAGCAACATAAAAACAAATTTGTCATCTTGACATTATACGTCGATGACAATTTGTTAGCTAGTAACGATATGGAGTTTCTGATAACTATAAAAGAATGGTTATCATCGAACTTTGAAATGAAAGACATGTGAGAAGCGGATTTTATACTTGGTGTAAAAATCTAAAGAGATCGCTCTAAGAGATTTCTTGCATTGTCGCAAGAAACATTTATTAATAAAGTGTTAGAACGATTCAACATGTCTAACTGTAATCCAGTTGAAACTCCAACATTGAAAGACGATAACCTAAGTTTAGATGATTGTCCTAATACAACAGATGCAAGGAACAAAATGGCAAGAGTGACATATGCAAGTGCCGTGGGTAGCTTAATTTACGCTATGTTGTGTACAAGGCCAGACATATGTCATGCAGTAGGATTGGTAAGTCGATATCAGTCGAATCCTGGACCTGAGCATTGGAAGGTTGTAAAGAGGATTATGAGATATTTGAAGGGCACAACCAACTATAGTTTGTGTTACGAAGGTTCATCCACCAAACTGGAAGGCTACACAGATGCTGACTATGCAGGAGATGTAGATGAGAGGAAATCTACATCAGGATATGTTTTCTTGCTTGGAGATGGTGCCATATCATGGTGCAGCAAGAAACAAACTTGTGTAGCTCTATCAATCATGGAAGCAGAGTTTGTTGCTGCTTCATTAGGAGTTCAGGAAGCTATTTGGTTATGACGGTTCCTAGAAAATTTAGGTGTAAAGCAAGAACCAGTTGTTGTCTACTGTGACAATCAAGCTGCGATAGCTTACACCAAGGATCCAAGATACCACAGTCATACCAAACATATTGACATACGATACCATTTTGTGAGAGACATTGTTGCTGAGAAGATAGTTTCTATCAAGTATATATTTACGCACAAACTGGTTGCTGATTCTCTTACTAAACCCATTCCTAGAGATGCTTTTTTGAAACATGTAAAAGCTCTAGGATTGCGTAGAAATTGAAATATACTTGTGTATGTACTCTGTTATATATATTGATATTGTTCAATAAAATATTTATTTCATTCATTGTGTTGGATGATATGTGTTTGCCCAATAGTGTTATTTGTTAACACATAGAGAGAGTACATAAGAAAAAGTATGTCAAATAGGCATAGAAATTGGCCTTCTCACACGGAAAATCGCCTCTGACGTTCTAGGTGAACGGGCAGGGATGCGGCTTAATCCTCTATAAAAGTTGCCTTGAATAAGTTTCAAGACGAGGTCATTTTATATATACAAATAATGACCGAGATGAACAGATTCCCTAAAGTTCATCTAAGCCTATCTATGAGCCAGACACGAATTCTTAGAGCAATTGATTGTTGTAGAATTCATTGTTAAATGTTTGAGTACATTTAACTTGGAGTCTGAACGGCGTTGGATTGAATTACTCCAAAGACATACGTAATACACCGTTGCATGTGATTCATACCACATGTGCTGGAGTCGACCATTAATGGGAAGTGAGAAAGTGGATTCCTGTCTCTCTACTGTGTGAGTCCTTGGAGGATTGGGTTCCTCCCTATACCCTTTGACCATTGACTAATATTCAAAGTCTCAGTCTTGGTGATAGCTACTTTAGCATATTCCTTATGACCACGAGTGATTCGGTCTAAAAGGGTATGTATAGGAAAGCGACTGAGTTGTGACTTAGAATATTGAGTGCAAAGGAATAACTAACTTTGTTGATATCAAGTTTGATGATCTCACTGGCAGGCTAATCTGTGTGATTAAGAGACATTAACGTGGATGTGTTTAAAGTATGTCCTCAAGACTAAATAAAAGGAGGGATCCGGAATACTTACACTAATACAACAAACTAGACCTGGGGTATTATAAGCGACATATATACTTTAGAGGATTGATTACATAGAGGGCAGTTGTGTATCTCTAATCAGTGCACAACAAGATTGCATATGTTCGCTTATGGGTCACACGACCAAGTTACCAAATGTGAAAATGTCTTTTTCTCAAGTTGTTTTTGTAACAATAATCCCATCATGTGCGAGTGTGAGATGTTGGAATTGGGTACGCCCATGACGGGTTTAACCCAAGGGGTAAATAATAATTATAGTATTATTAAAGGGGTTATATGTAAATTGAATTAGCCTTGGTGGATAATTGCAATTTACAGAAGTTCAGGGTTCCCAATGCAAAATTGTTTTGTAACTACCCTTACGTTATTTTGTTAACGTTGCGTTCTCAATGGTAGAAAACTCCTCCCCTTAATTCCTATATATAATCCCCATTGGCATTGAGAAAAACAAGGAAGGGAATTGAATTAACGTTCTCCTCTCTCCCAACACAAACAGAAGAAAGAACAAAGTGGTAACTTGGCGGTGAAAATTAATTGGATTTCATTCGGTGATTTCCAATACGATCCAAGGCGCTCCTCTAATCCGCTGCAAATCAAGGTGATGTGTTCATATCACAAATTCTAACAATTCTCAGTGGTGATTTCTTCTATACACTCCAGTGCATGTTAATTTGTACATATATGTTACTCTCACACTTCAACAGTACATCACTTATTCCAAATGGCTTCAAACAACTATCTACAAGCTGGCAATGGTTACCTTAATTTGGTGCTGCATTTGTTTCTCCCCGAAAAATGTCTTGCAGTAAAAGGGCGGCGCTTAAATTTTTAGTTGATAACCCAACTGATTATTAGTTAACAGTCCATGTCTTGTTACTTGGTCATGGATGATGGTTTTCTACTTATGTTTATCCTTCTGACCTAGCATCATTTCATTCATATGCATTTCTAAAAATTTTGTTATTTTCTAACAAAAATTGGCTTCGTTGCACTTACTGCAGATTTCACTTTGCACTCACCTTTCTCAGTTGGTTATCCCTTGTAGAATCTTTCCATCCACAAGGTACGGATCAAAGACTTAGTGATATTGTTTATGAGTGTGCCGAAACCACTGCTTTCTATGTATGCTTCTCTAGTGTTATATGAGTGTTACAGGAACCTTTTAACTTTATGTGATGCAAACTTTATTTGTAAGGTTCTTAATGTTGAATGAATCTATAAATGCTTCAGTTTCATAATCCTAAATAATGGAAAATGCAACAGTTCATCAGGTTCCTGTTCCTTCTGTGCAACACATGCCTGAAGACTAGTATTTACGGATATGTAAACTACACCACTCATACACAGATACATGCATGCATATGTAATTGCAGTACATCCAGTTTTTGTCTTTTGCTCTGGCTAATGTTAAGTTACTTTGTATTGATTAATGAAGTCACAAATTTTATAAATTTAAATTCAGATATCCCTGTAACATCCTATGGATGCATCTAAAAATATCCACACTCATTTAGCTAAAATCCAAGAGGATTAAAAAAATGTATTGTTAAATCCTAGATCCATTATGCCCTAATGACAATATCCTAATGTTGTATATCTGGAGTCCTATTGTGAGAATTCCAATACATTGGTGAGCAGTAAGATTTCCTTAATGGCTTTTAAGATTAAGGAAAAAGAAGAAAGAAATATGGGTACTGGGTGTTAATTTGTATTATGTTTTTGCATCATAGTTTGGCGGTCTCTTATGCTGTTTTGTTCTGTTCAAGGTATTGAAACTCTGAATAAAAGAATTTTTTTTTATCTGAAAGTAGTTTTCATTCCCACTTAGAAATCTTAGTTTCAATATGCCAAGGATTTTTTATCTTTTTTATTTTTCTGAATTATGCAACTCAAGTGACATGGTTGTCCGGGTTACTGCAACTTTAATTAACAATTGAAGTGTCCCATGTAACTTGTTGGGTGATATTACGGCACAAAATCATCACCCTTCAAACAAATGATAAATAATTTTATATCTGTATTATCTCAATCACAAAAGATATGGTAAGTCTGTCTGTGGTCCAATTAATCCCAACACAAGTTAACAATTATAATTCATTTTTCAGCTTGAGTGATGCAAATCCTCAAGTGGTCATCCCTAACCCTACTTTGATTCTTCCATTCTTTAAATTGCAGCTTGCCCCCTCAAGCATTGATCTTGATAAAATCTATGTGTTTCTTTGTATTCTATGCTTTGAAATAGCATCTTCAGTATTCACCATTTTATCTCTTATATTCAATATCATTTCTGACGAATTTGTGATATCATGTGCTCTGCTTTAAGAGTTTTTCAGCATGTCTTGGTGCACCATCGAATCTGATCCAGGTATGTCGTATACAACAAATCTTGGCACAATTTTTTCTCGTTTTTTGTTGTCTCTTTATTTAGAGAGTTAGATTTGTTGATCAATGTTTTTCTGTCATTTGGACATGCAATTTTTTGCTATGACCATATGCACATTTTTTTCAAAGCTAGAAACTGATGACCGGTGATGAAGTTAAGCATGATGATCTTATTATTCCCTTGCACGCCATACTCTTTTTCTTTCTATTGATGGGAAACTGGAATAATGGAAAACTGAAATAATTGCATCTGTGTTGTTTTAGCTTATATATTACAGTTTTCTAAATATTAGAATCGGTCGCATATCAGTTCGAATAATATAATATCGGATAGTGGATAGCGGATATATATAGGTGATACTGATCAAATATCGGAGTGTCGTATCAGATGCTAAAAAGAGATATTATATGCTTGCCATACATGTATATAAGTAGATATAAACTATATAAACTCTCATAAAAGTATGCTTAGTATATATTTAGCTCAATATATTGCACTGAACTTGAATTTTTGATAGGAAACCAAAAGCAAATCTGAAATTTATTAGAATAAATTGAAAATAAAGATAGATTGATTAATACTTAAAGGGGGTAATCGTCCTCCAAGACGCCGATTTATATGGGACGTCTGCACCCTCCCTAGATCAAGGAATCTTCTCCTCTCAAATATCAAATCACTCACAATTTTTCGCATATTAGGGCTGGCTAGCCTCCCCTCTTATTTGTAATAATCCTAACTAAAAATCCAATTACCACAATACCCCTGTAATAATAAAATAACAAAAAACACAATAAAATATGCCCCAAGTGGGCCGGATACCACAATCCACTACAATAATAGAATAACACAAAACACAATAAATATGCCCCAAGTGGGCCGGATCTAACATTACTCCGCCCCCAAAAATCCACCTTGTCCTCAGGTGGTCTATGAAGTTAGTGTGACATCCGTTGCAAGCCTCTTCTCGGGTCAAAAGGATGAGATTGGTCTCCACCGCTTTCAACGACGTTCTGAAAAATATCGTCGGGGTAAGGCGGGGCCCAAAGAGTGTCGTCGGCATCGCCGAGTTGCTGGAAGTGCTCCGTTGCACGCTGTTTTGGGCCAGAAACGACAAAATCTCGCTGTCCGGTGCCTCGGAGGGCCCGTCGTTGCTGTTGAAGGTTCGGACGCCCCCAAGGGGGCCCTGGAAGGGCCGTGCCCCCTTCCAGAGGGGCGGCGACCCCCCTGGGGGCTCCGGGAGGGGCCGACGCCCCTTCCAGAGGGGCGACGGCCCCAATGGAGGGGCTGGCGTCCCCTGGGGGCCCCTGGAGGGGCCGGCGCCCCTTCTCGATGGGCGGCAGCCCCTCTGGAATGCCCAGGAGGGGCGACCTCCTCTGATTTGCTGCCGGAAACGCCACCTTTCGCTGTTTCGTCATCGAAAACGTCATCTTTTGCCCTAGACCCGTGTTTTCGATCAGATCCGAACTCTTCGCCGCAGTTGGATCTGCGTTTTTATCCAGATATGAATCGATCCTCGTGGAAAGCGCCGCGAACTCCTTCAGATCTGCGCCGTTTTCCTTCAACTTCTCCTCATCTGTGGCGCCTCACTTCTCCTTCTTCAGATCCGCGTTAAAGCTGGCGACTTTTTACTCTTCCGCGTCCAAAGTTGACACATTTAGCCCAAAATTAGGTCTTTCGCTCAGATTTGAAATTTTCACCGCTTTCATATCTGGAATTTTCGCCGCTGTTGGATCTGTGTTTTCATTCAGATCTGAATCGATCCTCTTCGAAAGCGCTGCAAACTCCTTCAGATATTGTCTGTGTTCTTGATATGATTGCTGCAACTGTAGGCATAATTGCATGACGATATCCAACCTTTCCTGCATGGATCTCCTTCAATCTGCCTTGGATCGTTGCTCTGATACCAGAATGATAGGAACCCAAAAGCAAATCTGAAATTTATTAGAATAAACTGAAAATAAAGATAGATTGATTACACTTAAAGGGGGTAATTGCCATCCCAAGACGCCGATTTATAGGGGACGTCTGCACCCTCCCTAGATCGATGAACCTTCTCTCAAATATCAAATCACTCACAATTTTCTGCATACTAGGGTTGGACAGTCTCCCTCTTATTTATAATAATCCTAACTAAAAGTCTAATTACCACAATACCCCTACAATAATAAAATAACACAAAACACAATAAAATATGCGCCAAGTGGGCCGGATCTAATAATTTTCCACCAACGTATATTAAAAAATCGTAAAGACTTGAAAACTTGGGGCCTTTTCGAGGAGTTTTTAGATGTAGTTTTCACTAAGGACTTTGTGTCGGTGATGAAAACCTAACGGATGAGGAAGCCACACTTTGTTTTGCTGACAGCCACCACCCTTATTTGATTCGAGATCGAGAGGAGGAAGGGGAGGAATTTGAATATTAAACCTAAGCTGTTGCCGTTGAGATCGTAGGAAATAGCGGGCGGAGGAAGAAAGAAGATCAACCCACGATGGAGTTGGAGTTGAAAAGTTTTCGATAAACGAAGGATTGCATATCAGGTCAATCCACCTCTTCTTTTTATAAGTATTATTAAACTCAAAAAATTTAAAAAAATATATGTTGAAATCGATCAATATTTCAAACCAAAATATCGGCCGATATAGCGGCTTGAAATTACGGACGATACTAGTTGAAAATCGGAAACTGGAATAAAAATACATATATCGTATCGACCCTTTGTTTTTTCCGATATTGCGGATATTGGGCTGATATTTGGAACACCGATCTTTTCTGATGCATTATTTTAGCACTCTACTTTATTGATCCTATGTAGCTTTTGTTGCATGATTATCTTCTTTGATAAAAATGTAAAAAGGACCATGTACTTATTTTTTATATTCTTAGTCATAATTTGCTGGACTGCCAAATGGATCTTGAGAGATCATACAGTTAGAGCATCAAAATATAACAAACATATAATGTTTGGTTCCCCATTTAGACAGGTTCATCCGGTACATATAAAAATCTTATTTGATCTATTTATTAGTTTATAAATTTTAATTGCATGTGCCCAATGTAACAGTGGGCCTGTTAATATTGATAGGAAATGTTACTGTCTGTTCCATGTTCTCCTTGTTAACATTCGTCCTGCTTGTAACATGCTGGCCTAGATTCTCAGACATAGTCGTAAAATTTGCATACCTTTTGAAAAGTTTGTTAATAATTCATGGGTAAATTGCAGAAACTATACCTGTTTTATTGGCATATATGCATTACCAAAAACTACTCATATTCCAATAGAACATATGTAGTTTTAGCTAATGCTCAAAGGCACCCTTTTTTGCTAAGTTCTTGGATTATGCGGTATTAGTGCTATTATGTCAATACTGCAGGGTGGTTTCGGCAATTTACCCATAATTCATATACAACTGTTGGGTTTGTCTCGCATTCATTCAATGTCAGCAGGGTATGGGCAAGCAGACACATGGGGTTGGGATTCAGTCACATTATGGAAAGAGAGCAATATGGAGATAAGTCTAGATAAGTTAACTCATGAATCAAATAGGTCAATGCTTTTGAGTCAATATGCCTTTCAAGCTAATTAGTTGAATCCACGTCAGCTCCTGGGTCATTTCAGCCAACAAGTGATATCTAGTCCATGGTTCAGTGGTCTTGATTATGGATGCTTGTGTTTGTGCTCGTGTTAGAGCTTAATTGGGGGGGGGGGGGGGGGGGGGGGGTGTGTGTGTGTGTGTGTGGGTTAAGGGTTCCTTTAGTGTACGTCCTGAGCTCCTGTCACATATGCTCCCAATGCGACTTGGTTTAGTAACAAAGCATAGGGGACTCTATCCCTATTAGCTTTAAGCTGGCGAGCGATAATCTGACTGGTTAGACTCTGGTGGACCAAAATCAAGGTGAGTTTTGTTGGGAGCGCCTAACATCCCTTCAATGTCAAGTGGGTTTGGTCAGTTAAGCTTTAGTCCCATATTGGAATGGGAACATTGTGGATATATGATTACATGGCCTCATGACTGAAATATAGTTAATTTCTAATGAATTTGAATTTTGTTTTGATATGGCTTTCATGCTTATCAACTGAATTCATCTCGGTTATTGGACCTTTGTATCCAGCAACAACCATTAAAATGAACTGATTCACTCTTTGCGTCTGTTTGCATATGATTTTTATAGTTTGCAAATTATATGCTAATTCATGTTTCATTCCAAGTAATTCTGAATTGCTGGAGTGGCTTTTAATTTTTTTAAAACTAATATCTTATCATGTGAATGCTACAACTAAACACTTCTTTTGCTAGAAAAAAAATAGAACGCATTGTTAAGAGATCAGATTGTGGGCTGTGGAAGCTGTAAATTGTATATAATCTTTAAATAAGCATTAATTCCCTTCTGTGAGTGATAATCCAATGGGTTAGATTCTAATGGATCAAAAGCAAACTGAGATTTGTTGGGGGACCCTAACATCCATTCAACATCAAGTGGGTTTGGTCAAGTTATGATTTAGTCAAAGGGAGCAATATCGATTTATGATTAAATAAGTTTGGACAAATGATATAAATATGGTTAATTTCTAATGGTTCTTACTTTTCTCTCAGTATGACTCTCAAGCTAATCAGCCATACCCATATCGGTTAATGGACCTTTGTACCCGTCAACAACCATTGAAATGAACTAATTCACTCTGTGTTTGCTTGCATATAGTTCTTTTAGTTTGCAAATCTTATGCTAATTCATGTTTCATTCCAAAATTCTGAATTACTGGGGAGACTTTATTTTTTAAAACTAAAATCTCAGCATGTGAATGCTACGACTAGATATTTCTGTTCCTAGACAAAATAGAATTCATTGTTAAGAGATCATCGTGGTGTGGGGAAGCCTCAAATTATATATAATTGTTTTAAAAAGCATTCATTCCCTAATTTTTTGGTCTTGAATTATCGCTACGTAATTCTTGAGTTTTCCATATATCTCAACTTTCGACCCTTGTTGAACACTGGATTTGTTACTACGGTTTCGAGTTTTCAACTTGTTGGTGCCTCTTTTATAGGTGTAACTGTAGTTCTGCTTCTCCTTCATCTTATCATCCTCTTTTTTTCTTTTTTGTGAGTGTGTATTTGCTGTTTGGTTTTTGTGTGTGTGTGTGTGTTTTTGTTTTTTTGGGGGTGGGGTGGGTGGCTTAAAATAGTACATGTAGTTACATGTTCTGCTTATTCCCTGACACTTCGCCGGCATCATACATTTTCTCGAATCCTAGTAGGTATAGTTTAACAAAACATAACCTGGGGAAGACATGATAAAGATGTTATTATTGTTATCTTGACACTGTTTATGCATCCATATATGTATGCTTTGTGATGTTCATGGAAGGATTAATGGTTTCTTATACTTTCCCTAACATGACATAATATTTAGTTTGTCGACCTTCTCATTTTCCTGATTTCCAATTGGGGTTCCACTTGCAAGTTGTCAACTACTCCAAATAAGAATTTCCATTGTTCAGCAATAAATTAGAAGCCCATTCAGCATCATTTGCCTTGCATGTAATAGGACTTGTAGATGATGGGGCCCACCAGCGAGGGGGCCTGGCCGAGCTGGCCTGATGGGGCCCGCTAAATACCACGTATGATTCCGTATGCCACACGACCTTTCGGAAAGAGGCTGACTATACACAGACTAGAGTCGACAACTCTTTCAATAGCTCGACCTTATGGGGATGATCTCCATCAGGTCGGCCCCATCAATGGTGACCTTTCGTAGCACGACTCCCGAGGTCGTCTTGTTCAACTTCACGGCTCGAGTACTCACCCACCCGACGAGATTGTCTCTTGCAATCATATCAGCGTGATCTTAGTCAGATGGACTGTCCCTTGTTCTCTCCAAGCAGTTACTAGCGGGCACGCCCCATGTACACAACAACCATCTTTGTCAGGAAATTGCGCAGCCTGTCTCGTCAGACGACGCACATCCATCTTTATCAGAGAGCACGTGCATCTATTTTGTCAGGATCCGTGCAGTTACCTTTCTCGGGGATGGTTACGACGTGCACTCCACGTCCGACGAATCCTCTACTGGTTATTGCAAAGGGACGTGTGGTGTTTGCTGACGCGACCAAGCCATCCCCTGACCTTATAAATAGAGTAGAAGCCATCTCTATCAGGTATGCCTAATCTGATACCCAAATCTCTATCTCAAACCCCTAGTATTCCACATCTTTCAAACCATAACGATGTCTATCTTTAGCCACACTCCATCTTTCATCCGCTTTACGTTAACTTAAGCATCGGAAGTGAATCGGAGAGCCATCCATCCGGTTCCTCTGACGCGTGTTTTATCTGTTTTAGGTGACGTCGAAGGATATCTCCCTTCAGCCCGGCAAATCAGCCTGACTGGGCTCAACTGTTGTGCGAATACTCGCCTTCGAGGCTCGATTTGGGCCCCATGAGATTCTTAATATTAACAGTTTGGCGTCAGAGGAAGGGCTTTGTGACAAGTTCTGTTACATATGCTCTCATCACCAGCAACCTCCACAAAATCTTCATTGCCATTCCCGTCTTCGTCCTCATCATCATCTCCAATCTTAATGCGCATTGTTGGGATCCTAAGATGACAAAGAAATACACTAAGGGGGGTGAATAGTGTATATGAAATAATATAACTTCTCTAGAATTTTCTTCTTATGATTACAATTAGAGTTACCTAAAAGAATCTTAATCAACAAACTTACTTGTACTAATAAAGTTAAGCACATCGAAAAGTAAAGTAAGCAAGAAATAGGTCACAAAGAACACAAGCGCAACACACCAATTATCTTGGTTCATCCTTACATGGCTAGTTCAGTCTCTAAATCTTTGTTGGGCCTTAATCTATTATTTAAACAAATAGTCACAACTACCCCACCTCCAATGTTGCAATTAGTCACAAATACCTCACCTCACCTCCAATGCACATTGTTGGGATCCTGAGATGACAAAGAAATACACTAGGGGGGTGTAAATAATGTATATGAAATAATATAACTTCTCTAGAATTTTCTTCTTAAGATTGCGATTAAAGTTACCTAAAAGAATCTTAATCAACAAACTTACTTGTACTAATAAAGTTAAGCACATCGAAAAGTAAAGTAAGCAAGAAATAGGTCACAAAGAACACAAGCGCAAAAACACAAATTTATCTTGGTTCATCCATATATGGTTAGTTCAGTCTCTAAATCTTTGTTGGGCCTTAATCTATTATTTAAACCAATAGTCACAACTACCTCACCTCCAATATGGATTTTCTCTTGCTTCCCTACAAGAGGGCATTTTTGCCGCTGATAAGGATTTTTCTTCACGACTTCACATGAAATTACTTATAATATTTTGGATACAATTACCTATAGTCTTGCTTGAAGATTGTGGATGTGCGATGGCTTTAGTGTTGATCTCTAATAGATGTAAATTGAGGAGATCTAGAAATTAGGCCAAAAAAGATTGAAAGCTTTTGGGAATTTTTGCACAAGAGGGGATTAAAAACTTTTTCGCTTAAAACTCTTTTTCTTTTTCAAAAATTAATCATTCAAGTTGCTAATAAATTCTGCACCAACACCCAATATATATGGTGCATTTGGGTGAAGACAGATTGTCCAAAATGACTCTCCAACGGCTAGAAGAAATGGTTAGAAAAATGACCGTTGTAGGCTAAGTTGGCATAAGTCGTCGACTACTGCTTAATGGGTAGTCGACTACTAACTGTAAGAGTCAACTATCCTATGTGTAGGAGTCGACTCTCAGCACAGTTCAATATCTGTCTGGGCAGCCTAAGCCTTAGGAGTCGACTCCTGTTCATTGGGGAATCAGCTACTATTCTGATATGCAAATACGTATCAGAAACCACTAGGATACACTATCTAAATGATTTTAAAACATTTTAAAAGTATTTTAAAAGTATTTCCAAGTGTGTGAGAGCTTCTAGCAAGGCTTTAATAAGCTAAGATATGGAAAAAATACATAAAAAATAAAGATTACAATGAAATCCAAGATGCATTCTTTGCTTTCCAAGCTCCTAAGCTCTATTTGATCCAAGCCTTGTCTGTTGAACTCATTTCTAGTCTTTAGTGTCTCTTGATATTCTTTAAGCTCTTATACCTGTACTCATATATGTTAGATCACATGTTTGCTTATCATCAAAACTACATGAGGTGTAACTCAATATCTCAACACGCATGACATCTGCGCTACAAAGGAGGGTCGCCCCTCTGGTAGCCCGCCTCCAGAAACTCCCATAATGCCCGACCTTCAAGCTCTCGCGGCAGAGCTCGAGAGGGTGCGAGGAACTCTTGCTCGTAATGACCAGAGAAACGATACGCTGCAAGAGATGTACATGGGCCTGATGCCGACAAGATCCAACTTCCCCTGATTATCTCCGACCACTGTGCTCCCCTCGCTACCAGGGATCGCCTGGAGAACGATGACGGCAAGGAGATGCAGGTCTCCAGTAGCACCAGAGGACCTGGGAGTGGTGGCCAAACATGCCACACAGGCAGAGAACGGGCCATCGTCGGCCAATGCACCTGGAGCCCTTCACCCACGACGAGCGAGAACCTACGCTCTCGCACGCAGGGAAGGAGGGACGGTACGACCGATCTTAATGTAGGCAATTCCTGGCGAAGGCCTGAGGCGAGGCGAGCAGCACGGGCCCCCTCCGTGGCCTATCAGATCGCCAAACTGCAGCACCAGATTGATCACCTTAAGCGAGCAGAAATCAACAGCCTAGAGGACACATGTCTCCGCTCCATTTCACCTTTCACCTTTGCCATCCTCAGCACTCTCTACCTGCAGAAGTTTTCTTTATCTTTCGTGGATGACGTTTCGAGGTATATCAGAAACGGTGACCCTACCGAGCACCTGGCAACCTACATTGAAGATATGTACTCAAAGGGCTATTCCCTGGACATCATATATCGGGCCTTTCCGCACTGCCTCACAGGGGTGGCCCGACAGTGGTTTAAGAGCTTTCTCAAGGGGCAATCGGCTCCTTCGTTGTCATCTGAAAGAAGTTCCTTTCCATTTCGCTATACAGAAGACAACAAAGAAGTACATGGAGTCCCCGGCTTCTCTCAAGCAAGGGCTCAAGAAATCCCATCGAGCCTTCATCACTCGCCTTACAAGGGCCCACATGGTGATCGCTGCTTGCCCCTACGCCCTTGCCAAGATGGCTCTCATCTCTGGCATTAGAGACGGGTCTGATCTCAAGTTTGAGATTTGCAAACGAAGATCAACTAGCTTCTCTTAGATTTTTAGTTGGATCAACGAGTACATAACAATAGAGGAGCAATCCGGTACTTCAACCACTCGACCCAGATCCTCTCGTAAAAGAGAAGATGTTGACCACGCTCCCCAGAAAGTGCTCTAGGCCCTAGAGCAAACTCGAAAGACACTTTGATCGACCTGAGCGTCCCCAGGTAACAGACACGGGACCCATGTCTCCCAAGACACGGGTCTTCACCACCCTATCAGCCACCTCCTCTGAGATACTGGCGAAAGCGTCCAAGGAGTTTGAGGCCCACGACTTCTGCAGGAGACCCAGAACAGACATGACTAGGGGTGGCAAAATGAACCCGACCCGACCCGACCCGACCCGAACCCGGCCTACTTAGCCGGGTATGGGTATGGGTGTATCCGGGTCGGGTCGAATTCGGGTCGACCCGGTTGACCCGTATAAAAATCGGGTCGGGTCCGGGTTTGACCCGTCAACCCGCATGACCCGGATTATACCCGGTTTATTAATAAATAATTATATACTAATATTTATACCTAGACATCCAAGGGTGCTTGCTGGGACGTTTGGTCAGCGAGTTCAGTTGTTGCGTTGGTTTCAAACAAGGTCACGAGTTCGAATCCTTGTGCAGGCGTTGTATTTTTAATTTTTTAGTATTGTCTAGTAGTTTAGATAAATAATTAATTGATGTGTGACTCTCAGATCTGGCTGCTAGCTCAATTGGTAAGCTTGTGTTTCCGTTTCCGGGGGATCTTAGGTTCGATTCTTGCTGCAGTCGAATTATGTCAAAAAAACATTTTGAAAGAAAAAGGAATGCGGGTCGGGTTCGGGTGACCCGCCAACCCGCCGGGTCGGGTTCGGGTCTTGCATTCCCGACCCGGATTAAATCCGGGTCGGGTTCGGGTTCACCCCTAAACGGGTCGGGTCAAACCCGACCCGACCCGAACCTGACCCGACCCGACCCGTTTGCCACCCCTAGACATGACTACGTTCTGCCTTTTCCATAAACAGTATGGCCACGTCATCGATGAATGCATGATTCTCTGAGAGCAGATCGAGCACCACATGCAGAGGAGACGACTCTATGAATTCAGAGCTCCAGAACCCGATGGCTGGGCCGGGAGGTGTCCAGACAAAGGCAAGAACGTGGGCAGCTCGTCTGACGTTGTTGAGGTGATCTTGGGCCTATCATCATGGTGGGCTGCAACTCGGCCCAGGGGTCCAACCGAGCACTGAAGAGTCACACTCGGCAGACATATAACCCTCCTATTGACTTCGAGATCACCGCGACAGAATGGGCCTCGAAGCAGCTCAAGGCTGTCTGACAAACCACTGCTCTTCACTGAGGATGAGGCCAAACGCATCCATCTCCCCATAATGATCCGATTGTGGTCAACTACAGATCGCCACCTGCACAGTTCGTCGCATCCTGATAGACAAGGGAGCTCAGTCGAAACATTCTCTATCTCGTCGCATTCCAGAAGTTGGGGTCCTTAGCGACCTCTTGCAGACAGTATCACCGGTTTCACAGGAGCTCAAATTGCCATGGACGGATGGTCTCCCTCTAGGTGGAATTTGGTACGTCACCTTGCCACCAGATACGGTATGTTAACTTTCTAGTGGTTAACTAAGGGGGGCTTTTAATGCGATTATTGGACGATTAACCACTCAATGCCATGCGATCAATAACTCTCACATACCATCTCATGGTGAAGTTTCATACTAACTTGCGGGGTCGAATTCTTTGAATGAGTACAATCAGAAGCCAGGCCCAAGTTTCACACTACCATCCGCTTCCCCTGCTCAGCATCAGGACCAAGCTCTGGCTCCTCCCCCGTTGGATGAACTCGGCTTTTAAGTTGAGCTGGACATGGATCCCGGATGCCGAAAGTCTTTCATTCTTAGGCCTCCTTTTCCTAGTCTCAGGTTGGAGCTTAGTAGACGAGTTAGACCCTCAAGACAAGTCAGAGTACAAGAGGGCCACACCAGTTGAGGACGTGGAGGTTATCCCTCTTTCAGATTCTAACCCCTCTTGCACGGTTCAGGTCGGAACCGTCCTACGACCCGGCCTTCGAGAGCTGCTCATTAACTTCTTGCGACAGGACAAGGATGTCTTCGCCTGGTCGCATGAAGACATGCCTGGCATAAATCTGGAGGTTGCAGTCCACCAGCTGAACATCAATCCACCCGTGCCTCCAGTCAGCCAGAAGCGAAGGTCTTTCAACACCGAGAGGAGCCGGGCGATCAAGGAAGAAGTCGATAAACTCCTCCATGCCGACTTTTTCAGAGAAGTCACCGATCTAGAATGGTTTGCCGACGTTGTTCTAGTAAAAAGGCAAAAACGAAGTGGCAAACGTGCATTGACTTTACAGACATGAACAAGGCATGTTCAAAAGATAGCTTCCAACTTCTGCGGATCGACCAGCTTGTGAACGCCACAGCCGGACACAAGCTCCTCAACTTTATGAACGCGTAATTTGTGTACAACCAAATCCGGATGCACGAACCAGACCAGGAGCATACAGCCTTCCTGACGGATCGGTGATCATACTGCTACAAGGTAATGCCATTTGGTCTGAAAAACGCTGGGCCACCTACCAGCGTCTTGTCAACAAGATGTTCGCGAACCATCTCGGCAAGACAATGGAGGTGCATATTGCAAGACAATGGAGGTGTATGTTGATAACATGTTGGTCCCTAGAGGCGGCCAATGATGTTGCCAATCTGGTGGAGACATTCACTATCCCGCGGAGGTGCCATATGAAGCTCAATCCAAGCAAATGTGTCTTTGGCGTAGCTTTTGAAAAGTTCCTAGGCTTGGTTCATCACAGGAAGATCGATGCTAACCCAGAGAAAATCAGTGCCTTGATCAATATGCAATCCCCCTACGAAAGTAAGGGAGGTCCAGTGCCTGATTGGACGAGTGGCTGCGCTCAACTGGTTCATCTCCAGAGCCACCGACAAGTGCGTGCCCTTTTTCAAGGCGCTGAAGAAGGGGGAAGACTTCCGACGGATGAAGTGCGAGTGGGCTTTCACCCAGCTCAAGGAGTACCTCGGTCGATCTCCACTCCTGTCCAAACCCAATGAGACAAGACACTACTCTACCTTGCGGTTTCTGTCAGCGTGGTCAGCTCGGTCTTGATTCAAGAAGGGGACAGTGCACCGTGGTCGATCTATTATGTTAGTCGTTCCCTCATAGACGTTGAAACCAAATATTCAGAGATTAAGAAGCTAGTACTCTCTATTGTGGTAGCTCGGAAGCTCGGGCCATATTTTCAAGCGCATTCGATCGCAGTCCTGACGACGTAACTGCTGTGACATGTGCTTAAAAACCAGATATGTCGGGACGAATCACTAAGTGTGCAGTTGAGCTTAGGAAATTCGATATCAAGTACAAGCCCTGGACTGCCATCAAGGGCCATCCCTAGCCGACTTCATTGCAGAATTCACCTACGATCCTGTGTTCTCGCCTCAGAGCATACTGAAGGATCGTAGGACATGGATCATCTATGTGGATGGCTCCTTCACCGAGCAAGCTTGGGAGCCGGAGTACTTTTGGTCAACCTTGAGGTCACTCAGCTCACTTATGCCATTGTGTTCAATTTCAAAGCCTCCAACAACGAAGCTGAGTATGAAGTTCTCATCACAGGGCTCAGGCTAGCAAAAGAAGTCGCTGCCAACGATGTCGTAATTTGCTGTGACTCTCAGCTCGTCGTTAACCAAGTCAATGACTGTTATGAGATAAGGAGGAGCTCCATGCCTACGTCAAGATTGTCCGGGCTCTGCTAGCCGGTTTCCAAGGCTAACATCTGGAGCACATCCCACGGGCTCAGAACATCACCGCTGATACGCTATCCAAGTTAGCCACGGGGTAGAGGCCGACCTCAAGACCATTCCAATCGAAACCTTGCAGCACCCGATGCGGTTTGGGGAGGTGCTCGTCCACACACAAGTTCAACCTCGTCCTGGATGGACCCTATCATCCAGTAACTGCGCCACCAGATCCTCTCGGAGAACAAAGTTGAGGCCAAGAAGCTGAGGCTCAAATCGGCGAGGCACACTCTCATTGATGATGTCTTTTACAAGCGAGAATACCTCTTCCCTTTTGAGGTGCTCTGCGAGCATGAAATTCAGTCGATAATGCAGGAGATACATGAAGGGGTCTGCAGCAACCACTATGGGAGTGGGTCACCCGTGTACAAAATCTTGCAGGTTGGGTACTATTGGCCCATGCTGCAGCAGGACGTCAAATCTTATGTTTCGCGATGCGATACCCGCATCACTTCTCCAACATCACGAGGTTGCACCCCGAGGAACTGACCTTGGTCACACCATCTGGCCTTTCGCGAGGTGGGTAGACCTCATCGGACCTCTGCCTCAAGGAAGAGGAGCCACACATGCAACCGTAGGCATCGTCTACTACACTAAGTGGGTAGAAGCGGTGCCTCTCTCCTCCCTGATAGAAGCAAAGACCACCGTCTTCATCTGGAAGGAGCTGATATGTCAGTTCGGACACTCCATTGTCACAGACAACAGGAAACAGTTTGACGTCAATTTTAAAGCAAAATGCGAGTAATACGCTGTCCAGCTTCACTTCTCCACTTCCACTCATCCTCAAGCTAATGTCCAGATTGAATTTGTTAACAAAGAAATCAAAAAGATGCTCAAGAAGCGGCTTGATGACAAGAATGGAGCATGTGTCGAGTACTCCCTTATGTACGCTGGGCATACCGGACCACCAAGCAAACTAGCACATATGAGACTCCTTTCTCAGTAGCCTTCGGGGACGATGCCATAGCTCTGGTAGAAATGGCTCTCCCAACCTTTCAGGTGAGGCACTTCGATGAAGCTTCCAACAACCGCGCCCTGGCCCTAGAACAAGACCTAGTACAAGAAAGAAGGGATGCAATTTAGTTCCGAGCGAACTCATAAAAGCGAGCTTTTGCTCGGTATTACAACAAGATCACGGTCAGGCGTTTCCAAAAGAAAGATCTCTTCCTCAGGCGCATCCTCCATATCGAAGAGGAAATTGGACCGACAAAAGCATGTAACTGCTGGGGCCAATCTGGGAGGGCCCTATACTTCATCCAGGAGGTCCTAAGCTCAGGGGCTTACTTGCTAGAGTCTGGATGGAGTTCTAGTCAAACACTTGAGGAATGTCGAGCACCTCCGAAAGTAGTACCCTTGATCGGATGGTAACACTGTACTCTCTCAATGTACTCAATTTCTAATTCAATAAAAAACATCTTTTTCAAGTTTCAAATACTTTTGCAATCTCTCAATCTAGCCCCCAGCTCGCGCTGGGGTCAACACTCTGTCGAGACATAAGGTCCAACGCAAACCTCAGGCATTCGACTTAAGGTCATGCCACGTCTGAATCTAATCCCTAGCTTATGCTGGGGCCAATGCGCTGTCTAGGCCCAAGGTTTCAGCGCATACATCTGGCATTCGACTCCAGGTCATGCCACGGCCGAATCTAGCCTGCAGCTCACGCTGGGGCTGACACGCTGTCGAGACCCAAGGTCCCAGAATCGACCTCTGACACTCGACTTAAGTTTATACCATGTCCAAATCTAGCCCCCAGCTCATGCTGGGCCAATGCACTGTCAAGACCCATGGTCCCAACATTGACTTTTGACACTTGACCCATGTCATGCCATGTCTAAATCAAACGCCTTACCCAGGTTGATGCCACCCGCTGGCGAGACTTTAGGGTCCTAGCACCGACTTCTGGCACTCGACCCAGGTCGTGCTACGTCCGAATCAAACGCCTTGTCCAGACCGGGGCCAACCGCTAGCGAGTCCCAAGGTCGCTGGCGTGACCTTAGGGTCCCAGCACGGTTATTTTGCTGACGAGGCCTTCGGGTCCCAGCACAGTTCAGTGAGACCTTAGGCAGTGCAGATCTTTACCATAATATAACTCAGCCGCCAGCCCTGGTTGGGGCCACGTCGGTCTGATCACGACCATTCATCGATGCAAGTGGCTCTCAGCTCACGTCATGATACCTCCGGCAGACCCCCCAAATCAAGCTGGGGCCTTGTCGTAACGACTCCCAGACTCTGGTGACTTTCATTAGCAGGCTCATCGATCAGACCTCAAGACCTTAAGTTCACATGTGTACAAGTCTAGGACTCCGACCTCTCACTCACTTACAAGAGTAAGGGATCAGCAGATACTCAGCAGCGTATGCTTGGCAGATACAATGCGACTTCGACATTAGTCTTTCGCGCACGAGTTCGAGGCTAGCGAGTGCAACAAGTATAATGGAGGTGAAGAATAAAGTACAAGAAGAGAATGATGAGTTGATTAAGAGGAAGTGCAAAGTTTGGGTGCAAAGTCGGTGAAAAGTTTTTTCCAAAATTGCTGCCTCCTTCATTACGATAAGTTCTCCATACAAAAATTGGCTGACCAGTGCGACATACGAAGGCAACAACAAATGAGAAAGTACAAGCTACACATTCTGTCCGGCTTGCTCTTCGGTCACGGGCGCCTCGTCTTGCAAAACATGATCGACGGGCACTTCAGTAGCCGCGATGGAGGGCCTAGCGGTGGTTAGAGTCTCACCAGTTAGTAGAGGAACATCAGGTGCGATGTTTAGGAATGATAGAAGGCCAATATGTTCAGGATACACCTCATCGAGTGAAGCCCTTGTAAATTGGATCTCCTCAGCATAAGAGCGGTTCGCCCGGAGCTCAGCATCGACCAGCTTGGTTTGAAACTCCTTGTGCAGCTTCTTTTCCACTCGAGAAGTGTGGTTGTTTTCGCTTCCTTCACTTGAAAACTTCGCCGAGCCCTCTCATACTCTCAAAGGGCGACGACCTGGCCGCCATGCTTTTGCTCAAGATGGGCGAAGGTCTCGACGGACTCACTATTCTTCTGGTTCTCGGCTTTCACGTGCCGCAACCGATGGAGTTTTGCCTCTTGTTTCTCCATATCCTTTTGTAGAACATTGGCTTGATCGTCTCACTCTCGCCAAAGGTGGATGAGGGCCTCGACGGACTCATGACACTAGTTTTGGAGCTTGGCCTCCTCTTAAGCCCGCTGCAACTAAGCCTCTATCTCTCGGAGTTTGGAATCCAAGGAGTGGGCCACTCGGCCTGCCTTATCACCTCGGCCCACGCCGACTGCAACCTTTGGAGTTCAGCTCACTGTTTCTTAAGCTCCTTCCCAACGGAGTGAGTTTGTATGCGGAGCGTTTCGATCTCCGCCTACAGCCTATTGAGCTCATCCTATACGGACTGAACCTGGGCACAGAGCGTCTTGGCCTTCGACTTTTGTCTCCTCCAGCTCCTCCTTGGTAGAGCAGGCTTGTGCATGGAGAACGTCCACCTTCGCTCACATTATAGCCGCACCCGCATCGGCTGAATTTCTTGCTCAAGGACATGGTTATGCCTTCTCCACCTATAATCAGTGGTAGATACGGCCCACCTCCTCTTGAACATACACGATAAAGCACAACAAGGTTAAGGCCCGAGCTTGACCCTCTGCTACATCCCATAGTAAGGACACTTAGAGTCTTAAGAAACTCCTCTTTGGTGAGGTCTATGATGCCTTCTTTCCTTACGGTCTCCTTGACCGTGAGATAAAGTAACCTCTTCTGGAGGGGCCGTCTTTCTTCTGAATCCTTGCCACTCCCAGAGTCGGACGTTTTCCCGCCTCTGTTGAAGCCGAATTAGGAGTAGGGCCAGTTCTATGTATAGCGGAAAATTTTTTGGTCCTCTTCATTGGCGGCTCAACAACCCTAGGAGAGCAGTCCCATCGCGATGTTCGAGCTTAAAGGTCCCCAGAGGTGCTCTATTCTCTTGCAGCAGCTGTGCATCCACCAGTTCCTTTTCCTTCCTCTTTCTCGCGAAGGGTGAATGTGATGTCATCAGAAATTCCCTTCGCTAGGGGCACTGAGCTCCATGACCGATCACCTGCTTTTAGAGCCTGGGCACTCACTGGCTTTGTCTTAGAGGATGGCGCGGCCTTGGTCTTCTTTCTTTCACCTGTAGGGCCAGCGATCGGGACTTTCCTCTTCTCCTTCCGGCCGGGGTATGGATCGAAACCCCCCACCTATGCAAAGAGGAAGAGTTTAGTGACCGAGCAAAGTTTCTAAACGACTGACCATCAAGTTGTAACTCACCAGTTACATGAGGAACCTCGCCAAGCTTTATGTCTTGCTCGACAGACATGATCTGTAGTTTGCGAATTGCTTCATCATTCGGCAGCATTTCACGTGACCTATGGGTAAGAGGCCGGGCCGCCAACCAATATCACCACTCCATCTCATGCATCCTGTCCCTGTCTTGGATGATGTCAGGTTTACATTTACACTGCCCCATAAACTGACACAGGACCCACTCGTCTGGGGTCGCAGGCTCCCCCGAAACTCTCACATTCTACGATAACCCAGAACCACCTCTCTTTCCAGTGCTTGTGGGATGATGGTGCCTCTTCAAAGATCTTGGGAATCCTAGGCCGATAGCTGAGGTAGTATTGGGTGGTCGAGCTTCTTTTTATCTCAAACACCGCATGCACGAGCTCTGCGGTTAGCCAAACCTTTCCGTTGTTGTCGAACATGTTGGCCAAAGCTATTAGGGCCGTGAAGCTGTTTGGCGCCAGCTGGCACAATACCGGGTTGGAAGGAACATGAACCTTCACATCAGATGATTGAGAGGAAGTCAAACCCCCGCTTCCATATGCACATCACTTAACATGACGACCCCTAGAGGAGGGTAGTCGGGGTCCCGTTCAAGTTGCCAGGGAGTTTCAGGCCTGTCGGAGAAATAAAGAATCGTATACTTCTTCCAAATCTGCTCTTAGTCCATCACACCCTACCGAGTCTGGAAACCTTCATCTTCGAGTCGTGATAGGGCATTCTCATCTATTTGTCCCCCAAGCTGACGGAGATCAGGCATCCTGATAGCATCAATAATATCTAGGTTTGGGTGTTGTATGGTGGTCGATTTTCGCCGTGATTTTAGCCCAGGAGTAAGAACGAGTGTAGGAGGAGGGATCAGAAGGGAGCTGCTTGATGCGATTAGGTCTTTTTGTGGGAAAAAGTAGGGATTTTTGGTGGAATAACAAATAAAAATAAGATTTTTATGTAATTTCAGATCTGAAAATAAGAAGATAAATACCCCAATTCGAGAAGAGGCACTCTTCTAGCTTTGATTCGAGAACAAAGCCTAAATCTCCAACTAATGTCTGTAGACAAATTAACTAAGAAATAAACTAAAATGGTTATCTCAACAAATCAAGCATGCATCCCCCTATCTGCTCCCTCTTTATTTATAATAATCCCCTCGCTAATTAGGTAATAGTCAAAAGGACTAAATCACCTTTCCTATTTAAAATATTGCTAAATACAGTCCTAATATTATTCTCCTATTAAATACCACGATTCTTCCATTAAATCATTTCCAAATGAGATCACGTCCATGTTTGACGTATTTGTCGCACCGTCCACGTTCGACGCATCGTCCGCATTTGTCGAACCCCCATCGTATCATTACTCCACCACCGAAAAAGCACATTGTTCTCAAGGTGGTGCATGTGGTCCACGAGCGCGTTTTTCGAGTGTTGGAGCATGTCTTATCGCCTCCTCCTGGATCAAAAGGCCACTCACGAGCTCCGTCCTCCTCAAACTGTTGCTGCAGGAGTGGAATAGTGTCTGCAGCCGAGTCTTCTACGTCCTGGCCTTTTCCGTTCTGAATTTGGACTCTAAGTGGGCCCGAAATCGTCAAAATACGGAGACTGCTCAGAAAATCAGTCAAAATTCGCCTGAAAAAACTAAAAATTGCGAAGTCGCACTGTTCGTCGGCTTGGGCCGGCGGCCGCGACACGAGAGCGGCTGGATCTAGTCGATCACGAACCGATGGCGGCTCGCCGAAGCCGACCGCCATTTCTGGCGATTCCGACTGCTGATGGTGGTGATCTTGGGCACGTTGGGTTTGTCTCATTCGGGCGCACTTGGTGGTGGTAGTGTCGATCCGACATCTCGCCGTCAACGTCGACGACGACGAGCGAAGATCCTCGCAGCTGTTTTTCGACGGCTCCGGCGTCTGATGGCCGCGACGAAGGTGGCTCTGGGTTCGTTCGGAGGTGACGAAGGCAATGGTGGTCGCAGCAGTCGACGATCTCGCCGGCAGCGCTCGAAACTCCCGTCGATACTCTTAGGCGGCCCGATCTTGTCGCATGAGCTCTCCGCGGCTCGCTGGAGGTGCTGCGGCCCTCTGGGGTTTGCCGGACTTGTGGCAACCCTCGGGGGGTCACCGGAGTTTCGGCCGTTTGCCCTAGTCTTCTCCAGATCTGCAGCGCCATTCGCCTTCTCCGGATCTTGTAGATCTACACTTGAAATCTGCAGATCTGGTGCCAGATCACCTTGGGAATGGAGCTCCTCGCCGAAATTCCTCACCTTTAGCTTCAGATATAGGGATTGGGCCTAATATGAGTCTACCTTTTGGGCGAGCGCCTCCGCCACCATTTTTCCAATGGAGAGATTTGATTGTCTGATGGCTTCCATGAGTGTCAAACTTTTTGTCCGACGCAATCCTCGCCTTCTCCATCCGCTTTATCCATGCTTGATGTCCTTCCTTTAAGGTTTTCGCCATCAGGATCGACGTGCTCTGATACCAATTTTATGCGATTAGTGCTTTTTGTGGGGAAAAGTAGGGATTTATGGTGGAAGAACAAATAAAAATAGGATTTTTATGTAATTTTAGATCTGAAAATAAGAAGATAAATACCCTAATTTGAGGAGACACTATCCTAGATTTGATTCGAGAACAAAGCCTAAATCTCCAACTAATGTCCGGAGACAAATTAACTAAGAAATAAACTAAAATGGTTTTCTCAATAAATCAAGCATGCCTCCCCTCTTCTCTTCCTCTTTATTTATAATAATCCTCTCGCTAATTTGGTAATTAGTCAAAAAGACTAAATCACACTTCCTATTTAAAATATTGCTAAATAAAGTCATAATATTATTCTCCCATTAAATGACACGATTCTCCCATTAAATCATTTCCAAATGAGATCATGTCTTGTTCGGTGCATCGTCTGCATTCGTCGAACCGTCCACGTTCGTCGAACCCTCGTATCACTGCTTTCTCAGGTGAAAATGGCGAAACAGATCAGAAATGCGAAGATTCGTGAAGCACATAACACCAAAGAGAAGGCAAATGTTTTGTTGAATCCAAGTGTGGCGACTGGCGACCTCCCCTTTTTTATACCTACCCTAGGTACGACGAAAAGGTGGGATGCGAGTACAACCATCCGATCTCTTTAAAAGCAGACCGATCGTGGCTGTCTAGACCCCACGATCTGATAGCACTTGTGAGTCATAAATGCTTACAAGTCATGCCTCAACACGTGGCGAAGGCATATTGTCGATGAAGCAACTTCACATCTTCGAGTTCTGGGACAAGAAGTGGTCATTTTGAACCCATCTCTTCGGACCTAGCCGAGGCGTGATGTGCTAGTAGGGAATGGTTTGGGCAGCGCCTCTGGGCGTCATCCCCTCGACTCAGGCACGACGATAGTCAGGTCAATCAAGGTTAATCGAAGCCTCATTCCCTTCTAGCCTTCCCTCCAGATTTGTCTCCCGGCCTCTCCATACCGGACTCGGGCGACTGCTCGGGCTAGCTCTGTCAAGGCAGAAAACGAGGGGTCATAGTAGTTGATGATGCTCTAGCAGGGGCCCACTAGCGGAGGGTCTCGACCGAGCTAGACTGATGTGGCCTGCCAGGTACCACGTGCGACCCCGTAGGCCACGAGACCTTCCATGAAGAGCCTGACAAGGACCTAGACAACAGTCAACTCTTTCAACAACTCGACCATATGGGGATGACCTCCATTAGGTCGGCCCCTCAATGGTGACCTTTCGCAGCACGACTCCCGAGGTCACCTTTTCAACTCCATGGCCGAGTACTTGCCTGCCTGACGAGATCGGCCCCTGCAATCATAGCAGCGTGATCTCTGATGGATGTGCCACCCCTTTTCTCTCTAAGCTGTTACTAATGGTCCCGTCCCATGTACGCAACGTCCAGCTTTATCAAGAAAATCACGCGGCATGTCTCGTCAGACAACACGCTATCAACTTTATAAGGAAAGACATGCACTCACTTTGTCAGGCGGCACACAGTCACCTTTGTCGGGGGACTGTCCCGATGTGCACTACATGTCCCGATGAATCCTCTAATGGATTTGTTGCGAATGGCTGTGGGAGGTTTGTTGACGTGACCAAGCCATTCACTAACCCTATAACTTAGTTCTTCCCTAATTCCCCCAGTAAACCATAAATAATCAACAGAACATACCCTAATCTATTGGAGATGCATGAGCAGTAGGATTAAATATCTAGGGTTTACGGTGGGAGTTGGGGAAGAACTAAGTTATGGTTCTCTAAACAAAAAGATAAAGATAAGGTTTTAGACATCTCTTCCTTGACACGATGCACACTAAATTCAAAGCCTCTTGTGAAGAAAAAGATATGTTTTATGCCTCTCGTCCTAGAGATTGAATCGACCACCAACTTCAACACATCGTGCAAAGAAGATTTCTTCACATCTCTCACCCAAGTGAGTTGATCACACACGTTCACCTCGCATGCAAAAGTTGATCACACTCTCACCTCGCAGGCAAAAGAGATTCAATGGGTTTGCAAACACAGTTTATAAACTTAATTTTCTTATTCAATCTTTTATAATAAAAAGTTTGACTACATATTCATATTTATAGTAAAAGAAATAAAATCCTATCTAGACTTAAACTCAGAGTCCTAACATGATTCAAACTTTATAATCAAATAAAATAAAAGACTTCCTTAAAAAAATTTCAAAACTTAAAAGAGAATACTCAAAGGACTTAATAAAAGAATTACAAAAAGCGAAAGATGATGATCCAGATGAGTTACTACCTGGCGAAAGATGACACCAATAGCATGTGAAGTAGATCATGCCAACTTAATCAACAGAATGGAGGATTAGCAATAAAAGCTAAATAGCATTTACAACTTAGCAAAGCAAAAGCAGCCGTCACACTAACATCAGTGGAGCACTAGGAAACAAGGAAAAGACAGTCACAAGCAATGTGGAAGAAAAAGAAAGGAGGCATCACCTTTTTGGACGAATCTCCGCTTGCGTGTTGAAGTTCTTTCAGTCCTTCTTTGTAAGCCTGTGTGATATCTTCATTTTCTTGCAAGTCTATCTCTTGTTAAATAAAATCTTCTTTGTGAAAACTATGTCTATTATGTCTGAGTAGTCATCCGGGGTTTCTTACTTGATGTTCCTCTCCTTGAGTTTTTGTATTGTTACATATAATTCCTATGCAAAATAGTAAAAATTAAAAAGAGGGAACTCTCGATACATTAATTTAATATTTAAATCAGAAAAGAAACTCTGAGCAAAAACTCTGTCAATGTGGCCCCTTGAGAGCTGTGAAGTACCGCCGAGGCGAGGAATACCGCTAAGGGAAAAACAGAAGTTCCAGTCGGGGAACTTAGAAGTTCTGCTTTAGAGATTCTAACTGGTCTTGAAATAAATTAGTTTATCTAGAGTTGAATTTTTTAATTTTTACTATCTTAAAAGGAATTAAGTGTAAGGATTTTGAAAATAAGGATAGGAGAGAAACAGCTTACAAGAAGTAAGAAATTTAATTAGACTTACTATTAGTCTTATAAGTGCTACTAATTGATGCTAATGGTGTATTCTTATTGGTTGCTTGCATGGTTGCCCATGGTTGCTTGTTGAATGCTTATGTATTAGTAATATTGAGTGTTTAGTAATATCGGTGTAGTACATGCATAAATGGTGAGGTGATGCATGGATATGTGATGCATGAATATGGTTGAATGATGGTGTGTGTATGTGTGTGAATGGGTGTGTAGGATTGGTGTAGAGAGACGAGTGTGAAAAGGGTTGAGGTAGTGGCATTTTCGTAATTTAGATAGGGATGTGTGCAAAGAAAAGGTGTGTGTATAAAGGAATGGCAACTTGTAAATATCCTAGAATTTGGAGGGGTAAATGATGAGGGTGTTTTAATCATTCAATATGTCTCATGGTAATCTTAGAGAGAAATGTAGAAGAGAAGAGAAGAGAAAGAAAAGAAAAGAAGAGGAAAGAAAGGAAAAGAAAAGTCTAGAGAGCTCTCTCCCTTTTCTTCTTCTCTTCATTTTTCCTTTATTTTCTCTCTTTTCCTTGTCATTTTCGTTCTCTCCCTCCCCCTTATTTCTTGCTCTCATTTTTGCAAAGGAAAAACCCCATTCTCCACTGTCTTTTGGTCTCTTGTGCAAGATGCTAGCAAGAGGATTTGGTTGGAGCTTTTGAAGAGGAGTTTAATGGCAAAGTTGGGAGATTTTAAAGAGGATCTTGGAGGGAGTTTTTACATGATAACAAGATTAGATTTTGAGGAGTAAAGTGAAGCTATTTGAGGTAGGAATCCCTCTCCATTCTCAATTGTTGCTTGCATATAGTGTAGTTTAATGTAGAGGTGTTGCAATTCTGTTTTTTTTTTATTTCCTGCAAACTGAATTCTTTTAAACTGTGAATAACTCTAAATATAGATCAAAGAAAAATCTGGAAAAAAATATATTCACGTAGTTCACGAAATTCTACCCTAGAATCATATATAATTTGACATATGTTCAGTTCAGTAATTAAGGGTAAAAATTTTATCTTTACAATATGTCTGATTCTATTCAGTCTGGACACAGTTTGGCAAAATAGAGATCAGTCCATGCACACTCCATAAAAATTGGTGTTCTTGGTCTCGTTGTAAAGATAATAACCTGTTCTACAACTTTCTCCTAGGCCATATTTTCGAGATTCTACCTGCAGCATGACTTAAAATAGCAATTGTTGCAGCTCTCAGAATCTGTCTGAAAAACAGTTTTGATAGGTCTCACCAAACAATTTACCGTAAATCACCTAGTTGATATCTCTGCATGAAATTTTATATGTGAATCCATCACTATTATATCTACAATTTCCAATGTGAGCAAAATTTATGTTTAGTTCAAAAGTTTGGAGAAAACAGCCTCTGAAGCTGACTGTCTTGCTGTTTCCAGAAAACCAGAGTTGCAAATGAGTGGGAGTTAGCTATTTTTATGGATTTCTATGACTTCCTCCTCCCAAATTATGAATAACTCATGTTTAAGCTTATGTTTATGGTCTTGCTTATCTCATGCTTGCTAATATTACTTCTCTTTATTCATGTTCACATGGTATTATGAACTTGCATAACATACACATACATTTAACTATAAACACACATAATAGGTACATCCAAATACCTATATACATATAGTAGATAGTCATACATCAAGGTTTATACACACAGCTATCCATATAATTGTATATTCATCCACACACATGTATAAGCACATGCGTTTACAACCATACATAGAACTATATACATATTACATATGTCACCACATATGTATACACAATACAATAGATAAACATAATATACTATTATACTCGGAGTATGCCCATTCACACATGAGTGGGACATAGAGATTCACACATGGATCCATACTCTATACATACACACTACATACATCTCGATCAATACAATAGCACTAATATACCCTCTACAATCACATACACTACACAATATCAACATACCGACCCATACTCATACAACTATCTAGAATAGCAGCTATAGCTATAAACTTAGCGGCAACTGCACACACGTGTATATCACAGAAATCTACTCGATGATAAATATGGTAGACCTACCGATAAACACATACGCATACATCATACATACGTACATACACACACATATGTGTCGTCACACATCAATACACACAAGTATCCTTATGATGGTACATCCATCCACTCACGGGTAAGCGTATCCACTTACAACCATACATACAACCATATACATCTTCCAGATATATATCAAACACAACTTTAATACAACAAGGACATGCCCACTCATACTTGAGTGGATCACAAGGATCCGCACATGGATCTACACAATCAGCAGGTAAATATATACTACATATTACAAATATAGACGGCACACCATATCTATACATCGCCTATAGCTCAATCAACTATATAGTTCTATGATGTGCACTACTCATAGGTTACCATGTATTAACATATATACGCATGCACCACTATACTCAGATATACAATCATGTATGTCTCCTAATATCCATCCAACATTCACAGATGTATCTTCACAGAAGGTCTACAATATCAATATCAATACACATAGATAACCATACAAAAGTATATTCATCCATACACAGGTGTAAGCGTACCAGCTTACAGCCATACATGTATCATATACTCATCACATATATCAACACATGACACTGATACTCTTAAGACATATCCACACATACCTAGGTGGAACTCAAGGATCCACACATGCATCTGCATACTCTATATGTGCCTATATCACATACAGTATATAGCCACTACACACATTACCTCACCATTCATGCATGTACACTACATCCACATTACTAAACACTTTATATTACTAATACATAAGCATTCAACAAGCATCCATGGGCAACCATGCAAGCAACCAATAAGAATACACCATTAGCATCAATTAGTAGCACTTACAAGACTAATAGTAAGTCTAATTACTAGTACTACTCCATACAATCATACAATATTACTATACCACTTCATAGTTCACTGCACACATTACATGCACAATCAACCATATAAAGGACACATAAATATGTACTCACTTGTATACAAGCATATACACAATACATAATACACAGATATACGCTCTATTTTCACACAAAAATATAGGCCCTACGTATATGGCACTCTGGGTCATTGCATTCTACCCACCTTAAAAATCAAGTCCGTCTTCGGACTTTCCAAACTAAGGGTCAACTTAAGGATGGACAGACTTAGACATTAAGGTCACTATACCCCATGCATACATATACTATAACAAAAGCAAGGCATACTCATGTGCATACACTTACACATATATCAAATAGTCATACACATAAATGGGCATACACGCACTGATGAATTTTAACGGGGCCTCTCGAACTCCCCTGTCACTCTAGTGGGCGTGAGATAAAATCAACACACATCATTACTCGGTACATTGCCCTGTTGGCATCACATATCTCATCAAATCCCGCCAGTGGAGCACTCACATTGGGGTATACCTCACAAGTCCAGTCCTGATGCCTACGTACAACCCAGGCCTCCCCACCCTGTGTCACCCACGTTAGCGTGGACTGAATCACTCTAGATACATCCTCAATCCCATGCCTTTCCATTCTTTCTCAAGATATCATTTCCACTCATTTCTTAACATATCACATTTTTTCATTGACTGCTGTTGTTACTTTCCTTGTTGTAGTTCTGATGTACATTACTTATTCACTATCGTCACCCCTCCATTTATACCCTCTGCTGTGGTTCTGCTCTGTAGCACTTTCACTTGTAGCACTGTGCACTCAGTAGTGCCATTAGTGTGTGTTGCATTTTGGTTGGAGTATAGAAATTCCTACTGGGTCATACGTTGACGTGCCCTACCGTTGCCTTTTCAGGTGGTTGGAGTTGGAGTTGGATGGAGTAGTTGGGGGTGACAGTTGAGCTGGAGGTTTTATGAGTTGTGTTTGGATGTTTGAGCTTGAGTTGTAAGATGGGGTGGTGAGGGGAGAGTAGAGGGAGTTCTTGTACTTTTGGGGTTCTCTTTTGGGGTGAGATGTGAATGTAAAAGCTGATGTACATAATCTTGATGTATGTATAATGATCGATGATGTATATTTGATATAAGTAATATAGTTAGTGTTTCTTCTGTCTTTCAGAGTTGGTCATTCTCTTTATTTTTCTGTGTTGGTTGTTGGTTGCTTCTGGCTTGGAAACACTGCAGGTACTACCCCAGCAGTGCACAGTGGACCGGCTGTCTCAATTATACTTCTTTTCTTTTCCTCCGTAACACTCGCTGCTCTGGGATCACCTTGGACGGATTCGTACTCCTTAATTGTAACGCCCCGCTCCCAGGATACCTAGGGAGTACGAATCCGTCCCAGGTGATCCCAGAGCAGCGAGTGTTACGGAGGAAGAAAAGAAAGAAGAAGAAAAGCCTAGAATTCATTTCTTTTCTCATCTTTCCCTTTTCATTTTCGTTTTCCACTCTCCATGCCTTCTACTATATTTTTTTCAAGAAAACCCATCTCTTTCCCCTCCTTTAAGTATCCTCAAGCAACTAGAAACATATGGGGTTGTTTGGAGCTTAGAAAGGGATGGTTTCCTTGAGCAAGTTGAGGACTTTTGGGTGATGGAGCTTGTGGGAAGAGGAGATGGAGCCATGATGGAGTTTTTAGAGAGGAACCAACTAGCTTTGAGGTAGGATTCCATCTCCACCCAAGTGCTATTGTATGTTAAGAACGAGAGATTAAGTTAATCTTAGTTTAATGACATTAGTTTTCGTTCATGGTGCTGTTGAAATTCCGGACATATTTACATGCTAATTGATTTGCTTATTACTCCTAATCTAGAATTGAGTTTGCTCTGGAATTTTTATGGCATAAGCATTAGACTTTTATCTACAACTTCCATGTTAGGACTTTTACTAATTCGGATTGAAATTAGGGTTAAAAATTCCATCTTTACAACATGTCTGAATTTTTCCAGTCTGGACACAATTTAGTAACATAGAGCTTAGTCCTTGCACACTCCATAAATATTGGTGTTCTTGGTCTCATTGTAAATATAACAACCTGTTCTACAACATTCCTCTAGGCCATGTTTTCGAGATTCCAACTGCAGCATGACTTAAAGTAGCAATTGTTATAGATTTTAGAATTTGTCTGAAAACAGTTTTGATAGGTCCCACCAAATAATTCACCATAAATCACATAGTTCACATCTCTGCATGAAATTTTATATGTGAATCCAGAACTACTATATCTACAACTTTCAATGTGGAGAAAAATTTATGTTTAGTTCAAAAGTTTGGAGAAAACAGCCTCTGAAGTTGACTGTTCTGCTGTTTCTAGAAAATCAGAGTTGCAAATGAGTGGGAGTTAGCTATTGTTATGGATTTCTAAGACTTCCTACTACCAAAGTATGAATGACTCATGTTTAGGCTTATGTTTATGGCCTTGCTTATCTCATGCTTGATAATATTACTCCTCTTTATTCATGTTCACATGGTATTATGAACTTGCATGGGTTGCTTTAATGTTGCATGGTATTTCAATAATGTTGCAATTCTATGAAAACATGAGACGTGACATGGAGCAATGAAAAAATATGATATGTTCAGAAATGAGTGGAAATGATATCTTGAGAAAGAATGGAAATGCATGAAATTGAGGATGTATCTAGAGTGATTCAGTCCACGCTAACGTGGGTGACACAAGGTAGGGGAGGCCTGGGTAGTACGTAGGTATCAGGACTGGACTTGGGAGGTATACCCCAGTGTGAGTGCTCCACTGGCGGGATTTGATGAGATATGTGATGCCCACAGGGCAATGTTTCGAGTGATGATGAGTGTTGATTATCTCACTCCTACTAGAGTGACGGGAGAGTTCGAGAGGCCCCGTTAAAATTCATCAGTGCTCGTGTACCACTGGCGGGGTAGTTAGAGAGCCACCCACCTGAGGTAAGGTCCAGGTCCTGATACGCTGCGGACTATTCAGAGTTCCAAACCGCTAACCAATGAATTGCTTGATTTACTCTTTTATGCCTTAAGTGTGTTCATAATTGTAGTTTAATTATTTTACTTCCTCAGATTGCATTTATTGTTGATACTATTATTATCGTAACCCCTCCCCCATGTACCCTTTCTTATGGATGTGTTTACCTTTAGCACCATGTTCATGCCATGTCATGCCATGTTGCAATGCATCATCCTTGTGCCCGTAGTTTCATTTAGTAGTGGTATTTTGGGTGGAGTTGGATTTCATACTGGGTCACGCATTGATGTGCCCCACCGTTGTCTTTTCAGGTGGTTGGAGTTGGAGTTGGATGGAGTAGTTGGTGATGACAGTTGAGCTGGAGGTTCTATGAGTTGTGTTTGGATGTTTGAGCTTGAGTTGTAGGATGAGGTGGTGAGGAGAGAGGAGAGGGAGTTCTTGTACTTTTGGGGTTCTCTTTTGGGGTGAGATGTGAATGTATAAGCTGATGTACATAATCTTGATGTATGTATAATGATTGATGATGTATATTGGATATGAGTATGTAGTTAGTGTTTCTTCTGTCTTTCAGTGTTGGTCATTCTCTTTATTTTTCTGTGTTGGTTGTTGGCTACTTCTGGCTTGGGAACACTACATGTACTACCGTAGCAGTGTATAGTGGACCTGCGGTTTCAATTATATTTCTTTTCTTTTCCTCCTCCGTAACACTCGCTGCTCTTGGATCACCTGGGACGGATTTGTTACTAAAAACTAAAATGTCATCAATGTAAACTCACGTGAAATTACCGAATTTACTAAACATGTTATCCATTTTTACTATCTTAAACACCCACCCCGTGGTTCCTTAAGATGATGTTTTTAAATAAGATAAAAACGAAATTTCTTCCTTCTTGTAAGCTGTTTCTCTCCTATCATTGTTTTCAAAATCCTTACACTTAATTCCTTTTAGGATAGTAAAAATAAAAAATTCAACTCTAGATAAACTAATTTATATCAAGACCAGTTAGAATCTCTGAAGCAGAACTTCTAAGTTCTCCGACTGGAACTTCTATTTTTCCCTTAGCGGCATTCCTCGCCTCGGCGGTACTTCACAGCTCTCAAGGGGCCACATTGACAGAGTTTCTGCTCAGAGTTTCTTTTCTGATCTAAATATTAAATTAATGTATCGAGAGTTCCCTCTTTTTAATTTTTTTTACTTTGCATAGGAATTAAATGTAACAATATAAAAACTCAAGGAGAGGAACAATAAGAAGTAAGAAATCCCGGATGACTACTCAGACATAATAGACATAGTTTTCACAAATAAAGATTTTATTTAACAAGAGAGATAGACTTATAAGAAACTGAAGATATCACACAAGCTTACAAAAAGGACTGAAAGTGCTTCAACACGCAAGCTGGAAATAAATTTTTACAGAGAGATTTTCTAGATGTCAGACTCTGCCTTCTTACTTCTAAGTGGGAGGTATTT